>JAACJJ010000030.1:0-1200000 GCA_013368295.1 Psilocybe cf. subviscida
GCATCTTGCGTCCACATCGTGGTCTTTGGGGGTAATCTCCGCGAGGAAGCGGAACAAGAATTTTCTCTCCGCCGCCACAAAGGGCAGAGGAGTCGTCTAAGGGACGAAGGTGAGTGTGAAAGAATGGACTTTGCAAAGCTCGATATGAGGCGGGACCAAAGCGTCGGGGGACGTATGTGAGGGACGAGGCTGAAGGGGTAAAGGACAAGGACGAAGAGATAGGGGGCTTGCGGAGGTCGTGACTGAGTCGAGCGCGTGAGTATCGATGCCGCGAGCTTTTTGCAACGTACAGGTATACGGGCTTGTAAGATTTAACGTGTCATCGTGTACTTGTACAGCGAACGGGATCACATACGTGCTAGACAAAGGAACGCAAAGGGTAGTGTCTCGTTGACATGTGGCTGTGCCATGTGGCTTTTGGGTGCCTAATTCAGCCTTGCGCTTCTCTTCTCTTACGCTCATACGTATCTCAGCATGGCGACCAACGAACAATCTCCGCTGCGCGCAGTCCTGAACAGTAAGATCTCGATAGCTATAGCGTCGTTATTTCTCACTGATCATTGTCTAGATATCGAGGTTGAAGGGGTCAAAAAAGATGGTAAAAAAGCAAGGCGATCATGGTACTTTGTACAACTTTCCATGGTCTCTGGCAACGCACGCGCCACTTTAATTGCAAAATCGACAAAAAAGCCTGTCTCGCCCATGCTTAGGTGGGAATGGAATGCAAACAATCAAATTGAAATGTGCGTGCCGGTCTTGTTATCAACTTGTCTGTCGATATTCACTTGTTTGATCCAGCTCATACGAGCAGTCATCGACGATACAAATTGCCCTCTACCGCGGGTTCAAGCAAAACACCATACTCGACGATTTTGTGGGACAATATGAGGGGAAGTTGGCAGACCTGTTCAATAACGGCGAGTACTATGTTCGCTATCTGGATGTATTCATGCTGAACAACACGGACGATGAACCGACAGACACCAGTTTTGGCCTGACGGACAAAGAAGGGAATCCCTGTTTCCACCAACATGAAGATAGCTTTGACCCCTGTATCCGCGTTAGCCACGACCCCTTCGCAAGCCGATGCTTATGTGGCAATTGGTGGTCGGCCTGCGGTTGTCACCAATCCTGACACTGGGGTTCACAGGCGAAAGCGGTTGGAGAGGCTCTCTATGAAGGACTGAAAGAGGTGGTGGACGCCCTGTACGATTGCTCGGATATCTTCTTGCCTTTGAAGACGGCCGCCGGGGTATTTCGGACGATTACCAAGTTTGTCGAGGTATGTTTCTTGAGGTGCATCACCGATTCATAGGTTATTCATTGTTTAACCTTGGCGATCAGACTATGTCAGAGAATAAGCAGGACCTCGACGACCTCAAAGTGAAACTTGGAGCCATCCTCTCGATTGTTGAAAAGTACAAAAACTCCGGTGGATTGGATGCAGTAACTCGCCGGATTGAAGACTTCACCAAGTGCGTCGCTTCCTCGTGTCTTTCACCCATTTCTTACATTCTCTTATACTTTTTAGAGCCGTCTCTGTCCAACTGAACACGGTCCAAATGCTGCAGGACTCGGAGCAATCTACGTGGACACGTGTTGCCTTTACTCGAAAGGATGCCAATGCGATCGTGAAGGTGTTGCGAAACATCAACAGTCTGTGCGACGTCTTGCAGGTTAGTGCCTCGAGTCTCTGGTCTAATCGACCTGTACATTGATCATTGCTCGAAGCTTGATACCCAGCTCAATATCGACATAACAGTAGGGAAAGTCTTAGAGGTACGAGGCCCTTGCTATTCGTGAACAACAGATGATGCTGATAAAACATGCCTGTAGTACATGAACTCGGGTGAGCAGAACCATTGGTTCAGGGTTGGGCTTCTTGAAACTCACGAGATCGTAGGGAAAATCGACAACTCAATCACGAAATGACTTCATACAAAACTCGGATGTCCTCTTATGGTGACCCTACTGGCTGCATGGAAGGTACCCGTGTCAATGTTCTTGAGGGTTTGGATGCCTGGGCCTCAGAAACTAATGGCAGCAAGGTATACTGGATGGTTGGTATGGCTGAATTGGGAAATCGACTATTGCACACACGTTCTGTGAGATCCTCGAGGCGAAAAACCTGCTCTGTGGTAGTTTCTTTGCTTCTCGTGCATCTGAGAAGACCAGTAATGCACGGCTTATTATCCCTGTTATTGCACATGCACTTGCCAGGTCTTCACCTCATGTCAAAGTTAATATTGTTAAGGCTATTGAAGCTGACTCTACTCTGGCTGAACCCACCTATAGCAACATGTGTGAGCAGTTCAAGCAGCTCATTTGTGACTCTACTCAGGCAACTACTGGCTATGAATATACCATGCAAAGTTGTGGTTATTGATGCTGTCGACGAATGTACTAATCTTGATGTAGTTGCTTTCTTCATCAATCTTGTCCTGCAGTCAGTGTCAAAGATTCCTTTCAAAGTCTTCATTTCTAGTCGTGAAGAATTCAAGATCAGTAACACCTTTAAAGACAGTTCTGGGAACTATAAGTCAACAAATTTGTTTCTCCATGAGATTGAGAAGGATGTAGTGCAGGAGGATATCCACATATATCTTGAAACATCCTTGGCCAAGATCCACAGGGACAACCATGGAACTCCAGGAATGTGGCCTTCACAGAGTGAACTCAAAAACCTTGTCAAGTGCTGTGGTGAACTCTTCATTTATGCAGCAACTTCTGTTCGTTATATTGAAAGTGGTGGCAAACGCTACAAGTCACGCCTTTCTGCCATGGCAAATCATGGCCTAGAGTTAGTTGGCACTGAGTTCAAAACAGACATTGACACTCTCTACATACACATCTTGGAAATGGCTTGTAAGGGAATGTTGCTGCAAGAAGTCAAGTCTTTAAGGGACATTCTGTCCATTGTCATATTTCTGTACAATCCACTGCCAATCCAGGCAATTGAGTCTTTATCAGAAATGGATGCATCTTCAGAGCTGTCACTACTCACATCTGTTATTCATTTTCCCACTGCCAAGAATGCTGTAGTTTCCCCATTCCATGCCTCATTTCCTGACTTTATAACCAGTCCCTCTCGTTGTTCTCCCAGCCGTATTTCTTCTGAGATTTCATTCCCTGTACTAGATGCTGCAGAGGGCCATCAACAATTGGCTCTCAAGTGTTTGCAGCTGCTGAACAACTCACTAAAGTACAATGTGTGTGACATCCCCAAAGAGTTTACAGTCTCACACAGAGAAAGGACCAATGCTCTGGCAGACCCTGGAAAAATCTCTGCAGCAGTCAAATATGCATGCATCTATTGGGCTGCTCATTTGGCACAGGTCAAAATATTTGACCCAAACCTTGCTGAGAACCTTTCCATATTTCTGTACAGTCATCTTTTGCACTGGATAGAGTGTCTTAGTATACTAGGGGAATTACAGACAGGTGTAAAATCTCTTGGCAGTGTTGCTACTGTTCTTTGGGTAAGTCTTGTTCCAGAATAAAGCAATTTGTGTAAGTCTAATACTTGTCCATTAACAGAGCTTTGGATACCATGACCTTCAGGTCTTTGCTGTTGATGCCTGCCAGTGTGTAAAAATGAGCTTTGAGGCTGTCCAGAGACACTGCATGGAGATCTACCAGTCAGCACTTGTTTGGATTCCCATGGAATCACTGATACGGAAGACCTACAATGCAGATGTCTGCAAAGTTCCTAAAGTAGGTATGGGTTTACCCAACTTGTGGGGTGCAGTAGAGCTTGTTATGCAAAATGGGTCAAGTGTGAACTCTGTTGCATTCTCTCAGGATGGCAGCCATATTGTCTCTGGATCAGGTGACAATACTGTCCGAATCTGGAATGTGACAACAGGAGAGACAGAGGCAGTGCTGAAGGGCCACACAAGTCATGTGGAGTCTGTTGCATTCTCACAGGATGGCAGCCATATTGTCTCTGGATCATGGGACAACACTGTCCGGATCTGGAATGTGACAACAGGAGAGACAGAGGCAGTGCTGAAGGGCCACACAAATTCTGTGACTTCTGTTGCATTCTCACAGGATGGCAGCCATATTGTCTCTGGATCATATGACAACACTGTCCGGATCTGGAATGTGACAACAGGAGAGACAGAGGCAGTGCTGAAGGGCCACACAAGATATGTGACTTCTGTTGCATTCTCACAGGATGGCAGCCATATTGTCTCTGGATCATGGGACAACACTGTCCGGATCTGGAATGTGACAACAGGAGAGACAGAGGCAGTGCTGAAGGGCCACACAAATTCTGTGACTTCTGTTGCATTCTCACAGGATGGCAGCCATATTGTCTCTGGATCAGATGACAATACTGTCCGGATCTGGAATGTGACAACAGGAGAGACAGAGGCAGTGCTGAAGGGCCACACAAATTCTGTGACTTCTGTTGCATTCTCACAGGATGGCAGCCATATTGTCTCTGGATCAGATGACAATACTGTCCGGATCTGGAATGTGACAACAGGAGAGACAGAGGCAGTGCTGAAGGGCCACACAAATTCTGTGACTTCTGTTGCATTCTCACAGGATGGCAGCCATATTGTCTCTGGATCAGATGACAATACTGTCTGGATCTGGAATGTGACAACAGGAGAGACAGAGGCAGTGCTGAAGGGCCACACAAGATATGTGACTTCTGTTGCATTCTCACAGGATGGCAGCCATATTGTCTCTGGATCAGATGACAATACTGTCCAGATCTGGAATGTGACAACAGGAGAGACAGAGGCAGTGCTGAAGGGCCACACAAATTCTGTGACTTCTGTTGCATTCTCACAGGATGGCAGCCATATTGTCTCTGGATCAGATGACAATACTGTCTGGATCTGGAATGTGACAACAGGAGAGACAGAGGCAGTGCTGAAGGGCCACACAAGATATGTGACTTCTGTTGCATTCTCACAGGATGGCAGCCATATTGTCTCTGGATCATGGGACAACACTGTCCGGATCTGGAATGTGACAACAGGAGAGACAGAGGCAGTGCTGAAGGGCCACACAAATTCTGTGACTTCTGTTGCATTCTCACAGGATGGCAGCCATATTGTCTCTGGATCAGATGACAACACTGTCCGGATCTGGAATGTGACAACAGGTCATTTTCAATTAATGACTACTTCACACACTAAATTACCTGATGGCACTCAAGTGTATAAAACTGCCAGTTGGACATTCCATGTTGTCTATCCCTCACAACAATCCTCAGGATGGATAGATTCTCTCCAAATATCAGACAATTGCCAATGGATAATGACCAACTTTGGCCACTGCTTCATCCCTTCTCAATATCAAGACATTGTCAGCAACTCTATTTGGGGCAGTCAAATATGTTTGGGTTTTAAATCTGGTGGTGTATTTGTTTTGGATATGACTGTGACAGAATAAATCATTAAATTTTATACTCAATCAATGCTTATTGGTGGGTGAGTATTGGCTACTAGCTGGGCTGCAGAATCTTGTGGAATCTATGAATTTGTATGTTTTTGAATCAATTTTAGACTTGTTGTGTAGGCTACTGCACAGCGTGGCAATCCAATCTTTTACAGAGTTTGAGCACATTTTTTATAAAGCTCTCATATTAGATCTGAATGTCAATTCTTCTCACAACCAATCATTTCATCAGTAAGTCCAGGAACAGATAATGGCCAGGGAATAGCCCAGGATATACAGAAATATATGCAATAATCATTCATTAATGCATGTTTGATCAATTAGTATGCCTAGCCAGAATGAACAGGGTTAACTTAGTTTATTTTGTAAGTTTTGTAAAAATTTGTATAACCCATTTCATTCTTTCTGACCATAAGTAAACTGTAGGCTAGGATTATACCACCAATACCTATTTGTGTACTTACATTTAGTGTATGTTTTTGTGGAGTCATATGCACTTCCAGTGACTTGACCTTCAATACATCAGGAAATCATGTAGAATATTTTAAGCCAGTAAAGGCCAAAAAAAATCAAATTACACTACAGCTGTTTGCATAATTGTAGACACTCTGCAAATTACAATCTTTATATGTATGTAAAAAGAGTGTTGTAGACCAAGAAATGGTTTCCATCAAAATGTCCACTTTCTACATCTCATGGGAAGAAGTTACCATATTTGATGGCTGCCATCATTATCTCAAGGTTACTCACTTTGTACAAGGTATTCATTATTCAACCATAGATGCTTGAATTCTTGATCAACCATGGGCAACTGCCCAAGTGAAAGTATGTATCCACAGCAGCAGTTGCCCAAGGCCTGGGCAGTGATGCATCAGGCCTCCTGCTGGAGATTGGGGGCAAGTTCATGCATGATTTAGGGGAGCTGCCTACTGTGACCCTCACCCTGTCACTCTAGTCACTGATTTTGATGGCCAGAGCTGATGGCCATCATTCCAGACCTAGTGACCTCAGGCACTACAATCACATGGAATTTGTATCATGGAGAAATATGAAAGACTGATGGTACTACAGCTATGTGCTCCTCATGGTTCGGAAAATCAGTATTTCATCAATATCCTGGCATGTAGTGATCGGATCACCACCATTTTACATCCATTGGATTCGCATTCAAAATACCTACAAGATGGTACCAAGAGCGTCCGATTGTACGAGGTATTGGTCAAGCTACAGCTCATTCTGTGCTCAGTGGCACGCTTTTTGCTAAAAATAGCTATATCTAATCAACCACACCCTGTGGATGGGCGCTTAAGGGCTCAAAAAAATCTATCTATAGCCTAGTAATATATTCCATGCTGTCCCCCATCCTCCCATGCCCCCATCTGGCCCAGTGGCCACCCATTTTATATTCTATTAATAGGCCACCTCCCCCCATCACCCCCCATCATTTCCCATCATCCCACCCCCATTTTCGGCACCATATGGCACACCTACTACCCCTACCCGGCACCCAAATATATCCCCCACCCCCCCAGATAGTCCTAGGAGGGCAGCCTTCCTAATAAGGCAGGACAGCAACTACTGTCCCTGAAGAATACAGCCCTTACAGCAACTGCTGTTATTTCAGGTCTGAAATTAACAGCTAAGGCTGGGGGAAGGGTGTACACTTAGGCTATGAGTGTAAAAAAAGTCATTTTACAGGCTTTTTATGTTGTAGAGTAGATCTAAATGAAAAATCTTTTTAAAATATGAACTAGTGTTAATCAAGTAGGGAAGTATTTCCAGCAATTTCGAAGATTTAAGAGCAAATTGATTGCATTTGGCAATTGCTGTTAGCGGCCCAATGGGTGCTTAATGACCAATGCCCACTTGCCCTTCCCATTCTCAACCATTTCTCAGTTGATTTGCTTCAAATAAAATATTGGTGCTTATATTAAATTGTATCAGAGTTCTATGAAAACTTTTACGTGGTGAAAAACGGTGGGAATATGGCTTAATAACTGAATCTATCCTCCTGTACTCCCATTTATGCAATATCTTGACTGTTTACAGGCCGATTCTCACAGTTCAAAGTTTCGGAATACATGTAAGTAGTGTAAAAAAGTGTAGTTCCATTTTTTATATGGAGGGGAACGGTAAAATCATGGCAGAATGACAACATTACTATTTCTCCCTATCCATCTACCCTAGTTAGTACAAGTGGTTTTTGCTGTGGGAAGCCTCCAATGCACGTATCCTGTACCTGCTTGAGCATTGTTGAATGTTAATTTCATCTATTCAAACTCCTCCAATTGGGTTTATTCTGGTATATAATATATGTATTACCTGTAATTAATATACTGTAGGTACAATGAATAGATGAGTATCATCTGAGAGAACCTACGTGAAAGATCGTTTTGCCATGCAAAGCAATGGCCCACTCAACAAGTTGAAGCCACTGGGGCTGCTCATGCCAAATGACGCTCCCGATGCACTGTGGGACACGATTTCGTGCGATTTTATCACTGACCTCCCGCGTTCTTGGGGATATGACTCTATTATAGTGTGCGTCGACAGATTATCAAAGATGGTGTGGCTGATACCATGCTCCAAAACCATCACTGCAGAAGCTGCTGCTAGGAGGTATCGTGACTATGTCTGGAAGGACTTTGGACTGCCATCGCGTATCATCTCTGACTGTGGTCCCCAGTTCGTGGCTGCATTCATGTGGGCGCTGAACAGCCTCCTGAGAATCAAAGAGAACTTCTCCACTGCGCATCGCCTGCAAACTGACGGTCAGACTGAGCGCGTAAAACCAGGAAATTGAGATCTTCCTACGTGCCTTTGTCAACAATCGTCAGTCTGACTGGGCTGAATGGCTGTCATGTGCCGAGTTTGCTTGGAACAACAAAGTGAACTCATCCACAGGCTACTCCCCATTCTTCCTGAACTATGGTCATCATCCATGGCGAGCACTCATGCCTAGCCGTCAGACCCCCTCTGGGATCCCACATGCCAATGTTTTGCATGCCAGATGGCCACCTTGACTACTGAATGCACAGCCGCACTTGAATTGCCTGCTGCTGCAATGAAACGCTTGTACAATAAACATCACAAGCCGGCTCCAATACTAAGCCCAGGGGACCTTGTCCTGCTTGACGCCCGTGGCCTGGCAACAGATCATCCTTTGCGCAAGCTTAGTGACAAAGGTGTTGGCCCATTCGAAGTTGTCGCATGTGTTGGACTGCAATCCTATTGGCTTTCACTGCCACCAGCATGGAAAATCCACAATGTGTTCCATGTTTCAAAGCTTACTCCGTTCCGCCGCCCAGCATTCGATATCCAGTCTTATGAAGTCTCAGCGCCCGAACTAGTTGAACTGGCGCCTGATATTTGTGAAGTGCTAAACCACCGCACGACTCGGAGCTTCACCCGCTTCCTTGTTATTCTGGACAACGCCAAGTGGCATGATGCTGTTTGGCTTCCAGATACTGTGCTTACTGTGTTCCAGGACTTTTCTGACGCTTTCTCTACGTACAAAGCTTCTTTTGGCTTGTGATTGTACTTACATGCTGCATCATCTTTTTTTTATGGGAGGGGGTGGTGTCAGAGGCTGACCCAGAGATACATGTACATACACACGGGCCGGCTCTGCCGACCCTTATATACGGCCTTATGCCCACTCTTCTCCTTATTCTCGACCTTGTCTCCTACTCCTTAATACATCTATTTCATCATTTCCCTCCCGTCTTCCTGTCTGGAGTCTCCTCCTGACATGCTGGAACAGTACTGCTGAGGCTGTCAAGCGCGCACTGGATCTCCATCTTGCCCTCAAACGCCTGGTTCTCCTTCCTGAGTTCAACAAGCCGAAAGGGGTTCATCTGGCCTGGTTCCGACTTTCTCCAGTGGAGTGGCAACTCCTTGAGGAGCTTTCTCCAGTGAGAAGGCCACAACTCATTTGCGCCTGTAAATCCGCAATTTTGCAAATTTTACACTCAGAACCTTCCGCGGGAATAACAAGGACTGAGAGCGATCCTGGCTTGTCAGTTAAATTCAAGGTTCATGGCTACAAACATCCACCAGTGTGAATATTGAGCGCGGAGAACAATAATTATGGTCTGTAAGGGCCTAATTACTGTAACAGACATAAGAGTGCACACTACAAAAACAGCCGGCGCGCGCGCAGATACTTAAACATTGAAGCCGCACGTCCTTGAGAAATATACATCCACAAGGAATCACTACGAGGGAGGTGTCTGTTAGCACGCGCAGACATGGTGAGTTACTTACAGACGAGAGTAGAAGCATTATTGTGCATTAGACAAACAAATTAGAGTGGTCACAGACGTCATTGAGTTAAATTTAGACTAGAAGTTGGCATTTACTGTGGTAACCTCAGAGTGATGCGACGGTATTCCGCGCACATTCCCAGGGAAGTCCTGCGCATGCTAAAATCCATGATAAGTGGTATCCAGATAGTTACACCAATGTTACACCTGCGCAATTAGGTATTTAACACTTCGGAGCACTTTCCGAGGGCCTAAGATGGTGCAATATAGACGAATAAGCACGCACGCATCCAACGTGCGCAGTCTAGAGGAGTAAAAACGGTCTAGCGCACGTTCTAAAATACACAAACCATAAGTCACCATAGCACAGTATAAATACCATCCCAACTCTCAATGAAAATTAAGCAATCCGCGATCTAGCAAACACCCCAGAAACTTGAGTGCCCGCGCGTTCCTTAGAGACTGTGGCTCACCTCAAGCTCTTTTGGCAAAGTGTGACACTACGAGAATGGTTGTCTTCACCAATATACCTTGTTCAGACCATCTGCCGTCAATCATAGTCTGCAGATGCCAAGTCCAGCTGTGAGTTTGAGTGCTTGCCAAGAGCTACGTGTGTGTGTTTGATTGAGAGCCACGCATATTAAGGACTTGCCAAGAGTGCCTTTGTCCCAAAGTCTGAGTTGTTGCCAAGACATTTCAGCAATACACGTCCCTCTGGAGTTTCCGCGGTTTTTACCAACAACTCACCAAACCCTTGAGCACAATGTTTAATTACTGCATGTTTAAGCCTACATATCAAGTACTGTAGGTTTGAAAATCTTAACCTTCCACGCACCAAACAAGAACTGATATGGTTCTGGTGTCTAGTTTACATTGAACACAATCCACGTGTCTAGTGTTTGAGGGTGTCACTCAATTCAGAGTAATCTCGCTCCACTAGGTGTTTGTTTTGTGTTTGTGTTGAGCTGGTAGCCAGCATCTCACCAGTGCTTGACATGAGTATTCTTTCATATGTCTTATTGTTAAGGATGCACACAAGTGCACCTGTGGGTTGACCTGGATCTGTGGTGCAGGTACCTGTCATGAGAAATGTACTACCTGGATTGACCTGGATCTGGCACCACAGGTGACCTGGATCTGCGGGCCAGGTACCTGTAGGTCTGCAGGTACCTGCAAGGCACAGATCCATCCAGGTACCTGCAGGTATACCTGTGGGTACCTGTGCTCATATCAGTCCCAAATCAGTCCAAGTTCAGTTTCAGCTAGATTCTATATACATTCAATGATTTATTTCAATCACATTGACTGACTACTGAAGCACATCAGTGGGTGTGTGGGAATAGACACTGCTAGTAGGGGTGGACATGGTAATTCTAGGCAGCATAGCTGGCTGGACTGAGCTTTGATATGAGCTTCAAGATGGGTTTTATACTGGGCTTATGAATTGTTCAGAATGGGAGGTGACCTCTGACCTCAATGCCGAGATGTAGTACTCAGCCAAAGAGGCTAGAGTATTTGACACATACCAAATTTCAGTCAATTTCTGAGTTGGCATCCTAATTTCCCTGTTAAAATTTGGAGCAGCTGTGTCCTGAATCCAAGTTCTCATAGGAATTACAGGCTTTCAGAGTGTATGTAATCATTTGGGTGGGATGTCACATTCAACCAACATGGATTTGACCTGGAATACAAACTAAATTCAGCCAATACAAGGGTGCCTGTGACCTGTGATGGTTGAATCCTAATAAACCAGTCATTTATTAGAGTAATTCATCAATTATCTAAACATGATGTTGCTCTAAAGCAGTGAAAGGGTGAATACTTGTGTTGGAAGCCACTGCATTGCATGGTTATTCAATTCTTTACTCATTTTCTTTTGGTTTATGGTGAATTATTTAGGGCTTTTGGCAATACTCAGCATACTATGAAAGTTAATGTACTTTTATTGAATTTTCATAGTAATATATAGCACATGTATAGTCAACCAAATGTCCACAACTCCCTGAAAAGAACATGGCAGGTACCTGTCACAGGTACCTGCAATCCAGAAAATCTATACCTGGATTGACCTGGATCTGGATCTGCGGATCCACCTGACCTGTGGATCCAGGTCACTACAGGTATTCCCACGAGTACCTGGCCAGGTACCTGCCTAGGATCTGGACTCATGCACATCCTTAGGGTTGAGTGCAGCGTCGAACAAAGTGCCAGCGCGACAGTGCAGCGCTGGCATCTGACTGTGGGAAAGTAGATGAAAAGGCTTTCATCTACTTTCCCACAGTCTCTTTGCAAGCCAGGTTCACTATTTATTTGCCTTTTTTAATTGCGTCAACTCATTGGAAAATTATGAAAAAACATGCGTTAGAACGGCGTTAACAAGCGCTAAAAGATGGTACTAAGAGCGTGCGGAGCGGCCAAGAATTAGTGAAGAAAAGCCACTTACACTGATGCACCCCTGAAATCTGATTGTTTTTGATATTACTCAACATTGAGCAAACGCGCAGCTGTGATAATGCATGCGTTGGAATCGTATTAAAAAACGCTACAAGTGGGTATTTAATCCATCAGCATACATTAGATATTGCTTATTCAAATGGTAAAATGAGTTGCCTTGGGCCGAAAAATGCGTCCAAAATTAGACATCAAGTCGAACATGGCCTCTGCTCATCAATTTGAGTCAGAATTTTTAGCAGTGGCACACAGAGGTAAGAGTATATTATTTCAACAGCCTCTGCAATTTGCTAAGAGCGGACGCCATTTTTTATTGTGATATAGTTGATGTGGTAGGTACATAAAAAAATAGTGTGCAGGGCCTCTGCTTATCAGTTCTTCACCGATTTCTTTCAAATCACTTTCAAATGATTTTTATAATATGCTTATATACACGGTGAAAAAATCTAAGAGATTGGCTGGTCCAGTGCTGAGATACAACAAAGGGGGAGGAGGAGGACATCTGGGGAGTGGCATGACTCCCAGCTGGGTGATCCTAGGGACCATTTTGTAAGTATGTAGTACCATTCTGTAGCGTTTTATTGAGTGATTCTAGCGCGCTCAAGATTGTATTTTACCAAAATTTATTTGCTGACTTATTCCAGATGCACTTACAGTGACAGGAAACAGGGTTAGATGCAGCCTCTATGGAGCAATACTAGACCAATCTGGACACGTCTGGTACCATCTTGTAGGCATTTACTGCGCATTTAAAATGCGTCCCTCATGATATTTTTATAGACAATACCTGGTAAGATATAGCAAGAGCAAATTTTATCAGTGGCACATTAGTATTTCACCATCTGTAACATCAATACAACTCATATTGGATGTGTATGGTACTCAAATGTAGCTGATTATTTTTATGTGCCTCTTGACTCCCTGGAATGCCCTGGCTATCTTTAGACAGCCTAAGGAACTCTAAGGCTGCCTAAGACTATGTGACATAATTTGATGCCTTAAGGAACGCCAAGGCTATTACATGGTTTCGTGATGTGGCCCCTTCAACTGCTGTGGGGTGCTCACAGATGAGATGCATTACCGCAGAATACTTCCAGATGATGCGCCTCTCATCAGATAATTGACAAGGGGCACATATAGTGCAAATGATAGAAACATTGGTGCACAGCACCGATTTGGATGACTTACTTGCAGCTTTGAAACCCATTGTGTCGTAGTGATAGATGCAATTGGACAGTATATTAAATTCTTTATCCTTCTTTTTCTGCTGATATTGGAGTTGAACAATTGTCAAGTCCGCGCCATCCACTAGGAAAATGTTAAAAATCCATTGGGTACATTCCCTTGTTGTGTATGTACACTTACTTTGCTGATGTGATTTATTCCTTCGTCCTGGAGTCCCACATGGTTTTGCATCTTACTGAACAACATTTGCTTATCGCAGATGAATCATGAAGCAGTAGACCTTGGTTGTACCAGCAAGTTTTGGGATTGGCTTAAGATGTACAGGTGTGGCCTGAATGTAACAATGCGTGTTTCTTGTAGAGCAAATGCAACTGTTTGGTTTAACGCGCAAATTTTATGAAATAGGTCATACTACAACTATGACAATATGGGAACTCATCTGTGTTTACGATAGATGGTAATATTTGAATATTACTTAGAAATATCATAGGATTCCGGACTAAGTGCTTGCCACAATTTGTCAAGCTTCTTCTGGAGTATCTTGAATGGTAGACACCATCTCAATCAATCAATTGGAGATGAAACTTTGTGCGAAATAAGATTGGTGCTGTAAGGATGCATAAGAGGTGATTGTACCTCAATAGTATATCTACAATAAGACATAAGTGCTTGAGAATTCTTTTTGCGAGTGACACTGAGTGCTGCATATCTCTTTGGCCACTACCAAAGGATCGGATCTCCCTCATTGCTTTCAATTGTCTCCATTAGCTTTTTCTGAAAGCTCACTCTGCTTTGCAGTGGGGTGCACGAATTTCTCCTTGCCATTCTGGAAGTGGAACACAATGATCCACATCACAGCCAGACAATCCTGTTGTCGAATTTAATGAGATGCAAAACAGGATCAGATTTTTTGACTATGTGGTTGCCTTCAGCATCAATAACACTGTTGAATTTGCATATCATGAAGTCATCAATAACACGACTTGTTGTGTAGGCCACTGTGTTGCATGGCAATACAATCTTTTATGCCCTTTCAATTTTTTGGCTTCTATAAATACAAAAGAAATTCCGTTTGGTGTGATTATTTGTTTGCTTGATTGCCCATGAAAATCTTCATCTAATGATATAGTTTTGTTCAAAATCCGCTGGTGGGATGGAGTTCAATTGAATAATCTTACTAGGATAACATCAGAGATTGATGCCAGCCACGGTAAATGTTGAATAACTTCATCCACAAAATTGCTATGGTACTGATAGATACACCATTAAATTGGCCTTGTAATAATTCATTGACTCATGTAAATTGGTGATAAAATTGTCCAGGTATTGTGTCTTTATTCTTTCAAATAGTGTGCTCTGCCTGATATTCATGAGTGTGGCATTATAAGTTAAGGAAAGGAAATTATACAGAATACTCTGGACATTTGTATCAAAAATCTATATCATTTGAGGCCTAATTAAAAGGCGAATTGAATGGTGCATATATCAGTACCATAGCAATTTTATAGACAAAGTTATTCAGCATTCACTGTGGCTGGCATCAATCTCTGATGTTATCCTAGTAAAATCATTCAATTGAACCCCATCCCACCAGTGAATTTTGGATAAAACTATACCATTAGATGTGGACTTTTATGGCCAATCCAACAGAAAAATAATGATACCAAACAGAAATTTATTCAAGATATAGTCTAACTATACAGAGAGCTCATGGAGAAATGATGGCGTCACAAATACTTTCCCAGGTGTAATGAAAAGGTGGACATTTTTTGATGGCACTCCGTGGGCCGTAATGAACTCTTTTTACTTTGTAAAAGATCGTAATCCAATTGTTCTCCACAGAGAATCCTATGTGCCACCGTGAATGTGGGTGTGGAATGCGAATCAGCTTGAGGTGGAAGAGGGGGGCAAAGTTGAGAATGAGGTTGCGAGTGTCAAAGGTGAGGGAGATGGCATGGTGGGGGGCAATGTTAATTTTTAGTAGTAATACATTCCATGTATTAAATAGTTACCATTTTCAACACCCAGACAGAGAGCAGTGTGGACAGAGGACAGTGGTGAACAAAATGAGTAACGTCAGTAAAGAGATTTGAGATTGATGATGGGAGCCATCAAAAATGGAAACTTTTTCCCACGGGATGCAGAAAGTGGACATTTTGATGGCAACCATTTCTCGGTCTACAACACTCTTTTTACATATGTAAAAAATTGTAACCTTGTGCACAAAGAATGCGCATTGTAACTCGTTTCCAGCATTTTGGCATTAACTCTGCAACAATTGTGTCAATCAGGATATCTTTTCCATCTACTTTCAAGCTGCGGCCAGGGCTGATTGTGGTTCTCTTGTCTTCTATGTCACTAATAGTATTTGGAATAAAATCATATTCCTGGAACTGGTGTAAGCTTGACAGGACCCTTTATGTGTCTCTTTGCCTTCGTCATGATTGATTGTCAGTTGTATGGTGTACGTAGAATCTATGGATGCGGAGAGTACAAAAGCATGTTATCACATCTTTCAGGGATATCTAATTGGCGTGACAGGACAGGTCTGCACAGCCACGCCCAAAAAGGCGATTTCTCACAGGGACCCCGGGGTAGGTTGATATTTTCGCTTGCGTGTGTGGCCCCTTGTCACAGTGTCACGGCTGGACCGACTTGGCTGATGAACATGATCTTTGTCAAAATTTGGCCCCTATCTCTTCTCTTGACACCAACATGCTATGAGCAACCCAAGGACCCCGCTCTACTAAAGTAAGAGGTTCAAGTTACTTTATCACCCTTGTGTCCACCTTTGACTGCAAAGCCGTCTTTGCAGCCCGCCCTTCTGCCGTCGCTGCCCTCAAGCAACAGCATCCTGTGCAACCTCTCCTCTGCCCTGCGGCAACCCGCTAACCACGTCCATCTCAGCGGGCCGAGCTTCAAGATCCCTACAATATCTACACACCTAACATCGCTGCCTTCCTGCAGCCCAAGGTCCTCGTGCCCTTTACAGACCAAGAGGACAAATTCATCTTCTGCCTCAATAACCTCGATGGCCCATCCTGGCTCTTGAACGCTTCGCCCCGCTCTCCGTTGCCCGTCTCGTGTCCACCTCTGCGTCCTTCCTTCTCCTCGGCCTCACCCAGCTCGTGCAGCACCTCAAGTGTCACGTCCCCACCTTCACCTCTGGCAAGCTCAAGATGTGCATTCATGAACGCAACCAGCCACTCACACCGCATTGTCCCTGCCATCGACACCAGCGCGTCCGCCGCTACTTTCGATGTGTTCCCGCAGAGCTCATTCGCTCCCGCTCGAATGGCTCACTCACCCTGGCATCCACGGCAGATATGTTCCGTTATGGCGGCTAAGCCTGGTGCATTCCGAGATGGGAGCGAAGAAGAGAGCAATCGCGACCCTTGAAGGAACTTGGACCCCACATGGCAAAGAACAGCAAGTACCTACCTCCCCGTGATGTCCCAGTTCTTCGTGTGTCTACACATCGGTCCCCAGGCATTCAGCGTCACCGGACCCCCAATGCACTCTCTGGTCTCGAATGGCCAGCCTTCGCACAGTCAAAGCGCCAATATGGTGGCCTAAGCGGGCCATCAGGTATGTACTTCTATCCTCTCTCAAAAATCGCGTTACTGAGTTGGACGTAGCTACGACGTCAACCTGGTCTGACATGGGCTATACCAACCACAAGCCTGGGGTCAAGCTCTGCGACATCGAGTACTGTTGTCACAACTGCTCATACCTAGGGGATCGGCAAAGGTTTCCAAGCCTGCACCTGGTGCACGAGGATGCACTGTCGCGGATCGCCGCCATGCTCAAACCGACCTTGTCCGTGGGCGACAGGCCCCAAGCAGACTCATGCTTCCCTGAATGATAATACGCGTGCTCTCCAGCGGCGTCGCGGCGTTTGGACTGTACCTACTCTCGCTCTGCGCGCACCCTCGTTTTGGTAGGATACAGTCTAGACATGGTGAACAAGACGCTATGCCATCAATCGACAGTATCGCGATTCGCGGGGCCCTCCCTCGAGATCGCTTGCCGCCACAACCCACCCTCCGCCCTCATGACAGGGCGTAGTCAGGTAACAGATTAACGCATTGCGACTGCGGCGGGGTATTGGTATCCCAGCAGACAGAGGAAATAAAATATCTGTCAAGTGAGTGAGTCAATGGATGTTATAGTTGATGTGAGTCTGACTGCTGAAGTGCATTTGACCTTGACGTGGCCAGAAACTGGTGACAATGACTATGGAGATTGTGAAGACTACTAATGCAGTTGAAGAAAGCAAGATATAAAACCAGAGCAACGAGCGTATGAGTAGGTGGATATTAGCATACTTCGTACAGTAAAAGGCGCAAACAGAGAAACATACAAGCGTCCATATGTAAGCGCAGGGGTCGAAAGTGCAATCAAAGAGCGTTGTCCATAAGTGACAGTGTAAAATAGTAGCAAGACGAGAAACAAAGGTAGGAAGAATATATAACGGTTCATTGGAGAGGGAATAGACGTTAGTAAGGCACACCTAGCTGATAGATACAAAGGTGACGTCGCCGCCAGACTGAAAGCCCAAATGCACGAGAGAGAAAGAGGGAGAGTGAAAGAGAAAAGAAAAGAAGATCAATGCACATGGGACGCAAAAGCAGACCGCACGCCATTGCAGCCTTATGCTGGCACCTCCCACGGGACGCCCATCCTTCGGAGCGCATCGCGCAGGACAAACATGCCTTCCAGCACTTTCTCTTCCTCGAGGCGGCGCCCAACAAGCTGGATGCCAACCGGCAAGCCGTGCATCGCATCAGCATCGTACGTTGTGTACGCCTTTTGCGCGATCGTGGTCAGCTCGTCATATGCGGGCTGCAGCCTACTGGGTGTCGGCGCTAGAATGTTCTGAGCTTCGTGTAGCTTCACGGACTTTGCGGAGGCAGGGGCTGGTGCCGCTGTGGCCGCGGAGGCACCACCAGAGAGCCATCGGAAGACGCGCCTGAATGGTGAAGCTAACGCACCGAGGACGGAGGTCTGTTTTGGGAAGAAGTCCGCCGGCAGCGCATCAAGCGTGCGGTCGACGGTTGTCACTGGAATACAGCCTGCGCTGTAATCAAGCTGCATCGCGGACAGTCAGCAAGGTCAACACGGAAAAGTCGCCAATCCGATGCAAACGAAAAGAAGGGAGCAAAGGAGAGAAACAGGGCGTGAAAAAGAGATGGCCGAATAACAGCGCACGATTAGCGCAAACCGGCAGAATCGAAATGACACGCATCCTATAAGTGAAGATTGCTCACCAAACTGAATAGGAACGTATACCCCGCGCCAATCAAGCTACTCTGCTGGCTTTCGCCATGCTTCACTGCAGGCAGCGCCATCAGCACTGTAACCACGAAGTCCAGACCCTCTTCACGCCAACGCTCTGCCCACCGCCGCCTGTACTCATTCCTCGCAACAATATTCGCCCTCTCCTCCATGACCGTCTTGGTGTGCATCAATTTCAGGAGCGCGGCGGTGATCCTGTCGGCGGAGATGAGACAGGTGATGGTAGAAAGCATGCGTTTGAGGAATTTGGGCAACTGCAGAAGCGAGAGGAGTTCCATAGACGCGGGTGTGAGGCCTTCGCCACCAGGCCCGAGTGGTTCTCGGAGCTGTTCGGCTGAGTTGGAGGAATTACTGAGCGTCTTTGCCACTAAGCAAGCACGGCGAGCCCAGACGTACCTCCGTCTGAGAACATGAGCTGGTATCCAACTTTGAGACCCTCGAATACGTTTGGCGGCGTGCTACATGACAAAATTAGCATGCTGAACACGATAGTTCACGAATACAGACTCACAAATCTACGACCTCATGGCCCTCTTTCTTGAGAGCCGCGCTGGCAAGCGCCAACGCACGGCGACACGCAGGACTCGGCGCAATGATACCGTCGTCCCAAAGAATCCCCCACTTTAGCTTCCGCCCTTCTTCGCGAAGGCCGACATCTCGCCAGGCAATGGGGACACACTATATCATCAGGAATTGTCAGCTTGTATCCTATATTGCTGCGATGGCCAAAGGACATACACTAGAATCCCAATCACCTGCACTGTTATTCGAATCCCCGCCCATAATTTTTAAGATGCGATGCATGAACTCGTACAAGTCTTCCATGCGACGTGTCATGGGTCCGACAACGATGGGCACGCCTTCCATGCCGGGCATGCTAGTTGTGTGCCCAGTTACAGGCAACCGTCCGGAAGACGGTTTGAGGGAGTAGATGCCTATTGAAAACGTGCATAGAGTTGGTATATATTGTAGACGTTGCAGAAAAGAGAAGGACGCACCACACCACCCAGCAGGGATTCGTAGACTTCCAGCAACGTCGCTTCCAATGTCGACCACGCACCCTCCGCTTGCTACGAGCGCGCCACCACCGCCTGTGCTAGCCTATAATTTTACGCGGTCAGTACGATACTCTGGAATCTCATTGAAATATAAGCCAAAAAGACCACGAGCGCTTCCAAAATCATCTAGCCTTCCAAGAAGTCAATATGGTTTCTCAACACCCACATCATCGCACCACGTAAATCGACAAGCACCCAATATCCTCAAAAACGAGAACAAGCGAGAACAAATACAAAAAAAAATGAGAAGATGACACTGTTAAGACAAAAACTCACACCACAGGTCCTCGCCAAGTCCCATGGATTCCTCGTCACACCAAACAGATCCGAATGGGTCTCGAGCGCAAGCAGACCAGGCGGCACCGTTGTTTTACAATGAACGAGAGCGCCAGCATTTACGAGTAGATCGTACAGCACAGATGATGTATGTGAGGGTGGCTGAGTGGGAATAGACGGTGAAGATAATTCGGAGAGATGGGGTGCATCGAAATCGGAGCGGTCAGAATATCCAATAGTGGTCGGTCGTCCTGGAATGTTTATGGTGTCTATAGCGCGCAAAAGACAGAAACAAAGGAGAAAACGAAGGAAAGTAAGATGTTGCCAAATCAGAGAAACATTACACGCGTCGATGATCAAAACGCAACTTTCACGCTAATCGGCACTCCCAAGAACAGCAGCTCGCGATCCTTCCCACCTCCAAACCCGTTCTCGCTCGACACATCGCTGTGCCCGCTCATCAGGTGCGAATCCTCGACGTCACTGTCAAGGCTGAGCGGAACAACCACCTCGACGGGTGGGACCATGACGTCGCTCAGACAATTCGTCGCCGCATGCGCGAGCAGCGCGCGCCGTGTATACGCGCGCAGCATATGTGCTGGGGTCACTGCGACCTCCGTCTCCGTCGTCATCCCCGCTCTGCTCTCGCTAGAGAGCGCGATGACCTTGCCACGCGTACACCCATCCACGATCTCCGCAAGTGAGAGACCCAGCAGCGTAGCGTCCGCACGCGATGTGTGGGCTTGCAGCGCAGGAAGGATACTCCCGCGCGTCGTTCTGTCATCGCGCGTCAGCGCTATGGGGTGCGCGTATGGCAGGGCGGGTGTTGCCTTCTTCGCTGTTGATTTCGTGTGCTTTGTGGATGGTTGGGACGGATATGGTGATGACGTCGATGTTGGTGTGGATATGGAGGCATGCGCGTAAGGAACAGCGGGTGGGTGGTACTCCGCTGGTAGGTCGGCGATGATTTTCGCCAGGTGTGTCTGGTGCGCGATGCTAACAACGTCGGTATGAAGGAAAGAAAGCGGTCAGTATCCAGGTCAACTAGATGAGATGAAAATCAAATGTTGAAAATAGCGGGAAAAGAACAAAAATTGAAAGAGAGTATTGTGAGCTTCCGCTCTCGTCATCACGCAACGCGGTACAAAATCATGTAATAGCTCGGTGGTGAGGCAACTAATGGAGCGGGAACGGGAAGGTCGGAATTGAGTGAAATAGGTCAGGATAGGGGCGTTTTTCGCCCATCAGGTCCATCTCGTCGTAAGCTGCCTCTTCAATCCAAGAAAAGCTCTCGCTCCGCTCAAAGGCATATAAACAAAAACAACAAAAAGCACCTGCGCCAACCAAATGGCTAACTGATAAATATTCGAAGAAAAGACTCACCATGCGCGTTGATGTTTGTTCGCCCGTAGGCCGAGAGCAGCGGCAATTTCTGGCATTATTTCTTTGCTCCTTCGTTCCTCTTTGGGTCCCTTGACTCTCTCTTCGCAGCGCCTTTGCTATTTCTCTATCTCTGTTCGTTCCCCCAATAATGCCTGTGCCGGAACGCGTGGACCGGGCGGTAACCGGAAGGCGGGACTGTTACAACAAGCGGGAGTTTAGGTACTGGGCTGGCGACACCGTGCAGCGAAGAAGGGGTGAGATGGGGTCGAATGCACGACAAGGACACTGATAACGCAAGCTGTTGATTAAGGAGCGGACCAAGTATCGCTGCCCAACGCGATTGTGATGCGTGGACGGGTGGGCATTGGGATGATAGATCAAGTGGCCTACTGGAAAGGCAAGGCGCGGCGGACCACGGTAAAGTCGGCTCCGTATGAATGGATGGGATACGGTGCGATGTATTGCGACGGATGGGACCTGCAATTATGGGTTGGTGGACACCTTAATAATCGGGGTGTTGTGCCGTTCGATATGATGGGATTATGATGATGCCCCGATATTACGTGCTGGAGGCTCTGTATGTCCTAGAGTCGTATTCGTAGTCGGAAACCGGAATGTGTGGATGCGCCGACACGAAATATGCGTCAGGCAGAATGATATGTAGCAGACAAAAAGGTTGTTTGTCGGGTTCGTATATATAGGCCGCCAATCGTCATGTTTCAGCAAATGAATAGATGCTGGTAGAAGAGGTCAGGTTGTGATAGGTTCATCATATATTGTGATGGATGGTGGACGTGAACATGGACACGAATGATGATAGCCGGGATGCGTTTGGTGCGAGGCCATGTCGAATGGGGTCCGCGGATGGTAAGATGCAGATAAATAATGAGGTGCATTTTGGGCGCGTGCAATAAATAGACAGGCGCGCGTTGGATGAAGGGGCGTGTGGTGGAGGATGGGCATCGAGAACGAGCGTACAGGCGATTCGGGGCGTATAGGCGAGCGAGTGGGACTGAGGAGAGAGGTCCCGACGATGACGAGCAAAAGACAAGCGGAGGCTGAGAAAGAAAACAAACAGGGAGCGCAAGTCAGCAAACAATCTCAGACCCACACCACCACAATGCGTTCACGCCATCGTGCTCATCGCCCCTGGTGACGCGAAAACAAAGACGTACCTCTTTACTTTACTTCTCTCAACACCAAGGACTTCTCAAACCGCAACCGCAGCGTGAATCTGATGCAACGAGGCCGATGGAGACTCCTTCCTTGATACTTCGAATCCTTCTTTCCTCTGCAACTGAAGATCCCCTCTCGCCGTCGGTCGGAAAGCTGATATGAATAGGCTTGCGTTGCAGGGCAGCCTCGGAGCGAGGTTGTTAGCTGCTGCAAGGGGCAACACGCTGGTGGTAGTGATGGTTTAGGTGGTGGATTGCCAGTGCCCAGGAGTATTCCTATGGCTATAGCTAAAGCTATAGACTATAGACTACGGTAGCGTTGGCTGAATAGGCTTTCGCCGTCGGCGGTACGGATGCACGGATGGGTTAGTGGGCTGATGGGGATGGCGTTCCGGGTGAACGCAGCCGGGTTTATGGAGGGGGCGTGTTGATATACTTGGCTGGCTGGTGACTGAGTGGGTCCACGGAAAGTGCGATGTATGAACGTCGGAGCGGAGGGCGGGTGGATGTGGGTCCAAGGGTCCGAGCTAGTGAGCGTGCGCTGCGTGTATCTGTTCCGTCGCGTGTTGGGTGGAGATTTTCTGGTCAGAAAGTCGGGGCGGGGGTGGGACTGGGATGTGCAGCAGAACAAGGGGAAGGAGAGGGATGGACAAGCTGCGTCGAACTGGGGAATATTTCGTCCTGCAGGTTGATATGTCTGCAGGAGGCTGCGAGGCCTGCTGTAGTGTAGATGTACAGCGTCCATCTCTTCACAGAGTCGTTGTCTATAAGGTCGAGCGAAGGAGGCAGACTGAGATCAAAGTGTCACGGCTCGACCGACTTGGCTGATGAATGTGATCTTTGTCAAAATTTGGCCCCTGTCTCTTCTCTTGACACCAACATGCACCGCGCCTTTCCAAGCCTATGGAGTCACGAGCAACCCAAAGGACCCCGCTCGACTGAAGTACGCACTGCGTCTCATCGTCCTCAAGAGGTTTCAAGTTACCGCATCACCCTCGTGTCCACCTTTGACGGCGTCATCTGCAAAGCCGTCTTTGCAGCCCACCCTCAAGCAACAGCATCTCTGCGACCTCTCCTCTGCCTGCGGCAACCTGCCGCTGTCTTCACCCTCTTCGGTAGCGGTTACCGCGCTGACTACGTCTATTTCAACAAGCAGATGGGCTTCAAGATCCCTACGATATATCTACCCACCCAACGTCGGTACCTTCCTGAAGCTCGAAGTCCTCGTACCCTCCGTAGATGAAGACCGCGAGTCCAACTTTTGCATCACCGGCCTCGATGGCCTGGCTCCTGGGCGCTTCGCCCTGCCCCCCGTTGTTCGTCTCGAGTTCGTCTCCGCGTCCTCCTCTCTCCCCGGCCTCACCCAGCTCGTGCAGCACCTCAAGTGTCACGTCGGCACCTTCGTCTCTGGCGAGCTAAAGGGTACAACCAGCCGCTCGCACCATATCGTCCCCGCCATTGACATCGACATCGGCGCGTCCGCCCCTACTTAGGTGTTCGCACAAACTCGTTCGATCCGCCGCACGGCCCATCCACCCAGGCGTCCGCGGCAGATATTCTCCATCACGGCGGCTGAGCCTGGCGCATTCCAAGACGCCATCGAAGAAGAGAGTAATCGCGACCCTTCAAGGAACTTGGACCCCACATCGCAAAGAACAGCAAGTACCTACCCGTGACGTCCCAGCTCTTCGTCTCTCTCGACATCGGTCCCCAAGCATTCATCTCCACCGGACCCCCACGCGCTCTTTGGCCTCGAATGACCAGCCTTCGCGAAGCCAAGGCGCCAATGGTGGTCTGAGCAGGCCATCAGGTGTGTTCTTTTATTCTCTCTCAAAAATCGTGGAACTGATTCGGATGTAGCTACGACGTCAATGTGGTCAATATAGGTTTTACCAACCACAAGCTTGGGGTTAAGCGTCGTTCCTCGCCACCGCCCAGCTCACCTCCCCCACCGCGGTGGTCTTCCTTGATGCCGCGATTGCGAAAGAAAGTGCTTTGGCGTCTCTACTTCAGGTACGCCGTGATCTTCAGTTGGGCGGTGGCTGCATTTCGGGGGGCAGCCTGCCGGGATGCGAATGAGGTGCAGTGCGAGATGAAGATAAAGATGGACCCGGCGTCTTCGTCTTCGACACACTAGCAGCGCCTATGGATGGATGGATGGATGGATATTGGCTGTTGAGCCTTATTCGGTCGGCTTAGTACTTCTTATGAGCCATTTGTGCTTTCCTAGTCTGGAAATTACCATACATTTACCTACGTGCTAACCGCGTTCCCACTGCCGACAGTGGGATATTCTCCCTATAGGTAAAATTTGTGCAAAATGTAACGTAGACATACAGTGATTTACTTTAAGTAAATAGTTTCATTTTGCTGAGATTCTACAATAGACATATTTTATGCAAAATTCACGCAGCCAATAATAAACTGCCGGCATTCAAACAATTGCAGAATTCTCTATTGTGCTCGAATTCTGCAAGTTGCAATATTCGCGCAAAATGCAGAGTTCTGCATGAGTTTTGCTGTTTGCAGAATCCAAGCAATATGTATATCTATAACGTGATCAAAGCCAATTGAGCTCAAAAAGCGAAATGTATTGCGATTTAGAGGCAAAAACATTGGCATTGCTGCCCTGCTCATAATTGTATCTTCGCTTGATGAGTGTCAAATGCATTGCACACATGCATATTGTTTGAAATCTACAAAATGCAAAACTCATGTAGAACACTGCATATTGCACGAGTATTGCAACTTGCAGAATTCGAGCACAATAGAAAATTCTGCAATTGTTTGAATGCCGGCAGTTTATTATTGGCTGCGTGAATTTTGCACAAAATATGTCTATTGTAGAATCTCAGCAAAATAAAACTTTTTACTTAAAGTAAATCACTGTATGTCTACGTTACATTTTGCACAAATTTTACCTATAGGGAGAATATCCCACTGTTGGCAGTGTCCTCTTGCAGTAGCTACTTGATCATCATCATCAAAGGGCCCATGCCCAATGTCATTGCGTCACATATCACGCCCCGACTTCGGATACGACCAACCCGCCGGCACGGACGCAGAACCGTAACGTCTGGATCACCCTCCTCATGGCCATTTTCGTGCTGTTGTGCTTCTTGAGGCATCCCAAGAGTTTGCGCCTGAGTCCTCCGCGAAAGTTGCGTCACCCGCGACCCCGCGACGAGGTCTGTCCGAATGTCCGTCGGCCGCGCGCCATCGTTGTGGTAAACCGGCGATGGTACTTTCTCAGATACTCTTCTTTCAAACTCCACTGACATCAACACAGGTGCTAGCGGCGGTCGCCTGTCTCGTGGATCTACTCAGTTCGTCTACGCCTGAATGGGGATCAACAAAAAGCATAGAGTCATCTAATAACACGCGACCGGAAGCACCGGAACTGCTAACGAGCCACCAAAGGTTTATGTATCAAGTACTTACGATACTTTGGACCCATGTGCTTCGCCGAGCGCCTTCGTGTTTTTACGGTAATGACCTGCTTCGTCCAAATTCTTTTGACCGTCTGCGGGCGCTTATTTGAGCTCATCACTTTCAATTGTCTGCGCATGACCTTCTTAATATAGTTTCTCTTGTGTAGTAATTCACTTCACAAGAAATCCAGCCGTACTTATTTTGTGTGGGAGGAGGTATCGTGGCCGACTTGGTCATTTCGCCCAATTTGTGCGTTCGCGTTCAGACGAGTAGACGGAGATTAAAACGCAATATATTAAGACGTGCTATATACAGAATCTGATGTATGTAGTAGAAACGCGGGATCGAGGGATATACGAGAGGACGTGAGACAAGCCAGGCAAGTTTCCAGTTCCAGAAGATGTGGTCAGAGCTCTGCTTGTTTATGAGTGGCGTCCATCCTACTGGGATTCTGAGTCTGGGTCGGCCGAGAAGATGCGTAGAAGAAAAACATACTCGCCTGGTCATTTTAATCCGCTTTTCTGATCTATTCCTTCCACGACGTATCTCGTTGCAACCCATCATCTCGGGCCCAGCCATAAACCTATCACTATCGTGTCACCGTGCTAACCAGCTTGAGTCTTTTCGAGTTTCGTCGACCCGCTAGAACACCATCTCCGCGACTTTGTCATCGGCGGCGGCGGCAGTGTTATTTGTTCGCAATGGCGATACCCTCGCTACAGTAGGCGGATCGTGTATGCTCGTGGATGTGTCTGCGACGAGAGGGAAATACAAGTCAGTTCAGCACACTGTTTATCCCCTCGGATGTGGTAGGTGCATCGTTGTGCAGGTCACTCACCCAAACTAGTCGCCTATCTTCTCGCTCTGCCTTCTCCTCTTTGCTCTTCCGCTACTCTCCTGTGTCCGATTCTCGCTCGCCTCAAGTCCAGACTCGCCCCATATTTGGTTATCCACCAATCTAATTTGTCGATTCCTAAGCCTCGGTGCTAGAGGAGTGACTGTCGGTTGTTGGCACTGAATCGATGGCTTGAATGTCAACAAGAGGGACGACGACATCGTTCGTTCCGACTCAAAATGAATCGGTCTGTGAGGAGGATGGTGTCGACGCCGTTTGTATGCTCGTGTTCAAGGTGGGCTGTGAGCGTAGGTGCCTTGGGGAGATGAAATGGAGGTGCTCTTGGAGATGCCCACGCGAGAGGGTGCCCGCGGTTTCGCTCAACGCCACAATAAGGAGGCGGCACGAATGGAGACCAATGCCCAGCGCGTCGCCTGTACGCAACAGTGAGACGGTTTCCAACTTTAGGTTACGACACCGTAGGGGTAGGTCTCCGGTGGTATTTTCTATGAGGGCATCCAGCAGAGCATCGTGGCGAAAGTCTCCGCGTAAGTCTGGTGATGGTGGAAAGAAGGGGGCTTCAAGTTAGCGTCACCATCGAGGTAGACGAGTATATGCGGCGCGACGCACCACTTAGGGAATGTCCGGCGTCGGCCAGGAGTGATGCTGAATGCAGATATAATACCATCCTGTCATCCCGTTTCCCCAGGCCAATGCAATGGCGGAGGCGAAACCGACGGGTGTAATGTATCTTCGAAATCGCCTGTTGGAGGGTGAGTGTTCACTGAACGACGAGAGTGAAAGAAAGCGCACCAAAGCTCTTGAATACTGCTACAATCTGTTCTGCGTCGTGCATATGCGGCTCCGATCCATGCGAATGTGAATGGCCGAATAGCGGATGCGAGTGCGACTGTTCGTAATTGTATGCGTGCTCGTTGTTAAGATCGTGTGCACGCCAGGAGAGGGAGGGTTGATTAATCACTCGGGGTGTTGTACTCAGAACGAGTAGAGCCTCCTCGAGCTGCATTCCGGAAAATATGAGACGCTGATAGTTGGGAGAGGTTCTAAAAGATAAAATGCATAGTGAGCTTATCCCGCCCCAGTAACTTGATCAATGTGAGTACCCACCCTTCCTTGAGCTGATTCTCAGCCTCGACATTGTCGGCGGTGTCGAAGGACTTGACCTCGAGTGTGATGGTCTCTCCAGTGGGGGATCATCACGAAGATTTGCATGGTTGTTCCCAAGTCAGTGTCGGTCGGAACGTTGACGACGGAGTGCGGAGTGTGGGGGAGTGTAACAGTTGGATCGCAGGTCCAAGTTGATGAGCACACAAAAGGGATAAAAGTGGCTAGCAGTGAGAGAAAAGACCCGCGAGGCAAAGCGAGGAAGAGACACACGCAACGCTGAGTTGCGTTCCAGTCGGTATGTGGTGGTGGTACAGGTGACGGAGGAAAGAGTTTAGGGGCGTCTATTCACATCAATCCAAAGTAGCCAATCACAGGGCGGCATCATGCTCAAATGGGATTGACGTCCAGGCGCTTCAGCAACAACGTCTTCGCCCTTGTCAATCTCTGGTGTCTGTCTGGATACACCACCCCGAAATGCTTTGGAGTTCCGGACATCATCCGTGTCGCACCCGTGAACAACTTTTGTCGATGTCCTGTTCCATTACTCGTGTCTCGACGCAGCTCTTCGCACCCATTCATCACCGCCTGGGGCATTACCCTCGTACTAGCAGTCCTACAAACGCGTTGGGCTCATCGGCGCGATCCGCGCCATGCTCTGGCCATGTTCGACTCAAGCGGCCGCTGATTTCTCCTTCCACAATAACAATCGAGACCCATGGGATTTTGACTCACAATTTATCCCCTTGGCCAGCGAGTACGCCCGCCGTCACCATCATCCACGCCGCCACTGACCGGCGTCCAATCTTCGCCGTCCACAGCAGCCACGCCGGCTGCGTTTTAGTCTATGCCATGGCTCAAGCGGGCGCAGAGGTCCTAGGTCAGACTCGCGGGTCTGCATTGTGCGCAAGACGACCAGAGTACTTCTGCCTGCAATTGCTCCGTCCCTGGATGTTACGGCGAGCTTTTCGTGCACGCAAATCATTGGCGGTGGACGATGGGGCTGGTTGGACGGCGATAGACGCATCGAAAACCAACGTGTCGAAAATTTAAATTCCACGGTGCGTCTTGATGACTGGGGCGTACATTTTGATTCTGATTTTGACGACAACTCATGTTCATTCTTCTCTTATTCCGATTTTTCGTGGCTGCGCTGTAGACAGCGTAAACTCCCCAGAACGCCCCACGATCATTGGATACTCCGACTGCTCCGACTTCGATGCTCCGTATCAGTATCGTTACTATCTAATTCCACTACGCCACCGCACATACATCGCCTGTGGTATACGACCTGCTCGTAAACGCTGGCGTCCTCGTTCATTGCAAAACGACGGTGCCGCCTGGCCTGCTCGCGCTCGAAACCCATTCGGAGCTGTTTGATATGACGAGGAATCCGTGGGCCGTGATGATTCCTGAAGAACTACGGGGTGAGTTTTTTTTTCGACATTTTTGTATTTCTCATTTCTTCCAATCTGTTCTGCCCCCCTTTTTTGGTTGTCGGCGATGTTCGGTGGTCGTCCATCTACGTTGTGCGAAGGTGTGGGTGTTGGGAACGCCTATTGGATCCTTGGCAAGCTGGATGATTCTGGGTGGTTCCATTCTCCTTTTGACTAACCCGTATTTTCGACGCGGTTCCAGAGTATCATACTGATCGCATTGAATTAGAGGCCTGAAAAGGTGGTGGCGGCGCGCTCGTAGCAAGCGCAGGGTTCGCGGTCGTCATTGGACGCGATATCACTGGAGGTCTGCTTATCCCTGCGGGGTGGTGTGGTGCGTCGTTCTCTTTTTCCGCAACCCTCGTAATTCATACCAACTCAATGGGCTTTCTCAATAGGCATCTATTCCTTCAAGCCGTCTTCAGAGCGGTTGTCTGTAACTGGGCACACAACCAGCATGCCCGGCACGGAACCCTTGCCCATCGTCGTCGGACCCATGACACGTCGCATGGAAGATTTGTATGAGTTTATGCGTCGCATCTTGAAGATTATGGGTGGGGGTTCGAATAGTAACTCAGGGGCCAGGGATTTCCGTGTACGTCCCTTCATCAAACAGGCAATTTGGAATGAAAGCTGATGACTCTTTTGTACTGTAGTGTGTTCCCATCGCCCGGCAAGATGTCAGCCTTCGCGAGGAAAGGCGTAAGCTCAAATGGGGCATTCCTTGGACGACAGTATCATCGTGCCCAGCCCCGCGTGCCGCCGTGCGCTGGCCCCACCAGCGCCGCTCTCGAAAAAGAGGGTTACGGGGTTGTAGACTTGTGAGTCCCGATCAGTGATTTCGGCGCAGCAATCATGCTAAGCGTGGCGTTGTTGATGCAGCACGCCGCCAAATGTGCTCGAGGGCCTCAAAGTTGGGTACCAGCTCATGTTCCCTGACGGAGGTGCGTCCAGACTCGCAGTGCCCATGTTGTGGCGAAGATATCTTCACATCGGTACTTCACATCCGGGCGGACAGCTCGGGCCTGACGGCACAGGCCTGGCGCCCGCGTTCATGGGTCTTCTCTCGCTCCTTCTCTACCATCGCCCCTCTATGCTGACAAGACTACTGCCAGGCATCTCAGATTGATGTACACCAGGACTGTCGTGGAGGAGAGAGCCGATATTGTTGCTTCGAACGAGTACAGGTGGCGGACAGCGCGTTGGCGCGAGGAAGGTCTGGACTTTGTGATCACGGTGCCGATGACGCTGACCGCATTGGAGCATCGCAAGAGCGTGGAGATGAGTCTCATTGGCGGGGAATATATGTTCCTGTTCGGTGTGGTGAGTACTGCTTACTTGTGGGACGCGTGTTGTTTTTGATTCTGGCGGTTCGCATTAATCGTGCGCTGTTCTTCGACCACCTCTTTCATCCTGTTGTTACTCTCCCTCTTCTTCCCACCTTTCGTCTGCATCATATTCGCAACTTCTATGTGCTGGCCTTGCTGACTGTATATCCGCAACTTGATTACAGCGCGCAGGCTGTATTCCAGTGACAACCATCGACCCCACGCTCGATGCGCTTCCGGTGGACTTCTTCCCCAAACAAACCTCCGTCATCGGCGCGCTCGCCTCACCAATCAAGCGTATATTCCAGTGGCTCTTTGGCGGTGCCTCAGCATTCACAGCAGCTCCAGCTTCCGCCACTACAAACTCGTTGAAGCACATTGGCACCCGGAACGTCCTCGCGCCAACACCCAGCGGCCCGCAGCCTGGTACGATGAGCTGACCGCCATTGCGCATAAGGCGTACACAACATACGATGCGGACGCAATATCCGGATGGGCCGGGATTGCCAGTTGGCATCCAACTCGTTGGAAGCCGCCTTGAGGAGAAGGTGCTCGAAATCATGTTTGTTCTGCGCGATCCTCCCAAGGATAGGCGTCCCGTAGGAGGTGCCGGCTTTAGGCTGCAATAGTGTGCACTCTGACTTTGCGCCTCGTGTGTATCAACATTGTTGCGCGGCGCAGAGCTGTAGGCGCCGAAAAACTCGAATTTGCGCGATTCCACGGGCCGCCGTCACACGCCTCAGATACAAATACGATGCAACAAGCCAACCGTCGCGCATTCATACACAACATTCCCATTCTCGCCCCCGCCCATCTACCAGTCTTAATCCTTTTCCGTCGCCATACCCCGTTCTACATCGCGCAATGTCAGCTCCCAACAACATTCCCTCGAATCAGCCCCAGAAACCGACGCAATTAAGCCCAGTTTGAACCAGGACATGACGACTTGGGCTATTGCGGAGCAACACGGGACACACGAAGGACCTTCGACCATCGCACAATGTGCTCGCAACGACGCATACGCGCGCTACGCGCTTCTCCAGAGACGTACGATCCATACGCTCGACAAGCAGATGCCGCATCGGGAGGAATAAGAAGGATTTGAACAATGGTTTAGGGTACGAGTTTGCTTCATCGGTGTGCTACCTTTCTTGGACCCCTTTCTTGATCCACGCGGACAATGACTCCAGTACGCCAAACAGACATTGTATTACCATAATTCCGTATCGTGTTGTGTATATAGACTAGCCTGCCTGCACGAAATACAACAGTTTTCGGTTTTCCCCCTCTTCCTTACTTCGTGAATTTCGACCAGCGAACTGCGTCAGCGACTGCGACTGCGACCTTCGACGATCAGCGGCAACGATTGCCTTATAGCTGCGGTTCCCCCTCCCCCTCGACTTTGACTTTAGACCGCTCTTGTCCGTCGTGCCCCTATCCCTGGCCCACACAACTCCCTCCGCTCTCCCCTCTCTCGTGGCCGACCTTAGCACCAACTCACGAAACCCCGGACAACCCCGCGCCTCGACCACTCAGCACTATCACGGGGGACGCATTCGCAGAGTTTTGTGTCTGTGTTTCCTCCGGCTAGGCGCTAGTAGGCGCATCAACATTCTTTTCTTTTGTTATGAAGTCTTCATAACCTGCACATCTTTGTCACAGATTCTTGTCTATTTCAAAGTCGAATGCACCTTAGCATTCGCGATAACCACTTTAAATATACATTCTGTACATCAGCTCACTCACTTGACCAATATTTATATGTCGTTTGTCGTATTTAATAGGACAACCCATCGTGAACACTCTTTATTTTCATTAGAATCTGTATCACATACGGTGTTGGTCAACCTGATACAGCTATTGAAGGGAGCTATGCTTATTGTTCTTATGTAGTGCTGCGCTCGCAATGCGCTAGCTCGTTACCTGATTACGCCCTCTCATGCGGGAAAACGATGGTTGTGGATTGTGGCAGCAAGCGATCGTGAGGGAGGGCCCCGCGAGGCTGTCGAATGACACCATAGCGTTTTGCTCACCTGTCTAGGTCGTATCCCGCCGTCGTAACCTCACGAAGGTGGTCGTGCCTCGTACACACCACCTTTGTTGTCGCTGCCACTATGCGGAGCCATTGTCTCTGCAGTCATCGAGCAGGACTCCGGCATCGTCATACTACCGCTTGGCACCCCCTGAGTTCGTTTCCATTGTGTCACTGTGTTCTGGCCGCTGGTGATGAACGACTTCAACAGTTGAACATTTGTCGACCTGCGCACGGGATAATTATCAGTATTGAGAACAAGCATGTTTGGTATGCATTACATACCCATCTTATATGCTTTGTTGCCGAAGTGAATGGGAAGGAGGACGGGGGAGGAAGGAGGCCGTTGAAAACAGAGACGCACGACCACTGGACGTCTTCAGTAGGACACGGCGACATAGCACTTCCAAGGAGTACGAACGGAAGCGAAGGCCGCCAGACTTATGCTCGTGGTGCGATTCTGTGGTGTACTACCGGCGACGGCTGCGTAGTTGCGGCACCTTAACGCGGCGCCGTGGCAAGTAGAAAGCTACGCGGTGGACCGACAATATGTAGCTCGCTCCCAGAGCGCCAGCATGCGACTCCGTGAGGTTGGCAGAGGACCATGATGGTACCGAGAAGCAGGCAAGATGCGACCGCTGACTTAAGACTCACATCGGTTGCGTCTTGCGCCCGCAGCGTTTTCTTTCGGGGCAATATCTGCGAGGAAGCGGATCAAGAATCTCGGTCTCGCCGCAAAGGGCAGAGGAGTCGTCTAAGGGACGAGGGTGAGGGTGAAAGAATGGATTCTGCAATGCTCGATGTGAACCGGGACCAAAGCGTCGGAGGACATACGTAAGGGGACGAGGCTGATGGAGAAAAGGACAAGGACGAAGGGATGACGGGCTTGCGGAGGTCGTAGCTGAGTCGAGCGCGTCAGTATCGATGCCGCGGGCTGTTTGCAACTTGACGTACAGGTACACGGGCTTGTCAACTCCATTGACCATCCTGCATCCGGCTTTGACTCCCTGCCAAGATTAAAGTGCCAGTGGGTACTTGTATAAAGAACGGAGTTACATACCTGCTAAACAATATGAACGCAATGGGTGGTGCCTTGTTGGCATGTGGCTGTGCAGTGAGGCTTTTGGATGCCTAATTCAGCCTTGCGGTTCTCTTCTCTTACGCTCATACATATCTCAGAATGGCGACCAACGAACAAACCCCGCTTCGCGCAGTCCTGAACAGTAAGATCGCGATAGCTACAACGTCGTTGTTCCCTGCTAATCATTGTCTAGATATCGAGGTTGAAGGGATCAACAAAGATGGCAAACGGCAAAGGCGATCATGGTACTTTGTACGACTTTCCATGGTCTCTGGCAACGCAGGCGCCACTTTAGTTGCAAAATCGATGAAGATGCAAGTTTCTCCTGTGCTCAAATGGGGATGGAATGCAGACAATCAAATTGAAATGTGCGTGCCAGTCTAGTTATCAACTTCTCTGTCGAGATTCACTTCTTCGACTCAGCTCGTACGGGCAGTCATCGACGATACAGATAGCTGTCTACCGCGGGTTCAAGCAAAATACCTTACTCGACGACTTTGTAGGACAATATGAGGGGAATTTGGCAGACCTGCTCGATAACAGTGAGTGCAAATGTTCGCTATCTGGCTGCATTCATGCTGAAGTTGGACTATACTTCAATAGACACCAGTTTTGACCTCACGGACAAGAAGGGAATCTCTGTTTCTATCAAGATGAAGATAGCTTTGTCCCCTGTATCCCCGTTAGCCCCAACCGCTTCGCAAGCCAGCGCCTATGTGGCAATTGGTGGGCGGCCTGCCGTTGTCGCCGATCCCGATACTGGGTTTCAGCAGGCGAAAGCGGTTGGAGAGGCTCTCTATGAAGGACTGAAGGAAGTAGTGGATGCTCTGTACGATTGCTCGGACATTTTCTTACCTTTGAAGACGGCCGCCGGGGTATTTCGGACGATTACCAAGTTTGTCGAGGTATGTTTCTCGACATACATCACCGATTCATAGGTTATTCATTGTCTAACTTTGGTAATCAGACTATGTCAGAGAATAAGCAGGAGCTCGATGACATCAAAGCAAAGCTTGGAGCCATCCTGTCGATTGTCAAAAAGTACAAAACCTCCGGTGGATTGGATGCGATAACTGGTCGGATTGAAGATTTCACCAAGTGCGTTGCTTCCTCACGTCTTTCGATCATTTCTCACATTCTCTTATGCCTTTCAGGGCCGTCTCTGTCCAACTCAAGACAGTCCAAATGCTGCAGGACTCGGAGCAATCTATGTGGACACGTGTTGCCTTTACTCGAAAGGATGCCGATACAATCGTGAAGGTGTTGCGAAACATCAACAGTCTGTGCGATGTCTTGCAGGTCAGTGCCTCGAGTCTCTGGTCTAATTGACCTGTACATTGATCATTGCTTGCAGCTTGATACCCAGCTCAATATCGACATAACAGTAGGGAAAGTCTTAGAGGTACGAGGCTCTCGCTATTCCATGAACAACAGATGATGTTGATAAAACACACCTGTAGTACATGAACTCGGGTGAGCAGAACCATTGGTTCAGGGTTGGGCTTCTTGAAACTCACGAGATCATAGGGAAAATTGACAAACTCAATCACGAAATGACTTCGTACAAAACTCGGATGTCCTCTTATGGTGACCCTACTGGCTGCATGGAAGGGACCCGTGTCAATGTTCTTGAGGGTTTGGATGCCTGGGCCTCAGAAACTAATGGCAGCAAGGTATACTGGATGGTTGGTATGGCTGGAATTGGGAAATCGACTATTGCACACACGTTCTGTGAGATCCTTGAGGCGAAAAACCTGCTCTGTGGTAGTTTCTTTGCTTCTCGTGCATCTGAGAAGACCAGTAATGCACGGCTTATTATCCCTGTTATTGCACACGCACTTGCCAGGTCATCACCTCATGTCAAAGTTAACATTGTTAAGGCTATTGAAGCTGACTCTACTCTGGCTGAACCCACCTATAGCAACATGTGTGAGCAGTTCAAGCAGCTCATTTGTGACTCTACTCAGGCAACTACTGGCTTGATGAATATACCATGCAAAGTTGTGGTTATTGATGCTGTCGACGAATGTACTAATCTTGATATAGTTGCTTTCTTCATCAATCTTGTCCTGCAGTCAGTGTCAAAGATTCCTTTCAAAGTCTTCATTTCTAGTCGTGAAGAATTCAAGATCAGTAACACCTTTAAAGACAGTTCTGGGAACTATAAGTCAACAAATTTGTTTCTCCACGAGATTGAGAAGGATGTAGTGCAGGAGGATATCCACATATATCTTGAAACATCCTTGGCCAAGATCCAAAGCAACAACCATGGAACTCCAGGAATGTGGCCCTCACAAAGTGAGGTTGAAAACCTTGTCAAGCGCTGTGGTGAACTCTTCATTTATGCAGCAACTTCTGTTCGTTATATTGAAAGTGGTGGCAAACGCTACAAGTCACGCCTTTCTGCCATGGCAAATCATGGCCTAGAGTTAGTTGGCACTGAGTTCAAAACAGACATTGACACTCTCTACATACACATCTTGGAAATGGCTTGTAAGGGAATGTTGCTGCAAGAAGTCAAGTCTTTAAGGGACATTCTGTCCATTGTCATATTTCTGTACAATCCACTGCCAATCCAGGCAATTGAGTCTTTATCAGAAATGGATGCATCTTCAGAGCTGTCACTACTCACATCTGTTATTCATTTTCCCACTGCCAAGAATGCTGTAGTTTCCCCATTCCATGCCTCATTTCCTGACTTTATAACCAGTCCCTCTCGTTGTTCTCCCAGCCGTATTTCTTCTGAGATTTCATTCCCTGTACTAGATGCTGCAGAGGGCCATCAACAATTGGCTCTCAAGTGTTTGCAGCTGCTGAACAACTCACTAAAGTACAACATGTGTGACATCCCCAAAGAGTTTACAGTCTCACACAGAGAAAGGACCAATGCTCTGGCAGACCCTGGAAAAATCTCTGCAGCAGTCAAATATGCATGCATCTATTGGGCTGCTCATTTGACACAGGTCAAAATATTTGACCCAAACCTTGCTGAGAACCTTTCCATATTTCTGTACAGTCATCTTTTGCACTGGATAGAGTGTCTTAGTATACTAGGGGAATTACAGACAGGTGTAAAATCTCTTGGCAGTGTTGCTACTGTTCTTTGGGTAAGTCTTGTTCCAGAATAAAGCAATTTGTGTAAGTCTAATACTTGTCCATTAACAGAGCTTTGGATACCATGACCTTCAGGTCTTTGCTGTTGATGCCTGCCAGTGTGTAAAAATGAGCTTTGAGGCTGTCCAGAGACACTGCATGGAGATCTACCAGTCAGCACTTGTTTGGATTCCCATGGAATCACTGATACGGAAGACCTACAATGCAGATGTCTGCAAAGTTCCTAAAGTATGTATGGGTTTACCCAACTTGTGGGGTGCAGTAGAGCTTGTTATGCAAAATGGGTCAACTGTGAACTCTGTTGCATTCTCACAGGATGGCAGCCATATTGTCTCTGGATCAGGTGACAATACTGTCCGAATCTGGAATGTGACAACAGGAGAGACAGAGGCAGTGCTGAAGGGCCACACAATTCAGGTGACTTCTGTTGCATTCTCACAGGATGGCAGCCATATTGTCTCTGGATCAGCTGACAAGACTGTTCGAATCTGGAATGTGACAACAGGAGAGACAGAGGCAGTGCTGAAGGGCCACACAAATTCTGTGACTTCTGTTGCATTCTCACAGGATGGCAGCCATATTGTCTCTGGATCAGGTGACAATACTGTCCGAATCTGGAATGTGACAACAGGAGAGACAGAGGCAGTGCTGAAGGGCTACACAGATGGTGTGAATTCTGTTGCATTCTCACAAGATGGCAGCCATATTGTCTCTGGATCAGATGACAATACTGTCTGGTTCTGGAATGTGACAACAGGAGAGACAGAGGCAGTGCTGAAGGGCCACACAGATTATGTGAATTCTGTTGCATTCTCACAGGATGGCAGCCATATTGTCTCTGGATCAGGTGACAATACTGTCCGAATCTGGAATGTGACAACAGGAGAGACAGAGGCAGTGCTGAAGGGCCACACAATTCAGGTGACTTCTGTTGCATTCTCACAGGATGGCAGCCATATTGTCTCTGGATCAGCTGACAAGACTGTTCGAATCTGGAATGTGACAACAGGAGAGACAGAGGCAGTGCTGAAGGGCCACACAGATTATGTGAATTCTGTTGCATTCTCACAGGATGGCAGCCATATTGTCTCTGGATCAGATGACAATACTGTCCAGATCTGGAATGTGACAACAGGAGAGACAGAGGCAGTGCTGAAGGGCCACACAGATTATGTGAACTCTGTTGCATTCTCACAGGATGGCAGCCATATTGTCTCTGGATCATGGGACAACACTGTCCAGATCTGGAATGTGACAACAGGTCATTTTCAATTAATGACTACTTTACACACTAAATTACCTGATGGCACTCAAGTATATAAAACTGCAAGTGGGACATTCCATGTTGTCTATCCCTCACAACAATCCTCAGGATGGATGGATTCTCTCCAAATATCAGACAATTGCCAATGGATAATGACCAACTTTGGCCACTGCTTCATCCCTTCTCAATATCGAGACATTATCAGCAATTCTATTTGGGGCAGTCAAATATGTTTGGGTTTTAAATCTGGTGGTGTATTTGTTTTGGATATGACTGTGACAGAATAAATCATTAAATTTTGTACTCAATCAATGCTTATTGGTGGGTGAGTATTGGCTACTAGCTGGGCTGCAATATCTTGTGGAATCTATGAATTTGTATGTTTTTGAATCAATTTTAGACTTGTTGTGTAGGCTACTGCACAGTGTGGCAATCCAATCTTTTACAGACTTTGAGCACATTTTTTATGAAGCTCTCATATTAGATCTGAATGTCAATTCTTCTCACAACCAATCATTTCATCAGTAAGTCCAGGAACAGATAATGGCCAGGAAATAGCCCAGGATATACAGAGATATATGCAATAATTATCCATTAATGCATGTTTGATCAATTAGTGTGACTAGCCAGAACGAACAGGGTTAACTTAGTTCATTTTGTAAGTTTTGTAAAATTTGTATAACCCATTTCATCCTTTCTGACCATAAGTAAACTGTAGGCTAGGATTATACCACCAATACTCATTTGTGTACTTGCATTTAGTGTATGTTTTTGTGGAGTGATATGCACTTCCAGTGAATTGACCTTCAATACATCAGGAAATCATGTAGAATATTTTAAGCCAGTAAAGGCCAAAAAAAACCAAATTACACTACAGCTGTTTGCATAATTGTAGACACTCTGTGAATTACAATCTTGTATGTATGTAAAAAGCGTGTTGTAGACCAAGAAATGGTTTCCATCAAAATGTCCACTTTCTACATCCCATGGGAAGAAGTTACCATATTTGATGGCTGCCATCATTATCTCAAGGTTACTCACTTTGTACAAGGTATTCATTATTCAACCATAGATGCTTGAATTCTTGATCAACCATGGGCAACTGCCCAAGTGAAAGTATGTATTCACAGCAGCAGTTGCCCAAGGCCTAGGCAGTGATGCATCAGGCCTCCTGCTGGAGATTGGGGGCAAGTTCATGCATGATTTAGGGGAGCTGCCTACTGTGACCCTCACCCTGTCACTCTAGTCACTGATTTTGATGGCCAGAGCTGATGGCCATCATTCCAGACCTAGTGACCTCAGGCACTACAATCACATGGGCCCATCAAGGATGATGGCTCACCTCAAAAATTCCCACACTCACTAAAACTTTTAGAATGGATGACTTCCTGTAGGGATCTAGAACCGTCTAGAAGCCATAATTTGCTTTGAAAATGTGGAAAACAGGTTTAGCCAAGTAGCCAATGACACTGCTCCACAGTTTTGAGCATTCCAGATTTACGAGTCTGTAGAGGGGTCAGGACCCCTCTACAGATGGTTCCAAGCTGAAAAAACATGGCCAAGGATTGATGTTGTTACCATATAGAGTATCTTCAGATCTTGGCCACATCATTTTGTTGGGCTGGCATTCTTGGCCTCCAAAAATTGTAGATTAGATTAACTTTGACTGACAACACATCCCTTGATGTGCTTCAAAATGGACAAAGACATGTATAATTGTGCTCCAAATGAGTCTGAACCTGTGCAGAAGGCACCAGAGCCACTACACCTAGATCCTCAAGCATCTCAGACAAATATCATGAAAATGACCATGAAATGGCACAAGCTGTATGTCAAGTTGACTAGTGATGTGCTGGCCCTGGCTTGGCCCAAAAGCCATGGCTTTGGCCTGGCTTGAGCTGGCCCTGGCCCACGAAAATCACAGGCCAGGCCAAAAGCCAAATATCAGGCTTGGCCTGGCCTGGCCCTGGCCTGAGCCATGGCCCAGGTCATGTGATCACGGCTATCTCCAGGTGGCTTATAAATCAGAGTGATAATAGATTAGATTAATTATCTATGCCTCTACTAAGCCTCTACTCCTCATCATTGTCATCTTGGTCAGTGTCTATGTCTAAGAGAATACTATCCCATGACTTTGCAGTCTCAACCTGCACCTTTTCTGCCACGTTCTCCTCCTCTTCAAGTTCCAGCTGAATTTCTAGAAGTGAGGTGGGCGCTTTTTCTGGCAGTAGCAAGTCCTTCTGGTACATCAACTTCATGAATTGTAAAGCTTCGACAATATCACCTTTTAATCAGTTGCGTCGTTTTGAGATGGTGATTCCTGCAGAGGAGAATGCTCGCTTGCTGGAGACAGAGGAGCCCATGATCATAAGATAATCCTTAGCGAGTGAGGCCCAAACCAGAAAATGAAGGGAGTTTCGCTGTAAAAATGCAGTCAGATCAATGTGACATGTTTGTTACATGGATCAAACGAGCAGAATTTATGAACTTACCCCCCACCACTGAATTGTGGTCATTCCTTCCGGAACCTCATCAACTGAGTCAATATACAAATTGAATGCCTGTAACCAGGGCTCAGATGGTGCTGCCAATGTTGCACGTGCGGGAGTTTGAGTTCATGGCTGCTCCTCACTGTCAGACTCAGTGTCGCTGGTAGCAGACTTCCACTTTGCACTCCGACGGCCAGAGCCTATCCCCGAAGGTGGGAGCAAGGCTGACTGGCTAGCAAGCTTCTCGAAACGTTCCTTAAACTGAAAGTAAGGTTAACTAAAAAGGATTAAATTAAAGGGGCAATTAAAGACATACAATTTTTTCCGCAGCTGTACGAACATCATTGTGAAGCTCTATACCCCAATTCTTCTTGAAGTACCCAAGCTTCGAGCTAGGGTCAAGTACTGAAAATGGTATATCAGACTTATCAGATGCACAGATGGTGTTGCGACTCACTCATTGCAAACATATACGCATGTGAAGTAGCTGACTTATTATAATACTCATCAATTTTTGCAGCTGCTGCGGCCAGCGCCTGCTTAAACGGTGCATATTTGGTACGTTGAGAGCGGCTATACCATGCCTTATGCAAATGCTCGAGCGTCGGGATAGCGGAGAAAAGTGTGGAGTCTCCTTCGTAGGAAAACTCTTGCTGCATGTCGTCGGCAAACTGCACTGATTTGAGAATGATCGAAATAAATAACGTCGTACAGAAAATTCACCTTCAAGAGACTAATGAGAACGTCTACACGCTCCCATTCTTCAGGTGTGAGCTTAAGGTCCCACAGTTTGAGCTTCTTTGTGCGATCAGTTTCTTCATTTGCAAGGAAGTCCACAAATTTGTCAACAATCTTCAATCAAACCAGGATAAGCAGTTGTCAGAAAACCGAACTGTACTTGAAAACATACGTCTGAAAGCTCACAGCCTCGCACTAGCATGGAGTATGTTGACGACCATCGAACAGGCATATCAATCTTCATATTACGAGGTGGCGACAGGCCTACATCCCTCTGTAGTTGAAGAAACTTCTCTTTACGCTTTGCCAAAGACCGAGCCTATCAAGAAATTTGAATGATACATCTTCGACTGAAAATCATCAGTATTCATACCTTTACGCCTATAGCGCGCAAAAGACCAACAACATCACGGAAGTTGGCAGAGAGGTCAGGTTCATGCTCTTCAGGCTTTTCGGGGTCGAAGTGCGTGGTTGTGCTGCAGAGCGAGATAAATGCTTGCGTTGCCAGATTAATGACGTGAGCAAGGCACCTACTGAAGAGAGTGAGAAGTGCACAAATAGTACAAGAGGCTGACGCACCGAATATGGTAGTTATCAAACTCCCATGCGGGGTATTCTGCACGGTGCTTACTTTTGTTGATCAATATCTCAAATCACTGAAGCATTGTCGTGTTATTTGAGGCATTATCGCATGTTACCCAAGCCACCTTGTGGATGATTCCAAGACGCTTCACTATTTGATAGAACACGCGTGCAAGGCGGCGCCCACTGTGCGATGAGTTCATCAAAGTAAACCCAATCAGGGCGCAGTGGATTTCCCATTGTTGCGGTGCGACCTCCTCAATCCAGTGGCCCGTAGCCGCAAAGTAAGCGTCAGTATTCGAGGCCTGCCATGCATCACACGTGGTACTAATGAGCCCAGTCTTGTCACTCTAATTGAGAGCGCAACGGTTAAGTTTTAACATAGACATGTACCTCGATAAACATGAACGTACCCGGACGCGTTCCCAAAGGCTGCTAAGCTTCTCCTTGAATATCTGTATAATGAGTCTTCGTGTGGCCTTCCGGTTGGGGAGGCTGACTCCGTCTGTAGCGCAAGCAGCAATCCTCATCATTTTTTTAAATGTGGGATGTTCGAAAGCTTGAATAGGCTACAGGAAATCAATATAGAGACATAAGCGTGAGGATGACTACATACCTGGTTTGTGGATATCAGCCTCTCAAGAGCGGCACGCTTGAACTCCTCCTCGTTGAATGGAGGTTCTCTCTCTGGTGGTGGAGAGCACTCTTGCAGGTGTGGGTCCAGTGTGCTCTGGCGAGTGCGGTCTTTGGCTTCTTGTTCATCCTTGCGCTGGCGAACGGCCTTTGGAAGCTTGGTGATCAGATTGTTGGCTGTGAGCCATTTGTCGTGAAGATACTATAAGAAGTATTAGATGAGTAGAGGATGACGGCCTGATATATATCACATACCAGGTGGTGACTCTCGATGTGCCTTCACAAAGTGGTGCCTTCATTTGTGATGCTCGCCTTAACAATGCCCTTCTTCCTACAACACTTGGAGTGAGTCTCTGTCAAGAGTTCTGTGATAGAATAACGTACTTGCAGATTTTACAGACGTGAACCTTCTTTGTAGCACCAGGAGGGAGCGTTGGCTGTTCAAAAAACTCGTTGATGTCCTGGTTTGGGGCCTGCGCGACGGGCTCGCCTGATGGTGCAGTCTCGTTGTGCTCCCCTTCCGACTCCTCTGACGCGCTTGGGACCGATGGCGAGCAAACAACCGTGGGGCACGAGCGCTTGTTTGGTGGTGCTGGATAAAAGGTATTCAGTTATCCTTAGAAAACATAGAAGCTAGCACTTACGAAGGACCTGTATTTCATCCTCTCCATTGGAGTCGCTTAGCTCATGCACGGTACTCACACCCGAGGCCGCTGCGTCATTTTGAGGGGTTGTGAAGGCCGGCACACTTTTTTCCTTCTGCGTTCTGTCTTGTGTGCTGGCACTGGTCTTGGAGGCATTTTTCTTTGCCTGTTTGTGGGTCTCGATCTCCGGCGGGGCTGTGTTTGACTCGTCGAGAATCTTTGCGGAGGCAGTTGTCGTGCGCCTCTTTGGAAGGTTGTTGTACATTGGAAGACCCTTGAGTTTAGGGTCGCGAGCAGGAGGTGGATTGTCAGGTTCGTCTACCATTGCTGTGCTTGGGTCAAAGGACACCTGTCGGGTTTGAATCAAAAGGCCCGCCGCAGCGCCGGCGACACCCACACTGATGATTGTTGATTGACGGCACAGCGCCTGCCGAATGGCCCCTGTCTAGCAAACAGGAATCTCAAGACGGCAGTTGCTGTAGGAGACAAGTGTCTGCTACAGCTGAACAGCCGTCTGTAGCTGCTTGCTCAGCCACTGAACATCGAGTCAATCTCCAGTGCATGTGGACATGCGTTGGTGATCAGACTCGTGAGCAGTGCTGGCGCAAGCCTAGGACAGAGGAGGGTGGATGGTTATGCGGTGGGGTTGTGGTGACGACCATGGCAGAGAGCGACAACTCAGGGAGGGGCGGTAAATGCTGGAAATGAAGATCTGGGCTCGAACACATTAGCTCTGATGCTTCGAGATAATTGTGACTCACCAGGGGGTTCTTCCTTGTACATCTGCGCCGGGAGCGATGGCACAATGATGACGTGGCAAGGATAGATCCAAAAGCAAAGGGCTGCTGGTAGCTCTCCAGTTTGCGGTAGCGCTCAAGAACAATGGTGTGTGGTTGTTGTTGTGTTGTGAGTTCTCGCGAGTTGCCATAAGTTGAAAGTTGTTGCAGCTTGTTGATGAACCGAAGGGCGAATAGCGTTGGCAGTAGTCTGTCGTTGCCGTTGTTCTGTCGTGTGTCGTCGCATGGTGTTGTAAGTTGTGAGTCGTGAGTCGTCGTAAGTTGTTGTAAGTTGTGAGTCGCTGCAGTCGTGAGTCACAGTAATCGTGTTATGACGTCTGTCATCTGTGGGTGGCCAATACCATGTCGTTTATGCAGAGTTGGGTGGTGTCGTCGGGAGGGTGGAAGGAAGTTAAGTAGAGAGGGTGTGTGAAAGGACCCATGCGCTCAACACAGTTCAACAGGGGCATGTTGAATCACGTGACCAATCTGACAATTAAGCGCCCATAAGCAGACCATCGAGAACATGATTTTAATGCACATGAGAGGCAAATAAATTCTTGAAAAAAAGGTAGGTAGGTAGGAGTAATATATGGTTAGGTGCTACATACATTTAAGCACTGAAAAAACACAATCCAAAATGAGTTTGGGCCATGGCCCAAGCCAGCTGGCCCTGGCCCACCAGGATCACAGGCCAGGCCACAGGCCAGACTAAGCCATATCCTCTGGCTTGGCTTGGCCTGGCTTATTCTGGCCTGTCCTGGCCTGGCTTTTTGGCTCAGGCCAGGGCCAGCACATCACTAATGTCATTGTCAAGAACCACCCTGCTCTGAAAAGGAATTTATAAACTAACTTTTATTCAATAGAATGTGGGTATGGCAGGCATCAACAACAGCCAGGCCGTCAGCACATTCCCAGTGCCCACTGGGCAAGCCGATGGTCATCACCGTAACACCTGTGACATGGGCAACATGAGGCTGCCACTGCTCAACTCCCAGCCTCCTTTCTTGCAATCTGGCAGTTTCACCCACTTTTATAAGGCCCAACAGAACGAGAACTACAGCCACACAGCAAGACCTTATGAGAACAGACATTGATTCAACAATGGGTGGCTATACAACAACATGCTGAGCTTCAACAACATGCCAAACTTCAATCAAACTTCAACCATGCTTGAGACTTCAACCATGCACAGCACTATGACCACTCACAGCACTATGGCAATAATAATCCCTATGTGTATGACAGGCAACCAAGTCACTATCAGCAGATCCCTGTGCAGAACACAAATGCATACAACTACTGCCAGCCTGTTCTGCTCATTGCATTGTCTTTGCCTGGCCCTCGTCACTCACCACTACCTGGTCTGGCAATGAGTGATGAAGAGGATCTTCCCCCAGCCAGCAGCATTCAGGTCTCCAGCAAGAAGAAGGCACCAAAATCAAAGGAAGAGAAAGCAAAAGAAAAGGCAGAGAAAGACAAAGAAAAGGCAGAGAAAGACAAGGCAAAGAAGGAGAAGGCCACAAAGGAGAAAGCAGAGAAGGCAGAGAAGGCAAAGGCAAAGGCAAAGGAAAAGGCTGATACATCTGTGGCGCCAAAGAAGCCTGGAGGTTGCATTGCTGGCACCTTCAACTACTCATCAGAGGAGATGTACCAACTCCTTGTCCTTGTTTGTGCCTATTTGCCCACTGGCACTCAGGGCTGGGAAGCCATTGAGCAAGACTACCACAAATGGGTTGCTGGTCACAAAGACTATGGCTTCTATGTGCGAAACCAGGAGTCTTTGAAGGCAAAATTCAACAAGGTATATTGTATATCATGTGTTTACAGTTGTATGTAACTGATGGACTTGCAGATGGTCGCCACTGCAAAAGTCAAGCCTACAGGAGACCTGAAACATGAGCAGATGCTGCTTGATGCTCTAGCTATGGAACAAGACATCAAGGGCAAAGCATGCATGAAGAGTCTTGATGACAGCTTGCAACCTCATTTTGGTGCCAACTCCACTGGCTCCACCAATCAAGAAGTCATTGAGCTCTTTGATAGTGACGACGGTAGTAACCCTGCTCAGCCACCTGTCATCAAGTGGGAGGACACCAGCAATGCTCCCGACATCAAACCAGACATGAAAAAGGAGCCCAAGTTCCACATCATCCATGGTATCAACACCTGCACACCTTTGGAGGCTCAGGAACAACCACAGCGTGGAAAGGCATTGACCATGCAAGTTGTGGAAGCCATGGAGAATGCAAACCAGTATTTCAGCCAGGCACAGACCCAGCAGCATGAACAAGTGCACACTGATTCAGCAATGCAAGTGATGTGCCTGCAGCAGCTGGTTGACAACGCTTGTGAAGAGAGGCGCAGAGCAGACCAGACCAAGGACCTCCTCATGGCAGAGCAAGTTAAGTCAGCATGCTTGGAGAACAGGATAGAAATTCTCAATGAGAAGGTGGAGAGTCTCAAAGATGAGGTCAAGGATCTCAACTCTCAGCTTTGTTACAGAGAGCGGCAGGGCCACCCCACCTGCTCTATTGAACGCAGTCCACCTTGTCACCAGCGTTGGGATTCTGGCTACCGACTCAACACAAACACAAAACAAACACTTAGTGAAGCAAGATTACTCTGAATCGAGTGACACCCTCAAACACTAGATGCGCGGATTGTATTTAACATGAACTAGACACCAGAACCATATCAGTTCTTGTTTGGTGTGCGGAAGTTTAAGATTTTCAAATCTACAGTACTTGATATGTATGTAGGCTTAAACACGCAGTAATTAAACATTGTGCTCAAGGGTTTGGTGAGTCGTTGGTAAAAACCACAGAAACTCCAGAGGGATGTGTATTGCTGAAATGTCTTGGCAACAACTCAGACTTTGGGACAAAGGCACTCTTGGCAAGTCCTTAATATGCATGGCTCTCAATTGAACACACAAATGTAGCTCTCGGCAAGCACTCAAACTCACAGCTGGACTTGGCGTATGCAGACTATGATTGACTGTGGATGGTCTGAAAGAGGTATATTGGTGAAGACAACTGTTCTTGCACCTATAGTGGCTGGGCTCATGCATGAACCCTGGGCAGTTGCCCAAACCACTTCATGCATCAACATGGGCAACTGCCCAAGACCATCCTGGCCCTATTATGATGCATGAGCTCTGGGCAATTGCCCAACAGCCTTCCTACCCTGTCACAAAGGTCACACACATGCTGATGGCCAACAGTGATGGCAATGATGCCAGAGGTTGGCAAACACCAAAATTCCCACGCTCAGTAAAGATTTCCCAGATTGATAGCCCATCAATGATAATGGACTGACAGCACCCATCAAAACTGATCAGGGGCCCCGGAAATCACCTAATGGCGAGACCTAGGGGGTTCAAAACTTTGGGCAAAAATTCCCACGCTACCTAGGCTCACACTAAAAATACTGAAAAATGCAGAAAAATCAGAAACCTAGGTCAGCGTTTGAACCACTACCAAATTCGGCCTCTAGCAGGCTGTAGGGCGCCTTTTTTAATTCTAAAAATAGATTCAACCCGGAGTTTTTGAATATGAATGTTGGTATTTTTGGACGATTTGGGTACCATTCTGTAGCAAATATTAACGTGATTGCAACGCACATATTACCGAAGCGGTGCGCTCCGCGGTTCTTTTGCTATTGACAATATAGTGTGCCCATCAGAAGCGAGCCACTCACCTGTATCTCACCCATTTCTCCATATTTTCGAACGATCTTGATACCATTCTGTAGATATTTCAAGGGCGCTTCTGATAGATACTCCATCATCATGGCGCAATAAGCCGATGCTTTGGTATTTATGGAATAGTGATATTTCGCAAAATGCGCCACACAGCCATATCTTGCTCATTTCTTTGAATTTCCGGACGCTTCAGGTACCCTCTGGTAGCTATAATCAATGTGATTCCAGCGCATATTTTATCATCACGGAGCGCTACGCCGTTGCTTTGATATTAAGCAAACAGTGATATATAATAAAAGTGAGCCACTCACCCTGTATCTTGCCCAATTCTTTATATATTTGGACGCTTGTGGTGCCATCTTGTAGCTAATTTTCACCCAATTTCAACGCATATTTTACCCTGGAATTGCACCAAGTGGTTGCTGTGCTATTGACTAAATGGCTCACAGTAGAAAAACACATCAAGTAGGAATTGCATAACCTATAGTCAATGCTTTGGGACGCTCTTTGTACCTACTTGTAGCTCTTAATGAGGGGATTCCAACGTACCTATCAGTATATCACCGCGTCAAGTCTACGCTTCCGAATCATCAAAACAGTGAATACTGACTCATGCAGCACTAATTTGGCATTTGTATGGGCTGTACTTGACCAACTTGTGCACTATTGGAACAAGTTTGTAGCTGTCATCTGCACGCTCCTAACGCATATTTCACATTTTCACAGCATTGAGTCTACCGTGTGCAATTTCAGATATAGTGGTTTGCCCATACTGTACCCAAGAGGCTCATTTAGGCAGCACAAAATGTGATGCCCATGAAGCAGGCAGTGTTCAATTGTACCTTCATCATCCATCATACATTCATATATGATGTAATGATTTTTATAAACTTAGTACTATGTAGTTTGGACTAATGTAGTAGACAGTCATTTGATGGTGCTCACAATTATCTATCACTTTGAGCACTGCTCTGATAATCTGTCCTTCTTGTACTGACTGATCCACCGCATTCAGGGAGCTATGATTTTATAAAACACTCACATCAAACTGAATTGCAATTGGTTAGTGGTCAATGACATACATGGATGAGAGTCAGAGGTCCTTGACATGCTTCATCAACATGCTGCAGGCCTGACCTACTGTTGCTATAGCTGAGCAACATGACATAACTAGAATTTCTGAGAATATAGAGGGGGAGTACCCCCAGACTATATGTCAACACTCATACCACTGCTCAACACCAACCTATGCTACCTGTACTCATATATGTATTGTCTACTATGGACAAATTCTGAAATGCTCATAAGTATTCTGATACATCTAGTTTACAGCTGCTATAAAGCTATAGTTCCAATAACCTGAATCTGATAACAGAAGGGTATAAGGTTGTCAATATTAATGGACCAGACTATATGGTAGGCTACACTGTGATGGACAAATGCTGTTAGGACAATGGGGCTAAAACAGGGTACATCAACTGATTATGAGATTCTGAAGTGTATACTAGGCGCCTTCAAAATGTAAAATATGCGTCAGAAGTGTGCAGATGACAGCTACAAACTTGTTCCAATAGTGCACAAGTTGGTCAAGTACAGCCCATACAAATGCCAAATTAGTGCTGCATGAGTCAGTATTCACTGTTTTGATGATTCTGAAGCATAGACTTGACTCGGTGATATACTGATAGGTACGTTGGAATCCCCTCATTAAGCGCTACAATTAGGTACAAAGAGCGTCCCAAAGCATTGACTATAGGTTATGCAATTCCTACTTGATGTGTTTTTCTACTGTGAGCCATTTAGTCAATAGCACAGCAACCACTTGGTGCAATTCCAGGGTAAAATATGCGTTGAAATTGGGTGAAAATTAGCTACAAGATGGCACCACAAGCGTCCAAATATATAAAGAATTGGGCAAGATACAGGGTGAGTGGCTCACTTTTATTATATATCACTGTTTGCTTAATATCAAAGCAACGGCGTAGCGCTCCGTGATGATAAAATATGCGCTGGAATCACATTGATTATAGCTACCAGAGGGTACCTGAAGCGTCCGGAAATTCAAAGAAATGAGCAAGATATGGCTGTGTGGCGCATTTTGCGAAATATCACTATTCCATAAATACCAAAGCATCGGCTTATTGCGCCATGATGATGGAGTATCTATCAGAAGCGCCCTTGAAATATCTACAGAATGGTATCAAGATCGTTCGAAAATATGGAGAAATGGGTGAGATACAGGTGAGTGGCTCGCTTCTGATGGGCACACTATATTGTCAATAGCAAAAGAACCGCGGAGCGCACCGCTTCGGTAATATGTGCGTTGCAATCACGTTAATATTTGCTACAGAATGGTACCCAAATCGTCCAAAAATACCAACATTCATATTCAAAAACTCCGGGTTGAATCTATTTTTAGAATTAAAAAAGGCGCCCTACAGCCTGCTAGAGGCCGAATTTGGTAGTGGTTCAAACGCTGACCTAGGTTTCTGATTTTTCTGCATTTTTCAGTATTTTTAGTGTGAGCCTAGGTAGCGTGGGAATTTTTGCCCAAAGTTTTGAACCCCCTAGGTCTCGCCATTAGGTGATTTCCGGGGCCCCTGATCAGTTTTGATGGGTGCTGTCAGTCCATTATCATTGATGGGCTATCAATCTGGGAAATCTTTACTGAGCGTGGGAATTTTGGTGTTTGCCAACCTCTGGCATCATTGCCATCACTGTTGGCCATCAGCATGTGTGTGACCTTTGTGACAGGGTAGGAAGGCTGTTGGGCAATTGCCCAGAGCTCATGCATCATAATAGGGCCAGGATGGTCTTGGGCAGTTGCCCATGTGGATGCATGAAGTGGTTTGGGCAACTGCCCAGGCTCAAGCATAATTCCAGCAGCATGAGTTGGTTCTTGTAGTGTCACACTTTGCCAAAAGAGCTTGAGGTGAGCCATGGTCTCTAGGGAATGCACAGGCACTCAAGTTTCTGGGGTGTTTGCTAGATCACGGATTGCTTGATTTTCATTGAGAGTTGGGATGGTATTTATACTGTGCTACAGTGACTTTATGGATATTTCGGACATCAGACAACCGGAGAATTACAAAGGAAACAGACACATGATAAAGAGAAAGGCTTGGGTATATGGGCTGGGCCCTATTTCCATGAGGCAACAGAGACTGCCAAGGGTGATTTATAAGAGTCATGCACGCACGTTCATATGGTTTGTGTATTTTAGAACATGTGCTAGACCATTTTTAATCCTCTAGACCACACACGTTGGAGCCTGCTGATAAGGTTGTAATTGCACTGTACTCGTAATTTTTGAATATAGAGTGATTTAGTACAGTTTTGTCTCTTCCTAAGGAATGATCAGGATAGCGGAGTGCTGCCCCGACTGTCCAAGTCTCAGGGATAAACAAAATGCTCATTTATTAAACCAATCCAACACTATAGTAGATGGTGGCCAGGCAATCATGTACAATTCCATGGGGATCTACATTATATACCAAGAGATTGTAATATTGCAGGGGAATCACATCCCGCAAGCACCTGTTCTGTATGATGCCTCTTCCAAGTGGCTAGACAGGGTAAAGACTAATTATCACAGGCAGAGGAATGCAGATAGATCACACAATTGGCCAAGGAACAAGGAAACACAAATGAAAATAGACTTTGCCTAGGAACCGCAGCTATTATTCGCTTGCTGAGGAAGTACAGCATGGTCGCGTGGTTTAGGCTGACAAAGCATTGTTGGCATCACGGCGGCTGCCGCTATTCACACATATGACATATTGAGCGCCTAAACCATTGAGAGTATCACATTTGCACTTAGGAGATTCCACGGGAAGTTGATAGGGCCATCTCTGCATCAGAGACCGAGTCCGAGTACCCAAGGAAGTCTAGAAACATAGAGAAACACCATGTCCACCTGAAAGAGGCAATAATCATGATAAGAGCAACTCAGAAACCACTATCACCTTGATGCTTAGAGAGCCAAGCAGTCCTTGGGCTGAGTAATATGCAAACGTTCCTTGGGAACAACACCAAAAAGCTTACAATTCCGTTCTAGATTACCAAGATATTGTCTCATTTCTGTGTCTGTATTACTGCACCATAGCCCGAGCCCATTTCTGTCTTATCGATTGTATCACATGTATCCTGTCTACCAGTAGTATAAAGTAACATAGATTCCATAGGAATAAAGCAAGCATTGTACTGCCCAGTTCAGAGTGTGTTGAGCCCAGTTGAAGCTAAAGAGTTAGCCAGCGAGCTTGAGATCATCAAACATCGCAAATATCAGTGTCTTCAATTGAAAACCAGAGTGATCCGAGTTGAGATAGACAAAGCCTAGGAACACAGAGTAACGTTGAGATTCCCAAGTTAAACGTCTGACATCAGGAAATTCCGGGGAATCTTTTAAGCTAGTAAAGGCCAAAAAATGACATTTACATAAAAAAGTGAAAAAGTGACGAAGCTGAAAAAAACATTAGTCCCCTCTCCGAGTACACTTTTTTTCATGTTTAATGGCTTAAAATTCTCAGAAAAGCGGCCAACGACAGCATTTTCTGTACTATTTGATCATTCAATTTGTGTTTCATCTTACAACAGAGTACAAGAAGGAATCAAATGCAATATATTCTGGCTATATACCAACATCATAACTATATACATCTATTACAACAGAGACTAAACTGCTAAAAAAGAAGTGATCAAGTAATACAAGAAAGCGTAAGATGGTAAGTGAGTTGGGTATGGTAATAGGTAGACTGTAGCAAAGGAGGTCAGCTATATCAGTCAGAAACTGGTCAGTCAAGTTAATGGAGGATCAATAGTGACATGGCTTACAAGGGCTGCAGGTGTTACAAGCGGCAGCAAGGGTGGATGGCAGCAAGAGTGTTTGATTTCACTTGAACAGTAGCAAGGAGGGGCAGAGGGGCAGCAGGGTGGGGTAGCAATGATGTGGGGCACCACCTGGTGCTATCCATGAGTGGCTGCAGGTGTTACTGGGGGATGGACATCAAGGGTGGTGGCGGTTCGTGATGAAAATGGTTGATTGCGGCCAAAGGTGGGGATGATGAATGGCAGGGCAATGGTGGCAGAAGGGGGAGGCAGAATGTGGCAGCACTAGGCAGACAATGGAAAGTGGAAGAAAAGTTAGAAGAAAAGGATGCATAGTGACATGTCAACGTACCAGTGTACCAGTGGGTCTCCCTCAGCAAGGGTCTCCCCTGTTTTCCACAGCCCCTGTATGCACCATCACATATCTAGTAGTCCAGCTTGATGGGGATGAGGGTTGGCATTAGAAAGAGGGGGAGAAGAGGGGGGAGAAGAATGTCAGTGGAGGTGTCAGCAGAGGAGAAGGGGAAGGAATAAGTGTGAAGTTGAACGACAAACATGCCAGCACAACAAGAAAACCATGCGTGGGAACTAATTGGACATCAGTGTCCAGTTAGTTCCCACAGTAGGTTTTCTCTGAACGAATCAACAGAGTGCATTGGTGGTTATTGAAGCACAACAAAAATAGGGGAAAGCTAGTAGAAAATAGTGTTGAAGGTCCAATGAAGGCTAGTTCCAGTGCAAAAAATTATTCATTGACAAAAATACCTCTCTGCCCGATGCTTGCCACGCATTATCACCCACAATTTTACAAATATCTTTGTGTCAAGTTGTTGGAAAATTATGGTAAAATATGCGTTGGAATCACATTGAAAGAGGCTACAAGACCATACCAAGAGCGTGCGGATCGCCCAAAAATTCGTGGCAAAATACGCCCACACTGATGTACTGCTCAGATGTGATTGCTTTCAATACTGCTCAACATATAATGAGCGCGGAGCTGTAGTAATGCGCGCGTTCGAATTGCCTTAAAAGATGCTACAAGTAGGTACTTGATTCATTACAATCCGTACAGTATTTCTCATTGAAATGCGGAAATACTATAAACACAATTGTTTGTTGATCAAATTTAATGGCTGACTCTGAAGATGAATTAAAAGCTTTTGCAATGTATCAAAAAGTGCTGGCCAGTATAAAATGGCCTTGAAGGCTGGCACTCATGCAGAAAATTGCCTATTGATGAAGAACTTTGTGTACCTGTGCAACTGGTACTTTCCATGGTTTACAGATGGTTGAGGTCTTTACACTCTCCCACGTCCTTTCTGTGGACTCCACTGGAGTCCAGTGGAGTCCAGTGGAGTCCACCCCAGCCAATATATACTATAATGGTCCAGTCCACAGAAATTTTGGATTTTTTTTGAGTGGACTCCAGTGGACCCAGTCCAGTGGACTCCAGTGGACTGCCAGCCATTTTCATTATCTCAGTCCAGTGGACTCCACCCAATCCAGTGGAGTCCAGTGGAGTCCAGTGGACTCACAACCAATTTTATAATGATTATTATATATATAATCACTCTAGCCCAGTGGACTCCAGTGGACTCCAGTGGACTGCCAGCCATTTTTATTCAGTGGATTATCCCAGTCCAGTGGACTCCACCCAATCCAGTGGAGTCCAGTGGACTCACACCCAATTTTATAATGATTATCATATATATAATCACTCTAGCCCAGTGGACTCCAGTGGACTCCAGTGGATTTTACTAGATTTATCACAAATTGAATGGAATTTTATGACTACTAATTGAACAGTGTATTACACTATTATAGTTACTAGGAGTAACAATTAGAAAAAAAAGTGCACCACCGAGAATTGAACCAACGACTGACGCTTAGTCAGCATACTGGCGCTCTAGCCACCTGCACCAAGCAGCCATATAGGGCCCAGCCGCCGTAATAATGTTAACCCCATTGCTTGGCCTCCGCCGGCACATAATCCCCACGATCCGTGGGCACGCCGATGGTGCCACGTCACACCACTCATCCACCACATCCCCCCACTCTCACCTTCATCCACCACATCCCCACTCTCACCCTCATCCTCCCTATCCCCTCCTCGCTGTCGTCGTTGTCGTCGACGTTCTCCGTCACCCCCCCTCGCCGCTCACAACACCGACGCATCCTGAACGCACCCGGCCCATCCCGGCAGGCGCCGCCGCTCATGTTGCCATCCCTCGCGATTGTTTGAAATTGCTCCGCCGCTATTGAACGACTCTCGACAACGTCGACCAACCATGGCTGCTGATATCAAACATCAAATGTGGGGGCCTACCCAAGTGAGTTCATATATCAGGGCCCTTAACCCCCCAAGGGCTTGGGGACTGATGCATCAGTATTTACGCTTTCTGTTACAGGCAAAGGGATACATCACTGCCTATACTGACCACCAGCCTGTCACATAGGTCACTAAATCTGGTGGCAGCCATTGGAAATAATGGTATATCTGCAGAATTCCCACAGTCACTAAAATCACTGTCCCCATCAAAAATGATGGCTTACTTCGAAAATTCCCACGCTCAGTAAAACCTCCTAGACTGATAGCCCATCAATAATAATGGCCCTTTTTCTTTGACAGCACCCATCAAATCTAATCAGGGGGCCCGGAAATCACCAAATAGCTAGACCTAGAGGGTTCAGGACTTTCGACCGAAAATTCCCACGCTACCTGGGTTCACACTAAAAATACTGAAAAATGCAGAAAAATCAGAAACCTAGGTCAGTGTTTGAACCACTACCAAATTCGGTCTCCAGCAGGCTGTAGGGCGCCTTTTCTGATTCTAAAAATAGATTCAAGCCGGAGTTTTTGAATATGAATGTTGGTATTTTTGGACGATTTGGGTACCATTCTGTAGCAAATTTTAACGTGATTCCAACGCACATATTGCCGAAGCGGTGCGCTCCGCGGTTGTTTTGCTATTGACAATATAGTGTGCCCATCAGAAGCGAGCCACTCACCTGTATCTCACCCATTTCTCCATATTTTTGAACAGTCTTGGTACCATTCTGTAGCTATTTTAAGCACGCTCCTGATAAATACTCCATCATCATGGCGCGCTAAGCCGATGCTTCGCTATTTATGGAATAGTGATATTTTGCAAAATGCGCCACACAGCTATATCTTACTCATTTTTTCGAATTTCCAGACGCTTCAGATACCGTCTGGTAGCTATGATTAATGTGATTCTAGCGCATATCTCATCATCACGGAGCGCTAAGCCGTTGCTTTGATATTAAGCAAACAGTGATATATAATACAAGTGAGCCACTCACCCTGTATCTTGCCCATTTCTTTCTATTTTTTGACGCTTGTGGTACCATCTTGTAGCTAATTCTCATACAATTTCGACGCATATTTTATCCTGGCATTGCGCCTAGTGGTTGCCTTGTTATTAATTAAATGGTTCATAGTAGAAAAACACATCAAGTAGTAATTGCATAGCCTATAATCAACACTTTTGGACACTATTGGTACCCACTTGTAGCGCTTAATTAGGGGATTCCAATGTACCTATTTGCATGTTACCACTTCAAGTCTATGCTTCAGAATCATCAAAACAGTGAATATTGACTGATACAGCACTAATTTGGCATTTGTATGGGCTATACTCAACCAATTTGTGCACTATTGGAATGAGCTTGTAGCTATCATCTTCATGCTCCTAACACATATTTTATATTCACAAAGCATTGAGTCTACCTTCTGCTATTTCAGTTATAGTAGCTTGCCCATACAGTACCCAAGAGGCTGATTTAGGCAGTACAAAGTGTGATGCCTAAGAACCATACAGTGTTCAATTGTGCCTTCATCATCCATCATACATTCATATATCAGATCATAATTTTCATAAACTTAGTACTATATAGTTTGGACCAATGTAGTAGGCAGTCAGCTGATGGTGCTCACATTTATCTATCACTTTGAGCACTGCTCTGATATTCTGTTCTTCTTGTACTGACTGATCCAACACATTCAGGGGGCTATGATTTTATAATACACTCACATCAAACTGAATTGCAATTGGTTAGTGGTCAATGACATGGATGAGAGTCAGAGGCCCTTGACATGCTTCATCAACATGCTGCTGACCTGACCTACTGCTGGTATAGCTGAGCAACGTGATAACACAGTAATCTCTGAGAATATAGAAGGGGAGTACCCCCAGACTATATTTCAACACTCAGTGAATTATACCACAGCTCAACACCAACCTGTGCTACCTGTCCTCATACATGTGTTGTCTACTATGCACAAATTCTGAAATGCTGATAAGTATTCTGATATATCTAGTTTACAGCTGATATTATGCTATGGTTCCAATAACTTGAACCTAATAACAGGAGGAGATAACATTGTCAGAATTAATGGACCAGACTATATGGTAGTCTACACAGTGATGAACCAATACAGTTGAGACAATAAAGCTAAAACAGGGTACAGCAACTGATTAGGAGATTCTAAGGGGTATACTGGGTACTTTGAAAATATAAAATATGTGTTAGGAGCATGAAGATGATAGCTACAAGCTCATTCCAATAGTGCACAAATTGGTTGAGTATAGCCCATACAAATGCCAAATTAGTGCTGTATCAGTCAATATTCACTGTTTTGATGATTCTGAAGCATAGACTTGAAGTGGTAACATGCAAATAGGTACATTGGAATCCCCTAATTAAGCGCTACAAGTGGGTACCAATAGTGTCCAAAAGTGTTGATTATAGGCTATGCAATTACTACTTGATGTGTTTTTCTACTATGAACCATTTAATTAATAACAAGGCAACCACTAGGCGCAATGCCAGGATAAAATATGCGTCGAAATTGTATGAGAATTAGCTACAAGATGGTACCACAAGCGTCAAAAAATAGAAAGAAATGGGCAAGATACAGGGTGAGTGGCTCACTTGTATTATATATCACTGTTTGCTTAATATCAAAGCAACGGCTTAGCGCTCCGTGATGATGAGATATGCGCTAGAATCACATTAATCATAGCTACCAGACGGTATCTGAAGCGTCTGGAAATTCGAAAAAATGAGTAAGATATAGCTGTGTGGCGCATTTTGCAAAATATCACTATTCCATAAATAGCGAAGCATCGGCTTAGCGCGCCATGATGATGGAGTATTTATCAGGAGCGTGCTTAAAATAGCTACAGAATGGTACCAAGACTGTTCAAAAATATGGAGAAATGGGTGAGATACAGGTGAGTGGCTCGCTTCTGATGGGCACACTATATTGTCAATAGCAAAACAACCGCGGAGCGCACCGCTTCGGCAATATGTGCGTTGCAATCACGTTAAAATTTGCTACAGAATGGTACCCAAATCGTCCAAAAATACCAACATTCATATTCAAAAACTCCGGCTTGAATCTATTTTTAGAATCAGAAAAGGCGCCCTACAGCCTGCTGGAGACCGAATTTGGTAGTGGTTCAAACACTGACCTAGGTTTCTGATTTTTCTGCATTTTTCAGTATTTTTAGTGTGAACCCAGGTAGCGTGGGAATTTTCGGTCGAAAGTCCTGAACCCTCTAGGTCTAGCTATTTGGTGATTTCCGGGCCCCCTGATTAGATTTGATGGGTGCTGTCAAAGAAAAAGGGCCATTATTATTGATGGGCTATCAGTCTAGGAGGTTTTACTGAGCGTGGGAATTTTCGAAGTAAGCCATCATTTTTGATGGGGACAGTGATTTTAGTGACTGTGGGAATTCTGCAGATATACCATTATTTCCAATGGCTGCCATCAGATTTAGTGACCTATGTGACAGGCTGGTGGTCAGTATAGGCAGTGATGTATCCCTTTGCCTGTAACAGAAAGCGTAAATACTGATGCATCAGTCCCCAAGCCCTTGGGGGGTTAAGGGCCCTGATATATGAACTCACTTGGGTAGGTCCCCATACTTATACATCAGATCAGCATATAATGGTGCGTCGACCAACCGCTGCCGCCGTCGAACAACCCCCGAACACCGTCGACGAGCAGCAGGAATGCTACTGAGAGCCGCGAGAGCGTCCCCCACGTCGTTGTGGGACGTTTCAAGCATTGTAAGTCATTTTTATTTGATGTTCTACCTACAACATGCCCCTAATGGGCATGTTTCCTACTCACAGCACCCCGCTCAGCCTTGACGCCGCCAACGGCCTTGTTCCGCACCTTGACCAACCCCCCACGCCATCGCACAACGACGCCCGATCGTCCCCGCCGCTGTCCGAAGCTCCGTGGGTGCCGCGCCCACGTGTCCCCCGTCGCCGCCATTGTTGCCCGCCGTCGCCGTCATCCCCCGCCGCCACACCTGTGACGTGAACGTGCCACGTCGCAGTGCCGTTCACGCACGAACCCGTTCCGCACACCCCGCCGACACTGTCGCAATCGACGTCTCGGCTTCCCCACCTCACTAACCGCCAAACGAGCGACGCAGGCGTGTCCCCCAACGTCGCACCCACGCTCGACAACCCCCGCCACATCCCCCACCATCGCTCGCAGCCACTGCGTATGCCACGTCACCGCTCAGCTGCACCCGCAAGCGTCGTCACGACTGAAGCGGCGCCTTCCCTGCCCCTCGAACGAACTTTGCGGGTGTATCCCCCTTCGTCGCTCGAAGACCCTCAGCATCCCCTGGCCTTGTGCGCAGCCGCTTTGCGCCCCTCCTTGCTGCTGTTCGATCAAAATCGAACATTCCCGCCGCTGCGAACGGAGGACACTAGGTGATGTCCCCACCTTGTTCTTAACCAACTCCGCTGACCGCCCATTCCCCCTAGCCGCCGTTGAAATATTTGTAATATAACTTTGATATTTTTGTATACAAAATTTAGTTACTTTTTAATCATGTAACACAGTTATTTAAATCAAGTTGATTGAGTTGCTGTTTTACAACTACACTATCTCTGGAATTGGGCCAGAAATACAGTGGATTTACATTGTACTTTGAGTCTGACTGTTGACAGTGAATACTTACCTGGGCACATATATAAGAAAAGTCCACTGGACTCCAGTGGAGTCCACAAGAGTCCACTGGAGTCCACAAGAGTCCACTGGAGTCCACAAGAGTCCACTGGATTTCAATAGAGGATTGCATTGACTTGAACATTGACAGAGTCCAGTGGACTCCAGTGGAGTCCACTGGAGTCCACTGGACTCTGTTGAAAAAAAAATGAAAAATTTGGCCTATAGTCCACTGGACTCCACTGGAGTCCAGTGGAGTCCAGTGGAGTCTGTGGAGTCCAGTGGATCCATGTGGGAGAGTGTAAAGTATTGAGATGGTTTATCACCAGCTGTTTCTAAAATATCTTTGCACTGGATGATTGCAAAAATATGATCAGACATATGTTAGAACTGTGCAAGCGAGCGCTACAATACAGAATTAAGAGTGTGCAGAGCGGTAGAGAACTGGTGAAATAATCTGCCATATACTGATGTGCCACTCAAATATCACCGCATTTAATATTACTCAACACTGAGTGTTGGCAAACATGGTCGACGATAGTCGGCCATTCCACCTCGCGCTCGTATATTCGAGTGATTCTTATTAATCTTCATTATGCTTACTCAGCATTGTGACTCAAATACATACTTGTAGAATATTCTAGTTACACTACTTACAGGTATATAAACTGGATGTTCGTAGGTACAACTAATTAATTCATTACTTTAACTTACCACTGCGCATACTATCTCAACAGGTTATGGGCCCCGAGAGGACCTAACTTACTTTACGAACATCATTTATCTAATCACGTACCCGACATCTTAACATCTCAACGCTAAATATATATCCCTTCCCACAACCGCGCAAAAAATGTCAGAAGAATCTTCGTCATTCGGCGGTTATCGAATTGAAACACTAAAGGCCAACAACTGGATGCCATGGAAGCGTCGCATGCTCGCAGTATTTTTGGACCTTGGACTGGACGGCTATGTTAATGGAACGGAAAAGCGTCCGGAATCAGCAAACAAAAGTGATGCACCTACAAAGGAATTGATTGCATCACAGGTGGAGTGGGATCGGAAGGATGCCAAGGCTCGATGCCGAATTGAGCTTGCGCTTAGCGACTTGGAGATGATTCACATCATCGGTGCAACAACCGCACAACAAATGTGGGAACAATTGTGCACGGTGAAGGAGTCGAAAGGACGGCTTGGGGTACTCACAGCGTAAGGATGTGCACGAGTCCAGATCCTAGGCAGGTACCTGGCCAGGTACTCGTGGGAATACCTGTAGTGACCTGGATCCGCAGGTCAGGTGGATCCGCAGATCCAGATCCAGGTCAATCCAGGTATAGATTTTCTGGATTGCAGGTACCTGCGACAGGTACCTGCCACGTTCTTTTCAGGAAGTTGTGGACATTTGGTTGACTATACATGTGCTATATATTACTATGAAAATTCAATAAAAGTACATTAACTTTCATAGTATGCTGAGTATTGCCAAAAGCCCTAAATAATTCACCATAAACCAAAAGAAAATGAGTAAAGAATTGAATAACCATGCAATGCAGTGGCTTCCAACACAAGTATTCACTCTTTCACTGCTTTAGAGCAACATCATGTTTAGATAATTGATGAATTACTCTAATAAATGACTGGTTTATTAGGATTCAACCATCACAGGTCACAGGCACCCTTGTATTGGCTGAATTTAGTTTGTATTCCAGGTTAAATCCATGTTGGTTGAATGTGACATCCCACCCAAATTCATACAATTGCTTTTTATGTAAAAACTCACTTTTTGAGAGATTACATACACTCTGAAAGCCTGTAATTCCTATGAGAACTTGGATTCAGGACACAGCTGCTCCAAATTTTAACAGGGAAATTAGGATGCCAACTCAGAAATTGACTGAAATTTGGTATGTGTCAAATACTCTAGCCTCTTTGGCTGAGTACTACATCTCAGCATTGAGGTCAGAGGTCACCTCCCATTCTGAACAATTCATAAGCCCAGTATAAAACCCATCTTGAAGCTCATATCAAAGTTCAGTCCAGCCAGCTATGCTGCCTAGAATTACCATGTCCACCCCTACTAGCAGTGTCTATTCCCACCAAGCACCCACTGATGTGCTTCAGTAGTCAGTCAATGTGATTGAAATAAATCATTGAATGTATATAGAATCTAGCTGAACTTGGATTGATTTGGGACTGATATAAGCACAGGTACCCACAGGTATACCTGCAGGTACCTGGATGGATCTGTGCCTTGCAGGTACCTGCAGACCTACAGGTACCTGACCCGCAGATCCAGGTCACCTGTGGTGCCAGATCCAGGTCAATCCAGGTAGTACATTTCTCATGACAGGTACCTGCACCACAGATCCAGGTCGACCCGCAGGTGCACTCGTGCACATCCTTATCGCAGCGCGACACGCGCTATTTAGGGCAACAGCCGAAGAGGGATGTGACATGGCAGAGCACGTCGCAAAACTCCGTCAAGTACAAGCCGAGCTGCATATTATGGGCAGCATCGTCTCGGATGAGGATTTTGTTATGATCCTACTCACATCACTGCCGGAATCGTGGGAAAACTACGCATCATCATTTCTCGGTTCACACGGCAATCAGCCAACCCTCAAATCACAGGAATTGGTTGGAGTTCTCATTGAAGAGGACAGACGTAGGAAGGAACGTACAGGCGAGACTATACTACAGGCCAGAGGGAATACTGGCAAGGGAAAACCAGGTGGGAATAATGGGAAGGATAGCAGCAAAAGGGACAACTCCGAGAAGGAGTGTTATAATTGTCACAAGAAAGGTCATATTTCGAAGGATTGCTGGGCAAAGGGAGGCGGACGCGAGGGCCAGGGACCTAAAGGGAGAAAAGGAGGATCAGCATCCAAATCTGGACGCGCAAATCAGGCGCGCGAAGACATAAATAGCGCACTTAACGATGATGTCGCTTATATGGCTATTAATAACACGGCTTTCTCCAAGTATGACTGGTTACTTGATAGCGGATCTACCTCACACATCTGCCCCAATAAGGATGCATTTATCAATTATCAACCCATAAATACAACGATTCGCGGAATTGGATCAAAACCAGCAGTTACAATGGGCTGTGGAACAGTCATTGTTAATTTTGATGTCAATGGCAAAATAATTCCCCACAAATTACAGAATGTTTGGCACATTCCAGAGGCCGAAAATTGCCTCATATCACAGGGGAGATTCGACGATACCGGCGGGAGTGTACACTCGAAGAATGGAAAGGTGGAATTATTCAATAAAAATGGAAAAATCATCGGTCAAGGATACAAGAAAGGGCGCTTATTTGTGCTAAATGCGCGCGCTCAAATCCCTATCCAGGAGTGTGCAAATTATGCTGCATCACACAAGCTCAGCTGGGACGAATGGCACCGACGTTATGGCCACATATCCATTTCTGCACTCCAACAACTCAAAAACCAGCAACTTGTTGATGGATTATCCATTGATGAAACTACTATACCTCCCAGATCATGTGAAGCCTGCATACAGGCAAAACAACACCACAAACCCTTCCCCAGCAAGGCTCAAAATAGAGCAGAGAGCCCAGGAGAGCGCACCATGTCCGATGTATGTGGACCCATTTCAGTAAAATCAATTGAAGGATTTAAATATTTTATCACCTTCATGGATGATTCCAAGCATTATAACGGTGTAATATTCCTCAAGGACAAGACAGAGGCAACTGGAAAAATAGAGGAACATGGGGAACGGGTGAAGGCGAAGTTTGGCACCTATCCAAAGTATATACGGTTTGATAATGGCAAGGAACTTGTCAATCAACAAATTAAAAATTGGGCGGCCAAACGAGGCATCGAAATCGAGACTACAGCACCTTATTCACCTTCACAAAACGGCGTTGCGGAGCGATATAATCGCACACTTCTAGAGCTGGCGCGAGCAATGTTAATTGCGAAGAATCTACCGCTTTTTCTGTGGGATCAAGCCGTTGCATATGCAAATTATATTCGGAATAGAGCGCCTACTCGTGCACTGGATGGCATGACACCTTACGAAGGATGGCACGGCAAAAAACCGGATGTATCGCACCTCAGGGAGTTTGGATGCGATGTATGGGTGCTTGATGAGACGAAAAATCTATCAAAACTTTTACCTCGATCAAAAAAGATGGTATTTGTTGGATTTAATGAAGGATCGAAATCGGTACGGTACTACGACGCTAAAAACCGAAATATTAAATCGTCATGGAATGTTTCATTTAACGAAAGCGAGGAGCCGAAGGAGGTCTTCTCAGAGACAAATATACCTGGTCTGCGGTCTGAGGGGGAGCCTAGGGATGCTGCAGACGCGCACACCACCCAGGAAACGCCTAATATACCTCAGAACGAGTCCAGCGAGCCACAGACGCCGAAACAGCAAAATAAATTACCTGCATTACCCCCTCGACGCTCTACACGACCCCAGAGTGATATAGACTACAAAAAATATGGTAATCCCGATTCTCGAAAGCCATCGACACGGCTACAACCCCCTACGCCCTCTACACCTCCAAATATCACCAGACCGACCGAATCCTCGCGCGCTAAATCGGTATCAAATGAACAAACAAATGCGGCGCAGGAGCCACTTGTGGAGGACGAATTTAACGAACAAGAGCATGTATTTGCGACACGCAAACCGGATTTACCTCGTACACCTGAAGAGGCACTTGGAGGACGGGAGCGTGCTGCATGGAAAGCAGCAATGGACGAAGAATATGGGACTTTATTAAGAATGGGTACCTGGGAGATGGAGAAGCTCCCTGAAGGCAGAAAACCCGTTGGATGCCGCTGGGTATTCGCGAAAAAATATGACGAGCACGGCAATATAGTAAAGTACAAGGCATGACTTGTAGTCCAAGGATTCGCTCAGAAACCCGGTGTGGACTTCAGCGAGGACGGAACCTTCGCACCAGTGATGCGATTCGAAACTCTACGCACTTTACTCGCTTTTGCAGCAGTCAAAAATCTTAAAATGCGTCAATTTGACATCAAGGGAGCCTATCTACATGGATACATTGATGAAACAATATATATGGCTCAGCCAGAAGGATATAACGACGGAACGGGCGCAGTATGTCGCCTAATACGATCCCTGTATGGTCTCAAGCAAGCAGGAAACGTGTGGAATAAAGAACTCAATAATTCACTTCAAAATTACGGATACAAGCAGCTCAAGTCAGACTCATGCTGCTACATTCGACGGGACGATAACGGCGAATTTTCTGTATTATTAATTTGGGTCGACGACATTATTTCATTCTCCACATGTGACGCTCTAAACGACCGCATAGAAAAAGATTTGGGATCGAAATTTGAAGTCAAATCGATTGGCCAACCGTCTATGCTACTTGGATACAAGATACACCAAGCAGACAATTTAATTACGCTTAATCAAAGTCACTTTATTGACAAACTACTCAAAAAATTCGGTCTACAGGACGCCAATCCTATATCAACACCGATGGACCCAAATGTCAAGCTGGAAAGCGACGACGAAGCAGAGGGCGAGATTAGCGCCCAGGGGGAGACAGATTCGCGCTTAGGGCACGGATATGCTACCCTTATCGGTTCATTAATGTATATCGCACTTGGAACGCGACCAGACATCGCATATCCAGTCAATAGACTCGCTCAATTTACCAGTAACCCCAAACTGAAGCATTGGACTGCCGTCAAACGTGTATTTCGCTACCTGAAGGGTACACAAGATTATAAACTCACTTACGGCGGTAACAGCGACATTTTAAACATTGATCTCAATTTTTATTGTGACGCAGATTGGGCCGCAAGCAAGGATCGAAAATCTATCAGCGGCTACGTTGTAATTATGGCCGGAGGCGCGATTGCTTGGAGCTCAAAGAAGCAAACAAGCGTCGCATTATCTACAGCCGAAGCGGAATATGTTGCTGCAACTCACGCAGCAAAACAGGTGCTATGGCACCGCTCATTATTCAAGGAACTCAATTTTGACATCCCCCAGACGTCGACTATTTTCACGGACAATCAGGCCGCAATATCAATTGCGCACCACCCCGAATTTCATGCACGCACGAAGCACATTGATATCGCATATCATTTCTTACGTGACTTAGTCGAAATCGGAACTCTAAATACGGTATACATCAACACCCACAATAACGCGGCCGATATTTTCACGAAGGCTTTGCCCCGCGCTACTCACGATCAATTCTTATTGGATTTAGGTGTACTGACTGACTAAGGGGGAGTGTTGGCAAACACGGTCGACGATAGTCGGCCATTCCACCTCGCGCTCGTATATTCGAGTGATTCTTATTAATCTTCATTATGCTTACTCAGCATTGTGACTCAAATACATACTCGTAGAATATTCTAGTTACACTACTTACAGGTATATAAACTGGATGTTCGTAGGTACAACTAATAAATTCATTAACTTTAATCACCACTGTGCATACTATCTCAACACCATCGTCGCGTTTGGCCAGTTAATTTGTGTATATGGCACTCTTTCATACAGTCTTAGTACTCCTCGTCGGGTCTCTGAGCGTACCGCAGCTTCCTTGTATTTATTTTAGGTTTGCGAAGTGGTTAAAAACACCTTTACAGACAATATTTCACCCGTGTTCTCACGCCAGGCTTATCAATGGGAAAACTGACAGCTCACCATACTATGTCTGGGCTGCTCGTGAGTCATACCATAGTAATCCTATCATTTGCTTTATTCATTCTCGTTACAGTTCTTGATCCCCGAATCATGTATGAGGGGTTGGAAGATGATTGGGTACATGACTCCACTATGCTCAACGATCTGAAGAAGGGAAAGACGAAACTTGAGCAGTTTTACACTCGTCACTATGCTCCTTCCCCAGCCCCTTGTCCCAGCTGTCAGGCTCAAGCCAGACCATCGCGTATTACAGGAACTGACTGCCCCTCACCTGAGAAGGTGAATCTTATGGCTTGATACAAGAAAGATCGGGTGCCAGTCAATGAACTTGAAGAGTTCTTCAAGCTTTCGGCTGAGGACTTTGACACATGCAAGCCACTTCAATGGTGGCTTGGTCGTAAGTGTCAGTTTCCTAATTTTTACTGTCTTGCATGTGATGTCCTTTCAATTCCTGGTAAGTATTTTCTTTTCACTAAACACCACTTCCTGATCCATCTTTCTAGGTTCTGCTGTTGCTGTTGAGAGGATTTTTTCTGGTGGTCAAGACACCATCTCCCTTTGGAGGGCTAGCTTAGTTCCGCAGACTATTTGTGTCCTTATGCTTGTAAAGCAGCAACTGCGTCTTGCCCGTGTCGCTGCTAATGCTCAATAGTCAATCTTGTAAACATGTTGCTCTTAAATTCATTTATCTTCTCATACAGTCTGTAGACGGCCGTGATGGCCGTTCCATATACTGTCTGTACCATTGAGCCCAATAAACCTGGCCTACGGCAATGGCAACGGTATAGCCGTTGCCGTAGTTCCACCATAGATCTACAGCCGTTGCCGTAATGGTACGGTGCGCAGCCCTAATCTGTGCGTCTAGTATTTGAGGGTGTCACTCAATTCAGAGTAATCTTGCTCCACTAGGTGTTTGTTTTGTGTTTGTGTTGAGCCGGTAGCCAGCATCTCAATGCATGCTAACAGACACCTCCCTTGTAGTGATTCCTTGTGGATGTATAATTCTCAAGGATGTGCGGCCTCAACATTAAGTATCCGCATGCACACCAGCTGTTTTGTAGTGTGTGCTCTTACATCTGTTATGGTAATTAGACCCTTACAGACCATAATTATCATTCTCCATGCTTGATATTCACACTGGTGGATGTTTGTAGCCATGAACCTTGAGTTTAACTGACGAGCCAGGATTGCTCTCAGTCCTTTGTTATTCCCGCAGAAGGTTCTGAGTGTGAAATTTGCAAAATCGCAGATTTACAGGCGCAAACAAGTTGTGGCCTTCTCAGTGTTGTTGCAGCCGCCATGACAGTGACGGATCCCCCATCCTGTGGTTGAGGAGTCCACCACGACAACGCCGCCATAAAAGCTCACCTCCATTTGAAGCTGGACCTCAGTCATCAAATTCTACTCCAATGGACAATGTAAATTAGTAGGCACTTAAACTACTCAGTATCCTCGGTCTGAATTACTTCTAAATGAAATTGTGAAACCCTGTCCCTCTTTTGAATCTCCCCAAACACCATATTCCCTAAGTCCAGCCACATCTGTTCATCTTCAGATGCACACCAAATTGCAAGGTAGACAGACCTGATCTGATTTATGCCTACACATCTGGCATGAATATTTGACAGGCGCATGCATATCTCAAGAAGTTGATGGCGAGATTCCAGTAGAGCAATTTGTAAAGGGGTACAAAGACGCCCAAATGAACCTTGCATCATGCGCATTCCCCATTCAGCCGTCTGTTGATAGGAGAGGAGCTGTCGATTTACAAGGAGCTTGTGTCCAGCAATGACAGGGTTTGCAGAGATTTTGTTGCCGGATTTGAGTGGTGCTTGAATCTTCCCAGCAATACTCCCCGTTCCACAGGGAAATGCAGTGTCAGCAACAAGGTAATATCCATCTGGAATCTGCTTGTGAAGCTGTGCAAAAATTGGATGTGTGGTACAGGTGTTGTGCCAGCTGCCTGGACAGTTGATAGATGCCGCAATAATACACCCTGTGAGATGACAAAGTACATGAGTAAACTTACAGCAACTAATGTTGTGTTTCATACCTTCTTGCAAGAAGACAAGGACATTGTTGATAAAATGAGAGGATTTCCATCCATTGTATGTTACATTTTTGATCTCAGGGTCATCCGATTCTTGCACAGGCAAAGAAAGACCATCAATTGACCCAAAAGTGCCATTGAGAAGGTGGTGATGCTCTTATATGAGGGATCCAAGGTAATCCAACTCTTCTTTTGACTGAGGCATGCAGATATACCCTTCTTGCATTGAACATACTGTTTGATACAATATGTCATTGGCAAAAGATAGGTATTGGCTGCAAACTGTTGGTGTGAGAGCAAAGATTTGCTGTAGGCTAATCTTGAGCATTGGTGATCCAAGCCAGTGAAGGATCAGTCCAAGGGCTCCTGCTGCATTCAATGACTGTTTTGCTAGCCATGGTTCTGCTGCTCCTGGGACGTCATTTTGAGGAATAGGCATGTTGTCCCAAAGCTCTGCAAATTGCCCTGGGCCCTTGAGAATGAGCCAGAACATGCCCACATCAAACTTGTTGAGTATGCCATTGCTGCGCATGGCAAAACAATCTTTTACACATATTTTGGACCCTTATAAATCTGTAATGCTGACTTGCTACCTAATTACCTCCTGCAGAGTGCAGCAGCCAATGGAGTTGTAATTTCGTTCCTGTGTCCTCTACAGTACTGTAATGGTAACTTTCCTCAAACTTCACTTTTATTGAACAATTATTTAAAATAAGATGCAGGCATTTGCCCATTTGTGCTGACATCTATAGATTTATTTTTTTGTACACTACCTACATAAAATTCATACAGATATATATCCTATCATAAAAGAAATGTAATGTGAGCACTTCAAACGCCGAAATCTGACATTTGAGAGTGCTCCTGCATGCCCTGAATGGTGTCGGTGGAGTGTCCATGTCATCCAGGTCCAGTCAACATGGTCAGGGTCGCAGGGGATGGAGACAGCAGCGCGCATGCCAGGGCTCACTCAAGGGCGGTCGTGCTCAAGTCAACATCGCTGCGGTTGCAAGGGGTGAGGTTGTGGTTGCAATCTCTCATTGACATCTTTGCAAACTGTTGTGCACATGCACTGATCATCAACATGGCAGTCGCAATCACAACAGGGTGCCAGTAATGCCGAAAGGGTGCAATGGCAAGGGGACAGGCCTTGCAAAGGGGCGCAGTCACGGGGAGGGGGTTGATCGCAATCGCAATGATGTGGTTGCTGCAGGGTGACCCTGCTCAGGGGTGGGGTGGGTAGCCGTAGTCACAGTCCCAGTTGCCAGTTGTCCTTACAAGTGAGACTTGAGGTTCTGGCAAGCCATTAAGGGTTATGGCCAGTGGTCATGCACATGAGTGGCAGGTTTGTGGATTGCCTGCAGGAGGAATTGAGTTTTGACTTGCTCAAACATTGTTGTCACTGATTGAATGATTACAAGGCAGTGGTGGTGACACAGGTGGATCTGGAATGATGAGGGTGACATCAAGCGTTGGGGCAGTGAGATGTTCAGTCCGCCATGGATGGGGTGCGTAACAGGAAAGAGTTGCTATGCAATGCAGATGGAGGAGGGCACATGGGGTCAATGGTGAGAGCCTAGGTGGCTTGAGCACTTCAGCATCAATGCCATGAGCTACTTGTCACTCACCTCACAGGTCTCCCACTGCATAGGCCTCCCCTCATGCTCAACTCCTTTGTCCTTTGTGCACCGTTCACCCATCTTTGAAGTGGTCACAGCTCAGGCTCAATGTCACCAAAAGGGGGTGACCTGCATAATTAAAGCACGTTAGAAGGGGGAAAAGTAGCTAAAAACAATGAGATACCTTTTTTGACACATAATGGGGCCACGGTGACAAAATCAAAGCAGTGATAGAGGGTAAGTAAGGGAAGGGCAAGGGGATCAGAACAAGAGTAGAAAGGTGGAATTGATGGCATATTATTAAAATGGAAGGTTATTCCCACAGGATGCGAAAAGTGGACATTTTGATGGCTACTATTTCTCAGTGTACAACACTCCTTTACTAAAGTAAAAGATTGTAATCCCATTGTGGTGATGAATGCCCAGTTGCTCTGACTGTCCCACAGAACTTGCCATGGAGTACCACTTTGAGGGTTAGGCAGAAGCTTGGCATGGCAGAGGTAGAGGCGGTTTTGACGGCGTCTTTTAATTGCTGCATGGTGCGCTTTGTGGATGTTATAGAGGCATAGTATGTACAGTGCAGTGGCTGCAGCAGTATCTTCTTCTTGGCGGGAATCAGGAAAGGAGGCAGTTATGGTGTCCATGGTTTGCAAAGGACAGAAACCTGAATCAAGGTGTTCAGGTTGACGCGACGCAACTTGGACACATCTGTGACACGACGTGTTGATGACGTGCTGATCAATCTGACAAATCAGTTGGAGCAGCAGCCAAGCCAAACTTCCAGATGGTCTATGGGGGCACACGCCCATTCTAAATTATTACAAATTACTTTTGACCAACATTTAGAATTCTCCAAATTGTTCCAGATCCCTAAAGGAAGTCATCCAATGTGCAGAAAGCTTGGACACCAATACTTTACACTCTCCCACATGGATCCACTGGACTCCACAGGCTCCACTGGACTATAGGCCAAATTTTTCATTTTTTTTTCATCAGAGTCCACTGGAGTCCACTGGACTCTGTCAATGTTCAAATCAATGCAATTTTCTATTGAAATCCAGTGGACTCTTGTGGACTCTGTTGAAGGAATCTCTGCCCAAAAAGTCAAATTTTGTCTTTTCTTCCAGAGGACTCCAATGGAATTCCACTAGAGCCTTCTATTATAATTTATTACAATTGTAAAGAGATTTTGTGATAAAGTTCAGTGGACTTCCAGTGAACTTCCACTGTCTTTTCTTATATATGTGCCCAGGTAAGTATTCACTGTCAACAGTCAGACTGAAAGTACAATGTAACTCCACTGTATTTCTGGCCCACTTCCAGAGATAGAGCAGTTGTAAATTAGCAAACTCAATCAACTTGATTTGAATAAATACTGTGTTACATGATTAAAAAGTAACCAAATTTTGTATACAAAAATATCAAAGTTATGTTACAAAAATATCAATGGTGGCTAGGGGGAATGGGCAGTCAGCAGAGCTGGTTAAAAACAAGGTGGGGACATCACCTAGTGTCCTCCATTTGCAAGTTTGGGTGTTACAAGGGACTGGGCATCAAGGGTGGTGTCAAGGGCGGACAGTGGCAGGAATGTTCAAACAGCAGCAAGGAGGGGCGCAAAGCAGCTGTGTGCAAGGCCAGGGGATGTCGAGGGTTGCAAGCAACAATGGGGGATACACCTGCAACATTCATTTGAGGGGCAGGGAAGGCGCTGCCTCAGTCGTGATGACACTTGAGGGAGCAGGCGGAGCAGTGATGTGGCACACGCAGTAGCTGCGCACAATACTGGGGGACGTGGCGGGGGTTGTCAAATGTGGGTGCAACAATGGGGGACACGCCTGCATTGCTTGTTTGGTGGTTAGTGAGGTGGGGAAGCTGAGACGTCAATTGTGATGGTGTTGGTGGGGTGTGCGGAACAGGGTCATGCATGAACGGCACTGTGACGTGGCACATTCACATCACAGGTGTGGTGGCGGGGGACGATGGCAGTGACGGGACACATGGGTGTCGCTCATCAGTGAGTTTGAGGGGTGGGGGAGTGGCCACATCAGTTGCGACAGTGGAGGTGGGTGTGTGGCATGGGCACAGGCAGCGACGTGGCACGTTCATGGCACCAATGGAGCCTCAGACAGTGGCAGGACGGTTGGGCGTCGTTGTGCAATGGCATGGGGGGTAGGTTGAGGTGCAGAACAAGGCTGTTGGCAGGGTCGAGGCTGAGCAGGGTGCTGTGAGTAGGAAACATGCCCATTAGGGGCATGTTGTAGGTAGAGCATTGAATAAAAATGACTTACAATACTTGAAATGGCCCACAACAACATGGGGGATGCTCTGGTGGCTCTCAGTAGCCTTCCTGCTGCTTTTCGACAGCATTTGGTGAGAAGGCCGCAACTCGTTTGCGCCTGTAAATCCGCAATTTTGCGAATTTTACACTCAGAACCTTCCGCGGGAATAACAAGGACTGAGAGCGATCCTGGCTCGTCAGTTAAACTCAAGATTCATGGCTACAAACATCCACCGGTGTGAATATTGAGCACAGAGAACAATAATTATGGTCTGTAAGGGTCTAATTACTGTAACAGACGTAAGAGTGCACACTACAAAACAGCCCAACCCATGCTGCTGTTTTTTGACATTTTACCCCAGAAACTCCCCAGGTAGTTCAATATATTCTGAGCGGGAGTTTCCCAAGCACCTTGGGCAACTTCCCAATAGCCCTTTTGGGGCAGTTATTGGTGATGGGAATTCAAACTCAGCCATCCTATGCCGGAGTTCCGGTAAATTCCCACACTCACTAGAATCTGTCAAACCCATCAAAAGTGATGGCCTACCTCAGCTGGTGTTGAGATATATCAAGATATCCAGAGTGTTGTTATAGAGGTTGTGGTAACTTCGCTCTTTTTGCTTAATTGCAGAGGACGTACTGGACGCCCTGGAGACATAAAATATGCGTTAGATGCGTATACATGACAGCTACAAGGCCGTCCAATCAACATACAAATCGGTGCAGAATAGCTAATGCAAATGCCAGAATAGTCCTGAATGCAGCATAATCTACTATTCATAAGATTTAACTATCTAAACTGGTTAGAATAGTATCTTGAAGTGGCCAGTATGAAACCTACCTATAATCCCTACAGAATGGTATCACAATCATTCAGAAATATGAAGAAATGGGTGAGATACAGCCCAGTGACGCGCTTTTTTCAGAAATTGATGTTCTGTCAATATCATCCCAACCACCTGGCACTCTGGAATAACTTTGGGTACATCAGGAACACACTTACAATACCTACAGAATGGTACCTGAACCGTCCGGAAATACCAAGAAATGGGTGAGATACAGCTGAGTGGCACGCTTTTTGAAAATCAATGTTTTGTCAATAGCACCCCAACCACTGAGCGCTCTGGGATGATTTAAACTGCATCAAACGCACACGTGAAATACCTTCAGAATGGTACCAGAAGCATCCGGAAATATGAAGAAATGGGCAAGATATGGCTGAGTGGCACACTATGCTAAAATCAGCTGTTTCTTAAATAGTACAATAACCACTCATTTCCCTAGTGTCATTAAATACCCATTAGAAACACATTCAAAATCCCTACAGAATGGTACCCAAAGCATCCAAAAATATGGAGACCTGGGCCAGCTACAGCTGGTGGCAGACTGTGCTAAATATAGCCATATCTCATCAACCAGGGCACCTAACCAGGTGATTCTGGGCTCAAAAAATTACCTTGCTTGACAAGGTCTCTTGCAGGGTCATAATTATCCTACCGGTGATTGCCGTGATTGCCGTGATGGAGTGATGTTGAAGCATCTCCTCCGACTCCCAAGAGACCAGGAGTTATCTTGGTAGTACTTGAAGTGTCCTGTCAATGGAAACTATTAACATTACAGACACCGAGAAATAAAGCTATATATGAGTAATGTACTGTCGTAGAGCATCAAGTTGTGCACCACAAGGTGACAAGAGTGAGTATTTCTGCCAAACTTCTGCAGGTTATTCAGTCTCATGTATCTTCCATTCCACCTGTATTATTTAGCCATGTGCTCATCTCATATTTTGATTGACTTGTAAATTTCCTAGTGAATGACACTGTGGACGTTATCCAAATGGGTGGTGGACAGTAGTCATAGGTCCTTTACAAGCCGGGGTATTGTCAGGGTCATATTGAATCAACGTCATTGATTATTTGGGTAAAACAACTCTGATTCTGAATGAGAGGATAGTGAGAGACGCTATAAAGGAAGGGACAAAGAAAACATTACGTAGGGTACTTAGTTGAGGAGCCCGCAGCGTGCGCTCCGAAGAGTGAAGAATCAAGCAAAGTTTCTGCTGATGGCAGTCGGCCCTTCCCTAGTCACAAATTTATTCTGGTATTTTATTCCAGTTTGATCACCCAAAAATACCGACCTAAAAATAGCCAAAAGTGCGTTGTTTAAAATGAAAAAAGCGCTCTAGAGCCTGCTGTAGACCGAATTTGGAGTTGATTCCCACGGTGGCCTACGTGCCTGATTTTTGCGCATTTTTCAGGATTTTTGACCGACCGTGGGAATTTTCGAGGTAGGCCATCACTTTTGATGGGTTTGACAGATTCTAGTGAGTGTGGGAATTTACCGGAACTCCGGCATAGGATGGCTGAGTATGAATTCCCATCACCAATAACTGCCCCAAAAGGGCTATTGGGAAGTTGCCCAAGGTGCTTGGGAAACTCCCGCTCAGAATATATCGAACTACCTGGGGAGTTTCCGGGACATTTGTAAAATCACAGCTGATATATGTGAACAGCCGGTGCGCGCGCAGATACTTAAATGTTGAAGCTGCGCGTCCTTGAGAAATATACATCCACAAGGAATCACTACAAGGGAGGTGTCCGTTAGCATGTGTGGACATGGCGAGTTACTTGGGGCAAGGCAAGGGTATCAAATGCGGCAAATAACACCATACATTACCCTAAACCATACGCCATACATACCTATAAGATATACGCCGTACATAATCACATGTGACAAATAATTAAACCACTCCAAACCTATAGCTTAGTTCACCATACCAGCACAATTATACTCACTAGAACAGTGGATGTGTTGCTGGTGGTAGTCATTATAAGATATGCTCATACTAGGTGTAATGAATAGACTGATATTAAGGATGACCAGTGGACAAATCTGTATCACACATAATTCAGATATTCACGAGTTTGCGCACCTGCTGTACAATCTGGTGTTGATTTGGTGAATATTTCGCTGGTGACATATTTGCCAGTGAAGTAACCTGCGTAAAAGCCAATGAGTAATTTGCTGGCGACATATTCGCCAGCACAATTACCTGTGGGCAGGGTGGTGAATATTTTGGTACCGATATTATCACCAGCACGCTTACCTGTGGGCAACATGGTGAATATCTTGCTGGCAAAATATTCGCCAGCATGCTAATCTGCGTGCGACTCTGCGGATATTCCGCTGGCAACATATTTATTACCGCGCTTACCTGTAGGTAATATGGCAGTGGCAAATATCTCGCTACCGATAATATCACCAGCGTGTGGACGTGTGAGCACCACAGCGAATATTTTGCTGCTAATATTACCTTCAGCGCGCTTAACCGTGGGTAACATGGTAAATGTTTCCAGCAAAATATTCACCACGACACTGATTTACGTGCGACTCAGTGAACATGTCGCTGGCAAAATATTTGTCACCACGCTAATCTCTATGCAACGTGGTAGATATTTTGCTGGCAACATATTCTCCAGCGCGCCAGCATACCTGTAGGACAGGAATAATTCGCCATCACCAGTGGCAGTGCAGTTGTTCGGGATCGCGTTCGGTATACTCGGTTTGCGTTCGGGATACTGCTTCGGGATCATCAGAGGTGTATATTGTTGTTCTTGCGGTGTCACAGCATAGAAATGCATTATTATAATGCAAATACAGTAAACTAGTACTTGCATGCGCATATCTCTCAGTTTTCAAGCGTCTATCTGAAGTGTGGGCTATCCATAAAAAGTGGCTAAGTTTTGGTAGGCAAACATCTCATTTGATTGAGATGATGACAGAGTATCAAGTATAAATCAGTATTGCCATTCACTTATACAAATGCATAAAAGGGGAAGCTCTAATTCTATACTCAAGTTGGAAAGCAATGAATATAATTGGATCTAATGCCAGTGTCTGGATGTTTGAGTCAGAGTAAATCAAATGGTGTATTATAATCTTGCAATTTCATCGTACATGGGTTGATCACTGATTATATAGTCACTGTCCCACTTCAAATTTTTGGAGGTAATGACTATAAGTTCTGAATGCTGATTGGACAAGACTTCCAGCAGACTAACATGTCCGAGTCAGAATATTGAAGTCCCACAGAAATCGGAACTTTGTGAGTTTATTACAACTCTAGAATACTTATTAATCTACATACTGTGTATACATGTGAAAGGCATGTTAGAATGTATACCTACAAGAGGGTATAAATATTGAATAAGTTCTGGGTACATTATTTGCGTAATGACCAGTGGTATAGACCAAAGGTGAGCAATCAAATAAAAATGCCAGGAGGGGCAGGACAAGTACAGAAAATGTGATTAGAAGGGGGCTGGCACATAGGCAGAAAGCTGTAAACACATCAATCAGATAAACCAAGTAAGATGTTAGTTTATTTATGCCATTATGTATGAAGATATTGGTATTGCAGCAAAGATTGGTTACATCTTTGAATAGGCGCCCATGTCTGATCCATGGGAACACGCTTTTGCAGGCAGATGAGCGTGCTGGAGAATATGTTGCCAGCAAAATATCTACCACGTTGCATAGAGATTAGCGTGGTGACAAATATTTTGCCAGCGACATGTTCGCTGAGTCGCACATAAATCAGTGTCGTGGTGAATATTTTGCTGGAAACATTTACCATGTTACCCACGGTTAAGCACGCTGAAGGTAATATTAGCAGCAAAATATTCGCCGTGGTACTCACACGTCCACGCGCTGGTGATATTATCGGTAGCGAGATATTTGCCACTGCCATATTACCTACAGGTAAGCGCGGTAATAAATATGTTGCCAGCGGAATATCCGCAGAGTCGCACGCAGATTAGCATGCTGGCAAATATTTTGCCAGCAAGATATTCACCACGGACATGACGGGTGGGCTAGAAAGTGGTATTTATACCAGACTGTATATACCGATTAGATGATAATTTATGGTTTCTACAACCTAATGAGCATTTTGTAGATGCTGATTTTGGTACACACGGCGAGCTGCTCTTAAAAAAACAACCTGAACACGTAGAGGCCTCAAGACCTCAGGAAGAGTGCATGAGATGCATCATATTAATTTTATATACTTTAAGAGAGCTGCTTTGTAGACGGAAGACACAAAAATTGCAATTGAGAGCTTTTGAGTGAATAATAGACCGATAATCAGGCAAATCCATACACATACCATCACTCAATGGCATTTTTAGGGTGTTTGAACAACACAAAATTTTCGCAACGTATCTTAAGTAAGTGTTGTCTAGTTCTATTCTACTCTTGGACCTCCATCTGAACTTTTCATGCACTCCCAATTTTTTTTGGCACCGTAAGACCCTCGTCACTGTGAGTACCGAAATCAGCCTGTGAAAGTACTTACAAAAATACCTTATTTACAATACATCGCAGCTATCTAATACTAATCGGTAAGTTTTATGCAGTGCTCATTTGCTTGCCAGCATGCCTGCAACTTCCGATTGCGCAATTGTGGGCTGATGGCATCTCAATGGACATCGTCGCTTGTTGGCCCGTGCGCCAACAGCGGAGTTTGAACTCCGATTATGTGCGATACGTGGTTCAACTTCGTCGTCTCCCACCCCTTCCCCGTCTTCAATACCCTGTCCACATCATTATCCACATTGACACTTCGCCCCACTATTGTGACCCCCGACACACCTGCCACCGCCACCAGGATCCCCGTCATGGTCATTGACCTGCCCCTCACCGCGCTCGCTTCATGCCGTTGACAACCAGTATTGACACATCGACATAAACGGATGCAAAGCACGAGTCCGACCAATGCCAGCAGGGACAAGTGAGCAGCTACACTGCTTAACTGCCACATTACCCTTGCTCCTTGACCCGCTAGATCCGCGTTACTCGACCGCCGGCCGCCGCCCACCTTGACAAGCACTGCAACTCTGCCTCTACGTCAGCAGCAATCGACAACAAGCGCGATCGCACAGCAACAGGCACGAAGGAGCAGGAGCCAGGGCAGAGCCTGCGGAGTGTGGAATCTGCACAGTGTGTCGTGAACACCCACTCTTTGTCACTGTGATCACAGATTCCGCTTGCAGCAGGGTAGTGGCAACGCAGTTGTATTGTCGCTCGGTGCCCTACACCCAAACCTCACTGTCATACCCACCCTCCCCCTGGTCAGCCGCTGCCACGTACCACCAGAACCACCGCACGTTTGCCTGCGGATTCGGCATTAACACAACTCCGGCCGCACCGCCTGCAGACACCAACGGCCGCTATGCCTACACTGCAGTGAACCCATATGCGAGCATGACCCAATGTGACGCCCTCGCAATGCACCAGGGTTGCGCAAATGGATACAACCGCCGACTGTGTCGAGCAGGACGCGTCATGGTGGTGTAGGAACGTGAGCGCGGATGGACATGAATGGGTGTCAAGGGCTACCGTTGGGATACAGCCAGGGAAGCCGTAACGCGGTGGAATCAATTGATTTCACTGCGGTGTCTTCCCTCAAAGGTTTCGGTGCACGTTGCATGTATTGCGCCGGCACTGGACACGACTGGCAGGGCTGTCAGAGGCCCTCGAAATTCTTTATATGTATATTACAGTGGCGTGCAAAAAGAATGCACATCATGTGAATTTTGCGCACCTTCAATTTGTTTTGCTTCTCAAAGGTCAAAATCTTGATGGATTTGGATAATTTTTTTTGAGTGGGCTCAGAATATATGGAGGAGTATATGATTAAACTTAACATCACAACAAGCTAAACAATGGTTCCAGGATCACCACATCCATGTACTCCCCTGCATGTCTCAATCTCCAAATATTAAAATCATAGAACTTGACTAGGGTGTCTTAGAGACATATATCCAAGCCTGCAACCCATTTCCAGGGAACAAAGTGGAGTTAAGGGCTGCATGCAGGAGGAGTGGGCCAATTTACCTTTGGATTATATCTGTTGTTTGTACTGTTTCATCCCCTGGTAAATTGCTGCGCTCAAGACAGCAAAAGAACATTATACCAAGTACTAGATTACCATGTATTTACATTGACCTCACACTGCAGGCATTTGCTTATTTATTCTGGGAATGTATTTCAAATATTTTCAACATAAATTCAAGGCACCTACTTGATGCGAGTTTGGCCTTCTTTCCTGATGTATCCGTCTTACCTTCCACAAGACTTCATTGTGTATTCGCGGAGAAACGAGTGGAGATTCCGGGTTAATTCTTGCAAGGTTCTGAAAGACGTTCCCACAGAATTCTGCATTGATTCGTCCAAATTTCAAGCAGAATTCCATTTGATGTCGGCAATAACACGTGTTGCCATTGCCTTATTGGGCGGTCTTGGAAATTCCCTTGACATGGCTGTTCATTGTAGTCCGTTTTCTTCAGTGGGACCCTGTAGTATGTGGCACTACAATATGTATATCCTGTTGAGAAGTCAGGGTGCTTGTGTGCCTCATTATGTCAGGGGCTCGCAACTTGTATATTCCCATAAATGGTAATCGCACAAAAATAGCAGCAGAATTCTGTTGAAAACGAGACTGAACATTGGCGGAATGTAGTCCGGATAAATCGAGACTGTAGGATGTACCTTGGTTGAAAATATATTGAATTTATGTTGAAATGATGTAGAAATGCAAACAAACAGGAGACCCGAATGTATGTCGAATAAATCTAAAATATATTCCTAGAATAAATAAGCAAATGCCCGCAGTGTCAGCTGCCCTGAGTTTTTTTTGCTAGCCCAAAACATTTTGTCATTATTTTCGCAAAATCTACTATATTTTAATTCATCAATTTCTCTACCTACAGAAATTTTTGTCTGCCATAAGTTTCATCATATACTCCTCCATATATTCTGAGCCCACTCAAAAAAAATTATCCAAATCCATCAAGATTTTGACCTTCGAGAAGCAAAACAAATTGAAGGTGTGCAAAATTCATGTGATGTGCATTCTTTTTGCACGCCACTGTATGACACCCCTGGATATCCCCCACCCCCACCCAGCCCCCAATATTAACCCCAATATCCCCCAATCCAGCCAAAAAAGCACCCATCAGGGGTGCTTCCTACAAAGGCAGTTAGGCAACTGCCAGCCCTGATAAATCAGCTCTGCCTGGCAACTGCCAGGGTTTGATACATGAAATTAACATACATGGCTGGAAATAGCTATGATGATGTCACTGAAAGTCAGTTGGTTTCAACGAAATAGAGAAGCCAGGATATCTCACCTTTTAATCTTATCTTTTGCATCAGCTTTTGTACAACACGCAAACCTTGGCCGCTTTGCTGATGATCTTCCTGACAATGGTGACTCCAAATCCTTGGTGATGAAGCTGGGAGTCACTGGTTGTCCTGTGAATGCTCGTTGATGGTCAGTTTGATGTGCAACTGCAGAGTATCGAAAGCGCATCATGTAGTCGTGCAGCTGATCCTCACGTCCCCAACGCAGCTTGTCCTCCACAATAGTGCCATCTAACCAGTGTGGGAAAGGGTTGGTGCCATACAATGCCAAAGTCTGACATCCAACGTCGATGGTTGGAGGGTTTTTGAGTGGTAGTGGGTCCGTATTACAGCCAACTTCCTTTGTGTCAGCTTGGACACAAAATCGAGCACCCACTAGATGTTCTTTGGATAAATCCTCAGCATAAGGATCGTGTTTGTAAAGTGTGGCCAGTGGCTTGCGAGGTGCCTTGAATGTAGGTAGCATGGATGGGTCGGCAGGCAGAACCGGCAGTGTGCAACCCTGATTTGAGGTGGACTGGTGTTGTCGTGGTCCACTCCTTGACGGAGGTGGGCAGCGGCTTGGCGAGATGTCGCAGGTCTGTCTCCATGGAGAGATGGGAGACATCCCAGCCTCCTCAGCCATGGTGGTGTGCGAAGATCTGGCAGTGAAAATCCTAGAATCTCTGCAAGGTCCACCAATGCAGACTTGCTGCCCAGATTCTCACCTGTCGAGTCCGTTGCATCTCCTTCCAGTTCCACAGGTTCATCGACATGTGTGCTGACAGTAGATACCGTACTTTTATTTGGAGGTACGGTGGGTGTGTATGGATCCCAGCTGTGGTCAGTTTCTGTGGTGCTACAATCTTGTTCAACATTGGCACTTGAAATTGCTGGATGGCAAGGCTTGGTAATTCTGTAGTCAGAGTTGGCAGCCAAATCCTCTGCTTCCGACTGGTAATAGTCAGAAGGAAGTGAGTTCATGGGAAGACTTGAGATCCTGAATCAAAGAGGATGGGTGATAACACAGAGTTGTGATATCAAACTTCGCCTCAAATTGATCATTCAAACTCCACTCAACATCCTCTCATCTGTGCTTGCATTATGAAGTTCTATGTTTTCCTTGTGTCAAAAGTGTTGAAGCTATCATAGGGTATACAAGACATCTCAAACTATGTAATAAATCTATTACTAGTATGCTAATTCATGCGACTGATGATCTATGAACTTGTTAATGTAATATTGGTTGTAGAGATCAAGAGAATTTGAATAAGAAACATCTTTCTCCACATGTTCAGTGCCATCAACTGGAATGAGATGTGTCCCCCAACAAATGGAAGAGAGATGTACAACCCCCATAGCTTGCGCCCCATGCTCTGCATCCCAGTCTCGCTCCACAATCCACATGTTCGTGTCAGAACAAGGTTTATCTCCCACCTGTCGAAACCATTGAACCAGTGCGCATGGGTATATCGTCGAATAGCGCTTGAAAGAAAAGAAAAGGACGACACGAGCCGCGTGTAGAGCTCTGAATCTAGGCCATGGCATGATTTCTGAGTCCGTGCAATAAATAAACACGCAGTCATTTTGTGGCGCACCTCCCTGCCATGACGGTGTTGCTCGTATTTGTTCACGATGCATGCCACCAATGCCACTCTGGTCACTTGGTGCATAGAATTGAGCTAGTGCGGAAAAAAAGATGCATGTTTTGCCTCCCAAAATTTGAGGAAGTGTTGATGGTGGCAGATCAAGTGGTGATTCGATGGCCTGCGGGTGAAGTTGGCCAAAGAGAAAGTGCTGGAGGAGCAGAGGTAGGTATGGGATGGAAAGTTCTTTGGCCAGGCCATAGATGCAGTGACTGTATCGCCGTGCATGGATTTTCGCAAGGGTCACCGTTGGTGGTACCCACATAACCAGACTTGAAGCGGCATCGTCTTCTGCATCGTCATCTAGATTTTCAGGCGGTAATGGTGGGATTATCGGCAGGTGACTAGAGGTTGTCACTGGACCATCAAGCATGCCACGTGAAAGGAACTCCACATAGCTAGCTCCCAGCTTATCGAGGCATTGATTTGTTAACAGCATTTGACCAAGGGCATTGTAGTGATTTGAGCGCCTCCATGGTTTCTTGACAGCGGTGATGTGCCTTGATTCAGTAATTGACGAACAGAGTCCATTCAGTGACCCAAACATCTGGATCACAGAGACATAGTGGACGAGCGAGTGCTGCCGCGGAAGAGAGAGACTGTCACAAACACCTTCTTCGAGAAAGATGTCTTGGGCATCGTGGAAGTCGGCTAGGGCCTGTTCAATCTCCTGTAATGTCTCATTGACAAAGAATGAATCATAACCACAGGACCAGTCTACACTATCCCATACAAGCCCAATAATCCACTAATAGCTGCTATGATAATGCATCAACCTGGGCAACTGCCCAAGTGAAGTGATGCATCCACAAGGGCAGTTGCCCAAGGCCTGGGCAGTGATGCATCAGGCCTCCTGCTGGAGATTGAGGCCCATATTCATGCATGACTTGGGGAAGCTGCCCACTGTGACCCTCACCCTGTCACTCTGGTCACTGATTTTGATGGCAAGAGCTGATGGCCATGATGCCAGACCTGGTGACCTCAGTCACTAAAATCACATGGGCCCATCAATAATGATGGCTTACATCAAAGATTCCCACGCTCACCAAAACTTCCAGAATGTGCAGGAAGCTTGGACACACGTGCCACCATTTGAATCACTTCCTAATTCGGTCTCCATCAGGCTCTAGACCGCGATCTTTAATTCTAAAAATAGATTCCAGGTCACAGAATGTGAATATGAAAGTGGGTCTTTCTGGACGATCTTGGCACCGTTCCGTAGCAAATTTTCACGTGATTCCAACGCACATATTCTCACAGCTGGGCGCTTGGTGGTTATGGTGCAATTGAGCAAATACACACATTCGTAAAAATGAGAAATTCAGCCATAGCTCGGCCATTTCACCGTATTTCCGCACGTTCTTTTTATCGGTTTGTAGGGTTTTCCAGCGCGCTTCGAATGCGTGCTTGAGCGTGAGAGCGCGCTGAGCGGTTGCTGTGATATTTGTCATATACTATATTTGGCAGAAATGCGTCCATTCAGCTATACTGTGCTTGATTCTGCGCATTTCCGGACACTTCAGATACCATTCTGTAGGGATTTACGGCGCGCTCCTGATGCACAAAAAATTACGACAGTGCGATGAGTGGTTGTTCCGCTATTTACAAAACAGTTATACTGCAAAAACTGAGCCACTCAGCTGTAACACACTCATTTCTCCATATTTCCGGACGCTTGTGGTACCATTTTGTAGCTATCATCTACTATATTCAGATGCATCTCTCACGGTGACAATGCGCTTAGTGCCTGGCCCGCTATTAATTAAATGGATAAACACTAGAAAAAGCGATCAGTCAGTCATTCCATAGCGTATACTCAACGCTTTTGGACGCTCTTTGTACCAGCTTGTAGCGGTAAATTAGGGGATTCCAACGCGTCCATTATCATGCCAGCGCGTCAACTCTACGTTGCGAAATTGTAAAAATACCGAATTATTGGCAATATACCACCAAATCACCATTTGCATTGGCTATACTCCACCAATCTGCACCATATTAGAACGAGCTTGTAGCTGTGTTCTGCCCCTTTCTAAAACATATTTTATATTTCTGAGGCATTGGGTACAGTCTTTGTAATTTCATGTATGGTGGGATGCTCATGCATCTGTCACAAGTTTGGTTGAGTTAGTGTAAAATGTCATGCACCAACTGCACATAGTGTTCAACACTACACTAAGGACATATGAATCTTTAACATGTCATAATTAAATTTCTAGGAACCACTAATAATAGTTTAGACTGTTCTAGATAGCACCAAGTATGAAGTCGTTGGTACTATATAAGATGTCATGAGCCACTCAGATAGTTGTCTGTCACTCAGGCACTGACTGATCTACATATATTGCTTCATGGATAGCATTTGGTGAATCCTGCTGCATGGTGAATGTGTACCCAACATATATAACAGTACTCTCTGTGTCAAACCACTTCTGAATAATACCAACCTATGCTCTGGAATGTATCTGTGTCATCTTCAATCCTGAAATGGACATACCCTAACACCTTTCCTTTAGATTTTGTACAATGGAATGGCATTCAGGAATTTAATAAAATGGCATGAGTCTACAAAGATGTATCACCAGAAATGAGTAGTGATATGTAGATATATAGATATGTGGTAATTGGAACTCCATGGGCTGTGGTTGTAACATAATGCTAATACTGTTTGTGAGATTCTGAGAGATATGATGGATGTCATGAGGGCATAAAATAAGTGTTAGAAAGGAGCATATCACAGCTACAAACTCGTTCTCATATGGTACAGATTGGTGGAGTATAGCCAATGTAAATGGTGATTTGGTGGTATATTGCCGATAATTCGGTATTTTCACAATGCCGCAACGTAGAATTGGCGCGCTGGCATGATAATGGACGCGTTGGAATCCCCTAATTTACCGCTACAAGCTGGTACAAAGAGCGTCCAAAAGCGTTGAGTATATGCTATGGAATGACTGACTGATCGCTTTTTCTACTGTTTATCCATTTAATTAATAGCGGGCCAGGCACTAAGCGCATTGTCACAGTGAGAGATTTATCTGAATATGGTAAACAATAGCTACAAAACGGTACCACAAGCGTCCGGAAATATGGAGAAATGAGTGTGTTACAGCTGAGTGGCTCAGTTTTTGCAGTATAACTGTTTTGTAAATAGCGGAACAACCACTCATCGCACTGTCGTAATTTTTTGTGCATCAGGAGCGCGCCGTAAATCCCTACAGAATGGTATCTGAAGTGTCCGGAAATGCGCAGAATCAAGCACAGTATAGCTGAATGGACGCATTTCTGCCAAATATAGTATATGACAAATAGCACAACGACCGCTGAGCGCGTTCTCACGCTCAAGCACGCGTTCCAAGCGCGCTGAAAATACCTACAAATAAATAAAAAGATCGTGCGGAAATATGGTGAAATGGCCCAGCTATGGCTGGATTTCTTATTTTACGAATGTGTGTATTTGCTCAATTGCACCATAACCGCTAAGCGCCCAGCTTTGAAAATATGTGCGTTGGAATCACGTGAAAATTTGCTACAGAACGGTACCAAGATCGTCCAGAAAGACCCACTTTCATATTCACATTCTGTGACCTGGAATCTATTTTTAGAATTAAAGATCGCGGTCTAGAGCCTGATGGAGACCGAATTAGGAAGTGATTCAAATGGTGGCACGTGTGTCCAAGCTTCCTGCACATTCTGGAAGTTTTGGTGAGCGTGGGAATCTTTGATGTAAGCCATCATTATTGATGGGCCCATGTGATTTTAGTGACTGAGGTCACCAGGTCTGGCATCATGGCCATCAGCTCTTGCCATCAAAATCAGTGACCAGAGTGACAGGGTGAGGGTCACAGTGGGCAGCTTCCCCAAATCATGCATGAATATGGGCCTCAATCTCCAGCAGGAAGGCCTGATGCATCACTGCCCAGGCCTTGGGCAACTGCCCTTGTGGATGCATCACTTCACTTGGGCAGTTGCCCAGGTTGATGTAGAATCATAGCGTCTATGGTTGAATAATCTCAGTGTCAGTGGTATTTCTTGACTGTCTAGCTTGTTTATTGATCCTAGATTCCATGTGGTCAGGCTTGCGTTTTGGGTCTTCAGATTCATACTGGCTAAATTCACTCTTTGTTTTATCAACATTCCAACCAGGCTCACATTTTATCTTGTCATTATAAAGCTTCATCTGTTGTTCATCTGCACCCCATTTAATAGATGGGTGCCAGTCCTGAGTATCATCTTTATCCTTTTTCCATAGTTGATATGCACAGATAAGTGGGTTTTGTAGTTGACCTTGGACATGGTCTGGCAACTTTCCTTCATAAGTCAGTTTGGTAATTGTATTTAACATTTCTAACTCTCTAAACTCCTGTCTTATAGGACCTTGCACCTTTTTAGTGATCATGTTTGTATTTATTGAACCTAGAATGAGGGTACCATTTGCAGATGAACTTCTTGACAGAGCAGTGTAATAGTCTTGGTGGCTTCTGCATTTGACTAAATAAACTACATTATATTTCCTGGTTTTTCCTTGTGATGCATAATCTACTGCAAGCAAGACTGGACAGGCCAAAATCCTGGTGATGCTGGCCACGGCAGCTGTGATCCGTACCACGGCAGTCTATATTGGGTAATTTGGCCCCCGTGGACCACTGTGTAGAGGCCAAAAAGTATATATAAAACTCGTCACAACCCTTATATTGAATTGGACATGGGCGCTTAATAGGCGCTTAATGATGAGTCTTCCAATACTGAAAGCTGTCGCCATAAGATGTAGGCCCTGATTTAATGGAGCCCCATTATACTCATAAGCTCACGAACATTTGTTATGCCCGGGCCGGTTTGGCTTGATTTGTCATGACTCAGACTCACTCTGGTACATCGTCTACATCGAACCTGTAGAGGTCCTTCCTTCAATATGGTGGTTATCGGCAAGCCCTTTCGCAAGGGCAGCCAAACGGGAAGCCAGAATAATAATGCCAGTGGCAAAAACCAGCATTTACCCTGCCGTAAGTCCAATCACACTCCCCTGCTATTTTTGGTAGGCTAAAAAAATCATTGACAGCTCCAGAGCACATCATTCGAGAACCAATTACCGCATATTGGATGATGGGCCGCAGCGATGTCGAAATTCAAAAGTTGATGAAGATACAGTTGAGCAAACTTTCCACAAGATATGGCTTGAGGTATGCATACATAATTTGATTGCGGCAGCGTTTGCGTTGAAAGTTAGCATTATAGTGCCAAAACAATCAAAAGACGTCGTGTGACATGGGGTTTGCTGAGCACTAGACAGCAAAATCATACCAAGGAGTCAATTGCAGAGTCTGTCCAAGAAATCCGTAGCCGGTATCCTTATAAGGGTGCCGAAGGCATTCGTAAAACTTTGCTACTCACATACAAGATCCACGTCTCAAGGTACGTTTATATCCTTGCCTCCTGCTGATGGTATTTCCCAAATCATACATTGTGACTTTAGAACCGTAATCACAGATTATTTAAAAGAAACTGAGCCCGAGGCTGTCACCCAGCGCCGTTACCCTGCTCGATTCAAGAGGCGCCGCTTTTATGCTGCTGGAGTCAACGACATTTGGGCACAAGATCAGCATGACAAATGGGGTAAGAAGTTTGGTCTGTGGTTCCACCTGTGTCTGGATCCTTTCCCCGGAAAATTACTGTGGTTGAAGGTTTGGTGGACCAATTCCAATCCACGCCTCATTACCAAGTATTACTTAGACGCTTGCCGAGAGCATGACGGTACGTCTCCCACCTTGACCTGTCCATGTTTTCTCTAATGTATCTTTTATCTATACAGGAGTTCCGGTCATTACTCAGTCTGATCCGGGGACGGAAAACTATGGTGTTGCAAATGCACATACAACTATTCGCCACACTTTGGACCCATCGCTGCAGGACACACTTCAACACCGCTACTGCCGAAAGACCAAAAATGTCAAACCTGAGGCAGCTTGGTCTGTATTTCGCAAGGATTTCACGCCAGGATTTGAAACTATCCTTGAGCAAGGATTAATTAATCAAATCTATGATCCAGACAATGCCCTTCAAAAGTAAGACACTTGTTATAATTTACTTACATATGGCTGCTAATTAAAACTTACAGCTTGGTGTTCCGTTGGATTGCTATTCCGTGGATTCAGGCTGAGGTGGATGATTGGGTCTATGAGCGGAACCATTCCTGTGTGCGTGCCGATAAGCACAAGGTCCTGCCACATGGAATCCCTGCGATTATAGCCAGCACCCCTGAATATTATGGAGCTTATGATTTTAAGGTATAGTTTCCCTTTTTCTCAACCTACTTTCTGTGAATGTGCCGTGTTCTAAGACTGTCTTTTAAGATCAAGGTCAATGACGACCTCTTTGATGCTATGGAAGCCAAGTATGCCCCTCCAGATCACCCTGTTTTTCAGCTGGTGCCTGAGGCATTTGGTGACCATGCACAACAGTTCTACGAGGAGCTGGGGGATCCAGACGTCAATTCTTTCAACTTCTGGTCCATTTACCAGGCCATGCTTGCCAAGTTTGAGGACCTGTCGACATCTGACATAGACCTCACCAAAATTATTGAGACTCACAACACTACCCTACAGAGTGTTTCCGAGGAGGTTATGGACATGCTCCCAGGACTGAAAGAGTACGATATTTCTAAAACAAGGGCCTCCATTGGTGATCCATCAGTGGTTGATGGTGCAGTGATGGATATTGACTTGGAGGACAACGAAGATGCAACCTTGGAAGGGGAACTCACTGCTGATGACGAACAGGAACTTGAAGTTGAAGGAACACTTGAGGTGGAAATGACTTGGTCGGAATAGTGCTGTAGTCTGTATTCTGTCACATACTTAAATTTGAGCAAGTGCGTCTTGGGCGCTTATTTATTTTCACGTTGGATATGATAGATTACGCCGCTTTAACCCTACTGTCTTTCCTCCACAGTGATGGTAACCGTTTTGTATTCACTCCCCCTGTGCAGACTCTGTTACTTGGGCAAGTAGGCCATTGCCGTGCATGGAAATACAAGCTTTTACTGATTTTTTTCTTGTTCAATTGGTCTTAAATCCGAGTCCACTGGCCCAGTCAGGTCTAGTTAAGGTGCACAGCCGAACTTGTTCTCAAATGCGTGTAATTCACTCAATATTGAGAGGTGGGAATGCATTGTGCCCTTTGCACTTTTCAAAGTGTCGTATGTTGACCATGTTTTGCTAAGCACCTGTGGACAGGACATCCACAGAGATACGTGCTTGCCAGTGGCGGTGACCATCTGCAAAAAATGTACCCCTGTCGGCCAGGTGTGCGGCCAAACCAAAAAGACAATTACTGTGGGGACGAGGAGTTCATCCTCGTGCCCACACTCGACTCTTCATCCTATTTGCGTCCGCCTGGCTCTGCAGATGCGTCAGTGTATCTCGTTCCACTTGCTTTGCGGCGTGACGCAGGTACATATAACCAGCCTACATGATGTCTGGTGTCATGTGGCGCACCTCCACATGGCAATGCGCGTCTGTCTCAACAGATGAGGATGGCATCGAGGGTCAAGATGAGATGTAGTTAAGCCGCATCACGCCCTCATCCATGGGCTATGTCCTTCGCAGTGTTCGTGGTGTTGTATGTTGGCCACATGCTCTCTCCGTCGTCGAGATTCGCACCACTCCACCAGCCGCGCAAACGCATCGGTGCATCTCCCTCCACTTGCCTCAAGGCGCAACGCAGCTACGTGTCCCCAGATAGCACCTCTGATGACACGTAGCTTGCCCTCAGAGTACAACCGCGCTGCAATACACATTGAACTAGCAGACGAGGACAGCATCGAGAGTTGAGACAAGACGCGATGCCGACAGAACCATGGTACGATAGGCCCCGGGGAGCTCCCTTAGTGACCTGTCCGGGCAAAATCCCGATTTTGGGTCTCAAATCCACAGATTTTATTTTATTTCAATTTTCTGTACCTCTATACCTTGTTTTCTTGTAGCAGATACGCAAAGAGTGACATTACTGATAATACATCTTGATTTACGCTAGCTTCAAGCTTCTTCTTCAAGTACGTCCCAGAGAGCGCACGATTGCCAAGATGATAGACGACATTCTCGACCGGTGCATGCGTATGGGTTGCAGTCGTCGTCGTCAGTATCTGCGTCGTCCTCCAAATCATCTGTACTCCAATAGAATATGTTAGCTCGGCTCTAAATTAGATACATATTAAATTACTTGCCGATTCAATCTGTAGTGGCTGATAGACTCTCAACGAGAGATATGAAATCCCTTGCAGTGTGCTGGATTTGCATGATGAGAAACAAACCCCGTCGAAGGTTGTTTAGCGCAGTAACATTTCTCTCAGTTTTCTTCTGTTCTTGTTTCTTCAGCTTGTTATTCATGTCTTGAGCAAGGCGTACGCGTTGAGAGGCCTCCGCTGGTCGCATTTTTTCATTTACCCCACGAACCTTCTCCATTGCGGCGTATTTTGGATTCAGTGTCACAGTGCGCTCAGACTATTCATTGTCGACAGACACACCGCCGTCTTCGTCGTCTTCGAGCTCCAACTCCTTGTCAGAGTCACTTTCGTCGTCCACTGGATCTTGGGCCTCTACCAGAATTTCGTCCATGGATGAAGGGACATACTGTGCCGATGATCAGGTGACTCCTTTAAAATAAGCGCCCAGTGCTTGCAACTCCCACTGTTTACGCACCACTGTTCATGGCATGTACCACTAAGCTCTAAAAACTACATATTATGGTAGATACACATTGTAGCTACATTTACAATGCAAAAATACGAGCGCCGGACCATTTTAAAATATAAATAAAGTGTCATTACTGTTCACCATCCAGATTCTACTTTTCTGAACCATTGTTTGCTTGAGATAACGCCTCAGACCCATAGCTAAGCTCTAAGATTCTGGATACAGCCTGATACAATGTTTATCTAAACTTTATGCAAGTTTCAAAAGTACAGGATAGTTCAGTAAAAAGATATAGCACAGATACTGCCATTAATAGCGAACATAGTGTTTACTCTATAAAATGCTTCGGACCCATAGCTAAGCTTCCATATTTTTTGAGAAGCTTATCATATTATTGATTTACGCTGTATGAAAGTTTCAAAAGTGCCGGACAATCCAGTAAAAAGATATAGCACATAGATTGTTGATGATAAGCGCCAATGAGCCATTAGCCAGAGTATTTGATTAGTAAAATGTGTTAGACTTATAGCTAAGATATGATATTTTGGGGACACATATAAAATATACTGTTCTACAGCATTTCTTAATCTTAAGAGAGCCGGACTGTTCAATGCAAAGATATGAGCAGAATACAGCTGAACTGACCAGACCGATCACCCTTGCCTAATTTGAATATGCCCCCGGGATTTGCCTCCAAAAATGCTAGACGCTCTGTGACCACACTTTGTCCCGTCGCCACTCATCCTCTTCCTCATTATGGCTGAAGGTGAAGGACCTGGATTTGCTGTCAAAATGACCACGGACGGGGGGAACGTCTGTCAGCGCTGCAAGGTTTCGCAGCCGCCCGAGGTCAAGCTTATCCATGTCCGGGATAGCGGTTCAACCGGTGGTAAAGACTGCTGTCCAGGGTGTCACAAACACTACACAAGAAGGTTTCGAGCCTTCAGTGGTGAGTTTGAGTTGAAATGACTCTGATTGTTACCTTTTAACATTGGATAAAGCTACTACAAGCAGTGGCAGCTTGTCGCATGCGCACACGGAAAGCACTGGCATGAAAATTCACCAAAATAATTCGGACTCTCAACGGGGGACCGGTATGTGCTATAGACTCTTACTTCATCCTCTAATCATATCTTTCAGGCTCTAAAAAAATCGTTGCTCTCGGCAACTTATCTGGAAGCTCACGCAGCCGATATTCCAATATGGGACCACCGGCTCTTATTCCACGGGGACCAAATGTGCAGACACCTTTCCGAATCAATCTGCATCGTGGAGGTGGATCATTGTTGGATTCTTTTCTTGCCAAAGTGAAGGAAAAGGGTCTCGGTGAGGGATATCAGCCGGTCCACAGCCATTATGAGCTGCTCCGCCAGACGATGCAGAAGCTCGCATATTCTCAAGGTCGCACTGACACCTTTACATTGGAAGCGCAGCTTCGCTATATAAAGGGTCGTAAAACAACACCAGAACTAGCTGGTCCGTCGGTATGTCAAATAACAAACAATTGTTGTGATGAGTTGAACCCATTAAAATGTTTCCAGGGGTGCATGGAGACGCTGGGGTCAATTCCCACAAGTGTTGGCGTGGGCGACCTCAAATTGGCCGCATTGACTGTCATATACCCTGCATTTAAAAAGTGGTCACACGACTATGGTATATCTCTGGATGATGTGAAGTTACGTTCCCAGAAATGGGTTGAGTTCGTTCCCAAGGACCCAGATATTGACGCTGTCAGAGATCAGTGCTATACGTTTACCGGAAAACAGCCGAAGCTCAAATCAAACGCCCACATCACTGTCTATTTGTCTATCACCGAAGAACTCTACAACAAGATTGATGAACATATCAGCACGCACGAACTTCAAGCTGCCGAATCTTCGGATGGCAATACAGAAGCGCAGAAGTCAGGCCGTTGCCCGCAACCAAAACGACAACGGCTCAACGAAACCAAGAGTCAAGAGTCCAATGCATACACCGATGACGACTTGGATGATGTCAGCGATGAGGAAAATCAGATTGAGCTGGAGCCTGTGCGCAAAGTGGTTCACAAAGTTACGGATAATCAGCTCCGGGTATGGTCTCCCTTTTGTCACTCCAGCTTCTCTCAAACGAGCGCTTACACCATGTTCTCAGCCATTGGTACCAAAACCCCGTCTATCGACAAAAAATACCTCTGGTTTAACTCCAAGCCATCCTACACCCCTCTCCGAGAACCAAGTCAATGCCACACAACCCAGTCACTCGGAACGGCCGTTACAGAGTCAGAATCAGGCTGAGAGCGGAGAATATGATCCTCGATGGCTACTTGCATTGAGTGGGGTTAAAAAAATTGGTCGTAGTACGGTCAGCGAGCTACGTGAGTGATTGATGCCCTCTTACTGGTGTTAAGACTGACGGTGTGGTACCTTTACCATTAGTTTCAAAGACCACAACAATATCTGCAGTTGTATACCACGCAGATCTCAGCCTTGAAGATCTGCTCGACAACCCTGACATTCTCGGTGACGACCCTCGATCCTCAAATGCTTTCTCGTCGACACCAACAACCTTCGAATTTCCAGTGGATCCCCAGACTCACTATGGCGCATTCAAACTGGCATTCAAAGCACGATCATCTGAACCCCTTTTCAACTCGGGAACGCGCATCGTCTGCATGAAGCAGGTCTACTATATCAGTCCCAGTACCGGAGTCAAGAAGCCTTGCGATCCTGCTAAGCAGGTCCACGACTTGCTAGCTGAGCTTACCTGCTTGATTTGGGCGAAGGGTTTACTTGAGCTGACATACAAATCCATTCGCAAGATGAAGGAATATTTTCCAGGTGTTCCTGCAATGAGGTTTGCGAAAGCAGGACTTGCTCTTTCTCAAGATCCCAACAAAGGTACCACGGTTTACCTCGTCGAGGAGTACATCTCAAGTGCCGAAGGCAAATTTCGAAAATACATCAACAACACATCAGCAGTACCACTGGTGGATACCTTACCGGACGAATATCACCAACAGGCCTTGTTTCTGTCGTTTGCCCAACATATGCAGTACTTGAAGACTGATGGGCTGGCTTATGTGTCAGATCTTCAAGGTGTGTCTCTCCCAACTCCTTGTTCAGAATGCCGATTCTAACCTATCCCAAGGGAGTCTCTCAACGTTGACAGATCCTCAAATTATCACGGCCATGTTAGTATTCGCAGCCAACTTCTATTCCTTGCTCTAATACGATTAACTTGAACATTTGAACAACGTAGGAAAACCAACTTTGCCAAAGGAAATATCAACCACGGCAAATTTGAAGAGCAGCATCTCTGCAACGACTTCTGCAAGTGGTTTGGGCTCAAACCATTCACCGCCCAGCTCAAAAAAGACGAACAGCCTGACGACTACTATGTGGTGTCATCAGGAGAGAATCATGCACCAGGATCACCACCAACTCCCTCGCAGTCTGCCCCCACCATCCCTGCAGCTACAGATGCCAACAAAACGAACCAAGGGAAAGCGCGTGGCCGGCCGCGCGGTCGTGGTCGTGGTCGTGGCATTACAACTATGGGAGCAGCCTCATCGGACAGGGTTTTGCGTTCCAAGGTTGTCACAATGGGTCAATCATTGGCCCCGTCTGACATGGAGATCTCGGTCGATGCTGGTCCAGCATAGATGTCCCTTTTTAAAACACACACGAAAATGTCAAGGTTGATAAGAGTAGTGGTATATGTGGTCATTAATATACTTACGAACTTATCATGAATCATTGTGTGTATCCATAAGCTTTCGTACCTTGTAATTAGGTTTTGGTACCTTCAATATCCTGCATCTAGTTTGAGTGATTCAAGTTAGTGGACACGGCTACAAGACGACAGCCTTTGCGGAGTGCAAGTGCACAGCGCGCTTGGTCTGCCGTCTACGACGGTCAATGCCCGAGGGGGGGCGTGAAAGGCAAGTGGGAAACATTGTCGCGAGAGGTGCGGAGCACGAAGGTGGGCACAGTGGGAAACACAAAGACACCGCGAGAGAAGGCAACGGGGTGAGATCTAATAAACAGAGGCGCCGGAGAGAAAAGGGCAGGCGAAAAGGGCAGACTGGGCTCGGAGCAGTGACGAGACAACCAGAACGAGGGGATGCGCAACAAGGGGACATGGGCAAAGCAATGCCGCGGTGCACCTGCTACTGCACCAGTGACGCAACGAGAGATTCCTGCTTGCGAGCGGCAACGACGGCAGCGAGAGATATCCTGTCTGCAACGTGCTTGTCCCAGAAGAGATAGGACCGCAGAAATTGACATAATGGGGGTCAGCAGAGGTACACAAGGGCGAGGCACTGACACGCACCTGTGAGAGCTTGAAGTCCTTGAGCTTCAGATGCTTCATGAGTCCGTAGTGGATGACATTGGTTGTGGCAAGCCCGCCCTTCCTTTTCCACACCACCATGCCTCTCTTCAGTTCGATGCTGACACTGACGACTGCCCTGCTTGCTCTCATCCTTGGGCGCGTACACCACCGTGCCTCTAGAAGTTTCCCCACGTCCTCAGATCCTGGATATGGTATGAAAAGAGGGCCGAAGAGCGTCGTTGAATGGACGACAAAGACAAGTTATCGGCATAGTGCTTGAAGCAACATTTCAGTGAAAGTCGGACATGGTGCTGGCTGGTGCAAACAACGGCGTCGAACATGGTGCAGACGTCGACAAAATGGACATGGTCACCATGGGTAAGTCAGCGTTCAAATATAGACGTCATCTCCATTTATTATTTGACTAGGTAGAGGTATCTGAGGTCCTACCTGTTCCGTGGCCGGCAGAGCACGGAAATGACCGAAATTTCGGCCTGTCCAGTCTTGCTTGCAGTAATAATCAGTCATTGCAAAATTTGGAACAACAAGCACTTGTTGTCTTTGGACTGTGATTGTTCTTCCATTATTAAACTCACACTGGATGCTAGTAACACTTGTTGGAATTGGCACTACATCTAAAGGCAAGCCTGGCACTTGGACAGGTTTTGGAGGATTGGTAAGCTCAACAAATAATGTTTTTAGCATTTTTTCCTGTATAGGAATCCCATCCTGCAACTATTCCCTCCTGACCTTTGGTGATACATAGCTCAGTTGCATCATTGTTCCTAATCATAATAGGCATTCCTACACATAGAGATAGACAGCCAGGGATCTGCCCTGTAGTGACAGGATATGCTGCCCATATCATTTCCTGGTCCTGTTCTGTAAACTTCTTAGATCTTGGTGCTTTCTTTTTGCGTTTAGTTCTCTTCCCCTCATCTGTATAGCCATCCTGTTTATCTAAGGAGTAAAAGTGTTCTAGTGTTTGACCCATTTCTGCTGCAAATCTGATGCAACCTATTTGATTAATGTGGTCTTTATAAGAGTTATGTGCTGTGATGACAGACACATTTTTGAACTCTGGAGAAACAAGACTTGGGGCTGCAGGATTATGTGGATTAGACTGTCTTGACCTCAGGATTGCTATATCATCAGCTGTACATGCTGCATACCTCATATTCTCTAGACATGTTCTGAATCACTTGTCTTCTTCAGATTGACTTCTCTGCCTCATATTTTGTTTAAGAATAACTACTGTTGTAACCTGCTGCCATAAAAGTTTACCTAGAGCACATTCCTACCCATATGGTGTGGTTGCATTCTCAGACTTTGAGTATGTTGGACTATATAACTGGGTATTACTAGCCACAGGTGGCAATTGTGCAAAATCACCTGCTAAAATCATGTTCATTCCTCCAAAAGGTGTATCTGTTATATTTTTGATTGCAGATAGTCTTTTACTTATCTGATACAGTTCTGGGCATCCAATCATAGAGATTTTATCAATAAAAATATATTCAACACCTGCAAATGCAAGACATAGATTCTCAAGTGTTGTTTGAGATACATTATGAAGACCTGCCTCTTTTTTGTTCTCCACCATATGAATACCCAAAACTGAGTGATATGTAGAGCCATTCAGCAAGGCAGCAGCAGAGCCTGTTGATGCTAGCACAATGAATCTATGTGATTCTTTTTTTCTTCTAAACATTTCCATTAAGGCTTTAATGACTTGGGATTTTCCTGTTCCACCCATTCCTCCTAGATGCATTTTTAATTGAGGGGCACTTGGCATTGATGCATGATTAGCAATTATTGTAAATGCTCAAGTTTGCTCTTCATTTAGGCTAAATTGTTTGATAACATTGTCTACAATTTCTTGTGTCTCTTTCTTTTTAATACGGAAATTATGCTTGAAATAATCAGCCTCAAGTAGTTTAACATTCCCTTCACCTTCATACAGCCTATCATTATCACTGTCACTTTCTGCTGTGGGTTCAATATTATTCTCTGAATATAGATGTGTCTGTTTCTGTAGCAGAAGAGCCTGCTTCATTTTCTTGATGGTTGATCTCCAGTCAGATGGACTCTGTAGTGTAGGATTAAGAGCTTCTTTAACTTGTGCAGCATGCTCACCACTGTTAGGACTTAATCCACCTGTCTGCTGGAGCAATTCTGTGACCTCTATTATTTCATTCATTCTCATTCTTGCACCATCAGTAATTTTCTCCAGTGCAGGTTCCAATGAGTCCACATAGTCTTCATTATCTGATAGGTCAGAGTCAGAGTCACTCTCCTCATTGTTAAACTTTTTTTTTGCTTTAGCAGCTTTAGTCCATTGTTTAATTTCTGAATGGTAGTCATCTCTAGCATCTAAGCACTCATACCTCAAGTTAAAATTCTGCATTATCTTCATAGCTAGAGGCTTACACTGCAGGCATTTGCCTATAAATTCTGTGCTTGATCACTGAACTTATTTTTAAAATATTCATTGTGTTTTCCATGTATGATTCTCATACCCATTTTGACAACTCTCCTGTATGTTGATTTTGTACATTCTTGCGGACCCTCATCAGGCTTTCATGTAAATTCTGCCATGAGGCCAGCACGTGGTGAATTTATATGCAAGTCCGAGAAACTTTTGCCCAATATGGTAATTATCAATGAACTTTCCTTGTAATCTCGGTACTATTCCACTAAACAGGTATTCAAAATAAATTCCGCAAATGCAAGCCGGAAACACATCAGAACCCAGTTTGAAAGACAATTGAGAACCATTGCCAAAGATACTGAGAAAATCTTTGGGAATCCATAGGCAAATGTCCGCAGTGTTAAATTCATGATTTTCAAATGCTTCATCCAATGTTTCTGTGGTTTTCTTAAGATCTCTCCCATTTCTCCAAGGCTTAACAATGTTAACATAGTCATGCAGTAGTAATCACAATCACCTTGGTCACATCTTGTAATGTGCCACCACAAAAATTAGGCACATGAGTTTGTAATCTGTCAAGATCACACACTACTTCATGAGTAGTATATAATGGATGCAAGGAAAGGAATGGTTGATACTTAGTATTTCTATAGAATTCATCATCTTCATAATCAGGATCATCTTTAGGAAGCTGTCTATTCTTTTGAACATGTTTAATAAATTCCTCTTGCTGTTTGGTAGTCTGCTTTCTCTTTTCTGATGATTGAATCCACTCATATAATGTCAGGTTTACATAACAGGGTGGTCTACATTTATAATCATCTGTATTAGAAATTCCTACATACTTGGTTGAGACTTTCTTGAGCATGACCTTATTATCTGTTGGCTTGTTGCCATTATCCACAAATTCCTCATTTGTGCTGGGCTCTGTTTTAATAGGTTTGCTCTCAGTATCTGATGTTGTGCAGTTTGGACCACCCCCATGATAAATATTATCACCTTTGTCTTCATCTTCTGTCACATAGTCATCTTCACTATCAACATCCTCTTCAATATCACTTGCATCATCCTGCTCAACCAATGTGTCTGCAATGGATGGTTTTTGGTCAGCTTCTGTTTCTGAGTCAGAGTCTGCCTGACTGGCATTGTGAACATTCTCCCATGCCTCTGCTACATCAGCAACATGACTCCGCCACCAAAAGTTGACAAACTCATGACTTGTGTAGTGATCTGGATTTTCTAAGAGATAGAGACTAGCCATTGGACTTCCTATTTCTAGTTTAGATGTCAAAGAATTGACTATCTTTAGAATGAGTTTTCTTGCAGCTTGTCCATTTTTCTTCACTTCATCCCCCAAAAGTTCAGAGTTTTTCTGAAAAACATCATATGCTGCTGAAAATACTTGATGTGTTTTCAGAGTTGGTTTGGTTACATAGTCAGTCACATAGGAAACAATTGCCTTGATTGATGTCCCTGATAATAAGCTAGACACATTTTGGAATAAAATCATATTCCTGGAACTGGCGTAAGCTTGACAGGACCCTTTATGTGTCTCTTTGCCTTTGTCATGATTGATTGTCAGTTGTATGGTGTACGTAGAATCTATGGATGCGGGGAGTACAAAAGCATGTTATCTAATCGGCGTGATAGGACAGGTCTGCACAGCTGTGCCCAAAAAGGCGATTTCTCACGGGGACCCCGGGGTAGGTTGATATTTTCGCTTGCGCGTGTGGTGGCCCCTTGTCACAGTGTCACGGCTGGACCAACTTGGCTGATGAACATGATCTTGGTCAATATGTGGCCCCTATCTCTTCTCTTGACACCAACATGCACCGCGCGTTTCCTCGCCTACGTAGCTACGAGCAACCCAAGGACCCCGCTCGACTGAAGTACGCACTGCGTCTCATCGTCCTCAAGAGGTTTTAAGTTACCGCATCACCCTCGGATCCACCTTTGACTGTAAAGCCGTCTTTGCAGCCCGCCCTTCTGCCGTCGCTGCCCTCAAGCAACAGCATCCTGTGCGACCTCTCCTCTGCCCTGCGGCAACCCGCCGCCGTCTTCGCCCTCTCTGGCAGCGGTTAACCCACTAACCACGTCCATCTCGGCGGGCCGAGCTTCAAGATCCCTACGATATCTACACACCTAACATTGCTGCCTTCCTGCAGCCCGAGGTCCTCGTGCCCTTTACAGACCAAGAGGACGAATTCATCTTCTGCCTCAATAACCTCGATGGCCCGCCGCCCATCCTGGCTCTTGAATGCTTCGCCCTGCTCTCTGTCGCCCGTCTCGTGTCCACCTCCGCGTCCTTCCTTCTCCTCGGCCTCACCCAGCTCGTGCAGCACCTCAAGTGTCACGTCCCCACCTTCACCTCTGGCGAGCTCAAGACGCGCATTCATGAACGCAACCAGCCACTCGCACCGCGTTGTCCCTGCCATCGACGCCAGCGCGTCTGCCGCTACTTTCGATGTGTTCGCGCAGAGCTCATTCGCTCCCGCTCGAATGGCTCACTCACCCTGGCATCCACGGCAGATATGTTCCGTCATGGCGGCTAAGCCTGGTGCATTCCGAGACGGGAGCGAAGAAGAGAGTAAACGCGACTGCTGAAGGAACTTGGACCCCACATCGCCAAGAACAGCAAGTAACCTACCCGCGACGTCCCAGTTCTTCGTGTGTCTACACATCGGTCCCCAGGCATTCAGCCTCACTGGACCCCCAATGCACCCTTTGGTCTCGAATGACCAGACAGTCAAGGTGCCAACGGTAACCCGAGCAGAGTAGGTCATTGGGTATGTACTTTTATTCTCCCTCAAAAATCGCGTTGCTGATTCGGATGTAGCCACGACGTCAACCTGGTCGGACATGGGTTATACCAACCACAAGCCTGGGGTCAAGCTCCGCTGCATCGAGTACTGTTGTCGCAACTGCTCATACCGACAATTTTAGGGGATCGGCAGAGGTTTCCAAGCCTGTACGTTGGGCACGAGGGGGCACTGTCGTCGCCATGACGTCGTCTCATCCATCGTCCGTGGGCGATAGGCCATGGCCCCAAGCAGACTCATGCTTCCCTGAATGATAATACGCGTGCTCTCCAGCGGCGTCGCGGCGTTTGGGCTGTACCTACTCTCGCTCTGCGCACACCGTCGTTTTGGTGGGATACAGTCTAGACATAATAAACAAGACGCTATGCCGTCAGTCGACAGTACCGCGGGGCCCTCCCTCGAGTCCGCTTGCTGCCACAACCCACCCTCTGCCCTCATGACAGGGCGTAATCAGGTAACAAATTAACGCATTGCAATTTGCAACTGCGGCGGGGTATTGGTATCCCAGCAGACCGAGGAAATAAAATATTTGTTAAGTGAGTGAGTCGATGGATGTTATAGTTGATGTGAGTCTGACTGCTGAAGTGCATTTGACCTCGACGTGGCCAGTAACTGGTGACAATGACTATGAAGATTGTGAAGACTACTAATGCAGTTGAAGAAAGAATGATATGAAACCAGAGCAACGAGCGTATGAGTAAGTGGATATTAGCATAGTCCGTACAGTAAAAGGCGCAAACAGAGAAACGACATGGACATACAAGCGTCCTTATGTAAGTGCAGGGGTCGAAAGCGAAATCAAAGAGCGTTGTCCATAACAAGACGAGAAACGAAGGCAGGAAGAATATATGACGGTTCATTGGAGAGGGAATACACATTAGTAAGGCACACCTAGTTGATAGATACAAAGGTGACGTCGCCGCCAGACTGAAACCCCAAATGCACGAGAGAGAAAGAGGCAGAGAGAAAGAGAAAAGAAAAGAAGATCAATGCACATGGGACGCAAAAGCAGACCGCACGCCATTGCAGCCTTATGCTGGCACCTCCCACGGGACGCCCATCCTTCGGAGCGCATCGCGCAGGACAAACATGCCTTCCAGCACTTTCTCTTCCTCGAGGCGGCGCCCAACAAGCTGGATGCCAACCGGCAAGCCGTGCATCGCATCAGCGTCGTACGTTGTGTACGCCTTTTGCGCGATCGTGGTCAGCTCGTCATATGTGGGCTGCAGCCTGCTGGGTGTCGGAGCTAGAATGTTCTGAGCTTCGTTAAGCTTCACCGAGTTTGCGGAGGCAGGGGCTGGTGCCGCTGTGGCCGCGGAGGCACCACCAGAGAGCCATCGGAAGACGCGCCTGAATGGTGAAGCTAACGCACCGAGGACGGAGGTCTGTTTTGGGAAGAAGTCCGCCGGCAGCGCATCAAGCGTGCGGTCGACGGTTGTCACTGGAACGCAGCCTGCGCTGTAATCAAGCTGCATCGCGGACAGTCAGCAAGGTCAACACGGAAAAGTCGCCAATACGATGCAAACGAAAAGAAGGGAGCAAAGGAGAGAAACAGGGCGTGAAAAAGAGATGGCCGAATAACAGCGCACGATTAGCGCGAACCGGCAGAATCGAAACGACGCGCATCCTATAAGTGAAGATTGCTCACCAAACTGAATAGGAACGTATACCCCGCGCCAATCAAGCTAGTCTGCTGGCTTTCGCCATGCTTCAGTGCAGGCAGCGCCATTGGCACCGTAACCACGAAGTCCAGACCCTCTTCACGCCAACGCTCTGCCCACCGCCGCCTGTATTCATTCCTCGCAACAATATTCGCCCTCTCCTCCATGACCGTCTTGGTGTGCATCAATTTCAGGAGTGCGGCGGTGATCCTGTCGGTGAAGATGAGAGAGGTGATGGTAGAAAGCATGCGTTTGAGGAATTTAGGCAACTGCAGGAGGGAGAGGAGTTCCATAGACGCGGGCGTGAGGCCTTCGCTACCAGGCCCGAGTGGTTCACGGAGCTGTTCACCTGGATACAAAGACTTATTGTGAGCATCTTTACCATTAAGCAAGCACGCCGAATCCAGACGCACCTCCATCCGAGAACATGAGCTGGTATCCAACTTTGAGACCCTCGAATACGTTTGGCGGCGTGCTACATGACAAAATTAGCATGCTCAACACAATAGTTCACGAATACAGACTCACAAATCTACGACCTCATGACCCTCTTTCTTGAGAGCCGCGCTGGCAAGCGCCAACGCACGGCGACACGCAGGACTCGGCGCAATGATACCGTCGTCCCAAAGAATCCCCCACTTTAGCTTCCGCCCTTCTTCGCGAAGGCCGACATCTCGCCAGGCAATGGGGACGCACTATATCATCAGGAATTGTCAGCTTGTATCCTATATTGCTGCGATGGCCAAAGGACATACACTAGAATCCCAATCACCTGCATTACTATTCGAATCCCCGCCCATAATCTTTAGGATTCGACGCATAAACTCGTACAAGTCCTCTATGCGACGCGTCATGGGTCCGACGACGATGGGCACGCCTTCCATGCCGGGCATGCTAGTTGTGTGCCCAGTTACAGGCAACCGTCCAGAAGACGGTTTGAGGGAGTAGATGCCTATTGAAAACGTGCATAGAGTTGGTATATATTGTAGACGTTGCAGAAAAGAGAAGGACGCACCACACCACCCAGCAGGGATTCGTAGACTTCCAGCAACGTCGCTTCCAATGTCGACCACGCACCCTCCGCTTGCTACGAGCGCGCCACCACCGCCTGTGCTAGCCTATAATTTTACGCGGTCAGCACGATACTCTGGAATCTCATTGAAATATGAGCCAAAAAGACCACGAGCGCTTCCAAAATCATCTAGCCTTCCAAGAAGTCAATATGGTTTCTCAACACCCACATCATCGCACCACGTAAACCAACAAGCACCCAATATCCTCAAAAACGAGAAAAAGCGAGAACAAATACAAAAAAAATGAGAAGATGACACTGTTAAGACAAAAACTCACACCACAGGTCCTCGCCAAGTCCCATGGATTCCTCGTCACACCAAACAGATCCGAATGGGTCTCGAGCGCGAGCAGACCAGGTGGCACCGTTGTTTTACAATGAACGAGAGCGCCAGCATTTACGAGCAGATCGTACAGCACAGATGATGTATGTGAGGGTGGCTGAGTGGGAATAGAGGGTGAAGATAATTCGGAGAGATGGGGTGCATCGAAATCGGAGCGGCCAGAATATCCAATAGTGGTCGGTCGTCCTGAAATGTTTATGGTGTCTATAGCGCGCAAAAGACAGAAACAAAGGAGAAAACGAAGGAAAGTAAGATGTTGCCAAATCAGAGAAACATTACACGCGTCGATGATCAAAACGCACCTTTCACGCTAATCGGCACTCCCAAGAACAGCAGCTCGCGCTCCTTCCCACCTCCAAGGCCGTTCTCGCTTGACACATCGCTGTGCCCGCTGATCGCATGTGAGTCCTCAACATCGCTGTCAAGGCTGAGCGGGACAACCACCTCGACGGGTGGGACCATGACGTCGCTCAGACAATTCGTCGCCGCATGCGCGAGCAGCGCGCGCCGTGTATACGCGCGCAGCATATGTGCCGGGGTCACTGCGACCTCCGTCTCCGTCGTCATCCCCGCTCTGCTCTCGCTGGAGAGCGCGATGACCTTCCCCCGCGTACACCCATCCACGATCTCCGCAAGTGAGAGACCCAGCAGCGTAGCGTCCGCACGCGATGTGTGGGCTTGCAGCGCAGGAAGGATACTCCCGCGCGTCGTTCTGTCATCGCGCGTCAGCGCTATGGGGTGCGGGTATGGCAGGGCGGGTGTTGCCTTCTTCGCTGTTGATTTCGTGTGCTTTGTGGATGGTTGGGACGGATATGGTGATGACGTCGATGTTGGTGTGGATATGGAGGCATACGCGTAAGGAACAGCGGGTGGGTGGTACTCCGCTGGTAGGTCGGCGATGATTTTCGCCAGGTGTGTCTGGTGCGCGATGCTAACAACGTCGGTATGAAGGAAAGAAAGCGGTCAGTATCCAGGTCAACTAGATGAGATGAAAATCAAATGTTGGAAATAGCGGGAAAAGAACAAAAATTGAAAGAGAGTATTGTGAGCTTCCGCTCTCATTATCACGCAACGCGGTACAAAATGGTGAAATAGCTCAGTGGGTGAGGCGACTAATGGAGCGGGAATGGGAAGGTTGGAAATGAGTGAAATAGGTCAGGATAGGGGCGTTTTTCGCCCATCAGGTCCATCTCGTCGTAAGCTGCCTCTGTAATCCAAGAAAAGCTCTCGCTCCACTCAAAGGCATAAAAAAATAATAACAAAAAGCACCTGCGCCGACCAAATGGCTGAATGATAAATATTCAAAGAAAAGACTCACCATGCGCGTTGATGTTTGTTCGCCCGTAGGCCGAGAGCAGCAGCAATTTCTGGCATTATTTCTTTGCTCCCTTGTTTCTCTTTGGGTTCTTTAGCTCTCTCTTCGCGGCGTCTTCGCTATTTCTCTATCTCTGTTCGTTCCCCCAATAATGCCTGTGCCGGAACGCGTGGACCGGACGGTAACCGGAAGCCGGGATTGTTACAATGAGTGGGAGTTTAGGCACTGGGACGGTGACACCGTGCAGCAAAGAAGGGGTGAGATGGGGTCGAATGCAAGACACTGATAACGCAAGCTGTCGCTTAAGGAGCGGACCAAGTATCGCTACCCAACGCGATTGTGATGCGTGGATGGGTGGGGATTGGGATGATAGATCAAGTAGCCTGCTGAAAAGGCAAGGCGCGGCGGACCGCGGTAAAGTCGGCTCCGTATGAATGGATGGGATACGGTGCGATGTATTGCGACGGATGGGACCTGTAATTATGGGGCAGATGGACACCTTAATAATCGAGGTGTTGTGCTGTTCGATATGATAGGATTATGATGGTGTCCCGATAGTGCGCGCTGGGGGCTCTGTATGTCCTAGAGTCGCATTCGTAGTCGGAAACCGGAATGCGCGAATAAGCCGACCCGAAATATGCAGCACGCAGAATGTGATGCAGCAGACAAAAAGGTTGTTTGTCGGGTTCGTATATATAGGCCGCCAATCGTCATGTTTCAGCGAATGAATAGATGCCGGTAGAAGAGGTCAGGTTGTGATAAGTCCATCATATATTGTGATGGATGGTGGACGTGAACATGGACATGAATGATGATAGCCGGGATGCGTTTGGTGCGAGGCCATGTCGAATGGGGGTTGCGGATGATAGGATGCAGATAAATAATGGGGTGTATTTTGGGCGCGTGCAGTAAATAGACAGGCGCGCGTTGGATGAAGGGGCGTGTGGTGGAGGATAGGCATCGAGAACGAGCGCACGGGCGATTCGGGGCGTATAGGCGAGCGAGTTAAAGAGAACGCGATGATGACACGATGACAAGCAAAAAAACAGGCGGAGGGTGAGAAACAAACAAACAGAGAGCGCAAGTCAGCAAACAATCTCAGACCTACACCACCACAATGCGTTCACGCCATCGTGCTCATCGTCCCTGGTGACGCGAAAACAAAGACGTACCTCTTCACTTTAATACTCTCAAGATCAAGGGCTTCTCAAACCGCAACCGCAGCGTGAATCTGATGCAACGAGGCCGATGGAGACTCTTTCCTTGATACTTCGAATCCTTTTTTCCTCTGAAACTGAAGATCCCCTTTCGCCGTCGGTCGGAAAGCTGATATGAATAGGCTTGCGTTGCGGAGCAGCCTCGAGGCGAGGTTGTTAGCAGGGGGCAACACGCTGGAGGTAGTGATGGTTCAGGTGGTGGGGATTGCCAGTGCCCAGGAGTATCCCTATGGCTATAGCTAAAGCTATAAACTATAGACTACGGCAGCGTTGGCTGAATAGGCTTTCGCCGTCGGCGGTACGGATGCACGGATGGGTCAGTGGGCTGATGGGGATGGCGTTCTGAGTGAACGCGGTGGGTCTATGGAGGGGGCGTGTTGATATACTTGACTGGCTGGTGACTGAGTGGGTCCACGAGATGTGCGATGTATGAACGCCGGAGCGGACAATGGTCGGATGTGGGTCCAAGCTAGTAAGCGTGCGCTCCGCGTATCTGTTCCGTTGCGTGTCGGGTGGAGATTTTCTGGTCAGAAAGTCGGGGCGGAGGTGGGACTGGGATGCGCAGCAGAACAAGGGGGAGGAGGGGAAACGACAAGCTGCGTTGAACTGGGGAATATTTCGTCCTGCAGATTGAAATGTCTGCAGGAGGCAGCGAGGCTTGCTGGAGATCCCTGAACGCGATTGGCGAATGAATAAGATAAGCGACGTCAATCACAGCGCGTGTGCTGTGCCTTCTGTTCAGGAGGGCTGTCTCCGTGCGCAATTAGGGGAATAAATCCACCGGGAGCTGGTCGTTGTAGACGTCGGTGCGGATCCGCCTTTTAATGGATAACGCTCCGAAACTGCACGTCGAAGGCGTCAGCGTCAGTCAAGACTCGAACAGCTAGGCAAGTAGTCGGGTTTGCGTCCGGGCTGCGTCGCAAATTTGCGAAAGTAAGCAGCAGAAAAGAAGTGCGAAGTGCGAGTAGAGACCGGCGCTTTGCTTTGCTTTAATATATAGCCTCCTTCTGAGCAAGTAGTATGAGTCGGTCCGTTTTTATTCGCTTTTCTGGGCTATTAAGATATGTCTATAAACAGGTCAGAACAGCGCTTCAGTATCTGTAAGTAATCCATGGAGGAAGGCCACTCAATTTCGACGCCATGATCACATCGGGATCCAACCCTTTCCAGTCCCAGCCCTATCAGCACATCCCATTTGACCCAAGCCGTCGTATACATTCCCTTTTTCGCGCACCCCACCTAGATGGTAGACAGCCTTCACTCTTCCGCCGCAACTGTCACCTCAAATCCATCCATACAAACTACTGATGCCAACGCCAATCCAATCCCGCTTCTGGGTTCTGGAACCCGTCACCGTCCAATCTTTCACCAACTCTGCCAAAATTCTACCTCCAGATTCCTTGTTGCAGATTGCACTACATGCTGGCCATGGTCGCGATGATGGACTGATGCTGCAATACGCCAACCGCTCAATGCGTTCATTCAGGAACTCCGCGGACTCCGAGGAGATTGCACGTCGCGCGACGCGCGTGCTTCTCTCACTTTGATCATGAATGAGGCCGGCAAAATGTTATGTGAGTGGGCTGATCATCACAGGAAAGCATGGCACTGGAAGGTATTTTTATGGAATTCACGGAATCGAGATCCCCGTACGAACTTGAACGGGGAGTCTGTAGGTGGTCCAGTAGTAGTCGGAGTGAAGAGCCTTGAAGAGGGCAAGGTTGTGTGGAATGGCACTGCAAGCGACGGGTGATGTATTCGAGAACATGGGTACCTATCTGATGGTGGCGTCCATCTACTCAACAAGATTCAATTATCAGGCGAAAAAGCGAAAAAGTTTCCAGAGAAATTCGTGAGGTTTGCATGCATCTAGTATCTTCGCCTCACTTTATTCCCTGGCCTCTCGGAGTGTCGGAGTCAGGTCGGAGTTAGATATTTCACAATGTGGTGAGTGGCTCGGCTATCAGCTGAGTGGCACGCTCCCTCCCACCGCGCTGCAGACTTGTTCTGGCTTCTTTAAACATATAAGACTCAAGTACCTTTATGGGGTATTTAGGTCGTATCCCTTTCAAGGCTTCTTGTTGGAATTTGATCTTTTTGGTCGGGTTACCGCTGTCAACAGTGAGCGTCGTGTGCAGCTCAAGGCCTCAAGTAAACAATTGAAATACGTATAAATTCGCATGTCTGCTGTACTGTGCATAAGTCTCACAGCATCTGGCCCGCTCACCATACTCACGAGACTTCATCACAATACAATGACTTCGACGACCAAGTATCGATCATTCATACGAGCGCTAAGCGTGGTCCACGCTGCATCTATTTATAGACAAAAGACGACAACATCATGTATTTTTAGTGAGTGATCTCAAAGCGTAAGATGGGTCCTCTAGTCTTCCGTCTATTGCTTGTAAAATAACGAAGCTCTTACTCGTTTTCTGAGCCTTGACCTACCTCCATTAAATTCGCTGTCCTGAATTTCACCTTCGTTTTTTCAGCTATACAAGTGTATATCACATTACAAATGGATCAGAAGACAAGATAATTATGTACTCCGCAAGGCCCCCATCTGTGTGCACTTGGCCACCATGATGTACCTGTATGGACATGTCGTATATACTAACAATTTGATAAATGAGCACCGCGAGCCCTCTCCCGAATTTGAATGCGACTAATGGCGCAGCGCGTCCGAGGGCGCCGCCGCCTTCAATGCGATCGAAGGCTTGATAGCAGATGGGCGGGTGGGTGTCTCGGGGACTCATACTCTGTGTACATCATCACTGGTGAGGACCATCAGAACCCCTCATCTGGTTTTCAGGGATGCGTGTGATACGGTGGTGTGCCACAAACAAACGTGCGACGGAATCACATATCAATGTTTGCCTGGGTCCTGCGTGTTGATATTGATATTTATGTAAAAGTACGTTTACTGGAGAGACGATGAATGTAGATCATGCTCAATACAATTTCGTCAGTTTGGGATATCATGGCAATATATACGGCAGGAGGGGTCTCGAAGAAGGTGAGTTTGTGCGGCAAAGCAGGTAAGCCTAAAGGTGTTGAATGGAACACAGGAGATAATGCCGCGCAAGCGCAGCTTCCTCCTTGAGTGTATGTAATACGAATGTATAGCTATGTTGCCACGGAGGGAGCATTGTGCGCCATCGGGGCCGTCATAACCGGATTTCGTTATAATCTAGTCGATTCGCGTCACCCAGAAGCCTCATATTGGAGCGATTATCAACGAGTGATAGCAGGCCGCAAATCGTACGAGGGAGGTGCCGTGTCGAAGGAATCGCGGACTGACTAGAAGAAGTGTCAACCTTGAATGAAGCATCCACATGAGCAAAGACACCGTAGAGCTCGATTTCTTTGTATGTGCTAGATGTCCGCATAGACCTGTCATTTGCTGGGCGCTTAAAAATAGGGGCGTTCTGATGGGTATCAACTTCGGCAATGCAATACACTGACGCCATCATGATCATACGAAGATACATTGTATAGCCCAAGTGCGTTAATTGTACCTTGGGTAGCAGTGCAGATTGAGATATCATGTGTTTTCTGGTCTATGTTACATTAGTTGCTTGATGATGCATGTTATTAACCAAGAATTTCAACCTCCAAATCAATCGGTGATGTCGTAGCATCTGCGCGAGATTTTGCTGCGTCAACATTGCCATTACTATCCTCAACATTTGCCGTTGCAGGGGCGTCTCCTTCATCTCCCCCCTGTCTACCTAGATGTGCCTTGATCAATTGCACGACAACCTGAGGGTCAACATGTAGCGGTACTAGAATAAAAATACAGCGGATCCGTCAGCGTTTACGGAACGACCTACAATGTGATACGGACAATATATACATAGATGTAACGCACCTTTGTCGCAGTCCTCGGGATTGTTGTCTCTCGTGCGTTCGAACGCCTCGTTGCCTTTCACGAGGGTGTCATTCCACACTACCCAATACTGTCATGACAAAAGACGAAAGGTCGTCGCGTCAGTAAGACCCGAATTTAATTGTTATCATACCACCCCCCCCCGCGCATATCGTGTTGTGTTGATAAAACTGAGAAGAGGTGGGATGTCAACATACCTGATGCCCCAGGGTCTTCGCTAGCGCCTCGTATTCCGGTAGGAAGACTTGCGGCCGCATGAGGTCAATGACAGTAGACAGAGGCGAGCGTGGCATCCACAGCTGGTTCTGTCAAATTGACACCGGTGAGTTTCCATATTGCAGAATTCAGTTCAGTTAGTTTCAAAGCCAAATTGGTCAACGACCGGAAGGCGTGGCGGCAGGTGGTGGAGATAATGAGGGGGTGGTGTGATGAAAGAAATGTATGTATGAGGTATGTATGTATGAGGTATGTATGTACGATGGTCGAATATGTAAAGGATAGAGGTAAAGGATAGAGGTAAATGGGAGATGAACTCACAGTGAGCGCCTCGCCATGGGCTCCTAGGATAATCTTCATTTGCGTTCAATACGAACACATTTGTGACCGTCATTGAGAATCAATTGGGTGAGTGGGGCATGGTCATGGGGAAATTGCGATGTCAAGTAAAGTCAGTATGTCATCTCCATTAAAGCTGTCTGAGAAACCATAATAGAAACCAAAGAGAACGAAAGAAGTGCTGAGGCAGAGCGAAGAGCTTATGACGCGCCCACAAACACCAATGGATGCTCACAACAGGTACTAGGGTGTCTGAATGATAAATCACGGGCACGTAGAGTAGCACAGTGACAGTGTAGTGCATGAGCCAGCTAATGAAACTCGAAAGTGCCGCGATGATAGGGTCGAGCCATAGTACCCCCAGCGAGTAATGGAAGACGATGATTGGGGAGATGATGGATGAATGACAAATTTTAACTCACCGTGCTCCGTGCTGCGAGCTCAATCTGCGCGCGGACTCCAACACGTTCCGTATCGAGGACGTGAATTTCGCAGACCCCTTCATCTTCAAGCGCGCGGAGCGCGTCAACCAGGCCTCGATGGGCATCTGCGGTCAGAGCGTAATTGCTGACTCCCGACGATAAACTGAATTCTGATCGAGAAATCAGTACAGCATAACGGGAATTTCGATTGCTGCCAAATCTTGCAACAGGAAAATGCACCTTGCTTTCGTTGAGTGGCCGTGGTCGAAAAGAGCGCGACGACAGCCTTTTTATCATGCGTCGCAGACTGGGAGATCTGCGCAGTTACACCAGCAGGCGGGTCGGGGAGATAACCAAGGAGATTGCGAATGATGGCCTTCCGAGCGGGATCCCAAGAGGCTTCTAGTAGATCCAGACTACCGCTATGGCTGCTACCGACAGCAGTAACGCTAGTAAATTTGGACGTATTATCAGCTAGCACACCAGCAGCACTAGAACAAAATTCAGAGCGAGCGCAACAAAGTCAGTTTATTTGCACAATGTTGCAGCAACTCCACGGGTCAAAGATGCGAGGGCACTGAAGATCCACTGGAGGCGGAGTAGATAGAGTGTGTGTGATGAAAAAATGGGGACATTGATATTGCTAGCTGACGCGGGAACAGGAAGGGAAAGTCCAGAAGAAAAGAAAAGTGGGCGCACAACGAAACACGTGTAACCGCGAGCGCGACTGAAGAACGGCGGCCCAAGAGAAACTCGGAAGCTAATCAGGGGTGCGAGTTTACGGCAGGCGGGTGAAGAAAGCTTAAAGCCAGCTCAAGGCGGGGATGAAAATTCAACCCCCTGTCCCTCTATATCCTCTGGATACTCCAGGCCGTCCAAAAGACGTCGAGAAACGTGGAGACAACGGAAAAGGAGCGAAATGGTGACTTACTGGGTCTGTCTGCCGTTTGCAGCTTCTCGACTCACCATGATAACGCGCTCGAACACGATTGTCGAGTCTAGAGCGCGGAGATCCTGCCAGTACTCCCTGGTTTCCACAGCCGTATTGGGGAGTCCGCCGCGCATGATGGGTCCATTGAGGTTGATTGAATTGTCCCAGCTTCCGGGGTCCGCGTTCTGCAATAATCCGGAATCGTCAATACGATGTCAAGAACACCTGCTCAAGTTGACTTGGGCCATGTTAGATGAACGTACTGGCAATATAAATCTCGAAGGAAGGAGCGACGAGATCTCAGCATCGTGCTCAGGGCGATCCAGTGAAGCACTGGCATTCGCAGATGCGCGCCACACGCCTAAGACGACTTCAGTCCACCAGCTGTAGTAAGTCTGTCGAGAAACGCATGAGATGAGCTATTAGTCTTCCTTTTCTAGGCTAGGGATTTTTTGCATTTTGCGAGATGCTTAAACTCACATTTGGCGCCTTCGAAGGCGGGTCCAGGACGACTACAGATACACCCGATATCCTGGTGACGTGCTGGCCCAGCACTGCAGTTTCAGGGTTTAGAAACCGGAGATCCTGTCGATTCAAACATCGCAATGATGAGCTAGAGTACATGGCGCAAGGTGCATGGAAGACGAAGCACAAGGCTGAAGAACATACGAACCTGATCGATGACGGCAGCGCCCGCGGTGCCTCGTTTCTCGCTCTGCACTGGGGGTCGACGCCCCATGATGTCCGTCGTCGGAGGGAACTCTGCCTCCTCGGATGTGAGTGCGAAGAAGGTGCCGTTTCGCAGATACAGGTTGTCCAGGACTGTGTATCCGGGCACATGCGGCTTTTGCACGAGTCGAGTTTGCTTGAGCCCACCTCCAACGCTACCTCCTGGTTGGGGCGTTGCACTCGTTGCAGTGTCGCTCGATGCTTCTGGTGCGCTGGGCATGTCCGTCGCGGTGTCAGGATGGTGGTTTTCATCCGGTCTACCAGGCTTCAGCCATTGTGGAACATTGACTTTGGGCAAGGATAGGTTAGCAAGATGGGGATCCAGGTAGTCGGTCGACAAAGCAAACGTCGAGATCAAGACTACCACGACGAATGCAACGAGGAAGCAGCACCGAGCTTCACGTCGACGGAACATTCTCGTACGAGGGAAAAGATCCTGACTTGCACCCTATTGACCTGCATTTTATCTGCGCTTCTTGTGCCCGGGCCCTTGAAAACGGCGTGTTTCTGTAGCATTGTCAAAGTCGGAGGAGGGTGGTTTCACGTGTGCACCAGTTTCGCCAGAAAGTCAATGTAAGTCCTCGAGTCCAAAAATAGCATTTGGATAAACAATTCAATGCCGATTTGACGAGTAGCCGACGACGCTCCGAGACGCAGAAAACTCATCATGAGATACGTGGCACTGACCTAGCAACATGGGTCAGATGAAGTTAGGGGCAGTAGTGCGCAGGGAACATACCTGCGTCAGCAGAGACAGTGCCGTGGAAGTCATCGAGGATTAGTATTGCGTTTGATAGAAACACGCTTCGGAGTGAAAGACGGAGAAGGATACAAATACATCTTGAATTTGCCGTAGCTGATATTTATGAATATGTTACAGGTCGGTATGGTCCAGATAGCAATTTGAAGGGCAAGAAAGCAAGGAAGTTAAAGAAAGAGTATTAGTGATGTCGATAAAGGTAGTCCAAGAGCAGCAAAACAAATAACAAAAAGAAGTGCGCAGCTCATGACATGTCCATGCTATCTTCTCGCTGTACGACATCGCTTTGTCTGGGAGTGTCGGCTTCGTCATCACTCCAGCCGAAGAGGTCTTCGACTGGAATGCCTTCAAACTCTTCCAGAGCGGCCAGACGAGCGCATTCTTCCGCGTAGGCCTCCAGCTCTTCGTCGTCAAGGTCAGCAGGGCTGAAAGCCTCTTGTGGTACCTCTTCCTCAAACCAGTCCAGTTCGGAAGGGATCATTCCTTGTGAGGTTGACGGTTCAACCATATCGGAATCTGAGCCGTAAAGGATCAGAACCACGAAATACAAACATTGAGTAGAACATACCCGGTTCTTTTAACTCGCGTTCCCAGGAGCCTACATCTTCCATATCCGGATCGAACGAAGAACCCACTTCCTGCGCGTAAGAAACTCGGTACGAGTGAACTTGCTTTCGGTTTGTATTAGCCATAATCCGTCGCAAAAGCTTCGAGGAAATAGAAAGTCAATGCGAATTCTCGGCCACATGGAAAGTAGGCAAGCTTACCTCGTCCTCCATGATATCTCCCTCGTCGTCGTCATCATCATACTCCATCGGGTGGTCGTCGCTACTAGGCTCGCGCATCAAGCTTCCGCGCCGTCTCTGGTTGATGGCCTTGTCCCGTGCTTTAACTGCGCGCTCGAGACACCGGGCCTTGAGCCGATCCCTCAAAACCGTGTTCTGTGGGCTATTATCCACGGAAGAAGCTGTATTTCCATAGCCAAATAGACTTCGTGAGGACATTTGCACCGAAGACGCGCTTCTGCGCACAGATGGAGTGGTTGACTGGTGTGACTTGTACTGGGATTTACGCCGCGCCTGAGCGGCTGCCACTGGCGAAGACATGGGTCCAAGAGGCGATGAGTTGAGCGGCTTGTATCGCAATGGATTCCTGGTCGCTGCTGGAGTTTTGGGAGGGAATGGAGAGCTCATAATATGGGTTTAGTCAAGCTGAGGCAAGAGAACGCGGAGTCGGGAGTCGAATGTCAGAGATGCCTGCGAGGCCGAGGGTTAGCAATTTCGTGGAGATGAGCTAAATACATTACCAGAAAACCTTGTACTGCAGCGGACTGGTATACTATTGTGGTCGAGAAGAAACGAGTCGACGGTTTGCGAACGAAATGCAGGAAAACCTTGAATACGTGACAGTGCACTGACTTCACAATATGTGACGTAACGCGCGCGTGATTATTAATCAACAATAGTGTACGCGACGCGACTCGCTATCGATAGGGGTACCATGCGCCTTTGATTGGGACAAGCTGGATAGATAGCAATGCCTTCCTGCGCAATCTCTTTTACAAGTTACGAGAAGGATATATTCAATATAGCAAAGCTGAATCTTCTGCTTTTGTGCAGGACTTCCTCCGCACCCAATCGTCCAATTAATCACATCCGCTGCGGTGCATTGCAGCATGCATGATCGAGAGCTCCAAGATCATTGTGTCCACCGTTCTTCACAATAACCTGCGACCTGTTCAAAGCTCCGTTCAAATATTGGCGCGCGCTGAGCTGGATTCTCATTGCTTTCTTGAAAGGAACATGAATGATGCTACTAGCAATCACAGTGGAGAGGACTGAAACACAGCAGGAGAGTAACATAGGGACACTGTCAAAATAAGCCTATCCAAAAAGCCTACTAAAGAACCCCGTTCTCGGTTTTGGTGGCAAATCCAAATCATCCACGAAATTGATATAAATGCTTCCGTTCCGCGACTCCAGATTGACCTCATCTCCCTCCCAGCTGGCTCCGGGCTCTTGCACCCAGTGAGAAGGTTCAAAGCGGCCTATAAAGGAGCGCTGCACGCCTTCCACGTCGGAAAAGCGAGTCAACTCTGCCTCAACGCTGCCGGAGTATTTGACGCTCCCGTTCAAGGTCTTGGCCCTGACCGGACCCTCGAATCCGCGCGGAAGATACACAGTGACGCGCCCGTTGTGGCTCTCCTGCGTTATGTTGAGTGGAAGCCGCTTGTACCCGCCGGAGGTTGGTAACGTCGGTGCTATTTCTCTCTGCGGAGTGTAATTTAGCGTGCAGAATTCTTGTGAAGCAGCGAAGAAGTTGAACGACTCACTATTCTGGAGGTGACGCTCCCGTTTTTCGATCCCGCGTTGATGATGACCTGCCGCCTTGCGCTCGACGTACTTTGAGTTTGCGCATCGTCGTCGCTCACGGCAACGACATAGATGTCGACGTTCACGGACCCATTCCACGACTTCAAGGAGAGGTTGGGGCGGCTATCCTCCGTCTGCCCTTTCTCCAATGCGGGAAGGAGGCTGGGAGGTATGAACATCGCTGGGTCAATCGCCCAGGTGCCCTTGACCGGTTCGTTTGGGCGTGACAGGGACACGAAATTCGTTGCCTTGATGTTGGGCGCTAACCTCGTACTTGACTGCCCTGCTCCAGTTCGTGCCCCCGACCGTCCTCCGCCATCGGCTGTCACGATTTCAGAGTACTCTGGAGGTTGCTCTTCCTTGAAAAATCAAGAATAATGAGTTCATTCTGGACAACCTAACTTGGCCTTCCTTGCTTACGGGGGTCTTGGGCGCATTCTTTGCAGCCTCTGATCTGGTTTCCTCCAGCTTTGAAGCGGCTTTGTCGTCGTTGGGTGGCAATACGATCATGGTTAATCGTCAAGGGCTTTTCACTGAGAACGCTTCGACTGGTGCGATGTGGACACTATAAGTACGGAAGTAAGGTGCTGCTGAGGGGAGGCCTCGAAGTTGATCCAGGCAGGACCGAAGCCCTTTGAGCTGACAGTGCGCAGTCGATGACGGATGGGTATGGACTGCGGATAACAAGACGTGACCATGCATTGTTCATATTGCCATAGACAGATCGAACACAAGGTTTTGCTGCGCTCACAAGGTACACGAGGCGGCCCTTGTTGGCTAGATGGTGGAGTTTGGGTTTGAGAAGCTTGAGTTGTAGGAGAAACAGCGAGGGAGAGAGTTTGGAGAGAGTTGACAATTGAAGAAGTCCCACGCAAATGGTGCATTTTTAGTAGTCGCACATTGTTGTCCAAACCATCACGTCGGAGCTTGATCCCCTAGTACCTAAGTATTCAGATTGAGACGCACAAGAATGCATTCTTGTTCCAAATATTGATACGACCAAAATACTGTTGGATTGAGTCCGTTAGGGTATATAAGTTGTATAAGTCCAAGCAGCGTCGACAAGCCTCGACAGATGAAGTCTCGACTCTACGTGTGTGTTCGGCGCCTTTGAGAAAGTGACAGAGAAACTTGATAGAAACAAGGAGAAACGCCGTAACTTGCTCGCAAAATCATCTGAGAGAAGCCTCCATCCAACCCAGAACACAATCAGAGATTCAACAATGAGTATTCCAGCCCGGCTTTCTTCATCAAGTCATTAATGATTTTCATGCCTTCGATGACCTTCTCTTCCTCGAGTCTCTGGCCGACGACCTGTACGCCCACAGGCAGGCCGTGCATCGCCTGCGCGTCGTACCCCTTGTACGCGCCGCGCTCGATTGCGTTACGTGCAGCGAAGTCTCCTGGCAGCGCGTCCAGGTCTGCGTCCACGTGTGTGATTGGAAGTACACCCGCAGAATAGTCCAGCTAGATCATAGAATACAAATCAACAAATGCTACGAAAAGTGGAAACGATGCGGACGAGCCGATGTGGATGGGTGCACTTACAACATTGAACAAGAAAGTATACCCGCACGAGCTGAACGCATCCTTCATGCCGCCATGCGGGACAGCAGGCAAGGCATTCGGCACGGTAAGAATGAAGTCCAGCTCGGCGTCTTTCCAGAACTGCCACCACTTGACCTTGTATGCCTCCTTCTGCGCGACAATGGGCCAGAAATCGACGACCTTCTTCTCGTGCCAGCCTTCGAGCAAGCCTGCGTAGATCTCGTCGCCGCGGATATATCTGGTCCACCAGATGTACACGCGGCGGAAGACCCTTGGGAGGCGGAACATACCCCGAGCCTGGGCCATCCCGGGCTCATTGGACTCGAACCATTGCATGGGTTCGATGACGGTCTTCCCGCCGTCGGCCAGAATGAGACTGGAACCTAGTTTGAGGGCCTCATACGGGCTTGGAGGAGAGCTGGACGGGATTGAACTTGAGATATGCTCTGCTCGTCATTTGGGATGAATAACTTACACATCGACGACTTGGTGTCCATTGTCAGTGAGCAGTGTGGCCACAGAGTCAAGAGCGCGTCGGCACGCAGGCGATGGCGTGACTACCCCGTCGTCCCACATCACACCCCACTTCAACGGCCTGGACGAGAGTTCGGACACATCTCTCCAAGGAATCGGGAGAACCGATGGATCATAGTTCCAAGGCACCATGCTCATAACCGCCTTCCAGAAGTACTCCAGGTCCTCCAAGGTACGGGCCATCGGGGAGTAGACCGGTGTGACTCCCTCCTGGCCTGGCATGCTGGTGCTGCTGCCGGTTTTGAGGAAGCGTCCCACCGAGGCCTTGACGGTGTAGACTCCCGAGTAATGCGCTGGGACGCGGACGGAGCCAGCCACGTCAGTGCCAATGCCGATACGTGAACCGCCATAAGCAAGTAGGGCAGCTTCTCCGCCTGTGGAGCCTCCAGGAGAGTGCGTAGACTTGTGAGGATTGGTCGTGAGCCCGAAGACGTCCGAGGACGACTCGAACGATAAGAGCGTGATAGGAATGTTCGTCTTGACGAATGGGACTGCGCCAGCGTCCTTGAGAAGCTTGACTATGGCCGAGTCCTTCTCAGCTGGCTTTCCTATCCATGCAGAATAACCAATGCAGCCATCCCAGCCCTCGACACCGACAGTCTAGCAGACGACCAGAGGTCAGTGTTGCTGCCACGACATGGCTTGAAAATGAACGCTCACATCTTTCAAACTAACTGGAATTCCGGCTAACGGCCCCGATTTGTTGCAGTTCTCCGCCCACCCCACAGCATCCGAGATCAACACTTCCGTCAAGCAGTTGGTGTCGTGGTGCGCGTTCAGAGCTTGCTTCCCATACGCAGTCAGGATGTCAATGGGGTTGTGTTCTCCGTCATGAACATCTTCAACGAGGGCTTCCACGGGCCGGCCAAGTAAATAGCGATCCTCGTCGTTGAGCGCTTCTCCAAACACAGCTGGAAGGTTGGCAATCCTCTGACGACGTTCGTCTTGCTTGAGTTTGCTATGGTTCAAAATCAGGTTCAAAATCAGTTCCAATTCAGTTCTTGTATCTCCTCCTGGAATTCAAGCTGAGTTGTAGTTACTCACCATGCTCGGCGATGTGCTCCTATCCAGGAGAAAAGCATGACGTCGAATCTTCTCAATTCGCAGAAATTGTTCAGGCGCGGAACCTAAACCAACCAGGCGCTGCTGTCGACGCATGCTACGGTACAGCGTGATAGGGGGAATGTTCAGTAAGCAATTCAAAAATAGAACACAAGGGGCGCGCCGAGTGGTCCAAGGAAACCCGGTTAGATTCGATAAGATCCGGATCAGCTTCCCGTACACCGAGATTCCGAAGAAAAGAGAGTGTGCCAAGGCACCATCTCCGCTGCGGCTCATCTTTATAGATGATATGACGCGGGGAGGACGACCTGGGGCGAAAGGGGCCCCACGGGCACCGTTGAATCTTTCACCTGAAAATGTCATGAAAAGATGAAGGTAACGCTTAAAATTCGTATAGCTTCGGGAGATACAGCCATATCAAGGCGATTCAGAATAGAAGAGGCGTCGATTGAACGCTCAATCAGTATTGAAAAAGTGGAGGAAGATAGATAAATAGCAGAGCACCTCAGATAGGTATGATCGACCCACGCGACAGATCATCACCGTTGTTTTCGCAAGGTTTCTCCGCATCCATTACGGTCCGAATGCGCCATACGGCCCCAATCCTTTATAACCCTCCAATCATTGCGCCAGCGCAATCTTAACTCTTATCCCCCTACACCACCCACAAAATCATCATGGTCAACGTCCCAAACCTCAAGCTCAACAACGGCAAGGAGATTCCCCAGGTTGGGTAAGTGCGATCGCTGTGGGCGCTTGTTGGTCCTTGACATAACTGATCTTGTAATCTTGACAGCTTCGGCCTCTGGAAGGTCACTGAGGACACTGCCAACGTGGTCTACGAGGCCATCAAGGCCGGATATAGGTTGTTCGATGGTGCTTTTGGTATGTTTTTGGCGTTCTTTTTTCGATGAATGAATTGTTGCTGATTATCGATGTGTCATAGATTACGGCAATGAGAAGGAAGCCGGCGTTGGCGTCAAACGCGCTATCGATGAGGGTATCGTGAAGCGCGAGGAGCTCACCATCGTCTCCAAGCTCTGGAACACTTTCCACGAGAAGGAGCGCGTCGAGCCCATCGTCCGCCAGCAGCTTGAGTGGTGGGGCCTTGAGTACGTTCACACCCTTCAAAAATGCGAGATCGTACCTAATCCACTCTTTCCAGGTACTTCGATGTCTTCTACATCCACTTCCCCGTAGCCCTTGAGTACGTCGACCCCAAGGTCAGCTATCCTTCGGGATGGTCGACGCCCGAGGGCAAGGTCGTCCAGAGCAAGGCCAGCATCCAGGAGACCTGGGAGGCAATGGAGAAGCTCGTCGACCTCGGCCTTGCCAAGACTATCGGTGTCTCCAACTTCCAGGGAGCCCTCCTCATCGATCTCCTCCGCTACGCCCGCATCCGCCCCGCCCTCCTCCAGGTCGAGATTCACCCCTACCTCACCCAAAACGCTCTCGTCGAGTTTGCCAAGGCTGAGGGTATCGCCGTCGTCGCTTACTCGTCGTTCGGCCCCCAGTCCTTCATCGAGCTCAAGTGGGACAACGCCATCAACTGCCCCCCTCTCTTCGAGCACCCCGTCATCACCGCTCTCGCCACAAAGTACAGCAAGACACCCGCACAGGTCCTCCTCCGCTGGGCAACACAGCGCGGCTGTGCCATCATCCCCAAGTCCACCACCGTGAACAGGATGATCCAGAACTTGGAGTCCGTCACCTTTGACCTGGCCAAGGAGGAGATTGCTTCCATCACCGCCCTGAACCAGAACATCAGGTTCAACAACCCTCCCGATGTGAGTACTTCACCTCTTTCGAGCCCCCTATCCTTTGTTGATCGTCGCGTGTCATCAGTACCTCGGCACTCTCTTCATCTTCGCTTAGATATTGGCACTTTAAGTTATCCATTATATGAAATCCAGTGTTGTATTATATCATCTATCGCTATTGCGTTCCGCTGGCTCTATGACCATGATGAGATGAGAGCCTGCAGGATAAAATGATCAGGAGACTCAGGTTGAGTGGCACGACGCGACTTTCATGCGTGGCTCGTTGATCTGTTTGGTACGGTTTGGCAAGGTCCGCTAGGCTCGGACCAGTCTTCCCTCGAACCACACTCAAACCACACTCCGCTCGGTTCTTGCTTCTTACCACAACGACCTAAATTCTCATGAATGTCTTCCCAAAACGCCCCTCTGCTGACTCTGGCTGGTCTTTTAACTTTCTGAATGATGTTAACGTCTACGATTCTGACGACTCCACTGCTGGGCTCGAGGACCCATCTGATAGCTTTTATGGACGCAAAGTGGACGATATCGACCTCTCTTCGCGCGAAGAAACTGTCATCTACAAACCAAACCCTTTTAGCATTGCCAAAATAAATGCTGCGATTCGTGGCGACACGAGTAAAGGCGCCAGGGAGTCTTCTTGTCGGCCACAGGCGACGATCTCTAGAAAGAAGTCTGGTCAGGCCACCATAGCGGAGGGATTCAAGAAACAAGAAGACAGAAACAGAAACCTGCAGCGCAAACCTCCTGCCTCAGAACCAAGAGCGATTCCTGCTTCAAATCATGCAATCTCTCCTAGAAAGACGCCTTCGGACTCTCATTTCGAACCGCCTTCGTTCCTCCCTGCCAGCATTACCCCACGCACCGAGAATAGTCACGACTCCGAGAATAAACCAGCGCATATATCCGACCCAACTGCACCCACAGTACGCCACGAAGAACAGTCTTTCAATTTCGCACCTTCGCTGGATCGCCCAGTTCGGAAGCAATCTCACAACAAAGCCTCTTTTTCTTCTCCTCTGCATGCGCCTGCTGATAACAAGAATAAATACGGAAGTGCACCATTGTCATCCCCGCTGCGTCCGGGGCCGCTGGGCGCAGAAGTGGCTGGGATTTCTTCGCTGCGCCGTCGTCAGCTGCCCACCGCCTCGAGAGAGGCGAGCCCGGTCGGCCCGCCTGGACGGCCTTTCCTTCCTCCAAGTACGTGTACCCTTGTATCGTGCTAACGAACTTGAGAGCTGGATCCTCATGATTGTTATAGAGCCTTCTATGTTGTCGCAGGCCAATAATAGTGTCCAGCACACGCAAGATCCCGGATTCCTCGACATGATGCCACCAAAGGTTGAAGTCCTCGGTTTGTTCTCCTCGACGTGGCATCCAGGATTTGACCGATGCTATCTCACCCTTTTCTCTCAGAACGTGAAAATGATCTGCACTTTTCTGAAGATCCTGCTACTGCTGCCGCCAACGAAGACGATTCGTACTCTAATGGCGCGTCGTCAAATGAAGCGGTCAAGTCTATCGCTACCTTTACAGCACCTCGGCCCCTTCCAATGAAGAAAAGAACCGTACCGACTGTCAGTAACTATCACGCAGAGAGGTCAAGAGCGGGGAATATACCTGTTGGAGACGCATATAAGACCGCCTGTCACGACTCCGATGAAGAATGGAGCACCTTGCCACAGCGCAAGAAAGCGAAAGCCAAGTCCTCCAATCCCCTTGCCACGTATTACACTATGCCCCGTACTCACGCATTCATGCTATCGAAGTGTTTCCAGCATCAACAGACCAGCCATCTCTACGCGGAAGTTCAAGATTCCGGGCCTCTTCCCTGTGAGATGGGAGGAAGAAGCCCGAAAGCCGCCTGCATCTGGGCCGACATCTGGTCGACGCGTTCATGTCTATCTTCCTCCGCCTCCAGCCGCTTCGTCAGTGCTACTTGCGGTCTGACCGTCTACAGCTGATCGCCTGCTAACTTGATCCCTGACGACTCGGAACCAGGCGTTCCCGAGAACCTTCATCGCGCCACTCTCCGCTGCGAGAAGAACCAGCGAGCGCCTACCCATCTCCAAATCGCCGTTTTGTCAATCATGAGGGATATGCGTTACAAGGCGAAGGCGTGGAGCAAGACTATGATATCCAGGGGGCACGCCTCCAACCCACGCACTACCGGCCCCTCTCTCCGCCGACATCAGACCTCGCCGCGCCCCCGACTGCTTACGAGGACGACCTCACCATCGACATCGACGCGTCCGTGGTCAAGCGAAACTACGCGCCAACGCAAAGACTTTTGCAGAAGGTCTTGTAACTTGAACTTTTAAATTCAGAGTTGCTGACGGTATACCTGTGGCGACCCAGTAGCGCAGAATGTATTATCTCGAGTTCTGGGACTTGCTGGGCTTGGAGAGCTGCAGAGTTGTGTGGAAAGACGGCCTGGGCATGGACGATCAAGGAGGAGGATGAGAACGAGAATCGCAGGAGATTGGGATTGTGACTTGGCATTACAGATTGTAACAGAGTGACTGTTTTCTTGTGCATGATACTACTTGTCAATGAAGAAATGGTGAATGACTTTCTGTCTAGAAAGTGTCTGGTCATGGCTCATGGGAGGAGCAAATTGAGTCCGGGTCGGCATCTGCCAGAGCCTGGAGAAATGATTAAGCACTCAGTGGTCACAGTTTGCGCAGCAATATCAATGTCAGGCAATCACGCCAAATGAGTACAATGGCCAGCAGTGTTTCCACATCCAAGGTTGCAGGTCTCTTTGAGTTGTACTTATGGGCTGCTGACAATAATCTTGTGCCCTTGAATAGATAGTCATTTAGAGGAAAAAACTCTTGTTATTCTGTTTTTTTCTAACAAGCAGAAGTAGAGACATATAGAGATTGAAATTAAATACAAGTATTCAAACCAGATTAATGGGGAAGCAAAAGATTGGATTGTCATGCAGTAGTGGCCTAGTAGCACAAATATATACATCAGCTTCTGGGCTATAAAGTGTCAGGAATCGACCGAAGTCAGAGAGAAGTAAAGCCCAGAGACCAATTTGATAACCAAGCTGGAGTCCTACAATGACTCCAGGACCCTATATATACATGAAGATATAAATAACTACTTCTATATCTGGGTACTGGTTGGTAAGACAAACTATCAATAGAATAGGATGAGTAATATGACAGGTGTGGGAGCATACCAAAGGATAGGTGTGGGAGTCATAGGAGTCCATAAGGGGATAGCTTACAGATAGGGTTGGACACGAGAATGTGCCCTGACATCACCTCCCGTCCAAAGGTCGTCGTCCCGACGACTTGGTCTCTACTGTCCATGGCGACCTCGACCACGAGGGGGAGGGCCGGAACGACGCGCAGTCTGCACTGCATGAGCTCGCTGCGGCGCCACAGATCCAATATCCATTGGAGTGCCGGGCGGAAGCGAGGAGGATGGGCCGGAGCGAGTATCGACGGCCATAGGGCTGGGCGAGTGTGGGGAAGCCGAACTGGAACGGGGTGCCCACGTAGGGGGGGTAGAGGTCGACAGTGGGAGAGAAGTTGGGGGAGCCACTGTGACGGTAGGAGGGGCGGCAGCTGGAGCGGGGGGAGACAACACCTTGGGAGGTGCTGCCTTCTTGCCAGTCCGAGGGTTGCGAATACGCCGACGGGCAACTCGCTTGCCGATCGCAGAGAGAGCGTCACCGACTTCACGTGCGGTGCCCCTGATAGTGACAGCACGCAATCCAGAAGTAGATGCCATAGGGGAGACGGACACCTTTGCGTGCGAGATGTCATGAATCTGGCGTAAGCCAGTCCCGGCGCGCCCGATGACGTGGCCAGCGTGTTCGTCCGCGAGGGACACAGTGACCACTAGCTTCTCGAGGGCAGCTTGAGAGGTAGTGAGGCGGATCGATTGGGATGCCGGGGGACCTGTAGTAGGGGTCGAGGTAGGTGCAGCTCCACGGCGGGCTCTCCTAGAGGGGCGTCAAGCACCAGGGGTGCGAGCCAAGGGAGGGGCAGCAGTGGGCAAAGGGGTAGGTGGTTGGGGTTTAGACTCAAGGGCAGCAAGGCGGGTCGCCAACTTGTCGTTGTCAGCAACAAGGGCCTTGATGGTGCCATATAGGAGCGTCATCTGCTCACTGAGGGGAGCAGACTCAAAGGACGCAGTGCCGGCTAGGATGGATGCCATCGAGAAGGTAGGTGGGGGCTTCGTAGGATAGGGTAGACGAACGTTGTGGCAGAGAGGCTGGGACAACGTTGGGCAGCTTGGTTATACTGTCAGGAATCGACCGAAGTCAGAGAGAAGTAAAGCCCAGAGACCAATTTGATAACCAAGCTGGAGTCCTACAATGACTCCAGGACCCTATATATACATGAAGATATAAATAACTACTTCTATATCTGGGTACTGGTTGGTAAGACAAACTATCAATAGAATAGGATGAGTAATATGACAGGTGTGGGAGCATACCAAAGGATAGGTGTGGGAGTCATAGGAGTCCATAAGGGGATAGCTTACAGATAGGGTTGGACACGAGAATGTGCCCTGACATAAAGTGTAAATTTAAAAGAAAAACCTTACTATGTTTTAGGTCCATTTCAATTTAAAACTTGATTGCAGTCCAAGAAGTGCCATAAGCACAGTCTGATAGGTCAATAGTAATCCTCTCTTTTCCAAAGATGCAGTGGGTTTGGGGTGTGTACAGAGCATACATCTTGCTGGGTGGAATCCACATAAGGAGCTGTCTTTTTGCAGTCAAGACCCAGCCATCTTTGGTGAAAATAAAAGCTCCAGCAGGATAATTATGGAAGAAATTCCTGGGTTCTTGGTGCTTTGCTCTTTTATTTTCCACATCCCACACTCTAACTATAGCCTCTTCCCCTCCAGATACTAGATACTTGCTGTCACTAGAAAAACTGATAGTAGTGGCACATTGAGTATGGCCAGAAAATGGCCCTATTATTTTTTGCCCAGTCTCTGCCTCCCATAACCAAATATTGCCATCCCAAGATGAGGAGGCCAAATATCTCCCATTAGGAGAATAAGCAATAGAGTTTATTATTTCAGAATGGCCTTTGAGTGGACCATGTACTAATTTGCCTGTTTTGTAGTCATGTATCCAGATAGCCATTAGACTGTCATAGATTGAGGTTGAAGCTATAAAGGTCCCAGTAAAGGAGAATGCCAAGAATGAAACAGGTTTACTAGAAAGGACAGATAATATTGTTTTTTCCAGACTCATGGTTGACAGATTCCAGATAATGATTTCTCCATAAATAGAACCACAAGCAATGTATTTCCCATCAGGAGAGAAAGTAGTATTGTGTGTAAAAAGATCAGGTTTGTTACTGAGTAGTTCAGCCTTTAGTTCCCCTGTCTGAAAGCTCCACACCTTGACTGAGGCAGCACTCCAGAAGCTAGAAGCTATAAGATCTCTAGGTATATTGGCTACAATCTCAGTATCATAGTTCCTGTGTCCTTGATTAGAATGGATGACTTCAGTGCCAGTGTTGAAATCCCAGACTCTAAATGTCCTATCTTCTGAGCTAGAAAAAATATACTTGTTATTTGTTGACACAGCTAGACTTGATATACTACCAGTATGTCCAACCAGTGGTTTCATTTTCAGGCCACCTGTTTTGACATCCCAAACACAGATTGTTTGATCTTGAGCACCAGAAACAACATATTCATCCCCAGCAGAAAATACAACAGATTCAACACAGTTTGAGTGCCCTTGTATTGGCTCAAAGATTTCTTTGGTCTGAGTATTCCAAACTCTGACTGTTTGATCCTTGGAGGCAGAGGCAAAATAATTGCCATCCCCGGAAAAAGACACAGAGGTTACAATATTAGTATGACCTTTAAAGGACCTGCAGATTTCTTTCCCAGTTGCAGCATCCCACAGCCTAACTGTGTAGCCCATAGAGCTAGAGACAATATATTTCCCATCTTTAGAATATGTAGCAGATGTTATTATGCTAGTATGCCCTCTAATAACCAGATCCTCTACTTGTGACTGAATATTCCAAATAATCAAACAATGCTCTGAGGCAACAAGCAGCAATTCAGCATTTTTGGGGGAAAACTCAACTGCCAAAACTCTACTGGTGTGGCCTTTTGATAGTATGCTCATTTGATCTCCTGTAGAAAGATTCCAGATATAGGCACCAGAAGTTGAAGAGCCAGCAGCAATAATGTCACAATTAGAGGACATAGCCACACAAATTATATTGCCACCATAGAAGGCCCTGAGTGGCTCTCCTCCCTGTTTAGCATCCCATACACATACAGTGTCATAAGAACAAGACAACAGGAATTTTCCATCCACAGAAAACACTACAGAAGTCACCTCTCTCTTATGTCTCTGAAGTGGTTTCAATGCTGGTTTCCCTGTTTTAGCATCCCAGACTCTCACAAATGTATCTACTGAAGCAGAGGCAATGAATTGACAGTCAAAAGAAATAGCCACAGCATTTACTGGTGCACTGTGACCATAAAGAGGCTTGACAAGTTCTTCTCCTGTTAGAGCATTCCAGATCCTGACTGTCTTGTCATCTGAACCAGACACAATAAAAGCACTGTTTGAAGCAAAAGCAACACATCTGACCTGTCCTTGATGCCCTGTAAGCTGAAGCAAAAGAGACTCATGCTCATGGGTTTTGCTCTGGTCATTGATCAAGGGCAAATGAGAAAACCTTGAAGAATACAGTCTTCTCATGTGGGATTTAGGAGAACCCCAAGAAAAAGCAGACAGGTAGATGTGTGGCACACTAGTCTGAATTGGCACTAGATATGTTGAAACAAAGCCTGCAAACTCAGAGCATAAATTTTGTAGGTGGCTACCTGGTGCAACAATCTTGGATAGTGTAAGCAGAGCAGCAGGAGCAACTTGGACCCTACTAAAAACACTGAGCACTTCAAGCCAGTATAGATATTTCTCTTCTAGGAATTGCACTATAATTTCTACTAGAGAAGAATCAAGATTTTCCAATGGTTGAATACTATAGGCTATATGAGTTGCCCAGTATATAGCAATATAATCCCAGTAAATAGCAACTTTCAAAGACTGATCAAGGTTGCTCTTGTATGAAGTGGATGCCTGAGCAATATTGAAATCTAATTTGGACATCATAACACTCAGACACAGGCTACCAAGATCTGAATGCCCTGTGGCTGGATTGATCACCCATGCCCTTGAATTAGACCTAGTGTTACTCAGAAGGTAATCAGAAAAAGAGGCATGATACAATATAATAGCTCTGGTATCCAGCTTGCTGTCTGGTACTTGAACCACAGAATGCAGGGCAGAAAAAGCTCTCCTGACTTGAGCAGCTGTGATTCCAAGTAGAACACTGTATGTATCAACTGACATAGGTTCAAAAGCACAAACAGCCATAGATAGACAAGCTTTCATCCTAGCTATTTCTGTATTATCTAGCTTGTGACTAAAAGCCTCTGCAAGAACATATGCATAAACTTCATCAATAGCCTCCACAGCATTGATAGGTGGCCTAATTGAGGCAAATTTAGCCAGGCGCTCAACAGGGTCACCATAATCATCAGAGATGTATTTTACAGCAGTAGCAGCATAAATAAACAGAGTGCCAGCATGAGCTACAATGGTTTGTACCTCAGTAGGTGGCCAAGTGCTGCCATACTTGGTGTATAGGTCCTCAACATCTCTGAGCTTGTTACTCAGAAAGACAGCAATGTCTGCCTGTACAAGATGTGTCTCAATGTCCTGCAGACGCAGACTAGCATGGTCTGCAGAGTGGAAGCCTTTCAAAATCTTAGGTTCAGGACGGCTTGTAACCAGAAGCCGTAAGCCACAGACTGGCTTCCGAAGCAAGACAGTTTTCAAAAACATCTCAGCAGCTTGTGTATCCTCACACTCATCAAGTGCATCAACAACAAGCACAATCATTTTTGACGAGCTGGTGAAAGCCTTCTCAGCAGGCTGTAGTATGAGCATCATATATTGGTCCTCAAGTCCCAGTCCAGTAAAATCAAGGTCATCTTTCAGCACCTCTAGCAGCTCAGTCTGAAACTCAGGATAGACACGAGCCAGGCCCTTGGCCAGTGCTGGGACAATAAGCCTTACATTTCGGCGATCAAGCTTTTTGCGTGAGCAGAAAAAGCTGGAGCTGAGAACCCCTTGATCAAATAGGAGGTTGCAGAATGTCTCTGCAACAGTTGTCTTACCAGTTCCAGCCATACCATTGAGCCAGAAAATGTGCTTGTTCTCAGGATGGATAGCCCAAGCAAGCAAGTCAGCAAGCAGCATGATGCGTGTGCCTTTTGTGCACCCTTGGCGGTCTTCACGGTTAGACCCCGCACCTTCAACATACTTCAGTTTGTCAAGGAGAGCTAATGACTGGTCAATTTGGTGGTAGTGCAACAAAATAAATGTATTACCTAGTACTTTGAGTTCGGATACAGTTTCTTGAAGTTGAGAAATGCCCTTGTAGGTGCGAAGATTGACATCCATCTGATTCATTCATGATTAACACCAGGCAAGGGAATTCTAGGCTGACAGATGATTCACCATCGCGATTTCGATTGCGAACATGATAGACGATATTTCACGCGCAATGAATGCACCATCTTCAGTCGTTCTGACAATCCGGGAAGCCATAGAGCGATCAAGCTTTAGTGCGATAATCCTTGCCTTTTCATTGAATGTCCTGCCAAGCGTAGTTAGCAACGATAGCCATTTGCTTTGGAAAATTTAAGCGAACCTGGCGAGACCACCGAGACGGTCATCGTTTATGTCACAACCACCTGCTTCCAAGATTTCGACGAGTAGACGGAGTTTCTTATTGAGCTCTCCAAGCTCCTTCGGTATCTCCTTTACTGCCTGAGAATCGAGAGTCTTTGTCAAAAAAAAACCCCCCAATTTAAAGTAGTTCAGACCTTACATCGTAGCGTTCCACTATTTCTAGGATGGCCTGTCCAGCGAATTTGAGGGGCGGAAAAACGTCAGAGCAACGCACGACAGCGCGCAAAGACTCCTTGACCGTCTCATATGCAATATTCATATGGAGAGCATTGTACTCGGTGGGCTTGGTCATTCATAAGTTCAATGTCAAATAAGGGAGCGAGGGGCTCTCGGACCTGGGAATGGACTGGACTGTGGACTAGGTTCGTCCCCATAGCGGAAGGCGCCAACACTGTCTTCTAAACCAACAGCGATCAGCTACGGTTGTTGTCCCGAACACTGCAAAACGCACCTTTAAATCGCCTGAATCAGCCTGATCCTTGTTTCTGTGGTTCTTATCTCCCTTGTTCTTCGCAGTGCCTTCATCGCTTTCGATGGATCCCTACACCCAACGTAAACCGACGCTGTACAAAAACGAACAAACGCTGGAGCTACGAACTTGTTCAGAGTCCATTGCGGTCCAGATTCCCGATACGTTCGTTGAAGACCCCTAGCATCTCGTTTGAGTCGAAAGCAAGAAATGCGAGTTAGTCATCGTACCATGGTGAGTCTGGGACTGTGATTCACAGCAGTCTCATCGCCCGTTTCTTCTCTGCGGGCCTTGTTCTTGTTTATTTTATTCTTGAAGAACTGTTTGAATACATTTTTGGAAGACATGTTGGTCACAGTGGTAAGATTTCGACAGGTATAGCCAGTGGTTGCTTGTCAAGATTTGCCAGTCCGTGGCCACCGAAATCGATCATCAAACTGTTTGATTACATAAATAATTCGACGTAAAGCGAATCCAACCTGTTCTCAATTTCGTCCCCAATTCGTCCCTCCAAGACACCAGGGCAGAGAAAATGCCCTGCAAGTGGTTCCGAATCTGCTAAGCAGGAAAAGGTCTTTCATTGATGAAATGGCATTCTGAACGCTCTGTACCTCGTTGGCCACTTTCTCCTCTACCCAGTTGGCACTGCCCGCGCGGTCCGCCGACATTTTCGCCCTTATTCACGGAAACTCCGGCCTCTCTAGGTGTACCCACTTGCGCCGTCTTTGCCCTCAAGTGCCCACACATTCAGGTCCAAATTATTGTCGACCAGGTAGGGATGCATGTAATGACACCAACTTCGACCTGTCCACCTATAAGCCTGGTGGTTGTCCGCCAGGCACCCGGCCGCGGCTTTAAATCGTCGTCATTGGCCTTCTTTTTTTAATCTCTACGTACGTGCCTTTGATCTGTCTGCATTAACTTCAATCGCTTGTATGCCAGATTTTTTGGATATCCAACCGCTCGATTAGTGTTGCGACGGTTCCGCTCTGCTCAACTTGGTGAGAGAGTGGAAAGGTCCACGCCGAAAATGTTGTTGATACATATGTCGCGTCGAAAGTGAAGGGTCATTCCATTTGAATGCAAAGTGGCATCAACTGACGGCCCGCTGAATGACCTTGTGATCATGACTTGTGCACCACCGCATCGACCCAAACCCCATTGACATCAGTTTCTGGAGCTTCTCTTCTTCCGAAAACCCTCAGAATCATATAATACGGGTTCTCTATGTTCTTGATTATCTCGACACAATGCTCCGTCTTTTACTTCTGTTATCACTGACCGCGTTCCGAGTGGCATTCGCTGCACTTTCATCACCCCTCGGCCCTGTAGTCAGCGTGAAATACGCGAACTTCATCGGAAATACGACCTCACCTGTAGGCGCACCTAATGGGCCGGTGGGATTTTTTGGCAATATTCCGTATGCCCAACCGCCCCTGGGAAATTTGCGCTTCAGAGCGCCTCAGCCTCTGAACGAAAATTCAGCCAGCAAAGAGCTGACTGATAGTAGAAATTGGGGACCCGCATGCGTTCAAATTCCCGCCGTTGTAGGCATAGGATCCGAAGGTGCTTTGCATTGAATTCGCGCTATCAGGCTTACCTACTGGTCAATATTTAGATTGTCTAACGCTAAATATCTGGAAACCTACTAATGCCACCACGAGCTCAAAATTGCCTGTGGTAGTCTACATACACGTACGTGCTACACTCTCAAAACTGCTATAATATGTTAATTGCTAATAAATTGGACAGGGAGGAGGTTTCTACTATGGTGTACGTATATCCAAGCCCGATTAGTAGACTATTAACACCGATGTATTGGAAAATATGCAGACACCCCAGGGCTTCCCAATGTATGACTGGGTCGCCCAACACCCAGGCGGCATTATAGGCGTCTCCATCACCTACCGGCTGGGTCTGTTTGGCTTCCTTGGGGGCTCAGGTGTTGCCTCCGATGGCGCCCTGAACGCCGGGCTGCTCGATCAGCGGGCCGCGCTTGAGTGGGTCCAGCGGCATATTTCCGCATTTGGCGGCGACCCAAACAACGTTTCCATTTCCGGCGAAAGTGCTGGTGGTGCAGCGGTTGTTATGCAGCTCGTGGCTTACGGAGGTGGGGTTTTCTGACATACAAAGAACTGTGCCACTCATATTTTGTTTGTTTAGGAACGAAAACTCCACCATTCAGGCGTGCAACTGCGCAATCTATTGGCTACGGTCCGACGCTTGCGCAGTCCCGTGTCGATGAAGTTTTCAGTATGAGTGTTCATTTTAATTGATACGCTATTTAATCTTTGTGAACTTCCTGCTTATAGGCCAGGTTCTCTCAGTCACAGGATGTGATGCTGATGGCATGCCAGGAATGTCTTGCTTGAGAAAAGCCTCCCTTGGTATGTTCAATCGCTTGCAAAATTTCATCAGTTCCAATGAATTTGAATTACAGGGACCCTCATCAGCGCTGCCAATCGTGTCGGCGCCAAAGGCTTTGGACCCATCGTTGACGGACCTTCCGGGTTCTTACCTGACCTTCCAGCACGGCTCATTGCACAGAACAAGTTCAGCCTGGTGGATTTCCTTGGAGGACACTGTACCGGGGATGGACACACGTTTGCGGGCGGCAAGCCGGATCAATTCGTTACTGAGGATGATATCAGACGGATTGTGTTTGCAAGGTGGCCGGGAGTGGTAAGTTTATCAACTCTGGGGCAGAAGGCTTGACACTGAACAACACGCGTCACAGAGCAACGACACGATAACTCAGGCCTTGGGGCTCTATCCTCCACCTGGTGCTCCCGGAAGCGAATTCGCGACCCAATATGAACGTGCGACTGAGCTTGCTGGAGATATTGTATTTACTTGCATGTAAGGAACCTGGCTAGTGATCCTTCGATTGTCATTTACAGTCCTACAGGGATTACTTCGTCGCGGAACAGTCGCTCCAGCGAGGTACAAAAAACATCTATGCATACAGGCAAGTCAGCTTTCACATCAAATGCATATAAGGCACCAGAATCAATCTTGACTGGTTGACCGTCTGTCTTACCTGTACTTCCAGCTGGGACGCGCCTGATCCAGTCCTCTTCAATGCCAGCCCTTACCTCGCGACAATGCACACATCTGATCTCTACTTCCTCTTTTCTGGAACAAAGTTAGTCTTAATCAAAAATCTGCGTCGGACATGGTCTTATAATAGTACAATCTTCCAGCACGTTCGGAAACGCGGGCAACACGTTCACCGCGTTTAACAAGGTGTGTATTTTGGGGTCTTCATTTCACTTCATGGAAGATGTAATCTGTCAGCTAAAACGTGAACAATGGGAAGAGTGAATCAGTTCTGTCTGCCGAAGTTATCGGTTACTGGACATCATTCGCAGCGACGGGGACTCCATCGACAATAGAAACGATGGCATCAGTGGCACCATTCTGGCTGCCATTTGCTGCACCCCATGGCCCAAGAGACGTCAGGTCAAGCCTTCGATTTGACCGTGGTAGTGACTTGGCAACAGCGTCCAAGATGGAAAATATCACGGCGGCGCACATGGAGAGGTGTCGGTTTTGGATGAGTGACCCTGTCATTAGCCAGACAGGTATCTGATACTTGGAGTTACTTACAATCAGCACGAGGGATCAGCGGCTTACCAACGAGAGCGGGGCAACTTCTTTTGGGTCCTATGACTGCCATATTGTATTCAATGTGTTACCACAGCATATGTCAAAAATAACTCCAACAAAAGTTTGAACTCCACGTAGTAGTTTTAAAGCGAAAGACAGAAACCGGTGGCTCCTCAAATTGACATCGGTTGCCGGGATGAACGGTGTCACTGATCTTTGACAAAGAATCGTCAGGGCATTGTGTCGTAGCGTCTCATAATCCTATAGGGTATAAAAGGGAGATGAATACTGAAGGAAACCCATACTCTCAAAATGACCATTCTCGTGACAGGAGCAACAGGCAAGATTGGCTCACGCCTCGCCCAGCTATTGCACAATGCAGGCCATACCGTTGTTGCCACCTCACGCACTGGGACCTCTCCTGGGCCCTTCGAAGTTGTGAAATTCGAATGGTTCGACAGGAGGACGTTTGTGGCAGCCTTTGACGTAGACGAGGACATTGACCGCGTCTTCATCGTCCCACCGCCAATCATCGACAGCTTCGCCCATGTGAAGACGTTTATTGACTTCGCAATATGGAAAGGCGTCCAGAGATTCGTTTTCTGCACGCCAGGTTGCGCCGACAAGCTTGGAGATACTTCACGCGACATTGTCCAGTACCTCGCGAGTTGCGATGCTGATTATGTTGTCGTCCGACCGTCGTTGCTCAGAGGTGAGGTCTGCGCGTCGAGACCGTTAGACTGACGCTCATTTGTGTGCAGAGAACTTCAACAGCATATATCGTAACAGCATCCAAAACCAAGGCCAGATCTTCTCCACGGGGAAAGAGCAGAAAGTCGCATTTGTTGGCGCCGAAGATGTCGCGAAGGCGTCATATGATGCACTTCTCGCTAACAAGCCGCCGCGCATTGTTCACGTCGTTGGGCCACGTTCATACACGTTTGATGAAGTGAGTGTGTACGCGATATTTCGGGTCATATATCTGATGGAATATAGGTCGCGGTCCTCACAAGCTCGGTACTTGGAAAAAAGATAGCACACACTCGTCTTTCAGAACAAGACCTTGCTAGTATTTTCCAGGATGCCGGTCTCTCCGAAGATTACGCCAGGATCTTGTCGTCACTGCACGGGTCGGATATCGAGAACGCTGGTGGCGTCCATCGAGGATCCTTAACTCTCGAGCAGTCCCTCTGGGACCTTCATAAAAGCTTCTCGGAATCGAAGGTTCAAATGATGATGGGAAAGGGAAAACAACAAATGCGCTTGCCGTCGTTGGTGGCGTAATCACCGTCATCACATCATGATGGTCAAGCTATCTTATCTCTGCATTCTACACTTGCCTCCAGTCAGAAACAAGGATTACAAAGTAAAGAACATGTATACGTACCGTTTGCGATAGAATTTCGAAAAGACGTTGGAGTCATGATCAGTGATGTCGATGAAATTCCGGAACCGCAAGTTTCAAAAGTCCTTGATCTCAAACCACGATGGTCAAAGGCAATTCGAAATCGTCAGCGTCGGCAGGGACGCGCAAAAAGCACCAGAAGAAACATGCGACCGTCGATGAGCCCCAACCTATCGAGAAACGGTCCAAGAAGGAGAAGGGGAAGAAGGAGCCGAGGGTCAAGATGTACATACCGCCCGTCAAACCTGCGCCAGTGCAGCCAGACCCTTTGGAGACCACGGGGTTGGCGCATACGCTGCCGGCAGATCTCTTGGTTGTGCTGCGGAATATCAGCAAGAAAGCCCAAGTGACGAAGACGCGAGCGTTGGAGGAGTTTCAGTCCACCTGGGTCCACCAATGTTTAGTAGATGGACCTGATAGCTCCCTGTTATACCCTTTGGTGGAGATGTTGCCAGTGTGGGTGAGTCCCTGTGAACGTGCACTGTCGATAACGTTTATGACGTTCGCCTAGCTCCATCATGTTTCGGCTCTTTTCGTCAACCCATCGCGTCGCATTCGTTTTCTAGCGGCGTCTTTGCATTCGGCGTTGCTCCAGATACCGCCCATACGTGACGAGGTCCTTGCCTTTCTCCGGGAACGCGCGTCCGAATCCCAACTGGAAAGCATTCTGGGTACTTGGTGTCTTGCAGCACAGGATGTCGACCGACAAGTGGCAGCCAGTGCCACCAAAAGTTGGAAAGAGACAATCGTTCTGGAAGGATCGGCTTCGGGTAGCGCAATCTTGGTGACTGAAGACGCGAAGAGGTCCTTGTATTCCTTCGTTCAACGGACCGTCCTGGACCCAGTCGGCATATACTCGTACCTCAACCCATCTCCCCCACCGCCACTCCAGCCCCCCTCTCATCCGAACAAGAAGGGCGGGAAAGCAGCGCCGCCTGCACACTCGCGACGGGATGACGGAGATGCCACTCCACGGTCTAAGCTGGATGAACAAGAGGAAAGCGAGACCGACAGATGTGCCAGGTTGCGTGTTGCAGGTTTGGCCGCCTCTCGCGCCTTCTTAGGCACGTCCTCGACACTCTCTGAAGATCTGCGGAACTTCTACTCGAGCGCGGCTCTGTGGACAGTCATTCATCCGAAGGAGACGTGCTCATGGGTCGACGTTGAATGTTTTGGATACGCACAACCCAATGTACGCAAGGCAGGTTGGAATCTTCTTCAAGCACTCACAACATTGCCCAAAGGTGAGTGTCAACTCTGATCCATGTCGTGACAAGGAACTCAGTCATATCTCCAGAGGCCACAGATACTCTGACGCCGGTCATTGGATCTGCCGTTCTACGATCTGCATGGGTCGAAACAGATACCCTTGTTCAGGGTGTGATGTGGCCCCCACTTCTCGTATTCCTGAAACGTAAGTCACTTGGGTTTATTCGCAATATTGTCTTAGCATTTATCCCAAAGAATACCCATCGTGCTGGTCAACGGACGCTGCGAGGCTCAACGACGCTATCGAAGAAGGGTCTGGGTCTGACAGTGATGAAGATGGACAGGGTGACAAGACGCCCCTCGCGCCGGCTCCAAATGAGAATGTCACTTCAGAAGCATATGGCGAATTCCTCCAATTCCTAGAGTCAGGATGCTCGGGATCTCCTGCGCAAGGTTACCCGGCGGTCGTCGTCGTAATCTCCACCATTCCCTCATCTGTGGGTGCCTTCATCTGTAACTTTGCGAATCTCTCATCAGACCTCGATTTGAACTAACAGATCATCGCTTCTCGTGAACAAGATAGCGCTAAACCGTTTGCAAATCTGTTCTCTCACTTCTGGTCTGCAACAAACAGCCGCGCACTCAGTGCTTTGCACCGCGTCTCCGTCTCCGCCGCGTTCCTTTCGTCACTGTTGGAGTGCATGGTATTGCTCGTTAAACGCATACAAAACGATAACGCACGCGGCATTCCCGACTCAGACAGCTACTCTGAAGATTTCGTTCGAGAACAATTTGCAAGGATATGGGACAACTTAGCGAGCGGGACTCTGAAGGTAGAAGACAGAGCCGCTTCTCGCCTCCTCGCACAGACGCTGGAGTCTCTACTTTCAATCGACGATCGGTTGCTCGATGTAGCTTGGAACGAGTTGGCTCCAGGTGTGGTCTCTTCGTCGAAGAAAGAAGATCAATCTCGCCTTGGTCCTGTCCTCCTCAAAGTCTTTTATGATCGGTTCAGGAAGACAGAATCAATTTTGAAGGAGAAGGGAAGGAAGTTAATGACGGACGCTCTTATGGACGCCCTCGATATTTGTGAACCATATTTGGTGTCTGGCGGGGACGTTTTCCCAGGTGGTTTTGCGTTCCTCATGAATGTCTTGGATCAGTTCAGAGATGGTCTTTTCTTTGACGGTGAATTCTCCAACGTGAGTGATACGAGCTGTTGTTTTTTGTAAGCACTAACCACATTCTCTCATTAGCGCCTGGATAGCATTCTGGTAACACATGCTTATCGAATTCTGGTACAATCCGCGCCTCTGTTACTTTCCTATCTGCAATACCGGAAAAACGAGGTCAAAGTACTGGATACATGGCATTCTTTGATCTCCAGTATGGCATCTGCATCAGCTCATGGAACAAAACTGGATCAGAAAGCCGTCGCACACCTTCTTACCGCTGTGCAAAAGGGGTCTCTCCCCGGCTATCTGAAACCTCGAGACGGAGAGTTGGATGCTTTGGTTGGCACGGTGCTGGAACAGGCACTTGATGGCCCAATAGGATCGGAGGATTTTGTACTAGCAAAGCAGATTCTTGTGTCTTCTGGTTTGTGCCTGTGCTCACCCAAAGCCCATCGAGTCACTGATCATGTTTTCACCAGGTTACTTCCTGTCATCTTCTGCCGAGAAGACCTTCCTCCAGATCATCGTGGCGACGTTCGCCGATAATGTTAACTCGCTAATCAACGGAGAGGACATATCCAGTCCAGTCGTTTTCGACGTCGCTATCTCCTTCATTCAAGCCGTTTTTGGCTCACTGGTTAGGGATCCTGAGTTGCAAACGTCGATTATCCCCTCGATCTTCATCTTCTCGTATCTTCCATTGCTGCAGCATAATGATAATTCTGTCAGTCATCCCTCGCCTGCGCAACAAACGGGGATCGCACTGTGGCAAGATTGGCTTAAGTCTGCCTCGGAAGGCAGCCAGAGTGCCGTAGTGGACGTAATCAAAGGTCAACTGAGACACATGGTGGACGATCCGAAGATATTTCCCCTGTGCGTTATTCCCCACCCGGTTAAGCCTACATTTCTAACTAGTTAATCGTACAATTAGACCTGAGGAAGTTCTGGATATGGTTTTCACACGACCTCCTGGGATTGAGGTTGATCTATTGACAGACATATTTTCTTCGAAATCCGAACTCGACGAAGCTCTTGAGGAGTTGTCTGGCGATGCTCTTGACTGTAGTCTCGAGATTCTGGACTCACTCATTCCTCCTGGATCATCGTCTGGTGTCAAAGGGAAGATCCGGCAGGCATTAAACACAGACCGACGTGGTTTCTCTCGTTACGCGCGGACTATCTCAGCGATGACTATCGCATTCATGGAAGATAGGCACCTCGCAAAGCGCCATTTATGGGCACTACGCCACTTCTTTGCGCTTTCGATATATGCGCAGGACCTTTTGAACGTCAGCTCTTCCGCCTCCAAGAGCCCGGCGTTTGACGACAAGGTCACTCTGATAGCACTAAGCGACATCGTCAACAGAGTCAAACAGATTTCGGTGTATGTTCTCAACTCTGCCGACAGAGATGATGGAAAATGGAGAGCAATCGCTTTGGACGGACTCTTAATTGACGATGGAGCGAAGAGAAAGGCGAAAGAGGGGTTATCACCGCTACAGGAACTGGTTTACGACGTTGTCTCTCATTCCAAGAATGGGGATGCCCTCCGCGACGCAAGAATCCTGAAGATGGTCCTTGAACCTCTCTTGATGGATGATTTGGACACGACGGAAGCCGACAAGTGGGTTCAGCTATCGAGGAAATACGAGAAATTAGGTCAGCTGCATTCCTCCATATACAACCTTGTCTCATGGTCTCCCGCCGTAGCTCCTCAGACCTCCATGACTATCATCTACTTGATTACATCGTCCGGGGCAGAACCACCTAAACTGGACAGATATCGCAACGAGCTCGCTGCAAACCTCATGGGAATCAAGGCCAGTAGAGCAAACACCGAAGGGCTCCTTACATTGCGCCGGCTCTGCTCGTCAGCGCCTGATCCCGAAGGAACTGTTATTTTCCTTCCCCCTCTTCGAGCAGTGAACGTTATCAAAGCATGTCAGGCTTGGGTAACCAGTGATGATGATGTCGAACTCGACGAAGAAGTTGAAAGCGCGATGCTACCTGTTTTCATGCATCTAGCCCCAATCCTGCAAAACGTGCCGGGCGGTCACTGGGCTTTCATCTTCGACGTGCTAGAGTCCACTATCGAGCAATTGACGCCTCCAGAAGAGGATGACGATGAAGACACAACATCTGAAAGCAGGCAACTGGTAGCGCTCGCCAGATTGTCGAAGCTGGTTACAGTTTTGGAAGAACTTGCGAAAGCGAACAAATCATTGATGGCAGAATGGTCTGAACGACGGTTGGGCGTGTTGACGAGCATTCGGGGTCTGAAAATTCTAGGCAACGGTGAAAATTCTTTGGCCTTCTGAAGTCAATCTTTTTATGCTAATTCGTGAATCATTAAAATTCAAAGATCTAGGAGCAGCTTCGTCTGTCCCTCGGTCGGTATGTCGGGAATTGGTACTTACCATTGTGCAGCATCTCCCTCCATCTCTCGTTGATCAGGATACACTACCTAAAGTATGTGTCGCAGTTTTTTTTTGAACAGGGGGTCCTCTTCAATGACTTCGTTATCTACAGATGTGTCATCTTATTGAAGACTCGTCGCCCACAGTACAAAGAATGGCTTATCAGCTCCTAAAGTCTGCGGCCAAAAAGCGTACTGAATATTTTGTCGTAGAAGCTGGTGTCGATACAGAGGCAGTCGTTCGCGCTACGATACCTAACGAGCTTTTGGATATCATTCAAAGGGAATTACATTTTGGATACAATCCTGAAGCAGAAGACGATTCCCAAGATCGAGAACAAAACATGTTTGGGTATCTCCTCGGCTGGATGCTTGTCTTCGACCTTTTCCAAGACGCTGTAAGTGATTTCATGAACACGTACCTGCAGGGACGTCAGCTGATTTTCATCCCGTCCCAACAAGTCCTTCAAAGTGAAGTCAAGCTATATCGAACAGCTCAGGAATGAAAATATCGTTCTCAGTCATTTCATTCCTTGTTTCCTGGGAACTCTTGGACTAAATCAAGGAGGCCTTTCGAAGGTTTTCAAGCTTGATGTGTGGGGTGTCAACCAATTTTTCATCGAATGTGCGTTGTTGCTGTAATAACCTTTTTGTGCGGTACTGAACACCTTGAACATAGTATATCAACCTGGAAGCCCCCATACTATTCCTGTTCTTACGGCTCATGTCTTTTACCGTGCCTTGCTGGCGATTCCTTCCCTCATCCATGCCTGGGTCCTCGACTGCAAGGATCGGCAGCTGACCAATACTGTGACGACCTACACATCAACCTACTTTTCGCCTGTCCTTATCAGAGCTGAACTTGACCATGTCCAAACCCATGCTACTGCTGATGGGCTCACAGATGATAGTATGTCCATCAAAGTCGCCAACGCAGTCAGCGAAGTCGCGGCGGCATACTCCGTCGATGAACATCAACTCGAAATCAAGTTGCGGATACCTAACGATTGGCCGTTGCATAAGATCGAAGTCAAGGACGTCAAACGCGTGGGAGTGGATGAGAATAGGTGGAGGGCCTGGGTTTTGGGGGTACAGCAGACGATCTGGGCACATGTAAGCTATGTCGGTACACATTCGAAGAAGGTTTGGGCTCATGAAATGGAACTCTACAGAACGGGCGCATTATTGACGGCCTCACTCTCTTCAAAAAGAACGTCACATTGCACTTTGAAGGACAGGTTGAATGCGCGATCTGTTACTCGTACGTCCGATTGGGGAAAGCATAACAGTTTCGCTAATCATCCATCCACAGCATTATCAGTGTTATGGACGGATCACTGCCCAAAAAGCCATGCAAAACCTGCAAAAATAGATTTCACGCCGGTTGTCTATACAAGGTGTGCTAGAATTCGATTGCAATATTATATCTCTGACACTGTTTATAGTGGTTTAACACCAGCCATTCGTCGAGCTGCCCTCTGTGTCGATCAGACATAATCTAGAGCAGCCGTTATTGGGACACCACTTAAATCGAATTTTCACACTAAGCCAGCATTCAATATACTTAGATCGTCATCATAGCTTTAATCACCAATGAACTGTTTATATCTCCAAATGATCTTCACCTGACACAGAATTGGGTGAAAGAGCGGCTCCTCTTAATGTTCTGAAGGTTTGGCAGTTTGTTTACTCGACTTTTCTGTCGGGACTTTGTCAGTCCGGCTGAACTCGTGAATGACTTATGTTTTGCCTCGAGGCATCGTTTAATCTATCAAAAGCCAAGCCGGGCCGGCATTACTACATATCTGAGTCGTGACAAGATGATGCCAATGGTGCGCACAAAGCGTCCACACTTTTGGTTTACGAGATTAGCTGATGTTCACTCATAAACTGTGGCTCTTGGTCTTCTAGCTTTGAAGCGCTCCTAGTTATTCAGAAACATGGCAAGAAGCTTGGAGTTCTCTCCTGCAATTGATGAAATAATGTGGATCTCGTTGTGTGCTTCCCACGAACAAAGCTTGACAGCCGTAAACGGCCGGAGATTGCGGTAGACAGCTGGTGCTGTCAAGACATGATGGTTATCCGAATGTCATGGTGGGGGCTGGAATTGGTTTGGTAGAGCCCGACTCATTACATCAAGAAGAAGGAGGGATTCGTCCTGGGCCCTATAGACACAATTTAACGCGCAGAAATATCTCTACTATGGTCTATGTACTTAGTACTATGCTACAAGTCCTGCTACCATAAAAGCAGGAACTGTCACATCGGCACCTACTGAGCTAATTTGGGAGAGAAACTTCCCCACGGTATTCTCATCCATCACCATGCTTAATCACTCGTCGGAATTGTATCAAACCAGGGACCAGCTGATCTACATCTACCCCTGCCCCAACGGACGTCCAAGCTCCCGATAGTTCATGCTCCAACGATTCTCTCATCAACACTCCAAGAACGGTCGTCAGTCCTTTTTCAATAATTGTCCGATTCCTTCCATTTTTCATAATCAGCATCCACCCGAAGATCCAGACCGCCGAGAGACAGAAACGCGCCCAATTTTGGCCCAATTGCATCGCAATGGCGCCCAGCGCATAATTGAGCATCACCAAGGTTCAATATCTCATCATGCACCAGTGACTAAACTGAGTGTGGCAGTAAGTGCGTGCAGAGCAGTGTAATAGTCTTGAAAATCAGAAATCGGGAACAATTCACAATCAATACATAGGTTTTCCGGCTAGCCCCGAAAGTTCTCAATCGTCGGGTGTGGGTACAACCCTATGACTCGCGAGAGGTGTCATGTAGGTAAAGGTGGCCATTGGATGTGTTTATGGACATTCATGGCGCAACAGCAACACCATCCGTCCATGATCCAGAAGGTGTGGACGGAGGTTCCAAGTATATACGCAGCTAAAAGATTCTGAGGAGGTAAATTCCATCCAGGCTGTTAATAGGTATCCCAATGTGCACATATACATATCGAAAAAGATGAACAGGAGAGATCAGAAAGAAGTGGTCCACAGAAGAACGTAGACGAGAACCGAGTCACGATCGTGAGGAATCTCTGCGCGACATAAGGAGTAACTGGATACGTGACTCCTCCCTTCTATTCTATCTTTCAAACCACTGTCAAGCCTAAATCAGTTACATACCTCCGGCGAGATATGATGATGGTATAGGCAGAATTACATATGCAACGCAATACAAGTATAAAAGAGCCTGTGGGTATACCCACTTGATGCCGCGCACATTTTGAGTAATTCTCTTCTCGAACAGTCAAATCCTCATCTCCAGTATTCTTTCCAGTCATGAAGGTCTTCGTCGGATTTTTCGCTCTCTTCACTGCCGCTAGCTCTGTCGCTGCCATCCCATTCCTTTCTGTCCCCGAGCATGAGGTATGTTTTTACACCTGATACTGTGAAAAGTTGTTAGTGAAATCCCACTTCTCATTTCAGGTCGAGATGATGGCCCCTGTCCCGGTGACCAGGCTGAGGTGTGATGGGGATACCCGTAAATGCACTGGCAACCTTGTATGTGTCATCGTCTGTGCATTGGGAAAGTGTTTCGGAACTGACACTGAGCTTTTCTGTACGCAGCGCTGGGGAGATGGCCGCTGGGTCGCGCAGTGGAGCACCTCTGTCTTCCATACCGGCTTGTTCGGCGAGTCCGATGGCGAGAAGGTCGGTGTCATGGCTCCCGTCGATGTCACCGCCCTAAAGTGCGACGGAGACACCTACAGGTGCACTGCCAACCTGGTACGAGTAATTTCATGCGCACTTGTAGATTGGGGCTTATTATGATACTTTTGCAGCGCTTTGGTGATGGACGTTGGGTCGCCCAGTGGCCCACATCCGTCTTCCACACCGGCACCGGCGCTAGGCTCTCCAAGGAGGAGATGAACGCGATGGCCCCCGTCCCCGTCACCCGCCTCAACTGCGACGGCGACACCTACAGGTGCACTGCTAACCTTGTATGTTTGAATCCTAAACACCCTTGCTTCTGACGCTAATACAAACAATGATTCCTGTAGAGGTTTGGCGACAACCGGTGGGTTGCGCAATGGAGTACTGCGGTGTTCCACTCCAACAATGTCGACTTCCTCGATCAGGATTGACTTTCGGATATCGCCTCAAGTATTCTCCACACTACCCAGAAAGCGTTTGCCTTCCGGTTTGTGGAAGCTTAAGGAGGCGTCGTGCACAATGCTAGTATAACGCCCTCATGTCTCTTTCATGTTCTTTGTACGAATCAATGCATCACAATGTCATATGTCCTTTTAATCTATGAAATAACCACACCAGGTGCTCAGATCCTCCTGGGGGACATGTAAAAAGCCCTATATTGTGTAAGGACTCCTTGTACTTATATCAATTCATAAGCATTTGTACGACGCCACAGATCACAGACGCCGATCACCCAGGCAGCGCCACTTATGGTAATCCATTTTCTATATATGGATTGGCTTCCCCAAAGGCTTGAAACTTAGCCCACGCTGTCTGTGTGCGTATCATACCAGAATGGTTGCCTTCTCCGCGTGTGCGCACTCAGAATGACAAGGTCTAGAAAAGGTGGTGACCAATGCATGCGCACCTCAAGGTCATCTCGTGCAATTAGTTCAATGAGCTCTCCAGACTGAGGCCTTCAGGGAATAGATCCATAGATACCTTGACTCGGAAGACGCAATCAGGCAGAAAAGCTACGTGCGTCACAGTTATCGGACACGAAGCACGAATACCGATTGTTCGTCATCCGGGCATAATTAACTATGATCATGAGGGCAACATCCCAGTCAGAAGTTGAAAGCGGTTGAGACCATTGGTCTTGAGTGGGGGGTTGTGGAGACGCACAGTAATCTCAGCTATTCTAAGTGTCATGATAGAGGCTGGAATCGGTCAAATGGGGTCATCTTGGTTGGTGAGGAGGCGCTATTTTCCCCTTGATTCTCTTGAACACAATGTTTAACATGCCAACTGCAGATCTCTCTAACAGATTCGACAGCTTGCTTGCTATAAGGCCTTCCTGCCAGAGGGCCAGTAGCTGTCACATCGACGCCTACTGAGATAATGTGAGATCCAAACACAGAACCTCCCCACAGTGCCCTGATACTTGACACGCTTCCCGGCATTCCGTCAGAATTTTATCAACCAGTTGAGCCACGCCCCCAGCCCCACCGGACATCTAATGTTCCGACTATCCTATCCAAGCTAGTCCAATCTCCAACGGTTCTCTCACCAAGGCTCCAAGAACATTTATCATTGATTCGCTTCTCAATTATTCTCCATTTTCTTCCCTTTTTGAAGATCAGCATCCCATCAGGAGTCCAGACCGCCGAGAACAAACAGTGCAGCCAATTGACAATCGCAATGGCGCCCTGCGCTTAATTGCGCATCGCCATGATCCATCAATCAGAACCGGATGAGGGTAGCAGTTAGTGCGCACAGAGTGATTTCATCAAGATTTAATTGTCTGGATTCTGGAAAATGAAGGACAATTCGAGAACACCTCACAATCAACTTGACATAGAATTGTCGGCTAGCCCCGCAATGTTCTCCAACGTCGGATGTGGATACAACCCTGCGGGTCCTCATGTCAGTATGTAAAGGTAGTTATCGGACATGCGTGTAGTTCTACATAGCGCTACAGCAACACCACTCTTCTGTGATTTAGATGATGTCCACGGAAGTTCCAAGAACACGTGCGGCAAAATTTCAAAGGTAATGAGGCAAATCAAGGCACGAAGTACGCCTCCAGTGAAGCATCTGGACGGACCCTCATCCGGGCTGATTAGATCTTGATGGCTGCGTGTGTCAAGAGAGATGAGCAAACGAGGTTGGAAAGAAGCGATCCACCTTGGAGAAGAACAAAGGCAGGCACTGGATCATGGTCGTAAAGAAATTATGCGCGACATAAGGAGTAACCGGATATGTAACTCCTCCTCACTTCTATTCTACCCTTCAAACCGCTGTCACTGCTAGATTAGTTAGCCGACCAATACCTCCGGTTAGATATGATGATGGCATTGGGTATATGCCAGGAGGCGGACGCCGATCCATGCAAAGCAAGAAAGGTATAAAGAGTGTGCAGACATTCTCAACCGACACTGCTCATCTCTCGGGTAATCCTCTCTTCAGACAGTTCAACCCTCCTCCCAGTACATTTTCCAGCCATGAAGGTCTCTACAGGCTTTGTTGCTCTCCTCACCGCAGCCACCTCCGTTGCTGCCATCCCCTTCCTCTCCGCCCCCGAGCATGAGGTACGTCCTTCAGCCTTGATTTTGCGAGAAGTTGTTTCAATGAACTTTCTCCTTCAGGTCGGGATGATGGCCCCTGTCCCTGTAACCAGGCTGACGTGCGACGGAGACACCTACAAGTGCACCGGAAACCTTGTACGTTCGCCCATCATCTGTGCATTGGAAATGAGTATTGAACGTGCATTGTCTACAGCGCTGGGGAGACGGTCGCTGGGTCGCTCAATGGAGCACCTCTGTTTTCCACACCGGCTTGTTCGGCGAGTCCGACGGTGAGAAGGTCGACGCCATGGCTCCCGTCGATGTCACCGCCTTGGCCTGCGACGGAGACACCTACAAGTGCACTGCTAACCTAGTACGAGCTACTTCTGTTGAGAATGTGCTTAAGGCCTCGGCTCATCATGATACCTTTTCAGCGCTTCGGTGATGGCCGCTGGGTCGCCCAGTGGCCCACATCCGTCTTCCACACCGGCACCGGCGCTAGGCTCTCCAAAGAGGAGATGAACGCAATGGCCCCTGTCCCCGTCACCGCCCTCAACTGCGATGGCGATTCCTACAAGTGCACTGCCAACCTTGTACGCATTTCTTCTTAATGCCTATTGTTTTCATTCTCAACATGGATGGCTCTGCCTTCTTGCAGAGGTTCGGCGACAATCGCTGGGTCGCCCAGTGGAGTACCGCCGTTTTCCACACCAGCAACGCCAATTTCCTCAGCCAGAACTGACTGGCGGAAGTCGCCTCAAGCGTTCTCCACACCATCGAGAAGACGTTTGCCTTCCGAATTGTGGACGCTTGATGCGGCCGCTGGTTTCGTTAGTGCAAACACACATCCGAAATACTCGTTGCGGTTGTAAGACGGATCATATCCTGACGTCCTTTTCATGTCTTTGTACGAATTAACGCATCGCAATGTCATACATCTCTTTCAACTCTGTTACCATTCATTATATAAGACCTGTATAAGTAATTTGATGTTCAATTTATCAAATAATTGACGAACGAATAACTGCAGATTTTGTACAAGTTGAACCTGGAAACCCCCCATAGGCTCCGTCAAACGGTGCTGAGATTATCGTTTGAGGCGCCATCAGGGATTCCTGAGGAGCCTTGTCGTTTCCTGCTCTCCGATATGGCCTTGATCACCTTAGTTTCTGACGACGCCACAGATCATCTAGACGCCCCAATTATGGTAAATCATTTTCTATATCCGGCCTGGGGGCAATATATTGTTGTATCTCCATCCAATGAGTAGGTCTCGATATACAAATAGAAGGTCATTACTTAACGAGAGAATCTGATGGCCAATAAAATCTCTGATAAATTCATTCCAACATATTATTGATTGAATTGTACCCCTCAAATATTCAACTCGAGTATAAGACTCGTTAGCCCTGGGCAGGCATACCAGGAGATCATTCGGTCTGACCGAACTCTAGGACTATGTGGGTTGCTAGGAGCACACATTTTTGGAATATAAAATCGATTAGGAACGACTTCCTTCCTCACTTTTACCTCATCATTCCCATTTCAGCAACAATCCCCTTTTATTCTTATCGGGCACTACAATGAGTCTCGTGAGTACATAACGATATCCCTGCATGTACATGCGCTCCTCGTTTACGCTCACTAACAGTCGCATCATCCCTACGTTTTCCCTTCTCGTCGCGACCATCCAGAACTTATCTTAATCAACACTTGGTCCACCTGTGAGCACATACCGAGAATTTACTACGTTCAGAGCTTCAGGCGTGAATCTACTCATCCATGCGAATAACAGGAGGGTATCTTAGCTTGAAGAAAACATCAGAGATCGTGAACGGAGCCCATCAATTAATTTAACGCGCACACAAATACGTCGCTTTAGCATCGTTGTCCTTAAAAGGCTATTTGTTATAGGAACCCCACAGACAGGTTTACCTTCTCGCTTACAAAGTTTGTGATGGCCTCCGGAAAGTTCGCTGCACCGATTCAAAACATAATTAGCACGAACAGTTGACACCCTATATACTGCCAGTCAGTACAGCCTCAAACATATCGTGGACAGTTTGGTCTTGAAGTCTCCTGTGACCACAACCCCGCCCCCCCGTGGAATTTTACCCCCTCACAAGCTGCCAGCCCGCTCGATATCGTTACTTATTCTTCATTAGTGTCTTACCGATCCACCCAAAACATTCAACGGCATTACTCCAGATGTTTGAGTCGGCTTCGAAGATCGTTATTACCGGGGGGTCGTTTATAGGCGCTCAAAACAACGCAGGAACTGTCGACGACAAGGCTGATCGTGCGTATTATTCTACGTATGCGCTTAGCACCCCCCGATTGAGCCCTTTATCATCAGAGAATACAAAGCTCGTGGAAAGTAACGTATCCTGGAACGCGATCCTGAATTCTGAGGGCCGTGCTGACGCCGTCAGGTGCTACCCTGGCACGAGAAAGACAGTCATCGCACATATAGAGGCCTGGATTCGTGCGGAAGATAATGCGGAGAAGCGTATCTTTTGGCTCTGCGGTCCTGCTGGAGCAGGGAAGTCGGCGATTGCGCAGTCAATTGCGGAGAGATGCCTTGACCACGGGATCCCAATGGCGAACTTTTTTTTCTTCCGGGCGGACACCACTCGAAACCAAGCAGCACCTCTAGTTCCTACACTGCTATACCAACTCTTCGACGTCTGTCCTGTCATAAAATGGCGTGTTCATAATTTTATCACCCAGAACAATTTTATTTTCGATAAATCCGTCGAAAAGCAACTCAAGACGCTGATGCTCTCGGCGTCGATCCATCCAGGTCAAACATGGTCAGGGCGACAAAAGATTGTCCTGATCCTCGATGGCCTGGACGAATGCTCATCGGACAAGCTCGACACCACTCAACAGGACATTATTCGCGCCTTGCACCACATTGTAACGCATAAAGACTCCCCGTTTATTCTTTTTGTTAGCTGTCGTGCGGAGCCACATCTCATCAGGACATTTAATGCATTCCAACCCCAGGTTGCTCGTCTATACCTGGATGGTGACGACTTCTCTTCTTCGGACGACATCAAATATTTCGTGATAGGCCAATTCAAAGAAATTAAAGAGACACACCACCTCTCATGGACTTTAAACGAAGATTGGCCTTCAACCGATGATATCGAGTCTATTGTCCACAAGTCGTCGGGGCACTTTATATACGCCGCCACCGTAATGCGTTTTATCAAAACCTCACCTGGAAGCCCTGTCCTCAACTTGGAAAGGGTAGAGGGCATACGAACAGTGGAGAGCGATTCGCCTTTTTCCCAGTTGGACGCGGTGTATGCGCACATTCTTGCGAAGGCAAGGAACTGGCCAAAGGCGAGAGACATTTTGGCCGCCCAGATACTGCCGGATGCACAGGATGCGACAATACTTCCGAAGTCCTCTCGAATGGGTGTAATGCCATTGGCTAAAACATCATACATCCTTGATGCGCTGGGCTACAACTTGCATGAAATCAGCTCGTATACAGCTGAACTGACTGCTTTAGTGGAAGTCGGCGAGTTCGGGGAGGTCAAGTTCCATCATACCTCTCTTGGTGATTTCCTCCTGGACGAAGAGCGGTCCTGCGACTTCTTCATAGACATGGATGAGTTTCGTCTGAAGCTTGTCATCGCACTTTTTCATTGCATTGCTGGCAATCGTAAGTCAACCTTGCTTGAGGTTATGCATGGTAACTGACAGAGAACAAGTGAGCTGGTCCCTTATCGTTGAGCACTTTACCAGACTAAAGACAACGAGTGATGCAATGACTGAGGCATTGTCAAGCTCTCGGTTGTTCTCAAGCCGTCTTGCGTTCAGTGGGGCAACGTTGTACGCGTTTCTGGCTAAAATCAAAGAATTTGTATGTTGTGTTTCCAAGATCCTGTTGAATTAATTGTTGCTGATTGTTTTTTCTTGTCAGTATTTTGAAGCCAATGCGGATCTCTATACATCGATCTTAGAGAAATGGCTCACCTGGTTTCACAAAAATCGTGGCACGCTGCAAGAGAACGAGCTGGATGGAATTCAACACGCAGGCAAAATATGGAATCAGATTATCGAAACATCTGCTCTGATATCGGGAATAACAACGGAAGAGGATAACGGAAGGGACCAAGAAGTAACTCCCTTGAGTGGTCTCTCATTCATGTCGGAAGCAGAAAGCCCCATAAACGAGGATGAAATGGAAACCACCGATTTGCTCAAGCAATTGATTCAAAGCCGAATTATAGACATGGAGGCCCGGAAGACTGGCAAGTTGAACATTGCTCGGAGGTTTCACGACCTCCAGGTCTATATGTCTCGCAAGCCGGATATGGGGCCATTTAACCAACAGGCTCCACTACAATACCAAGGGGAGGAACAGGTCCAGAAGGCAGTAAGGCGGGAAGGGCAGCGGCGAGAGGCGGGGATAGAGCAGCAACAGGAAGAACTGAAGCGGCGAGAGGAAGAGCTGGAGCGGCGAGAGGAGGACCTGGAACTGCGAGAGGAGGCGCTGCGGCGAGAGGGGAAATTGCTGCGCCGTGAGGAGAGGCTGCTACGTCTACAGGAGAAGCTACTGCGCCAGGAGGAAAAGATGTTCCGCGAAAAGAGATCTCACAGGCGAAACTGAGGCGCGTACAGGAGGACTTGAGGTGCGGATGGCTTGGGTATAAGCATAGATGGCGGACATGGTTCTGATTAGTGTTGGGAGTGATAGTATTAGCGGGAGTAGTTTGCGCTGCTGGGACAGTCATTGACACAATTCGAACTTCTCATTCCTGCTTATCGTTGGGGTAGCAAACGAAGATGTTCAGGTAGGTGGTGGTCGACGGCGACGGTTTGCCTTCAAGGGTTGTTCCGTTGTTCTGGATATCAAGCTGCCGTTGCACAGCTGCGCGGTTCAATGAATTCGGAAAATGGACAGTAAGTAGGGCACCAGGCAGACTGGCAGTCCCCGCCGCGCTGGTAACCGCCACGTGAGTAACGCGCGTGAGCGAGATTGCGCGTCACGGCCCCTATCATCACAGAGTTGAGGTAGGCAGACGAACGGCGCCTGTCTATCACCCTACCTCACCCATCCTCGATTTATATTCATCCCTTTGCGTTACCTGCCTCTGTTATTCCCCGCCTAATTGCAATTGTCCTTCTCGACTTATATCAACCAGTGATACAATATTAATATTTACTAAGGGCTACCACTTAACGGCTGCAAGCATGTAGATCATGCGGTGATTACAGAGAACTGGCTATACTTTCCCAAAAAAACTGCAGTAAGCTTCTTCTTGGACTTCCAGATACTCATCAGTCACTTCAAAGTAAATTTAAATGGCGTTGACACTTTGGCAGATTGATGAACTTTTCTGGATCTCAAGCCCAACTTAAGTCTCAGGCCTGCACAGTTCATGACAGAAAACACTAATTCACGCATACAAGCGGTTTTGTGAGCTTGGAATCCCTTTAAGCATTCAAAGCACATGAACATGAGATTTCGAAACACCGTTTTCAAAACAAACCATTCAGTTCGTCGCCATCAAAGCATGTCTTGTCATATTGCATCAATATTGGAGAGTGATTGTGCGCGAAAAGTACTTCGATGTAAGTATACTACCATCACCGCCAGGCTAAATACAGGGTCATTGATACGGATAGAAAAGTACAACTATTGATGCGCTGTTGCAACTCCTTTGTTTGCGATGTCAAATTGCCCAAAAAGAAGACTATATCGAATCGATTGCAAGATGGAAGGGCTTCCAATATATGATGATAATTGACGTGTTGAAATTTGGTACTCGCAAAGGTCGTCAGGGAGCTGCGGTGCTTTCCGACTCTGGCGTTTGCTCTGGGTATATCACACATCCTTCCCCACCCCTCCCTTTCGTCTGCTACCAAAAATTTCTCGCAGGCTAGATGCATTTTACATGGGTATTGTCTCGTTCTTCTTGACAATCGATGGCATCTACTGTCAGCAGCACCTCGCAGGGTGTGTGAGTATCAACATACTATCCACTATCCAACCTGCATAACACTGACATTTTGCACGACATTCCCCCACGAACAGGGCAATTCTTGGTTATGACCAGGTATTTGCTGTGGGTAAGTCCTATCTTTCTACACTCCCCTCCCGTTACTTCATGGCGCAACAGGCATTCTACTTGATGTGCAACAAGTACTGACAACCGATCATCTGCAGCGCTCCTTGTTTACGACTACTCCATCACGATAGGTCCGACAGGCCATAGTTTTGGTCAATCTTGTGGCATTTTGGAGGACTGACGAGAGATTCATTCAGGAGACGAGATTGAGTACGTGTGGAAACGCCCAAAGACTCGAAGTTCACGATGGTTCTTCGTGACACGCTACATGGGGCTGGTCGGTAATGTGCTGGTCACAATACTGCGGCTGATAGATATGTCAATTGCGGTAAGCGGGTTGCCACATGAAAATTCAAGCACCAGTCACTGAAAGACCATTATAGAGGTATCTATTTTTCCATTCAATAACGACCTCAATCTATATCTGAATTCGGTGAAGCTGCAATGGGGTTGGCTTGTTTAAGGAGATATTGCTCCTTATAACTCAAGGGGTCATAAGTAGTAAGTGCAAGATACAATTCTGCCGAGCTGAATGCCCAATAAACATCCCACAGTTATTCTTGCATTGCGAGTGTATGCCCTGTACGGATGCTCGGCGCGAATTCTGGCGTTCATAATGGGAAGTGCAATGGTGCTAATCACCATAGCCTCAGTGAGTAGCACCTGAGCCGTCTGCTCAGATTTAGTTACATTCTAACCGACGACATAGTGGTTATTATTCGGTAAAATAGTTGTCTTCGATGGTCGATCAACTACTGGCTGCGACACCGGCCTCGGTTATCAGAGGTCCGCACTTTATTTTTTCTGCAATGCAGGAGGTTAAACAGCGGCATGTCACGCAGTTCAATACGTCAGTCCGGTTTGGAAAACCTACCTTTGTTGCCCTCTCAAAATTATATGACATATAGGCATCGCTGGTGCATGGGAAGCGCTCCTCGTTTACGATTGCATCATCTTTGGCCTTACAATATTTAAAACATGGTCCGCAAGACATCACCATGTCATCACCGGGATCAGCATCCCTCTTACCACACTGCTTCTCCGAGATGGTATGTCCGAATGTGTCCATCCTTTCAAACTCACTGACTGGTCTTGCGACATAGGCGCTATATATTTTGCGTAAGCGCTGTCCTTCCCGAGCTCCTTCGTACACTTAATTTATGTTTTTGGAATAAGGGTATTGGTGTTTTGCAATCTCTTGAATATCCTAACATTCTACGTACGTATTGTCCTTTTGTTTCCTGGTATCTCTCTGACTCCCCTTGCGTTTACTGGGGTATGTGCATATCAGTTTCCAATTGGATCCCTTCGGGAGCACGCTGACATTCTTCAGCCCTTCCTGCGCGGCGAACTTGCCGCTTTCGCGACCTGGTGCGTAATGGGCTATGTAAATGACGAATTTGCTCACACACTGGCGTAGCATGTCAATCGTCATGATATGCCGTCTCATGCTCAATCTACATCGAATTGTAGACAGTGGTATCCACACCACCCATCGGACACTGACGGAGTTCTATTTTGCCTCAGTCTCTCGGACAGAACCCCTTGATTCCGTCTATCTCACAACAGGCACTTTGGACATAGAGACTTCATCGCAGGATCCGTGGGCAAAAACCTTTTGACGGATTTGCTGAAAGGAACGTTATCTATTTGTTTGCTTTTTTTCTGCCCGGCACACTGCTGGCATCAACCCATACTTCATTAAGAAATGACAGTTTTAAACATGTATAAATTAAATAACCAAGGGCATGGAATTAAAGCAGTTAGGTTAAGAACTGCCATTCATCTTGACTTGGGGATTGGGGATACAATGCAGATGACAAACTGCAAGTGCTGAATATGTCTTGGCTGCGTCGCTCTGCGCAATCAGAGGCTGGTGCAAAAATAAATGCAAGTGCGGTGGAATGAGTGGCTCCGCTTATGCAGGCCATGCACGTGACCACCGTAGGTACCTGGCACTTCTGACACTGACCTGTATACAGTATGCTGTTTCTTGGGCATATACTAATGAAAATGTCCTCGGCGTTTCCCAATAAGGCAACGCTGAACAGTGTTCCTGTGCCGGATGTCCAGTAGACACGCTATTATATACAGATTTCCTGTATATACTCGTGGCCGTAAAAAGTATAGGACGTCACGTGATATAGAATCCCCATGTTTTCACTTGAACGACGTATAACTGGGCGTAAAGTCGTACCAATCCGCTGAGACTATGTAGGTATATAATAGACTGGTAAAGGTATCTGCGTACCAAGTTACAGAGAATTAACAGCGGTACTGATCCATAAATGAGTGTTTTGTCTGAAAATGCCGTAAACGCGATGTAACTTAAATAGCAACCTCCAAAGATACTCGATATTCATGGAAAGTGCATGGGGGTATACTTGAGGATACAAAAGAAGCTCAACGATAGTTTTTGGAGTTGAAAATTACTTAATATTTCGGAGACGAGCATTATATTTTGCTGAGTTCCAAGGGGTCTAGTGTTGTTACACTGCTTTTACACTCTTTCTGAAGTACACATGTGAATTCAATGACCTTTAAGTTTCTATAAGAATGTTGCGGTGTGAAACAGTATGCATGCATAGTAAGATTGAGCATTTCGCAGTTAAATTGCCCGTAAGGTGAAATTCTGTGATCAATGTATCATCACTATAAACATTGACGTAAAGTATCATGCTCGTCTTCCCAAAAACAAGACATTTTCGACTTCATAACCTATACCTGAGTACTCTTTGTATCTTCGGGCATAATCCTGTGCACTTTCCGTGAATATCGAGTATCTTTGGAGGTTGCTATTTAAGTTACATTGTGTTTACCGCTTTTTCAGACAAAACTCTGATTTATGGATCAATAACGCTGTTAATTCTCTGTAACTTGGCACACAGATACTTTTACCAGTCTATTATATACCTAAATACTCTCAGCGGAGTGGAGCAACTTTATACCCATTTATACGTCGTTCAAGTCCAGACACGGAGAATCAATATCACGTGACGTCCTATACTTTTTACGGCCACGAGTAACCGATGTATATTTGCCAACCAGGTATCAATGACAGCAGTGTAGTAGACGCTTGTCGACGCTTTCCATGTCCGTGGACTAGACCAATGCGACTGTATCGCCCGAGCCAGCTACCTGGTTATGGGTTCCCTCTGCACCGCCGGCCCCTCGAGCGGATGCTGGCTATAGCAGGCTTGAATGCGGACTGTCGCGTCGTGTAGCCATTCCATGTGCCTAATAATTCTACTTAGAAGTCACAACTTTACCGTCGACACTACCCCTTCTTGCGCGTATTTACATGTACAGTAGTGCGGCGCATAAACTGATTGACTGGCCTGAGGTAATGACTCTGTGTGTTTGATATTCTCGACGACGCCGCCGATCATCGATCATCCAGGCATCGCCAATTATGGTAGTCCATTTTCCATATCCGGATGTAAGCTTCTGCCTTCTCCGCGCGTGTGCGCATATATGTTGACAAGGAAGGTGGTTGCCAATGCTGTTTGCTTTTAAGTTCAGACGCGGCTATCTCGTGTTTCTCTTCTTTACTGGGTACATCACTCACAAAACCTAAACTCAATGGACTCAAAGACTGTGATAAAGGGTATATATGCAGCATAGAGCCTTGGACTAGGGTACAACACAGCAGCAAGGCGGAAGAATCTGCCGAGGGATGTGCTGGACCTTCAGCCCGAGGGCTTGTATCTCAAGCACATGAGGGCATTTGGTTCCTCGCCATTCGACTGAGTCATAAGTATGATTAGTCAACTCTGTATCCGAGCCTCCCCATCGTTGAGACTAAGGACTGGCACGGATCACGCAATATCCGGATATCCGGGCCTCCAACCCGTTTCTTCCGGATATGGATTGGGTTAGGTAAAAAGTCTGGGTATCCGCGGGTTCCCACGGATAATCAGTAATAAACGGCAGAATTGCTTGCTGAGTTATCGAACCGACTTCGAGCGCTTGAAATACTCGTTTGACTTCCGTGAGTGCTTCCTGATACCTTCCATAACTATGAGAAAGCCCTGAGGCACCCAAAAATATGCCTCGTACGCATGATGTTGCAATTGCCTCGCAATCTGTGATGGGACCGCTTAATTGTCACGCAATGAGAACTGTTTTCGTTTTCAAATGTTCAAACGTTCACCATTTCCATCTGAACTGCAATTTCTGGCTATTATCTGGACCTAATAGCAATGCAACAACATCTTTACATACGATATCCGCTATACGGGCACTTCCTGGCTGTGCCTCGGCACGTTATCTCGGAAATTGATGCAATCGGACCTTGTCACATCACTACCAGATTTAAACCATTTCTCAAAAATCTGAACCACCTTCAACACGCAGCTTACTATATACGTATTCTTAGACTAGTATTTGTTGCATGCTAAATTACTAAAGGTACTACAATCACTTGGAACTCTTTTTGACGATTGAATCGCTGCACGAATTTCAATTATTCGCGCAAATCAGCGCTTGGTAAATATCAATTAATGGTGAGCAAAGGTGCGGTTATTCCGAGTCTCCAAGCCATGTAGCACATAGAAATGCTAGACAGGCCGTGACAAGCCTCTTAGATGCTTCATCAGAAACATAAGAGATATCTACTATTTGTGAATATATTTGAGAATTTTGGCTTTCCGGCGGTACCTATAAAAAAACGGATAAAGGTGGGTATACCCGATCCATACCTGGACCAAACCCATATCCGGCGTTACCCACGATTCGGGTACGGATCAGGACCGGTCCTACCCGTGCCAGTCCTTAGTTGAGACCGTTCAATACCAGTCATCTTGAGTTGGGGCTGGGAAGGCGTATTTCGTGACTGGGGAGGCGGCTGCCAGTCGGCGCACAGAAAAGCGCGAAATGGTGGGGCCCGCATTGTGGCGTCGGCGTAGCAGCGATTGCATGTGATTGATAATAGATATCCGCGCTGCGCCGCACGAGAACTCTAACATTACCGTTATGCTTCCTTGATCTTGGAATTGTGTGCGCAGCCGATCGGCCAACCTACAATACGTGGGTCAAGATTCAGAAGGATCCAGGAGAAGCGCTGTTCATGCGTGTTGCGGCACGATGCCACAGATCAAGGGATATCATGCGAGTGCTCCAATTGTGGTAATCCCGTTTTCTGTATCTGGTAGCCGGGGTTTGAAAACGAGCCCATGTCATTTGCATGCTACTGACCATAGCAGGTTCGAAATTTGAAAGTTCTAGCGTTTCTTCTTGTATGTACATTAATCCTACAGAGAAGTAAAAGTAGACGCTGCACTGGATTGGCGATCAACCAAGTTCGTTCGAGTCAGAAACGCGGCCTGTCGTGTATTACCTAAATATAGTCCGGGAAGTTGGTCAAGGCCGCGTCCGAAGCTCCCCAGTTACTTGTATCTTCTTGAGTTGGGGGTTGGGGATATATACGTGCGCAGTGCGCAGTCGACGCACAGACAACTTTGTGACAAGGGTTAAATGCAGATGCGGGTTATGGCGGGCTTGAATCTCGAGTCAGAACTGTGGCGTCGGTGTATGCTATGTACTGCTTTTGCATGTGATTGCTCGTGCGCTGCGCCCCATGAAAAGAGAAGTCTACTCACAGATTACTTACCGTTGGGAGCCGTTGGGTGCGTCTCCCTGTATTTGAGGAACTGCGTGATGACGAAGCCCGTCGGCAGCCCGTCTCCACGTTGTAGGTCCAGGTGGGGCCGCGTCATTTCAATTGGTTGGGGGGCGCTGGCTGCCGGAACGGAATGAAGGAGCTGATATTGACCCTGAAGGATAAGAATTAGGATTGGGATTTGGGCGAGAATAAGACAAGGACTTGATGATATTTTGTATACTGTTGAGCCGCTCGTATCTAGGTCAGTACTATAACGCCTACCAAGGGGCATGCTACGGGTGGCTATCTTAGGAACTTGGATAGCAGTTCTAGGGAGGTCTAGTATAGCCTGCATACGAGTAAGAATGCCTATCGGAAAAAATATGTTGTCGTCAGTAATTAAGTGATAATCGACAGTGTCCAAATCTTGACGCCAAGAGTCGATATGCATGACTAGGGCTAGCGCTGAGCGGCGATAGCACCGTTGGTACTGAAATCTAGTTTACACAGTTAGTCATTGTCCCAAATAACCCACGTCCCCTTCCATAATGCTGGGGTAGCAAACGAATTGTTTTTGCTGATACGGTGTCGACGAGTCACGACCGGGCGCTGGAACGCCTTGGGCCCGGAGCGGCTCAGCGTTGGGCTTGGTCTCGAGAGCCTCTAGGCTATCAGCGGCCTCGCATGACTAATTAGCGCGCGTCGCGCCACGGAAGCGCGGCTGCGCGTCAAGAGACTGGGGTGCGTCGTCGTCGTCCTGCAACATCGCACATAGCGTAAAATAGCTACCCCGGTGAACACGTACGCCGTTCTGGACAATGCCTTGCATGTGGTTCGCAAGAAGTGTTGGGGAGCACTCGGAGTACGCAGCCATGGGAGCGCTATTCACGTGAAAGAACAGGGCCAAGTGATGGCTCTTCCCCTTTTGGACGGCCCCCAAAAACCAAGCACACGTGGTGCTAATGAGTGCTCGAGGGCGTGCTCGCTGTGGGCGACGACGAGCTCGAGAGCTGACGAGCAGGGCTGGTTTACGAGGGAGCAGTCAGAGAATGGTAGTCGACACGAAAATATTCGCGAAATAAGTGGGGCCTTGGGCGTGGATGTGGTAAGGCGCCAGCACCCCGCACCGTGGAATCCCCAAAGAAATGTTGGGTTGGACATAAATAGCAGGCTAGCTCCCTGCCTCTTTTTCGTCTTGCCCACCACCACCACCACCACAGCCCGACAACGACCATGTCGTCCGTCGCATCCACCTTCAGGGCGCGCAAGGAGTCCGCCGCCCCCGAGAAGGACATCATGGACGAGGTTGTCCCCGCCGACCTCAACATCCCCGACAACTACGTCGACCACACCCTCAAGACCGTGAAGCCCCTGCCGCCCTTCTCCTGGAAGAACTGGAAAAAGGACCTCAACTTCCTCAACGTCTTCATCCTCTGCGTGACGCCCCTCATTGGCCTCGTCGGCATGTTGAACGTCCCCCTCACCTTCCCTACCTTCCTCTTCTCCGTCTTCTACTACTTCTTCACAGGCCTCGGCATCACTGCGGGCTACCACCGCCTCTGGGCCCATCGCGCGTACAACGCCTCGGTTCCCATGCAGTACTTCCTCTCCATCGCAGGCGCCGGCGCCGTCGAGGGTTCCATCAAGTGGTGGTGCCGTGGCCACCGCGCACACCACCGCTACACCGACACCGACCTCGACCCGTACAACGCGCACAAGGGCTTCTTCTACTCCCACGTCGGCTGGATGCTCATCAAGCCCCGCCGCAAGCCCGGTGTTGCGGATGTGAGCGACCTCTCCAAGAACCCCGTCATCCGGTGGCAGCACCGGTGGTACATCCACCTTATTCTGTTCATGACCTTTGTCGTCCCCACCGTGATTCCGGGCTACTTCTGGGGCGATGCCATGGGCGGAATGGTATGGGCGGGCATTATCAGGCTGCTCTTTGTGCACCACGTACGTCCACCCATCCATTCTTGGTTACGTATTTACTAAAATTTCTTTCCAAATAGTCAACATTCTGCGTCAACTCCCTCGCACACTGGCTCGGCGAGTCACCCTTCGACGACAAGCACACCCCACGCGACCACGTACTCACTGCCTTCGCGACCATCGGTGAAGGTTACCACAACTTCCACCACCAGTTCCCCATGGACTACCGCAACGCCATCAAGTGGTACCAATACGACCCCACCAAATGGTTCATCTGGGTCTGCAACAAGTTTGGGCTCGCGACGCATCTCAAGGTCTTCCCCGAGAACGAGGTTCGCAAGGGCCAGCTCACCATGGAGCTCAAGAAGTTGAAGGAGACGCAAGAGAAGCTCGCGTGGCCGTCGGACAGCAACGACCTGCCGGTGGTCAGCTGGGAGAGCTTCCAGGAGCAGAGCTTGAAGCGCCCGTTGATTCTCATTTCGGGATTCATCCATGATGTTGGGACGTTTGTGAACGAGCACCCGGGCGGCCCGCATCTGCTCATTAAGTTTATTGGCAAGGACGCGACGACGGCGTTCTTTGGCGGAGTGTATGACCATTCAAACGCAGCGCACAACGTACGTTCCTTCTCGTTTCTTATCACATTATCTCTCGCATACTGACGTATTTGTTGTTCTGCTTAGTTGCTCGCAATGAAGCGCGTCGGCGTCCTACACGGCGGCATGCGGCAAGGGATCGACGACAAGGCCGTCCCGCCCAGCCAAAGACTCAAGATTGCGCGGTACAACGAGCTCGGCTCGCCGTATGGCAGCAGTACGGCGTATTCGGACGGGGAGGGCATGCTGGGCTGATGTGTTTTTTGTGTATAAAAAATCGATATTGACTGTTTTTTCTGAACCCTTTACATCATGTCCCGCATCCCATTATCACTTACATAGTAGCATAGTTCCTCTTCGTCCGCCGCCATTACTGGCTATGAACACAGTCACGTTTATTTACTCCGTAGAAGACCACAAAAGACATGAATGTCGCGACCAAATCCTGGAAGGTGGTTCAAAGCTTCATGAGCGGACCGCGTTGTCCTCGATTGTCCGCTAGCTCTGAGGCCAAAGACATAAATGGAGGCTATACTAGCTGTCATGATGGACGGTGTCTGTTGTGTTCGTCGTCGTGCGATGGAGTTCTCTGGGGGGTCATCATAGGCCAACATTAATGATAAGCCTATTGGAGGAGCAGTACATATGGGACAGCATATATGTTACTTCGCCTAGCTTTGGGCTGATTCATTTTCGGATTTTTGTATTCGGATGTGGATCGCCCTGGGGCCTGATTACCCTGCTTCTGCAATGTCTTCAGGAATTCGGATACCATCATTTCGCAGTTGGGGTTTGTCGGAAACCTGAAATGACATTATAATGATTTAGCCTTATAAGCCAAAAATCTGCAAAATAACAGCATTATGATGGCATTACAAGGCGATTTTTCCCACTTTTATGGCATTATAAGGCGCGTTTTGCACTATTTCAAATACTAATGACAGATTTACCTCATAATGCGTGATTAGCGTGAGTTCCCCCTTATAATGTGATTTTAGGTATTCCGACATGCATCATTGAGGCTTGAGTGGCACACTAGCAAGGCACTGCAACTTCCGTCGGCGCCCTTGAAGTGCTAGCGCTCCAAGCGTACTTTTGGGATTCACAACTTCGGCGTTTAAGTTAATATGGGATTGTTAGATCTTGAGTGGAACTACGCCCCATGCCTCCCGAACTTTTGATACATTTATAATGGTAATCCCGCTTCGACCTGATAGGTATTGGAGTCCAATGGACTGTGCTGCGAGGGTTGTTGTATAAGTAGCTGATGTAATTCTCTTCAATGACTATTCAACCCTTCAGCGAATCCGCCGAGATATATCCCAGCGAGTCCCGCGTTGAAGTCTCTATGTCCGGAGTGCCTGTTGTGGGGTGGAAAAAATCTAATTCGGTCAGTGCCCGATGGCTGGTATAGATACCACTATCCGCAGTTCGATGTAGATTGAGCATGAGACGGCATATCATGATGAGCGACATGCTGCTCCACTGTGAGCAGATTTTTCTTTTCCTAACAAGTGGCTTGGTACTCACCAGCTCGCGAAAGTGGCTAGGTCGCCGTGCAGGAAAGGCTGAAAGTTGTTAGCAAACTCTTGAGAGGGTACAATTGGAAACTGATATGCATACCCCGGCAAATTGCACGAAAAGAAAGAGTTAGAGAGATATCACGAAAGAAAAAAAAATGGGACAATACGCACGTAGAATGTTAGGATGTTCAAGAGTTTGCAAAACAACATTAGCCTTATTCCAGAAACATAAATTAGATGTACGAAGGAGCTCGGGAAGGACAGCGCTTACGCAAAATATATGGCGCCTATGTCGCAAGACCAGTCAGTGCGATTGAAAGGATAGACATATTCGGACATACCGTCTCGAAGAAGCAGTGTGATAAGAGGAATGCTGATCCCGGTCATGGCATAGTCCGGTCTTGCAGACCATGTTTTAAATATTGTAAGGCCAAAGATGATACAATCGTAAACGAGGAGCGCTTCCCATGCACCAGCGATGCCTATGTTTCATATAATATTGAGAGGGCAACAATGCCAGGCTTTCAAACCGGACTGACGCATTGAGCTGCGTGACGTGCCAGTGTTCAATGTCCTGCATTGCAGAAAAAAATAAAGTAAGTGCCTACCTCTTAAAACTGGGGCCCGTGCCGCAGCCAGTCGTTGATCGACCATCGAAGATGACTGGTTGCACGAGTAATAACCACTATATCGTCAGTTAGAATGCAACTAAATCTGAACAAACAATTTAGGTGCTACTCACTGAGGCTATGGCGACCAGCACAATTGCACTTCCCATTATGAACGCCAGAATTCGCGGCGAGCAGCCGTACAGGGCATATACCCGTAATGCAAGAATAACTGTGGGATGTTTGTCGGGCACTCAACTAGGCAGAATTGTATCCTGCACTTACTACCTATGACCCCTTGGGTTATAAGGAGCAATACCTCCTTAAACAAGCCAACCCCATCGCAGCTTTACCGAATTCAGATATGGATTGAGGTCTTCATTGAATAGAAAAACAGATACCTCTATTTTGGTTTTTCAGTAACTGATGTTTGAATTTCATGAGATAACCCACTTACCGCAACTGGCGGATCCATGAAGATTAATATTGTGATAATTACATTGCCGACCAGCCCCATGTAGCGTGTCACGAAGAACCACAGTGAACTTCGAGTCTTTGGGCGTTTCCACAAGTACTCAATCTCGTCTCCTGAATGAATCTATCGTAAGTTCTCCGAAATGTCACAAGATTGACCAAAATGAGGCCTGTCGGACCTATCGTGATGAGGTAGTCGTAAACAAGAAGCGCTGCAGATGATCGGTTGTCAGTGTCGCACATCAAGTCAAATGCTTATTGCGCCATGAAGTAACGGGAGGAGGGAGGTGGAAAGAGAGGACTAACTCAGGGCAAATATCTGGTCATAACCAGGAGCTCCCCTATTCATGGGGAGATGCCGTGCAAAATGTCAGTGTTGTGCAGGCTGAGTCATAGCGGATATCATCTTGATGATACTCACAAGTCCGGGTTGTAATACCCCTCGATGCTGTTGGTAGTGAACGCCATCGATAATCAAAAAGAGGGAGCTAATTCCCACGGCAAAGCTGTCTAGCCTGGAAGCAGAGTATGAGAGCAGAAGAAAGGGAGGGATGGGAGGGAGGTGAGATACATATACCCAGAGCAAACACCAGAGTCGGAGAGCACCTCAGCGCCCCTCAGGGTATCAAATACAACACATCAATTCATCATCATACTTTGGGGTCCCCTGCGCCTTGCGGTCAATTTGATATAGTCCACATTTCAGGAAGTTTGGCATTGCAAAACAAGGAGTTGGAACAGCGCAAGCACAAAGGTACGCCCCTATTTGTATCCACGACCCTATAATTTCTACATATTCGCACTCAGGCACTCTCTCATATTGGTATCACCCCACAAGCGCTCTCCTATATTGGTATCACCACTCTAAAGCTGCTATGAACCATCATTGTTATTTCTGTGGAATGTAATATTATCTGATATTGATGTGGTACAGTGACAGTCTTGCTTTGATGGTGATGAACTTCCGCTTCTGAAGACTCAATCTGTCAAACCGTTAACATCAGGTGAGTTGACTGTCTCAGAGGGAGCTTTTCTATTACCGAAGTATAATCAGCTCTCTGTCGATACCGGATGATCTAGAATCTTGCAACTGTTAAATAATGGCAGAAGTAGCACATATTGGATCGTTGATCAAGACAAATCACGCCCCCAGAAGGGAGACAATTCTGGGTGAGAGTCCTATGTAGAGTGAAGTAGTAGGTAATGGCGAGCACAGACATACATAACTTACCTCAGTGAGATGCTTTCCAATTCCTTGCTAGTCAGGGGCCTTCCACGGTAATTGCCGAAAACACTACTCCCCTTCCGAAACCCCCAAGCGAGTTACGGGGTCTTTCGCCCAGGCTGCCTTTCTGAACAGCCATATAATGATGCCAACAATTCCCCAATGATGCCTAGATGTGTGCAAGGTGTTGTATCGCAGAAGTAACTGCCCAGGTAGACGTCGGACTCGCACAGCGTGTCAGTGTATCTGTGGCCGAGTGGACACTGGATATGTTGGTACGGGCGCTAGTGCCACTCATCGACTTTCATTATTGGTAGTAGCCTATTCTACAATTCAAGATATGATATCCTACAATCTCTACACGGATGATTTGTCTGTTGTAGTATACTTGCGGGATATTATATAGGGGTTTCTTCAACTAATTCAGCGGCAATAACTACAAATACATAGTAGCAATGTGTTTGACAGAACGAGATGACCAGGTTGCCGCTCGCAGCCAAGCCAGTGCTGACAAAGCATCAAGCCACTCGCTTAATGTGTTGTCATTTGGCAATCTTTCGGATGCCCCAACCTCTGCCTCAAAATCAATACAATCCCGTCGAGGAGGTCCCCAGAATATACATGAATTGGTCATAGTAGTCATCCTAATGCGCAACATATACGGCATGCATTTGCTTATATCAATCAATGATAGAATCTTTACTGCTACTCATATATAACGGTTGCAAGCATCTAGATCATCCGGTGTCAACGGAGAGTTGGGATATGTTTTTCCAATAAAAAATCTCCCTCTGAGACTTCCAGAAAATCATCGGTCGCCTCACAGTAAATTCATCTGACATTGACAGATTGATGAACTTTTCAGGCTCAAGCGCAACTTGAGTTTGAACAGTTCATGGCACAAAACAGTATTTCTCGCATTGAAGCAGTTTTTTGTGAGCTCGAAAATCCGACAAGCAGTTAAAACACTTGAAAAGACACTCGTGAAGCACAGTCTTCAAAATATTTTGATGTGTACCGATCGTCACAGCTAAATAAAGGGTCGTGGATATGAATAGAGAAGTACAACTATTCATACACTGTGGCGCCTCTGTTTTGCAATGCCAAAATTTCCGAGATGAGGGCTACATCGAATTGACGGCAAGGTAGATGGATCTCCAAAGTATGATGATGAATCAAAGTGTTGAACTTTGACCTTTTCGAAGGTTGTCAGGGGAGCTGTGGTGCTTTCCGACTCTGCTGTTTGCTCTGGGTATATCAACCATCCCCCCCTTTCGTCTGCTCCCATACTCTAACCTCAGCCTAGATGCTTTAACGTGGGTATTGGATCCCTCTTCTTAATCATCGATGGCGTCCACTATCAGCAGCAACTCGAGAGGGCGGTGAGTACCAAGATGCTATCCACTATCCAATCTGCAGAACACTGACATTTTCCCCGGCATTTCCCCATGAACAGGGCAGTCCTTGACTATCCCCAGGTTTTCGCTGTCGGTCAGTCCTCTCTTTCCCCTTCCCCTCTCCTCAATTACATTATAGCGCGATAAGCATTCGATAGAAGTACGACACTGACTGTCGTTCGTCTGCAGCGCTTCTCGTTTACGACCACTCCATTACGATTGGTGAGGCGGGCCTCATTTATTATCGCGCTTGTGACATTTGGGAGGACTGACAAAAAGATTCTTGAAGGGGATGAGATCGAGTACGTGTGGAAACGCCCAAAGACTCGAAGTTCATTATGGTTCTTCGTGACACGATACATTGGGCTGTTCGGTAATGTAATGGTCACTATATTGGCGTCCATGGATATGTCAGATGCGGTAAATGGGTAGTCACATAGTCATTCAAGCGCCTGTTACTGAAAGACCATTATAGAGGTATCTATGTTTTCATTCAACGAGGACCTCAATCTATATCTGAAGTCGGTGAAGCTGCAATGAGATTGGCCTGTTTAAGGTGATATTGCTCCTTATAACCCAAGGGGTTGTTGGTAGTAAGTACAGTATACAATTCTGCCGAGTTGAATGCCCAATAAACATCCCGCAGTTATTTTTGCATTGCGAGTATATGCCCTATACAAATGCACACCGCGAATTCTGGCGTTCATAGTGGGAAGTGTAATAGTGCTGGTCGCTATAGCCTCGGTGAGTAGCGCCTGGAATCTTTGCTCAGATTTAGTGGCATTCTAACTGACGATATAGTGGCTATTATTCGGGGGGAAAGTCGTCTACGTCGGTCCGTCAAGCGCCACTGGCTGCGACAGGGGCATCGATTATAAGACGTAGGCAATCACTTTATTTTTTCTGCATTGCGGCACATTGAACAGCTGTGTATCACGTAGCTTAATACGTGAGCCCGCTTTTTAAACCTACCGGCCTTTGTTACCCTCTGAATACCATCTGATGTATAGGCACCGCTGGTTACAGTGCATGGAAAGCGCTCCTCGTATATGATTGCATTATCTTTGGCCTTACAATATACAAATCATGGACCGCAAGAGTTGACCATGGCATCACCGGAATCAGCATTCCTCTTATGGCAGTGCTTCTTCGAGATGGTATGCCCGAATGTGTCCACCTCTTTCAATCGTACTGACTGGTCTTGCCATCTAGGTGCTATATATTTTGCGTAAGTACCGTCTTGCTGTCCTTCCCGTTTTTTTTCGTGCATCTAATTAATGTTTCTGGAATAAGGGTGTACATTCTAACATTCTACGTGAGCATTGTCCTGTTTGTTTCGTGATATCTTTCTGACTCTTTCTTTCTTGCAGTTTACCGCGGTATGTGCATATCGTTTTCCCAATGTCCCATGCTGACATCCGCCAGCCTTTCTGGCGCGGCGATCTGGCCACTTTCGCGAGCTGGTTAGTAATGGGCGATGTAAATAAGGGATTTACTCACACAGTAGAACTGCATGTCAATCACCATGATATGCCGTGTCATGCTCAATCTACATCGAACTGTAGACAGTGGTATCTATACCACCCATAGGACACTGGCCGAGTGCGATTTTGCGCCAGGTTTGTGGACAGATACTCTTGATATCATCAACCCCACAGCAGGCACTGTGGACATATGGACTTCAACGCGGGGGCAAGGCAAGGGTATGAAACACAGTAAATAGCACCGTACATTACACAAAAACATACACCGTACATAGCTACTAAACATACGCCGTACATAATCATGTGACTCCGATACCAAAGCAATTTATGGCACACAGCAGGTGCAGATGTATGAGACGCAAGCGAATTTGTCACTGGTGCAAAAATTGAGAGAGAGAGATGTCGCTAGCGATATATTCTTCAGCACGGGGGTTATCGCCGTACGCTCCTGGATTTATCGCCAGCAATAAATCTTGTAGTGAGTTGGCATTATCACGTGGTACCGCTTTTAACGCCAGCAATATACTCTCCAGCACGGAGATACCGTCGTGGGCTCCTGATTTGATCGGGAGCATGTTGGCATTATTATGTGCTGGTGATTTTATTGCTGGCCATATTTTCTCCAGCGCAGGGTATCGCCGTGCGCTCCAAGTTTTATCGCCAGCGGTAAATTCTCTAGCGTGTTGGAATCACTGTGCGCTGCCGCTTTTATCACCAGCGATAAATTCGGTAGCGCGTTGAAATCGTCGTGTGCTGGTGATTTTATCGCCAGCGATATATTCTTCAGCCGGGGTATCGCTGTGCGCTCCAGGTTTTGTCGCCAGCGATAAATTCTGTAACGTGTTGGCATCACCGTGCGCTGCCGCTTTTATCGCCAGCAATATATTCTCCAGCACGTGGGTATCGCCGTGCGCTGTCTATTTTATCGCCAGCAATAAATTTGGTAGCGTGCTGGTATCGCCCCGCACTGCTGATTTTATCGCCAGCAACAATTTTGGTGGCGGGGGGGGTATTGCCGTCTGTTACTGAATATATTGCTAGCAATAAACTCGGTAGCACAGTGCTCTTGAACGGGAACACGTGGACCTAGAGGTAATTCAGTTGGGTATAACGGACTGAGTGATGTCGACGAGGCATTGCGAATGCATGCAGAGCGGATTATGTAATGAGAGCGATGTCGCGTAGAAGTTTGACAATTACTAAATACGGGAATATGTGTACGTGAATGATAGAAAGTTCAGCAAGTGCATCATTGTGCGTTGATGAATATGTCGGTAGCAGTGAGTTTGGTAGCGCCGGTGGCATCACCCTGCGCCGGTATGACGCACCGAGCTTATAATCCTCATGAGAGTTGTACCACTCACTTCATCTGCATAAAAATCATTTGCTGGCAACGTTGTGTCAAGCCAGTTGAGAGAGAGAAGAAGTTTACAGAGTTGAAAAGTAATGTTGATGTAGTCCCAAAAGATTGACCGAGGTACGGCACCCGGTTCTGGCTGGTGATAGAGCCCGATGGTAGTAAGCAATAAGCTCTGCCAGTGGCGAAGACATCGCTAGGATATATTTGCTTGCTAGCGACGTTTGCCGCACGGTGTATATTCTTGCTGGCGAACTTTTACTTGTGACGCTTAAACAGGTGCAGTAATTTATTCCTGCCGTTGTTCGCCTTAATATGCCCAAAAATAGATTGGTGCTCAGGCACAAAGCCCCCACCACGATTTCCTTGAATAAGGGCCCTGTCGCACACACAGGAGAAATATGAGGTGTCACCTCACCCTTCAGATCTACTTTACTGATGTGTAAAGGTACCGTAGGGCTGCTGGGGTAATCAATTGGCTGGCCCTGATAGCGGTTGTGAGAAAGTGAGGGATATGACGTCACACACATAGCCACTAATTGACGGGCGCTTAACTACTGGCAGACGCTGGTACTGTCTATGATCTGCTGTAATGGACTGTCAACAACTACATGCTTTGTATAACACTACAAGAAGAAAAAAACACTGTACTTGTAGCTTTAATCTCACCTTGCATGTCAGTTTCTCAAGTTCACCGACAATTGTCAAAAAGGTGTTCGATTGGACCAAAACTAGTTGAAACTACATCGTGTACAACGGTAAAGTACTCCCTTGTGTAATTTTTAGTTGTATTAATTTAATACATATACCAATCAAGTCTTTCTCATTAAATAATATACAGAATCTGATGTAATGAAATGAGTATATAATTGCTAAACAAACGAGTCCACAAGTGAATATACTCTGAGCTTTCAACACGCACTGAGGTCATCTCCAGTTGACTGGCAAAAAATAACGCACACAAAATTTTCTATCGCCGTCTTGATTGTAGAAAGACATAAGTATTAGAGGTCCTTCTTAGCACACCACTCAAATTATGCACCAAATCAACTGTTGATTACTGATAATGATAGTATTGTCGTCTAAAGCAGAGAAGATGTTTGTTCACTAAGGTATGCTAAAGGTTTCGAGGATGGTACAGTTAAAATCTGCCTTCTCAGCTTGGAAATACGTGTAATATGAATACTCACTTGCAGTATCTGTGATAATATGATCATTTCCCCCAGTCAGATGGCGTCAGAAATGCCAGTATTTGGGAGACTGTATCCCGAAGCATTATCCCGAACGCAGAATCAACATACCGAACGCGATCCCGAACGCTGCACTGCCACAGCCATATTACCATCAACGAAGTGTACAAGTTTCATTATATTGATAAGTCATGGCTTCTACATATACCGACAACCTCAGAGCCCTGGAAACTCGAAAGCAGTCAATACTGGCAACAAAGAAGAGGTACTATATCAAGTCCGTATTCACTTATTTCTTCGCAAACCAGCACTCACATGACTCTGCCTTTCAAAAGAAATGCTCATTTCTTGAAAGAAGGGAAGGCTTCAAGCTAAACGTAGTCATTCGAACAGGTTTGGACTCCTCATGCATTTAACCCTCCCCCAAGTGACGAGGCCTCTCTTTAGAAAGCAGATGCGCCTTCAAGAAGATATTGCGCCGACGGAGAAACCTCTGAAATATGTCAAATTTCAATTCACGACACAATTGTGTGTTCATTTGCTATTAAATGATCCACAGAGTTGTTGATTGGGTTGAAGGATCTTACAAAAGAAGGCGTCCAAGGAGCAGCAGCGAATTGGCCTTATTTTTGGGGTGTATGGCTGCTGGGCGATCTATTCGAGCGCTGTGCAATAAGAAATGGGGTAGACGACGATGCGCGCGCTTGTGGGAATCTCTTGGCGAACACTCTCGTTTTTGACTGACATCTTGCGAGAGACGCAACTGACAAGACGACAAGACTTGCGTTTGATCTTATCCCACTGGGAACCGTCCCGGTCATAAACTCGCCATTACATGGGGACGCGAACCATGTTGGCATCTTGAGGGAATACCGGAATTCGCTGTGTGATTCTATTTTAGCGGTCCCTAGCCTATCATGACAAATAGAAGCCCACCTGTGCTGGGCATGTTGTTTGGACATGATTTACACAATCGGATATGTGGTTACATTTGTTCTACATTTTAGCCGCTGGAAGAGGCATATCCAAATTATGCGAATGCCTCTAGCGACATTATCCGCGAATGTTGCCAGCAACATTTTCCACCAGCAATGAAGCCGTCGAATGGTGATCAACTCACTAGTGTTCTGCTACAAGTAACAACCGCGGTACTGAATTTACTGCTGGCGGTATGCCCAGCAGCGTACAGGGTCGCCCACGCGCTATCAAATTAATTGTTGGCGACACATTCAGCAGCACATGGCGATGCCACCGTGCCACCGAAATTTTTGCTGGTGATAAAATTAGGAAAGCATGGCAATGCCAACTCGCTACCGAATTTATCGCTGGCGATAAAATTGACAGCGCACGGCGATACCCCTGTGCTGGAGAGTATATTGCTGGCAATAAAAGTGGCAGCGCACAGTGATGCCAACACGCTAGAGAATTTATCGCTGGCAACAAAACCTGCAGCGCACAGCGATACCCCGTGCTGAAGAATATATCACTGGCGATAAAATCACCAGCACACGACGATTCCAACACGCTACCGAATTTATCGCTGGCGATAAAACCTGGAGCGCATGGCGGTACCTCCGGGCTGAAGAATATATTGCTGGCGACAAAATTTGTAGCACACGGCGGTACCCCCACGTACCGAATTTATTGCTGGCGATATATTCAGCAGTGCACGTGTGCGGCGAGGCCTCGCGCTACCAAATATATTGCTGGCGATATTTGTCTCTCTTGATTTTGCGTCGGTGACAAGAGGTCACCCCCTTAGGTGGTGATATTCCTTAGCTGTCCTACAACAGAGGTAGTGGCGACACAAATAATTTGACATACACACAACTATATGGATGGAAGTGATTTTTATTTTGAAAGGTAAGACGTATTGACTAATCATCTATTCATATAAGCTGGGAAACAGAGATGAGTAGGGTGCCCTCGATAAGAGCACGTGCATGGGAGATGTACGGGGTAGTCATGTAAGGTATGTACGGTGTTCACATTGGTTGTATGTACGGTGCATTATACGGTCATACGATATGGCAAGTATCCGTCAACGCGGAACCCTCAGCCAAATATGATTTGATGGGTTCGCTGAGGAGTTAAGCTTCATGAGCGGACCGCGTCTTCCTCGCGATCAGTCGTCCGCCGCTAGACCTAGGGCCAAAGACGGAACAGAGGTTATACTAGCCGCCATGACGGTGTCTATCGTGTCTGTCGTGCGATAGAGTCCTGTGGGGTCATCAGAGGCTAACATTGCAAGGCTATTAGGAGTTGTCTCCAGGAAGCCTTCACTGAAGCGAAGGGGGAACAGTCAATGTGGGCCAGCATAGGTACATAGCCTAGCTTTGGGCTTATTCGTTTTCCGATTGTGGATCCGGATTGGATTGCCCTGATGCGTTTTTGTGTATCATCATTGTAATTGACTTGAGCTCCCTTTTCATTATTCCTCCCGCATGACAACATCCCATTATTACATAGTAGGGTAATTTTCTTCTTTCAAAGCCCTTTTAAGCCTTCAGAGAACCCGTCAAAAGATATCTACCCGCGAATCACGCCATGAAGTCTCTATGTCCAAAGTTCCCGTTGTGGGGCAGGCGATATCAAGCTCGGTCAGTGTCCGATGAGTGGTATTGATACCACTGTCCGCAGTTCGATGTAGATTGAGCATGAGACGGCATATCATAGTGAGCGACATGCTTCTCCACCGTGAGCAAATCCTTCATTTCCATCGGAGGAAGTAACCTGTCACTCACCAGCTCGCGAAAGTGGCCAGGTTGCCGCGCCAGAAAGGCTAGTGGATGTCAGCTGGTGCTCGAAAGGACAAGTGGAAACTGATGTGCGCATACCCCAGTAAACTGCAAGAAAAGAAAGGGTCAGAGAGTTGTCAGAGAGATATCATGAAACAAACGGGACGATGCTCACGTAGAAGGTGAGGATGTTCAAAAGGTTGCAAAGCACCAACACCCTTATTTTCAAACATAAATTAGATGCACGAAAGAGCTCGGGAAGGACAGCGCCTACGCAAAATATATAGTGCCTAGGTGGTAAGACCAGTCAGTGAGATTGAAGAGATGGTCACACTTGGACATACCATCCCGAAGAAGCAGTGTGATAAGAGGGATGCTGATTCCGGTGATAACATGGTCGAGTCTTGCGGTCCATGTTTTGTATATCGTCAGGCCAAAGATGATACAATCGTAAACGAGGAGCGCTTCCCATGCACCAGCAATGCCTGTAGACCGGTGTCAGAAAATTTATACAGCAACAAATGTAGATCTCAAAATCCGACTGACGTATTGAGCTGCGTGAGCATATGTATACCGCTGTTCAATGTGTCACTCTGTAGAAGAAACAAAGGAGTTGCCTACGTCTTATAATCGAGACCTGTGTCGCAGCCAACAGTTGACGGAGCATCGACGACTGTTTGCCCGATGAATGTCCACTGTGCTGTCAGTTAGGATACAACTAGAATCCGAGCGACGTTTCCAGGTCCCACTTACCAAAGCTATAGCGGCCAGCACCATCGCAGTGCCCACTACGGATGCCAGAATTCGCAGCGAGCATCCGTACAGGGCATATATTCGCAATGCAAGAAGAACTGTGAAATGTCAGTTGGGCCCCATTCAACACGGCAAAATTGTATTTTGCACTTACTGCATACGACCCCTTGAGTTACAACAAGGAATATCTCCTTAAACAGATTAACTCTATGGCAGCTTCACCAAATTCAGATATAACTTGAGGCCCTCATCAGATGCGGAGACTGATATTACCTCTATATGGGTCTTTCAGTACTGATGCTTGACTCATCCCCGTATGATATGTTAACCCACTTACCGCAATTGACAAATCTACGAACGCCAATACAGTGACCAGTATATTGCCGAACAGCCCCATGTAGCGCGTCACGAAGAACCATAGTGAACTTCGAGTCTTCGGGCGCTTCCACAAGTACTCAACCTCATCTCCTAAAAGAAGCTCTCGTAAGTCCTCCCAGATGTCGCAAGCGCTAGCAAAACTGGACCTATTGTGATGGAGTGGTCGTAAACGAGAAGCGCTGCAGACGATCGACAGTCAGTATTGTGCTGTGAAGTGACAGAAAGGGGAAGTCGACAGGGATGACTGACCGACAGCAAAAACCTGGGGATAGTCAAGACTTGCCCTATGTATGGGGAAATGCCATGCAAAACGTCAACATTATGTGGCACGTTGGATAGTAGAGACCGTTTTGATCCTCACCCCGCCCCCAAGGTGCTGCTGACAGTGGACGCCATTGATAGTTACGAGAAGGGGGCTAACACCCCCCGTCCAAGGCTTCTAGGCTGAGCGCAGAGTATGGGAGCAGACGAGAAAGCGGCAATTACAAAGCACCCCTAACAACCTTGAGCAAATATCTGAGCGGCAAGACCATAGCTTTTCGTGTGACTATCTGGTCATCAAGTGAGCGTCTTCGCGAATGGAAATGCCCCGCTCTTGACTTAGCCCCAGGTAGCCAACAACCATGAGTGTATCTCTGTTTGCTTGTAACTATTTTAGTAATATTGATCCGACGTGTCAACATGTCAAGGCTTGCTTTGATGGTGATGAACTGCACGCAGCCGGCGCTGGAGTTTTTGGTTCAAAGACGATGCCTCAGAAGCGCCTTTTGATGTGCTTGGGCTCCTTGTCGGGTTTTTAAGCTCACGGACTCCTTGTATACGATGAATTGTTTTCTGTCATCAACTGTGCAGGCTTAAGTTGGGCTTGAGACTCAGAGATTCATCAATCTGCCAAACGCCAGAATCGTTTAAATTTACTTTGAAGTGATTGATGAGTATCTGGAAGTCTAAGAAGGAGCTTGCTGTAACCTTTTGGGAAAGTATATCCCAATTCTCCATTGATACCAGATGATCTAGATGCTTGCAACTGTTTGGTGGTGGTAAATATTGTATCATTGATAGAGCCTTTTGAGGATTGACCCAGACACTGTTCTAGCTTCAATCCATTAGGCCTGAGTTGTGCGCGGTATATAATTGATAACGTCTGTGAATTACTAGTTGGAACTGCGAGATCCAAGTGCGAGAGGTGGCTCGGCACTGGCGCACTGGCACCCGGACCGTCGAAGTGGCACAACCAGCGCAGAGGGCTTGTCAAGCACCTGAATCAAGCGATACTGCGGCCATTGGCATTTCTGCCGATTCTTCCAGCCTCTAGGCTCTCAAGCGTAACAATGAACATGCCCCTGTCCCAATTTATAAGCGTTGAGCAAAGAGTGCTAGTGAACAACTGATCTGCAGGTCTGGGCGGTTTTGTACTCATCATGATTGGTTTTGTATGTTTGCCAAATTCCTCCTTAGGGTCTCCTTCTCTTCACAGTGTTTCTGTCTTGAAATTCAACTATCACGTACACAAATAAGGCGCAATCCGATACAGGTTCGCACAACAGGGCCAAATAACAGATAGTTGGTTATTTGACTGTTATTGACTTTTATGTCTAAATGATCAAACGCATAACCGACAATCAGCTGTAACAAAAATCCGGGTAAACTTGACCAAACTTTACACAACTATAAACTCGGCTGGGAAATCTCAAAATAAAAGGCCGTATACACTCCATGAGCAAAATTTATGCCAGGCAGCAAAAAATTGACAGATAACATTGATAAGTAGCGCCCAACCATTGAGAATGAGGTAGAGGCGCAGCGGCCAATGTCGACGACTGGTCAATGTGTCACAAATAATCATAACGGGTCTCAATTATTTGATCGCCTGTCAATATTTCGATGTCCTTTAACCGAAGGCATTGAAAGATTATTTTCACGCGGATCCTGCGATGAAGCTTCTATGTCCAAAATGCCTGTTGTGGGGCAGACGATACCGAGGGTGCCTGTCGGCAAAATGGAGGCGAAATCGCACTCGGTCAGTGTCCGATGGGTGGTATAGACGCCACTGTCCGCAGTTCGATGTAGATTGAGGATGAGACGGCATATCATGGTGAGCGACATGCTACTCGACTATGTGAGTAAATCCTTCATTTACATATCCCATCACTCACCAGCTCGCGAAAGCGGCAAGGCCACCGCGGATGAAAGGCTGGCAGATGTCAGCATGCTCCCGAGAGGGCAATTGGAAACTGTGGTGCACATACCCCAGTAAACTGCAATAAAGAGTCAAAGAGATATTGTGAGACAAACAGTCGATGCTCACGTAGAATGTCAGGATGTTCAAAAGATTGCAAAACACTAATACCCTTATTCCAGAAACATAAATCAGATGCACGAAGGAACTCGGGAAGGGCAGCACCTACGCAAAATATATAGCACCTTGGTGGCAAGACCAGTTAGTGAAATTGAAAGAGATCGACAGATTTGGACATACCATCCCGAAGAAGCAGTGCAGTAAGAGGAACGCTGACTCCGGTGATAACATGGTCAACTCTTGCGGCCCATGTTTTGAATATTGTCAGGCCAAATATGATGCAATCGTAAACGAGGAGGGCCTCCCATGCACCGGCCATACCTATATGTCATATAATACTGAGAGGGCAACAAAGGCAGATTTTCAAACCGGACCAACGTATTGAGCTGCGTGACATGCCACCGTTCAATGTGCCACGCTGCAGAATAAAACAAAATAATTGCCTACGTCTTATAACTGAGGCCTGTGTTGCAGCCAGCATTTGGTGGTGCGTCGATGACTGTTTGCCCGAATAATGACCACTATGTTGTCAGTTAGAATGCAACTAAATCTGAGCAAATAACTCAGGTGCTGCTCACTGAGGCAATAGCAACCAGCACCATTGCACTTCCCATTATGAACGCCAGAATTCGCGGCGAGCATCCATACAGGGCATATACTCGCAATGCAAGAATAACTGTGGAATATTTGTTGGGCATTCAGCTTGGCAGAGCTGTATCTTGCACTTACTGCCTACGACGAATTGGGTCACGACGAGGAATATCTGATTGAACTGGTTAAATTTCTTGCAGCTTCACCAAAGTTCAGATAAATCGTGAGGTCATCGCTGAAAGAGAAATAGATACCTCTATAATGGTCTTTCAGTAACTGATGCTTGGGTTCTCGAGTGGTAACCCATTTACCGCAGTCGGTATATCTGTGAATGTCAATATAGTGACCAATACATTGCCAATCGGCCCTATGTAGCGTATCACCAAGAACCATATTGAACTTCGAGTCTTTGGGCGTTTCCACAAGTACTCAATCTCATCCCCTAAAAGAAGCTGTCCTTAGTTCTCTCAAATGTTGCAAGCTCTATCAACACTGGGGCCTGTCGCACCTATTGTGATGGCGTGGTCGTAAACGAGAAGCGCTGCAGATGATTGATAGTCAGTGTCGCACTTCTATCGAATGCTTATTGTGATATCAAGAAAATAAAGAAGGGAGGTTGAAAGAGAGGACTGACTGACAGCAAAAACTTGGAGATAGTTATGAATTGATCTGTTCATGCGGAAATGTCGTGCAAAACGTCAGTGTTATGCATGTTGGATAGTAGATAGCGTCTTGATGCTCACATTTCTCTCAAGGTGCTGCTGATAGTGGATGACATCGATAATTAAGAAGAGGGAGCCGACACACGTCGAAGGCGTCTAGGCTGAGTGAAAAGAATGGGAGCAGACGAAAGGGAGGGATGAGGAGGGGGGACTGCGATATATTCAGAGCAGACGCCAGAGTCGGAAAGCACCGCGGCTCTCCTGACAACCTTTGCAAATATCAGAATTTAAGACATCGATTCATCATCATCATACTTTGGAAGGCCTTCCGCCTTGCGATCGATTCGACATAGATAGTCCTCATATCGGGAAGTTGTCGGGAAGTTTAATATTGTCTCTGTAGTATTGATGCGGTATGACAGGACTCGCTTTAAATTTGATGGTCATGAACTGTCACTTCCAAAGACTGTGCCTCAGGAAAGCCTTTTCGTGTGCTTTGGCCACGCTTCGGGTTTCTAGGCTCACAAAATAGCCTGAATGCGAGAAACTGTGTTTTCTCTCATGAACTGTGCAGGCTTGAGCTGGGATTGAGACCTGGACTTCATCAATCTGTCAAATCATCAATGTCAGGTGAGTTGACTTTGAGGTGACTGATGAGTACCTGGAAGTCTCAGGGGGAGTCTTCTATTTTTTCAAAGTATAAACCAGCTCTCCGTCGATGCCGGATGATATAGATTGTTGCAACCGTTAATATGAATGGCCGTAGTAATCATTGCATCATTGATAAAGGCAAATACTGGCATATTTATTGCGCACTAGGTAGGACATCTATGTTCACTTTATTCATGGTCTGTCGGGACTTGTGCTGGCTGAGCTCCCAAACACCCTGTCCCGAGTATAGTAAGCAAGCAGGCGGAACAAGAGGCGTCAGATTCGCCGATCCCGGACATTGCTGAGGTAAGCGTCCCCTCGAGGGGACACCCCAAATTGGGACGACGCCTTGACGGCGCGGCAGCATCGGCAGGTAATGGTACGGTGATGGGCAAGTCATGTTCCCACCCAGATATGCACGCCTCGCAATGGGCATTGGGGCGTCCTTCATCCCTCCTGCTTGATGCGTCGAGCATTACGGTGCGCCTCTCAGAATAACAGCCCTACAATGGCAAAGTAATGTTGTATATGCTGTATCACCAACTACTTCAAATCATCCTTCTTTAAATACTTATCTTTCACATTCTTTGTCCAATAATTTCTCGTCCAACAATGCACCGGTTTCAGCGCAATCATCCAGCCAAGACAGCATCCCACTAGAGACAGGTCAATTTCAGTGTGAGAGATGTCAAGAAACATTCTGCTTTCCTCTCAAATGAGGCAGCATTCGGGTGGGACAAAGTACAAGGCAAAGTATCTTGGTGAGTGACTAGCCAAGCTCTCTCTCCTGTGTGCTTAATCGTCAGTTGATAGACCGTATATTGGCTCAGCTAAGAAACGTTGGCATTGAACCTTCAGACCTGGATCAATGGCCCATATCTATGCTACCTAAACATCCCCGCTCGTGTCCTGGCGCAACGTTCAGGGCACCTACCCCTCCTCGCAATAGCGGCCATGCAAAGTCAACCTGCGAGCAGGCCTATAGCTTTTGAATTCACAATGCCGCTAAGATAAGTGCCTCGAAAGCGTGCACCAATGTCCCGATCAAGTGCGTTCAATGCACGAAAATCAACTTCCACTAGAAGTATAATCTGCGTCGGCATCTGGAGGAGCGCCATCCATCCTAGAGATAGCTACTTTACTCACCAACTGCAAAAGAGATGACTGCGTTTGCCAAGGAGATCACCATTACTGACGACGAAGAAAAACCTGGGATCCCGCCAAAATATCACAATAAGTGGTTTTCAGTCTCGAGCCAGACCTACGATACTCGACGCATGCATGGCCTCTCAGTTGATATAGCAGGCGACCACCATGGGCAACCATCTGTCCGATGGCGATGAGCCGCGGACTTATTGAACACTAACTGAATTGCCATGTTGCTGGCATTAATGCTGAGATAGATCCACTTTATCAATCTTACAGTTTATGCCAATCAAAGCGATAGATTATGATACAGCACTCAACGGCAATGCCACTCTTTTATGGGCAGTATGTACTTGCCCTGTTCTCGCTCTTCAGCCTCCTGTGGGCTGCCGTGCGGCGACCAGATGCCGAGTGACAGAAATTGATCCTAACTTGACGGCCGACAAGATGCCGCTATCCAAATATGGTCCTTACGTTTCACATCACAGTCCAAGATCGGCGGATCTGACACCTCTTGAGGCGGAAAGTCAGTCATTGGCTTGCTGTAATTCGAGCCCAAACCGATACCATCTGATGATCAAATTTGCCATCAATCTATCATTCACTGTTCAAAACACCTGTGTTCGATTCCGATACGCAGCAAATTTACTTAAGTATGCCAACAAAGTTTGCGGGATTCTGTGGGCGACTGCTAACATACAATATATAATGACATTAACCACACAAACGCCTCCGCTTGACATCTAGTTTTATTTGTTGTAGACTATTCTGATTTGTCTAAGTCCATTTTCAACTTGGGGCCATCCACAATATTAATGTTAGCTATTGTTATCTTCCCTTCCAACGTTCTGCCGTTTTCGCTGGCCCACAGCAATAAATTATCAATACGCCACCATCTGAGTCTGTTCAGAGGCACGGTTCCAATCTTGAGGACTTCATCGAGACTTGCTTTGTAGTCGTTCCACCCCACAACAGTATGGATGATCATCCGGCGAGGATACGCATGAAAACAATGCTTTTGATCTCAAAAGTCTCTTGTCAATGCCGAACTTCTGCGGTAGGTCGTGGAAGTGGCTAAGCTTGGACTGGTCCATGCCGTGGATGAGCTTCCGTAATGTTGAGATATTCGATTACATTGTCGCCTCTCCATACAAGAAAGCGGCTCGTCGCCCACCTCACACGCCTCAGTCACTCGCCACGACATGTCCGCCACTTCGTCTTTGGCTCAAGGGGCGGTAAGCGTTGTCGTTGACAGTGATGGTAAGCCTTGAGCCTTTCTGCACCTCATTCATGATTAACATTTGAGTCAAGATGGCGCAAAATCGATTGAGCCTGCATAGAAGGCTGCCCGTACGGATGGTGACGATGAGTAAATTTGATGTAGTTACTTTGTAATGTAAAATGAACCGACAGCAAGCCTCAAGATGACGAAGTCATCCCCTAGTTATATAGCGGGAGTGTATTAAAAGATTTGATTGGTCCCTGAGTGTACCCGTGGATTGGATGTGCCTGGGTGGTGCAGTGCAATAGCAGCTGTGTAATGGCCTCACTACGATATCACACCCCCAGGAGGGAGAGAATTCTGGGTGAGAGTTCTATGTAGGTAATGGTGCGCAGACACATTCATAATTTACTTCAATGCAATCCTTTCCAGTTCTTTGCTAGTATATCGGTTAGTACACGCGCCTGTCACGCGCGAAAGCTGGGTTCGACTCCCAGGCAGAGAGTTGTTGTTCCTTTTTCTTTATTCATCATGATCTCCTAATTTTTCTTGTTAGCGAGACAGTAGGGACAGAAAAAGACGCGGCTTTTGTTATTTATTGATTACCTATAACAATCTCAAATACTCGAGTAATCGCCGTCCGGACGCGTTTGTGCATTTTACCCTCCATACAGTTGTGCAAACCGGTCAGTCCACCACTCTACAGTATTAAAATTATCTCGCGATGGGGGGTGAAAAGGAGAAGTGTCGTGGCCAACGAGTGCCGCATCTATTACAATGTAGCACCCTTATATACGTAGATACCACTAAATAATCACATGTCAATGATAAGATAAGAGCGGTGGCATACCGCCAAGCGAGCAACACCTAGCACATACTTACTGATTGTGCGGAATTCTGAACTCAATCTAATGAAGAATGATTATTGAAAGCCCAGTGTGGGTTGAGTTAAGCATCAGATTTGGTTTCCGGAAAATGCCGCATCCCCTTCCATTCCGCACTGAGACCTCGTCTTGTTCTTTCCCGTCCTCCTCATCTTTTAACCTCCTGCCGCGAAATCCTGACCCTGCTTTGTCTGTACTTCACTTTCTTCTTTCACGAGGACTTGAAATGGCCTGCCATACTTTCTGACATGCTCCTTTTACAAGGCCTGTCGCCTGAGCTCGTCGCCTCTATGTACTCTGGTTTTCAGACCATCATATTTCAGCAGGATCGCATTCCTTGCCATGCGACATGAGCCACGCTCTCATTTCCTCCAGCGCTACATTTATATGGTGGTTGGACTCAATCTATGACAACCAATCACCAAGCTACTGACAACCAAAGGGGTGTAGTACATACGGGTGCTTTGCGTTGCGCGAGAACTTGTCCTGAACAGAAACGACATGAAAAGCTACACATCGCGAACGCCCGACGATACAACGAATTGGATGCGCATCTCTCATCGCTGTGCCTTGCTGATCCTAGATTCCGTTCGACTGGTATGCAACGCTCATCCTTTGGGTAGCTTACTTAAGACTACCTCGACTTGACCAGATGTTGATGTGTATGAAACTCCCTCAAAACTTGCTCAAAATCCGACTTGCTACATAACTCAATCTGAACGCTGATCCCAGTCAGTACTCTATGTACCCAAATCATTCACACTTGGCTCACCCTCCAGTCACTAGTGATAACAAACTACTGCGTCAAGCCACTTCTCTGACCGTCAGGTACTCGTCCATTAGCACTGGCTTGTACTTAAATCATAGGTGAATCTCAATTGGTCTGTTGCTCTCGTTATCTGGGAATGCTATAATTTATCTCAACGTATGCTAACATCTTCAGCACTCAGATTGTCGACAAAGTCTATCCTATACATCCCGATATTGTGCGGCGCCGTGACACTGCTGTGTCTTAAGTTTTTTTTGCACTAGACGAGTATTTATATTTACAGTAAGACCCAGTTATGATGCAGATGTGCAGACATGTAATCAAATCTCGGACGATGACGATCATGGCCTGCACGGTCGACGCGTATCCACTATGGCACAAGGGTCAGGCTGCGTGTAAACGGTGGCACTCATCGGCAACTCATCGGTGTATGATTCTGCTGTGCTTCATCACGAAGGTATTCCGATTTTTGCTACTGGGAAGCTTCAGCAAGCCACAGGACTTCGTATGAAGATTCAAGACGGCTACAATCCAGCGCAATAAGGATGTTGCTATGCAAGTTATTCTCGATGGGCGCATGTATGGCGTGTAATTTTGTTTGAATATTTCGCTCCTTTCCAGGTGATTTCAATTAACGCCTTACCCCATCTTGTTTTCTGGTATTAAAGGGTTGAGAGAATTTGACTAGAAATGCGACTGCATACACCGACAAAACGAGATGTATATCACACACATACGAGCAACAATCTATGCCGACGAAATCTTATGTTTTATTTTTAGGTCGTAGTCTCCATGGAAGGTTAGTAGAAATAAGTAAGTGCTCGCCATGTCCTTTTCAACCAGCGATGCGGCCATACCAGACGCTTCTGGCTGCTTACAACCTATGAGGTTGTCGATGCTTCATTGTTGTATTTATCATAATATGTACTTGGTATCGGTGAGCGGTGATACATGTGTTCTTCGACCCACCATTCTCCGTCTCATCCTCACAAGTCTAAATCAGCCGCAGCGTTCTACTTCCACTGGCCGCTGGCCGGATCGAATTGCAGTTGTTGACATCTTCCATGAACGTTTCACGGTCCGACGCCAATTCAAATATTCAGCAACGACGGAAATAGCCCCACATTCACAAAGACTGTAACGGTGAGGAATCCCGCAAAATGAACAGCTGTGAGCTGGCCGCTGTCTTCTGACATTGACACCGGCGGTTGAGCTTCCTGGCATCGCATTTTGTCAGGGCCTCCGCGCATGCATTGCGCTCAAGAAATGTAGCTTGCGCAGGACAGAAGACTTGCGTAAAAATGCCCACATAGTTTGCCACTGTGTATGCGTATGGTGCCAGTAACCGCGCGGTTTCGCTGTTGGCAGCAACTTCGATGACGAAACACGGCCGCTAAACTTCGCTTCTTCCAAGCGAATTTCTGTCAGAGTGGCGAAGTTACAGGTGCCCCGCCATCATGTGCTACACAACATCCGTCCTTGATTGTCTAGGCGTAGCTGTGATATAAAGGCTAGAGGTTCTGTTCCACAGGTCCACGTCAAGTGGATCCAGCCAACACCAAATTGAACGCATTGGCATCATGCGCGCGACAACCTCCTCTTTGACCTTGCTCTCCATCGTCATCCCCCTGGCCTCGCAGGTGCAAGCCGCGTCCAAACCAAGCGCGGCGATACCCTTCTCGCCCGGCTTCGACATAGAGGCTGTTGTAGCTCAGGCGGTCTCCCTCCCGTCCCACTCATGGGAGTTTGGAACAGCATCTGAGGCGCTCCTCGAGCTCTTTGACGGCCCCATTTCGGTTTATGGCGCGCACCCCTTCCCTGTGCCGAAAGTGGCTCCCGCTAAGTCACAGTCACTCACCTATGCGCAGTCGAAGATCGTCATTGGCACGCCTCCAAATGGATTGAGTGACGGCGACGGCGCAGCTGGCGATCCAGCAAGCTTGGGCGTCAGCGCTGTCTTGCTTGGGAAAACCAACGCCACATTTGCGGCTGCGGCGACGGCAGAAGCAGAGTACCTTGTCAGCCAGGTACCTCGTTTCTGGAATGGCGCGATCTCGCACCGGGCGCTCTACGCCGAACTCTGGTGAGAGTCGATCAATCCGTATTATTGAAGGAATGAGACTGAACCCAGTCTGTCAGGGCGGACTCCATGTACATGGTGCCACCATTCCTGGCATACTACGGCGTCGCGACCAACAACGCGTCGTTCCTGCAAACCGCTGTCCAGCAGGTGTCCTTGTATCGCGACATCCTCATCGCCAACACCACGGCTGGTGCGGTCTCGCCTCCTTCCACCCACTCTCCCAACGCGACTGGCCTTTGGACGCACATCCTCGGCCCAGTTAGCACGGATCCAGGTATCTGGTCTACAGGCAACGCCTGGGCAGCCGGCGGCGCGACTCGTGTCCTCGCCACGCTCGTGAAGGCTCCCTCTACACTCTTCACCGGCAAGCCCAGCCCTGCACACCCCACGGAACAGTGGCGCGCACAGGGGGTCGCGAGCCTTGTTAAAGTCATCTCCGACATTCTCGACGGCGCGACGCGTGCCCAGCTCGATAGCGGACTGCTGCACAGCTACATCGACGACCCGACGTGGTTCGGCGAGATCTCGGGCAGCAGTCTCCTCGCGGCGACGGCATATCGCCTGACGACGCTCTCGAACGAGGGCCTCCTCGGTAAGAGCACGCTCTCCAAAGCCACGGCCGCGAAGTACATTTCTTTCGCTGAAGGCATCCGGACGACCCTCGCCACTGGTGACCACATCGTGAATGGCACGGCGACGCCTGCTATCAATCCGCTCAACTGGTTCGATCATACCCCATTCACCACTGGTAGCCCGGAGGGTAATAACTTCGTGGTGCTGCTCTACGCTGCATGGCGTGATTGTGTGCTCGCTGGTGTCAAAGGATGCAAAAGGCCGTCTCACTAGGCCATTTCTACATATCTAAATTATACATTAGGTTGTTTCGACTTGCGGGGAATATGGTAGTACATCCTGATAAATTACAAGTAAATTACAGAGCATTGTCCACAGAACATGCACAGCAAACAAAAACTTTTAAACTGCATAGCCGACATAGCCATTGTATGAGTCGAGATGTTGTTTCTAATAAAGATAACAATACAAAGAAACAGGTGTTGTGGTTAGTCTCCCGCTTCAAGACGACATTTCTATTCATAACGCACGTTTTCCGACTCCTGAGGGCTGTCCATATCCCTCAAGGTCTCCTTCGTTGTCTGCATTGTGATGACGACTGCCGGGCGTGATTGCGTCGAGAGTTGTGTGAAGTTTTGCATTGGAACTCGATTACCCCCGGAGAAGTCGGGTGGAGCCGACACAGAGACCGAAGACGCCATATCCCTGCGCAGCTCTTGTCGTGCGTTCAGGCTGTAGAAAATATATCAGCGGTCGCGCGGAGACGACGGAACAGGGCTTTTTCTTACGCAGAAAGGAAACTATTTGAGTATACTGCATCCCATAGTGATTAGCATTCGGTGCAAAGGGAGAATGGAAGCACACGCGGAAAAACATACGCTTTGCAACGAAGGTGTAAACCGCAAGCCAGACGACTGCACCCAAGCACTAGAATGAGCATGATATCGCCGTCCGGGTAATGAAATGCACCCACAATTATGCGGCATCAGGAGAAACTGAATGAATGGAAGCAGGTTGTCAGTACGACATCATGGCAATGTGATTACGGAGGATTGACGTACGCAGAGAATCAGAGAGATTGCAGCGATGCTAGGTTAGGTGATTATTAGAAACACAGACTTATTGCCATCCGCTTGAGGCGCGTACCTCGTCAACAACCCAGAGCCTGTGCGCATAGTATCAGAAAGTGAACAAATTCAGGGAGCAAGGTTGACTCACGAATGGTATATGTTATAATGCGGTCTAAAAGCTTGCTGATTCTGTGGGAAAAGGAGTCTGGTGTCAACAAACACGGAAATGCGGATGTCCTGGTACACTAAAATTTACGGAGCACCGCACGTACCGTTTAGCCTGCTTCTTCTTCTGCTTTCCAATGTACCACAGCATGGACATTGCTATAATGATATCTACCGCGGCGCTGACGACGAATATGACGGTAATAAGCCACTTGAGGTGTTCGCGAAAGAGTGCGATGTCCGGCGTGTTGATGCCTTCCACACTGAGGTAAATGCTGGCCACGAAGCGCGCGACGGACAAGGCGATGCAAATCCAGCCGATGTGACTATAAGGGCTGGGGAGAAGCTTCGCGAGACGCCTTGAAAAGAAGGCCTACGTACACCCATGGGTCAGTCACCCTGTTGGTGAACCAGCAAAATGCGCGACTCACCTGCACGATAGTTGTAATCGCCCCACTGAACATAACGGCCACTCCAATGCCCGGAAACTGTTTCAAAAGCCATGGCTGTCCATACCGTATGATAGTCGCCCTGTAGACCTCGAAGTTGATTCCTATAGTATGGCCAAGCTCCAAAAGCCTGGCGATTGTTCAGGTATGGAACCTCATAAAAGAACGAAAAGTCCCACCATATCAGACCCACCTGCAACGCGCGCGTCAGCAACAGTTACGGGCGCGAGGGTTCAGGGCTACTCACCAACACTTTGTTCGACCAGACATCATCCCGGTATAGTCGATAGTAGTTCCACGTTTGCAACGACACGATGCCAAAGAGGTAAACACCGAGGATGGAGCCGATCTGTAGTGCGCCTATCGTGCCGCCGAGTTTGATTGACTGCAGGTCGATGCTGGTGGGCGGTGGGGAAGCCATGGCGAAGCTCTACGACCATTCGACGAAATGTCGAGCGAAAGTTGAGGATCGAAAGGCGCGTCAAGGCTAACGCGGCGCGATCTTATATAGTATGCACGGTCCCATGTTGTCCCACATGCTACATCGTGAGGCGACGACAGCTGCCCTTCGAATATGTTTTTGCAATGGCATGCGAACACAAGTAAGGTCCCAACTTCAGTCCAAGTATAGATCGCCGGAACGGTGATAAGATTTGAGAACCAGAAGCCACTCCACAGAAATAGCAACGCGCTGCCGCCCACAAATGATTATCCCAGAACAGAAAATGGAAATTCTTCGAATCGCAAGCTCCATCCTTAGTGCAGTTGCCCCGTTTTCCATCAAAGTACGGTGATCGGTGGGCTCTGCAGATATTAGCGTGTTGCGGGATTGGTTGGGGGCTAACAATCGTGAAGAACATATAGAGAATTGCATGTTCACCCTGCGTGTGCGGTTTTTTGAGGTTGTCTGACCTCTCCATAATCACCCCAATAGCCAAGAAGTTGACCCTATGCAAAAGTGAAACGTACAAATGAGTCTGCACCCTCAAATATATGTCGGATAGAGAAGGAGCGAGGTTGTGGAAACCAGCTATAACCAGTCCGCATGAGATCGCCATAGCACGCGGTTAGTGCTGGCTAGTGGCCTTTGACGACACGGACTTGACCGAAGAATTTAAAATACGGCCCGGGAGCATTGTTGCAAATGAGGCATGCAGGAGCAGGTAATATGGGGAAGAAAACAGAATTTAGAATCGGGAACGAAAATTTCTTGTTCAAACGATAGCACAGCCACAAACGCCACTCGGATATTGCCCCCTCCCGGCTCCCGTCACCATCCTTCAACGTCGAGTTTCGCCAGGTCAACAGAGGGTATATTTCGATCCAACGGCCTGTAAATGTCAGTTGAAAGGCCTTGACGTGCTCAATATTGAGCGGGCTGTAGTACATCCCTGGTACCTGGCTACATTTTCGAGAAGCCATTGAGCGTGACGCGAATGAACATGCTTTGACACTCCTCTGAGGCGCGGGTCGCGTTATTGTGAAAACTTCCTACATGGGAATGCTTTGTAACTCAAGCTTCCTAGGTCTAAAATATCTGCACCGACAAACGCCCCAGACCTACCCACGACCACCCCGGATTCCGTTTCTTGTAAAAATACACGTCCATGTGGTATGTAACATTGTAAGTACTATGGTGACAACAAGTATATCCAATCATGGACGCCTCGTTTTGAGCGGCCGTCCGAGAGCGCGCACTGCCAAATTGCCTTTAGGAGGTTTTTGGGAGGTTTCTTTGAATGTTCAACGACTATGTTGGAAGGGCAACGGAAGCAATTCAACCGGTAAGGACTCCCCGAAAACCACACTGATTATCGGTTACTAAATCATCAAAAGATGACGCATTTGTCCTATTGTGGAATGTGGGATGGCGTGGGGAGGCTGGTTGGAGGCTGAGGCCTGAAGTTGATGGCTCCTGAGCTTAAACGACATTGTTGGTGTAAATGAGTGGCACGCATTTGTAGTCACGAACAACGTTAACGATGCTCACCAATGCTACAAACCACCAGACAAGACGAGGGGAGGCATATCTCTTGATACTCTCATCTGAACTCAGGCTGACCACAACTTCTCCGTCGGTTGTGTTTGTCAGGAGCTGTTGAGGATCCGAAGAAGCACGCTCTGTTCTACTGCTCCGCGGCACCTATGCTTGAATATTGGAGGGTTGAGTTCTTTGAGACCATCGCAGATTATATGCCTCGCGCAAGACGGGAGTTGGACAGGATTGGTGGAGACGAATTTATCAGGCGTATCATTTTTGGCTCCAATGTCCCAGTGTTACGAGCTTTGGCCCGTTTGGCATTCAAGGTCTATTCCTACTTTTCTCCTTGTTCTTGTGATGCTTTGGATACATGTGATGACGACTAATGTTACTTGACGACTAATGCTATTCAATATCCTTTTTCGACGTTGGTTTGTGCTTCTGATAATTATGGTCTGATAACCTGTGCCATCATTCCACGAAAAGTGGAGTGTAAAAGCAAGAATGCACCTTGACGGCTGCTAGCGCTGAGACCGTAAGGCTCCTGGATGGGTATGCCCTCTCTGGATGCGGAGGATTTTGATATCATAGCTGGGGAGAACCCTGGCTATATCCCACTGGGTTTTAATCCGCGATCCTGCCGAGGACTATGTTGCTGTAGTCCAAAGCCGGGAGAGGTCTACACACCCTCGTGGGATGAACGGAGCGGTGATGGCGCAGGGTGTCCCGTGGAATATCATTAGTTAGCTATATATTACAATACTGTAGTGCATAGCTTGTGGCACTCCTGATGCTCACGGGCCGGCTGGCTCAGATTGGGAGGCCGGTAATAGAATCCTCTCCTCTCCTCCTCCCGCGAGAAGATGAGAAAGACAGATACGTCATAATCTTGAGACATCCCCTTGCTGATAAATGACACACTCGAGTGTATAAGCACAGACAGAATGTATAAGCATGGAGAGAGTATATAAGCACAGAGAGAGCTGAACTTAGGAATCCAAGAACTACGAAATGTCTTCTCTCTGGAAAATCCCACCGCCTCCAAAGACTGGCTTGGGCCGATATCGTATCTTGTCTCGTCATGCCGGTGTGAGGGTTTCGCCCTTGGTGTTGGGTGCGATGAGTATTGGCGACAAATGGGGCGAGATTGGTATGGGACAAATGGACAAAGACTCGAGCTTTAAGTTATTGGATGCCTACTTTGATGCTGGAGGCAACTTCATCGACACGGCGAACAACTAGTAAGGGATTTGATTTCGTTCCCTTATTTCATGATACTAATCTCATTTCCAGCCAAGATGAATCGTCCGAACAGTTCATTGGGGAATGGGCCGAGAAGCGCGGCATTCGCGACCAACTGTTTATCGCGACCAAGTACACTACCAACTACAAAATGCGGGACAACTCCATCGAGCAGAAGATACTCTACGTTGGTAACGGCGCCAAGTCTATGCGCATCAGTGTCGAAGCATCGCTGAAGAAGTTACGCACGGACTACATCGATCTCCTGTACATGCATTGGTGGGACTGGGATACGAGCGTTGAGGAGGTGATGAACCATTTGCATACGCTAGTCGTCCAAGGGAAGGTGTTATATCTGGTGAGACCTTTCAGCATTTTCGAGCGACATCAATTGATTTTGGGACGTATTTAGGGAGTCTCTGACACGCCTGCTTGGATTGTCTCGAAGGCCAATCAATATGCGCGCGATCATGGCCTGACGCCATTCGTGATTTACCAAGGCGCCTGGAACGTCATGCAGCGTTCGTTCGAACGCGACATTATCCCAATGGCCAAGTCTGAAGGCATGGCGCTCGCTCCCTGGAATGTCCTCGCCGCGGGCAAAATTCGCACGGACGAAGAGGAGGAACGCCGCCGCCAGACTGGTGAGAAGGGCCGTACGATTTCTTCGAATGAATGGGAGCGTAATCCACAGCAGAAGAAGGTTTGCCAGGCTCTTGAGAAAGTAGCGAAGGAGGTTGGCACACAGCATATCACGGCCGGTAGGTCGCATTTTATTTTCTCCCGGCATGTTGCTATGGGCGCCTAATCTGGGATTTTAGTTGCCATCGCCTACGTCATGCAAAAGACACCTTATGTATTCCCCATTATTGGCGGCCGCAAGGTTGAACATCTTTTGGCCAATACAGAAGCGCTGGCGATTTCGCTCAGCGACGAGCAAATCAAATTCCTGGAAAGCGCCAGTACCTTCGATCCAGGCTTCCCCAACTTTATGATTGTGCGTTTTTCATCTCCGTTTTCGTCCCAATCTAACGATTTGCCTTGATTTACACGACCACAGGGCGACGGGACAGAGCCCTCTATTTTCATCAAGGCTTCTGGCCATGTTGAGAAGAATCCCACACTCCACCCGGTTCGCCCTACCCCATCGACTGATACTCAGGCTGAAAAATAGAAGAACCAGCATACTTCGGAATGTGAATTCATGCTTGAGATCTAAGGATCCGCCGTGGAACGGGAAATCAAATTAGGATCCCATTGTAGTAAAGGCAGCAAATGAATACTTCTCAAAGTATTTACTGTGCATCGCTAGTCATCAAATGCAGATTCATCTAGTCTATATACAATGTGTTAGCGACGACCTTGCAAGGCCGTGCCCACATATGTATCTACCAAGAGATATATCAGAAGCTGAGTGAATATGTATGCAATTCTTCTTCCTTCTATGCTCAACGAAAGCCACACTCCTCACATATACATATTCAGCCCGAAAAAATCCGTGGCGATTAGCATGTGCCTCGTCATAAACCCAAAAAGTCCACTACCCCGTGTGTGTGGTATATACGATCCAGCTGCTCCCTACTACCTAGTCCTAGTTGGCAAAGGCTGAAAGCCCTTGTGGGTGGAATCATTGTAATTTACCCACACTAAGCGCCCATCAATGATGAATGCTTTTTGTCCCCAAACTTGTAAAAGATAAATTCAATGGAAGGCATCTCGTGAAAATACTCTAAGCTTGATATGGCGATATTATCTCTCATTATTCCGGGTGTAGTATGTCAGAAGGACGTCCAAGTGGAGTATGTCATGTTAAATATGTGGGCTTTTGTATTTTGAGTGTGTCTTTCCCGCCCTTCTCTCGGTGGTAAATAAGTACAATTGAGGAACTCGCCGAGTTATAGTCTTGAATATTGTACCTATTAGCGTGTTGAGACCAATGGAAGAGACTAAGCGGATGGCCTCTGGCTTTTTAGTAGTTCGTACTATGTGTCTTCAATCGAGAATGCTGGTTAAGAGTCCTCATCGCAAGGCCACTAAATATTATTCTTGCTCGCTCTGGTCTATGACAGAGAATCTTCGGATATATGTCTCTTTGCCCTCGTCCATACAACGGCGTCAAATCGTCTATTTCAGTGTTCACGTCTAGATTTTGACTGGGTCATTCCACCTGTCGGCTGTCCAAGTGTGCACTTTCGGGTCGTTGCTACAAAGTTTCTCCAGAGTGCCTATTATGTAGGCACCCTTCCTTCATTAAAGTCGATCGACGTACTCTGATCCTCTCATGTCAGCACACATTACCCCGAAATTATACCCAGAGACTCACGGCAGTCGTTGGCACCGTGATTCAGGATTCCTTTTTTGACATACTGTGAACGACTTGAAGACGTAGTTGGAGCGACCTTATGGAGATGGGGAAATATAATTCGTTCCACTGAATTCTGATCCGACAGTGGACATAGATATGCAAGCTCTGACATTCTGTAAGTACGATTATATGGAGAGAACATTTTGCATGTTTTTTATTGATCAGCTATGCTGTGCTACACATTCCTCGCGAGCCTTTCTAGCCGCCGGTACCACAGGGTGATCGCTTTTTTGTGCATGCTTAAGTGCACTGTTTAAGAGGGGTGATATGTCGTGTGATGTGCTCCAAAGGTGTTCTCTACAATTCTCGGTGCCACTTTTGGGCGCTTAGTTCATGAGCCGGACTCTCTCCTTTTCCAAAGCCACTTGAGGGGCCACACAGCAAGTTTCTCACAATACTCTCCGAGCATATATTCACTATCTATCCTCCCATTCTAATTCTACAGATTCAACAGGAGTATACTGCCTGCATTGAGTACCTCCTTTGTCCACGGATTCTCAATACCGACTGAGGCCTGCTACACCCGGTGCGATCTAGGTCGGAAGCCATCAACAGGAGCTCGCGGCTTCACTTCTGCTTCATGCTAAAGTGCACTATGCACTGGTTTTGGCAGCTTCTGTGTGCTAGCGCGGTGCGCGTTCAATTGACGTCCAATCATTTTGTGATCTCCGGCCTGACGCTGGGCTTCGAGCGCCTCTTTCGTCGCTGCTTCGCCCGGACCTCACAAGACGTCCATTTGATTTCAAATACAACATGAGTAAGGGGTTTTAGACTTGTTACTGATTGAGCATTGTCAACAGAATGTCATCTTGAAGCTGTGGTAGTAAACATTGATATTTGTGCTACATTCCAGCGGTCGCCTCAAACGTCATGGATTCCAGATCAACATTATCGTATAAGCTGTTGCACCATCTGTACTATTAACCTCTACCAATTTGTACATTTGAGGGGGCAAACAAAGTGCACCATACCAAATGCCTGCGCGGAGCGGACGCACACTACGATGTCATCCCACACCTTCTTCCGATAGCCATTCTTTGCGTGTGTCGTGCTTCACGCAAATCCCTCGTTGCTCTAATCAATATCAGACGTCTTCGCGGGTCTTCATCAGGAACCCTCAGGAGTCGGACTCAGGACTCAGGGCTCGGGCCATCAATGTCCTCGAAGGCGCGTCCAGGAACGCGGAATGCGGTTGCTTTAATTGACAAGCGTTCGCCCGTATTACAGTGACCTTGAGGATATCTGGGTTTGGGCTGTAGGAGCCGCGGTTGAGGCCGGGCATGACCAGAGGCACTGACTTCTTCGATTTGTACACATCGAGATGGCTTTCATGGCCAGAAAGCTGACGATGTTGGGGTGCTGTTGCTCTATAGTCTCCTTACATGCGGATTAATGTTGGGTAAACATTAGCTTTGACCTGAACAGAAACATCACGATTCGAGGACAGACACCGAGTGGTGAGAATGAGGTACCGGAACCAGAACCTACTTGAACAGACAAGGTGTGGGGTAAATAGCTCCTCCGCTTCTTCGACGACGATCACTGGCCGCGTGAGCGCTTAGCGTTGGAGGCGCGGCACAGTTTCATTAAGAGCCTGGAAGGCGTGACGGATTAAGGTGACGAAGAGAAGAACATTTGAAGTGGGAGGCCGCGCTGGAATTATCTGTTACATGCATTTATATATCCATTTGTAGACATATATGTGTGAGTGTACTTATATTATTATTAAAGCTGACGGCAGCGCGCCAGTAGCGCGCGGGGGTTGGGCGTGTCAAACGTGTCGGGGAGCACGAGGGACCGCGCGGTGAGCAGCGCGTTCTTGATCAGGTGCGATTGATACGCACGCGTCAAGATCATGATGCGCTGATGCGTGATGCCACCGCACTTTCCCGGTCCCGCTTGAGTGCGCGGCTGCGTCGTCCTGAAGTCTTCAACGAGATATTTCAACAGGTTGACAATAAAAAGTGACGAGCCTGTGTGAATCTCTCGTAGTCCTGAACGCCGGGAGTTCTGGTGTGCCTGGACTACACACATGTGTATCCCACCGCGCGTTTTTGTCATCTATGTATGGGACTCTGCGCAGTTTCAAGCCTGAGTTCAGGGTGGAGTTCTTGTTTTGGGACATTCAACGTATGGGACTGCGCAACAGTACTGTCGTTGCAGCTGATCATGCACATGGCCTGCCAACGTTCTGTAAATGTTAAATCAAGCTGCAAATGTTGTTGTATTGCGGGCATTGAAACGCGCGTTGATTTCCGGGGTGTAGCACGCGCTGTGGTCCAAGAGCATGTCGAGTGCGGAGCGTCTGGTGCTCGAACTGAGGTGCTGACTGCCATGCATAAGATACCAGGCTGTGGCGCCATGTATACTCGGGTACATCCCCCGACCATACGAATCAAACATATGATAAAAGCGGAATATCACAAGAACATTATCCGGCTTTTTTTTGTTTTGAAAGACTTACGCCACTCCTCAAGCGTCTGATTCAAAGCCTGCGCCTCGCCCTGTAGGTTAGTCTTAACGTCTATTCAATAAGCATATGACCTGGCTTGCATCCTTAACGGACAATAACGCTGGTAACTGTTACCTGGTGGCATAACAGAAGCCATGGGTGCCTAATATTAATACTAACCAGAATGCGTGCCACTGGTTTCTGGATTGATCCAGCAATGTCATTCGAGACCTCGATTGGCCCAGGTCTGTCGGTGTGCTTCTCCTAGTAGTTGTGGGCTGGAAAAGATTACCTCAGATTTGGGGTCGTTGGCTGTGTCTTTAATAGCGGTGTGTGCACTCCAATCATTCACCCTAGAAGCAAATGAAATGTGTCCGACCGCAATCTCCCTTCGCGTCCTTTCGGTGTCTCTCAGGATCGTGTATGATCCCCTTGTATTCTCGGAAGGCAGAAAGGCTCTGCGAATAATTAGTAATTACACCGCCAATGCAGGCGCCTTGTCGACGCTCACTTCGTCCGAGTCCGTGTACAAGTGCAACACCGCTTTTGCACCTGAAAGATTTTGCCATATCATTTAGGGCTCTAACTCGCGTCCTACTACGCCCTTGTAGACTAGTGTTCAGAAACCACTTTATCACGTCGCGTTGCTCCCTCTGCACCGCGTTTTTAATATTATGCGGCCGTACGGGCCTGTGGTGTGAGTATAATTTGGTTTTTTTGTCATCGCCTCAATGACCAGTGCGAAAGAAATGTCCAATATCCAATCAACCGTCGGCTGATGCCTCGAGGCTTGATTATCGGTCACGTACAGATGGGTCGGATACGTCCTTTGCGTCCAAAGTCCCTCGAAGAACGTTAATGAACACAACTTTATAACCATTCCCGGCGTCTACTAACCGTCAAACTGGTTGGATACGCTGTCAATTTAATTCTAGGCCAGAAGGCAACTGCGGCTTTAGTAACCTACTTTGAGCTGCTTTCCAACAGCGTTGACCATGGCTTTGACCATGTCTGACATTCCTGGCACAAGGCTTGCTGGAAAGTTGGACTTTATCTTCACCTTCCGTCCGTCAGTTTGATGTTATCTAAGATTGTGCTTTGGATCAAACATGGGGAACGTCTCCACCCAGTTCCCAGACAACCGCGCGGGTCCGAGTCGTCGCATGATCACATCCTTCCTCAGGTGTGCAGTTGAAAGTGATTGAGGGCTGCTAGAGCCTGCTTTAGGCCTGTGAGTCCTCTACTCATTTGGGGAAGGTGTTAGTAAGGACTATTGGGCATTTCATAGCCAAAAGCTATGAATATCTATCCTAGAAGTCAATGAACTCAATAGGTAGGAGAAAGGCAGAGTTCGGCGGCCATGCTTAGATGGGGTCGGAGGTAGCAGGCACCATGCCAAATGCGTCTAGACTCTGGTCTTGGGAGATCCCAGATTGCATCATTCGGGGAGTTGTTGAGCTGCCAAGATGGGATAAGGCGGCGAAGAAACGTCATTCAGTCCAGGGCCGCCCAGTTTCCAGCGCTCTGACTTTTTTAGTGCGCACCAACTGGAATTTTCTCGCGGTTCTGAGCTTGAGAGCGACTTCTCGTGTATATACCCACACGATCTTATTCCTCCTCCCCAAAATCCGCAATACGCGCCCTCACTCACCCCTCACGCACACCGACACTATCAACGGATATACGAACAAGAAACTAGCAGAGGGAATACCGAGAGACGAAGGAGGCTGCGTCATAGGTTGCGAGACGAAGGAGAATTGCGTATGTGAATTTTATGGATGCGCGTCAAGAGGCGCTATGAATTTGACAGGACTATCTCTTTTGTGTAGTGAGTCAGTACCCAAACTGACGAGGACGTACACACCCAGAAGACTGCATCGGAGGCAAAGGAGGATTCAGAAACCCCATTCTGAGGATACTCGGCTGGCATTCACGCTAGTTGGCACAGGCAGCATTCAAAAGTGACAGAGGCCATTTCAAACGCACCATTCCACGTAAAAACGGGCACCAGTCCATTCGAGGCGCACGTTAGAGACCGTGCAAGTCAAGCCTGATCGCCTCCTGTTCAGGTCAAGTGGCAGGAACGTACGGAAGCATCCATACGTCGATAAAACCAGTCAGTCCTCGTTTTCCATCTTATTACGCGCTTATACTCACCAAAGACTGCGTACAATCATCATATCATTCCGAAATCACGTCCGCCCTTCGAAAAATCGCGCGTACACCCACTTGGATCGCATTTACGTACCCATTTCCCGGGATTATCGCTGCTGAACCACAAAAAAATTGAAATTCACTCGATCTCCCCGGCACCATCACATCCAAAGAATTTCGAAAGTTCTGAGTCGAAGGAAAGAAGGTGCAGCAGAGATAGCACAGAGCTAGAGGTCTTGGCTCAACGCGTACCCCGTAGGTTTTACTTTCTTCCTATGATCGGTACCCCGCCATGTATGTCATGCGCCGACCAGCTCTCGATCACTAATAACTGTTCCTCCCTTCTCTTGCACCTGATAGATTTAATCTATACCCTCCTATACCGCCACTCATTCCCATACGACGGCGAGACACAAATTAACAGCACGACACCATCGCGGGTGTCCGCAAACCGCTTTGCGACACATTCATTCAATCATTTGCAATTAACCAGCGACACATACAACCAATATTCTACCATCACTGCAACCGAGCTATGTCCATCGACCAAACGACCAACCTTGCACCAGAAATAAAGGCAGAGAGCGCATCGGGCTCACATGTCCGCGAAACACCACTTTCGGAGGAGGACTACTTGCCATCAAAATACCCCGCAGCAGCAGCAGCAGCTTCGACCCCCACCCCCGCCAACGTGGACGAGGTCGTCGATAGCAAGACTGCGCCGTCCGTGACGACGACCACCGCGAAAGCCACTGTCGCAACAAACTCGCCGGTGCGCGTTACCATGACCCTCGAGGGATACACGGAGACTGCGTCCGAACCCATATATTCGTTACCAGTGGACAATGGTCCACTCATTGACGAGGAGCCGTATATCGACGACGGGTTTGACCAAGACGACGCCTTTGGGCAACGCGATCGCCGTGTACAAAACTGGCTGGCTCAACAGTGTCGGTTCAGCCTTGTTTTCGGAGAGAGCGAGCAGCACATGTTTGAAGAGCTTCACGGCAACTTAAGACGGAAAGGGAAGGAAAGGGCGCTTCCTGAAAGCGACTACGAGGAGGAGGATGGAGGAATTGTTGGCACCGGAACAGGCGTGCTCAGACAGCAGCCATCATACCTGGATTCACCAGAGATTTTGGGCAGCACACCGGCAGCCACAACCGCGCCAACCACAGTAACGCGTACATCTTCTGGGTCGTCGCGCCAACAGGGCTCTTCCTCGCATGTTTTCAACAGCCCTGCAATTCCAGACCAGCAAAACGTAACCGCGGAGGCTCTGGATCGCGCCGACTCACCCCTGCTCGGGTTCGGTTGCGGTCCTGAACCCGCACACGACCATAGTGCATTGGATGCGTCCAATGTAGATCCGTTGACGCGACCGGCGCACAATTGGGTCCGCGAGTTGCCGCGTGACGATGGGGTGAGCGCAAGTGAGTGGGGCAGATTCGCGGTCCGTCTCCCCGACCGTCCCTCAGAAGAAGGCGACAGGGACAAGGTATGTCTTTCGTAACTGATTGACCTGAAGAACAACAAAATTAATACATCTTCACAGCCTTTGCCTATGCTTCCGCCGCCATCTGCCAGGACAAGTCCAATCCCCGACGAGCTTCCGGAGGTTGCAACATCCAGTGCTGATACGACACCCGGTGCGGATGACTTACTAGTCACCCCTTCCAGCCAATTTCCTCAAGAGCGAACGCCTTCTGCCGTTCCGTCCCCTCTACCCGCAGCTTCTACATCTCTTACTGTCGCTCCGTTGTCGCCGCGACTCTCCGTGTACCCTAGCACGTCTCCTTCCCGGCCAATGTCGTCCCATCGCTCTTCAGCATATCCTTCCGCCTATCCATCAGCATACCCTTCTGCCCACCCGTCGCCGCTGCCCCCTATGCAAGCAACTCCCCTCCCTCCGAGCAGTGCCCCGACGAGAAGGCAGTCACGGGCGGCTCTTAACGCGTTTATGACACCTGTCGACTTCGGTGATGACTACAACACCGAGCGAGAGCAGTATCTGTCCGGCGTGCCGTCAAGTCCCACCGGCAATCGAAACACGTTGGTCGCGAACCCAAACCCTGCTGCTAGCAGTGCGAACACGCCTAATACGCACTCTCTGGCCACAGTTCGCTCGCGCTCGGGCAGCGTTGGCTTGCGTAACGCGATGTACATCAACTCGGAAGAGGTGATAGAGCGATTGGATGCGCTGCTTCTACGCAGTCCGACGCACACCGATCAGAATGTTGAGGATGAGCTTGAGGATATGGCCCTTGAGATGGAGGACGAGCGGGCGGGTCGGAAAACCCCCGTTGAGGCGGAGGAGCGTGATGACGGTGAGAGCAGCGATAGCAAAAGCGAGGGTAGGCTAGAGGCCGAAGAGATGCTAGGCGAATTAGGCCTTGGACTGAAGGGTTTGGAAGACGACGGGTTGCATGAGATGCCGGCAGTGGCAACGGAGGCGGAGTTACAGTCCATTGTACAAGCAGAGGAGATAAGAAGGGAGGAAGAGCCTGAGTTATTCAAGCCTCAACCTCTTGATACCCTTCACGAGTACGAACCCGCTTCTCCGACGACAGACGTCACTTCCAGCGTCATCGCCACACCTCAAGCTCTTATTGCCTCACCTGTCGTCCCAGTTGCTGTTGTGCCCGTCACAAGAAGCCGAACAAGCAGTATTTCCTTGGCTGCCGCTGGTCGTGTCCCCTACGGGCCGTCGCCAGCAGCCCTTCACCAAATGCATACACGCGAGAACTCGTCCGCGTCTTCGTCACGGCGGATGTCGCCCTCTTCGCCCACGTCGAGATTGAGCCGGTCGCAAAGCCAGTCATCCCCACAGCTACATCAGCAAACTCAACACGCCCATTCACTCTCGCATGTCGGTTTCTCTCGCGCTGGAACACCGTCGAGTCCTTCGTCTCGCTCGAATTCGAATCACGGCCACAGTCATGCGGGTAGCGTTGCATTGAACTACCTCAGTGGTCATTCGAGTAATTACAGCAACGGAAGCGTTGTCATCCCCGGCATTGCGTCAAGTATTACTGGGCATTCTCGTTCGTCGTCGTCCATTCTACTCGCAACGCCAGCGACGTCCTTGATTCACATTGCACTGCCAGTTGTGCTACCACCTGCTGAGCCTGGTGCACCTCGCCCAACTCGTCCGCCACCTGCGCCACCATTGGATCTGGGACCAGCAATGGACGAGCATGATGTTGCTCTGTCCATTAATCGCAGCTCGCTTGGGCTCGATATTGCTTCGGACGACTTCTACGGCGATGTCCTGGGCTCAGAGGAGAGCAGCCAGAGATCTTACCTGAAGCAGCACCAGGATCCGGCGAAGGAAAAAGAGTTTTTACCGGAGCATGTGGAGCAGTATGACGGGGCAGGAGAAGAGACTTTTGTGGGTACAGCCCTGCGACAACATAGCGCTCGACCTGGTTTCGAGGAACATGGAGACGGAGAAGACCCCGAGCAGTTGTTGATGGCCCTGGGCTTGGAAGATAGGATAGAGGAGCTCGGAGGTATCAAGTTCCCCTCAGCGCCTTCCATCCGCGAGGAGGATGAAGGGCCATATGGTGGACTCGTTTCCCAGCAGTCAGAACCTTTGGCGTATGGTGGTCACGGTGCAGAAGATATTGCCGACGTCCATGGAGAAATGGGCCGATATATCGAGGGTATTGGCCACGACCAGGATGATGGCCACAGCGGGTATCCTGATCGCCCTACCATGCAACGCTCAATGTCGCGTTGGAGTTTGACAAGTTCGACGATGGGCGATGATGCCCCGAAGGACAAGAAGGAGGTCAAAAAGAAGAAGTCTCGCAAGAGCTTCTCTCCTTTCACCGTTGCGTTGGCCGAGGCGACGAATGACGGACCTTCAACGCCTGGTGCACAGGATGGCAGTAATGGCGTTCCTACACAGGCCACCAAAGACGGGAATGTCCCTACTAGTCCGACAGCAGGAGAGAAGAAGATGAAACGAGGCCGTTTGGCATCCCTCATCTCGCGTCTTTCAGGCGTCGGCCAAAGCGGCAGCATTGGCTCTCCCAATCACTCTGGACCAACTACGCCCTCCTCTGCAGTCCCTCCTGTTCCTTCTCTTCCACCGACGCCTTCTCCTTACGTCTTTGGTGTGTCGATAGGGCAAGGGTATGGGATGGATCTCTCAGATATTGTGCTGCCTAAGCCTTCTTTACGCCAGGGCGCCCTCATGCCTTCCCCAGACATTGCAGAACCGGCCCCGACAAAGCTGAACACTAAGGCAAGCAAAGACGTACTCGTCGCACTGCAACCTACGCCACGCCAGCGGTCGAACAGTGCTGCCGACTTGCTCCGTAAAATGCCCGCTGCCGCGATGAGCCAGTCCCTGTCTGGGTCATCATCGAGCCTGCAGCAAGTGCCAACCATCCACCCACCGCCGGTTATCAATGTGGCACCGAACCCCACTGGGGTTGATCCTCGTAGACCAGGTCTTGTGAAGTCGATATCAACCCCTGCAATTGGTCCTTCCGCCCAACGTCCATCTTTCCAGACAAAGAAAGCGCCTATCCAGATCCAAACTCAAATTCCCTCCAAACGCGGCCGTCCTACTATCATCTTCGACGAGAGTATGCCTCCAACTCCATCAAGTGCGGCGACGTCATTGATTAACGAGGGTGAGGAGGATGAGGAAGATTACGGCGTTGAGACGAATGAGCAAGAACGCATCCGGAGAGAGAGGGAATACGACGAGCGATGGGCGGCACACACACCGGCCACTCCAGCAATTGAGCCTACCCAGCCTCCCCGTCGAGAAGCCGTCGAAGTCGAGCCATTGACCCCTCCGCCGCCTGCGAAAGTGCCCGCAATTGCCAAACCAACTATCCTTGGCATGGTTGCTTCTCATGGTCATGTCGTCGACATCCCACCAGCCCATGGCGACTTCGACCAGAAGCGGAGGCTCAGGAGTATGTCGAACCTCACAGCCGTGAATCAAGGCCCACCAAAGTCGCCACCCACATCTGCATCCACGACCAGCTTCGCTTCACATCAGAAAGCTTCTGGCAGTGCACCAAAATCGGCCAAGGGAAGCGGCTTCCGAGGATTTGTTGAGCGAATGGGCCTTGGCGGATCCAACTCTAACAACAGCACGCACTCCGGCGCTTCCACATATCTCACTTCGCCCCTCTCGCCGTCGACTGATGGCTTCCAATCGATCCCGTCGCCACCACCCTCAGCCGGTTTCACACATTCCGCGTCGCATTCGCCGACGACGTCTCTTTCCCTCGGTGGCTCCCAGAGTCCTGGCGTCTTTTCCACAGGTGGGCTCTTGGCTAAGAAAACCCCAAAGAGAAAACTCGTTATCAGCGGCGTGGCCATGTCGGATACCAACGCCTATGAAGCCGTTAAGTCATGGTGTGAGGTGCGTGGATTGGTTCCTGAGTAATTGCCGCCAGACGCTAAAATTAAATTACAGGACTTTGGCGCAGTCAGAGAAATCACGAGGGCAGACAATGGCTGCTTGTATATCGATTTCGAAAGTGCAGAGATTGCTGAAACGGTACGTCTTTATACCTTCGCACCACCTGGGGCCGTGTATTGTACTGTGAGATACGAGCTATGATACGCTCGATAAAGCTCGTCGCATCGTTCTTGATGTTTATTTTTATCTCATCATCGCGCTATTCATGACCATTGACTCACAACCATCGTTCGGCTAGGTCTGTCGCATTCAAGCTCAGGTGTTCATCAAGGGCGCTGGGAGTGTCCAAGTATCTTGGTACTCCAAAAAGCGTCCCATATGATCTTCGCCTCTTTCTGGGCCGACTATCGCTTTCACATGCTGTTTTCTCGCGTTGCTGATTCAAAACAACTAATCGTTTATTTCATTATTTTTACTGCTTTTATCTGTCGCTTGCATTGTTATCGTTTTTTTTTCCCCTTTTTGATTCATGGTTATTCCCTCTTCTTCTCATGGCATTTTCATCATTGCACATATCCTATCACTTCTCAACTTCGAAATTCACCAAGCCACATCGTCATTCAATCAACCACCGCATCATCGAAGGACCATCAACCCACTACACTCATTTACAATTTACAACTCAATCGGAACCACCATACGTCCCCTACAACTGTCCTTACAGGCTAATTGATGTGTCGCCACGTCGACCTTCCAGCACACTCCTTACGCAACATTATAATTCAACTACTCCAACTATACCTGCGCCTCCGCGCGCCCCACAATCGTTTAATTCTCGGTTCTCCTCGATGTATCGATACCTCCCGTATTCTATCCTTTACCATGACCTGTGTACTTTCGGGCTTCCGATGTATCCATTTCTTCCATTCTTTGATGCCTTTGTTATGTTGTTACATATTGCACCTACACCTACCCAATCATACCTAGACTAAGCGTACAATATTTATTGCGTATAGTACAGAGATCTCTTTCGCAGAAATAACATTCTAGATATTTTCCTGCGTCAAATAACCATTCAATCATCCCTCATTTGAGATTGGCGAACTAGAATGCTGAAAGCTTGACGGTATTCGGGGATGTTTCAGGCATGGTATACATATTGCAGAAGTCAGCAGGAGCCATAGAAAAGTATGTATTACATTTCTTATCCCCAAGTTCTTTGCTAGTATATCGGTTAGTACACGCGCTTGTCACGCGCGAAAGCTGGGTTCGACTCCCAGGCAGAGAGTTCTTTTTGTTCGATGGTCTACTGTACATATCGCTCATCAACTGATTTCTTCCTCGGACGATATGTCCGTCGTAACGTAAAGGACCGATCTTCACTGTGGAAGTGGATTCACGCAATACGGTGCACAACATTCGTGGGACTTGTCAATAGTAGTTTCAACGCGGCTGTCATCGACTTGTAGGTTCACATTTTGTCAAGTGGTCGCTGACTGGCGACGGAAGCCAGTCTGTCCTGTAGGCAACTTGAGGCCGCGCCACCTTTGAACTTTGATATTCAGAGAAGTTGAGATTGGCAATTGAGAAGATACAGTCGTACTATACAGAGTCAATCTAGTAGTACATCTAGCAAGCAACGCAGTCCAAGGCAGTCCAAAAGGAATAATGATACGCCCAAGTGGCCCAAAAATGGGAAGCATAGGCATATTGGAGGGAACGAGAAGCGAATCATAGAATCATATGAGAAGAAACATAAATGTAATGGTAGTTCGTAAATCATAGAGGTGTTTGGTTGTAACTTGCTGACCAGAGTCTGGAGACTTAATGCACCATCGCATCGGAAGCCTTTTCGTCGTCGAGTATTGGCAACGTCGGATGGGCATGCAGAGTGTTGCTTGGATGGGCGACCCAGTCCTGTGGGTAGACACTTGGGCCTGCAGGCGCTGCTCTGAACGACTCATCGATCAATTCGGTGCCTTCAGGACCCAAAGGGCGTCGGGTTGAGGAGGGTTTCGTGCGAGTGGGCGTAGGCTGTGGCGGTGGGCGCTTGTTCTGCTTCTTCCCCTTCTTTTCGCTCATTACCGCCTTGACGCCAGCGAGAACCAGTTCCTTGCTCCGTAATAGAATCTGCAACTCTCGTTGGAAGATGTCATCAGGGTCAAGCGACGCACTCGCTGTGCGCGCACGATGCCTCCCTCCGCTCGCCCCGATTCCAGCCATGGGTGAGGCGCCGTAGACGGGATCGCTGTTCCAGTTTATAGCAGAATCTCTGTGCAGAGGCGCACGGGCCGGGCTGGCTATCATGGATGACGACGACGAGCTGGAACTACCTGTTAGCGCGCCTGCAACAGGGTAAGGGCGCTTTGCGAGACGCCTCTTCGGTGTACCGCGCGCAACGCGCGTGGGTCCGGTCGAAGGGTGGATGGGCGTCGCGGGGACAGCCCCAGTGTCGTTGCGGGCAACGAGCGACACAAGGTCTCCCGCGGCCTCTTGCGAGGCGGTGAAGGAAGCGTGCGGCGAGCTCATTGGCCCATCCTCGACGGAGCTGAAGGATCCCCCACCTGACGAGGATGACGAGATCGAGGACAGGGAGCCATAGAAAAGGGAGTTGAACGATCTCTCGACGGGAATTGGATTAAATCTAGGAGACTTCACGCTGATGCCCTCCGTGTTTCCTCCATCACCATGGTCCCAATGCTGGATCACCATTGGCTCTGGCCTTTCCTCCTTCGTCAGGGGTTTGGAGGGCGTCGGGGGCGCTTGGGCCATAGCTGCACTTTTTCTAGCGGCGCTGCGGGTTTGCATGGTGTCGGAAGGCGATGTGGTTCAGTGTAATCTCGAGGAGTGCTTGCGCGGATTCTTGCGGACGGGGATGGGATGGCGATAAGGTTGACGAGGGTTTCAAGTTGTCTAGATACCTTGCTCATTCCTCAACAGGCCTTTCTGCAGAGTAGTCGAGCGCAAGAGTTGTTGAATTTCGACTCTCCCATCCAGGTCTGTCCTTAAAGGGTTGCCGGTGACGTCCAAATCTATTTCTTTGTTGGAAATTCTGTGATTCGCTCAGTCTGTCCGGAGGTTATACTGTTTTTGTCTCTTCGGCGATGTCACTTTAGACCTGAATTGTCGGTGCTGCTGCAAATCTGTGTCGAATCAGGGGCCATCATCTCCGGTGGGAGCCACCGAGCCGCCTCCTCACCTGAGGAAGGCCAAAAGGGTAATCTCGCTTGCCATCAGGATGTAGCAAATCATGTGGTGCCGGGTGCCACCACTGGCTGAGTCTTCGTCGGCCGTCACTCCGCTGCGGCACCAGGGCCGCTCTACAATGCTAAGCGAGCATGCCTTCTCAATGGAAGACGACATCGGCAATGTTTGCTTTGTGGCATTGAAGGAAAAAGATGGGAGTGTACAGGTAACTGCTTACCAACTGTAGAAAAAATTTCTACCGAGGTACAGTGGAAGTACCACCAAAGGACTCGGCCATACACCCAACAACATGAGGTCAACGGATTAAATTTGATATTGAGATAATTGATACTGGATGAGTATTTGGTCAGATTTGAGACTTCCATAGTAGATAGTGAGAAGAGCTAGAGACGTCCTGCTTGCGTCCTGCGCATCAAGAGTATGTGAATAAGTAATGAGCGTGAGTGTTTGAGCCAAATGATATGTCCATCCCGAAAAGAGAAAAAATGCTTTTGATGCCGTGCGTGCAGGGCATGCTCTCATGACGTCTTTCTAGTCATCTCCTCCACCGTCTTCCACCCCGACAACAAGGTTTTGCGTAGACTCGCATGTCCTGGCGCCACGTTAGTGTGGGCACCATGAGCGTACTCTGCCATTGTCGAGAGTTCCTCTGCATGACGGTGGTCGCCGGGAGCCAGTGGCTTATTTCTGCAAGAATAAAATCAGAGAACGTAACAACGAAGGAAGGACAGGTTAGTTGCTCACAGCTTCGTGAAAATATAGTCTGTGGGATCCCTGCTGTTATCGAACTAATGGAGCGTAGTTCGTTTAGCTAACGAAAACTCAAGTTCAGTAAAAAATGTGCCTACAGTGGTAATTTCATGTAGATCACGCTGGAGGGCGAGGCAGAAGTGATCAAGATCCAAGTCGTTCAAGTCGTAATTGAACGGATTCTCGCTGCAACGCCGTATTAGATGCGAATCTCTGTACCTTAAGTGATGACTTACATTTCTTGCCCAATCTCGAGGAATCCGAGCAGCATGAAAGAGGTAAAAGCAGTGGCAGGGATTGTGATGATTCCATATGAGGAGTAGATTTGGAACTGTACGATCGTTAGAAAAATGGACGCTCACATTGAATCAAAAGCAACTCACAGGGAGAAGTAGAAGATAGATCCTTGAGATATTGGTCAGTATCACTATAAACCCCTCATCTGAGATGGACACACCAAAGTGACATGCGAAGATGGACCTGATACGCGAAAGGGAGTGGCGTGTTGCAGATTCTCTCCAGATTCGATACCGTGTCCTGCAACTGGAAAATACCGTTTGTCATACCAGAGGCAATGGCAGGTTGCACAAATCCATTCCTGATGAGGTCTACATTGAGAAGAAATAAGTATTCCATTCAACGGCACCTATGAACCAATACATACACCCAGAATAGCTGTGTCAAACCTATATTTAGCACATCTCACATCACGAGGAGGATTTGCACGCACTTGGACAAAACAAGAGAGATTTCCAGAGGGATGTGGCTCTCTACAACATCAGCGTACGCCTTTCTACGCTTCCTGGGTGTGCCCTCGGGTTGCATACTTCGCCTCAATTTACGCGTGACCCAGCGGAAGAAGCGCAGGAATGGGAAGTAGTCGTAAACCGAGGTCTCGGGTGGGTTGCGCGCCGGCTTGAGCACATACTCGCTGGGAACCTGGGGCAGGACTGCTTCGGGATCGTACTCCTTCTTTTTGGCCTTCCCATGGGCAGTCGAGGCAGTACTGCTGCTACTGCTATGGACAGAGTTGACGACCGTCTTTTCTGTAGAAAACTTTCTGTGATTAGATTGTGAACTTGGCCCAGCGTTGGCGCCTGCAGGCGGTTCGTCGATCAGGAAGTCGTGGCCGTCGCGTAGGTGCCAGAGGGGCAGCTTGTGTGCCTCGTCGCTATCCGCGATGGTGCCTACAGGTCCGTTTGCGTATCGCGGGAGGAAGGAGATGAGCGGGTACAGGTCGCGGTAATAGACGCCTTGCTCGCTTCGCAGGAGGTGCTTCACAGAGACGGAGAAGGCTTGCACGATGTTTATCATGGTCTTCTTCTCAATGGTGACCTCCAAGGGTGTCATCTTTTGCGTTGACGGCTCCGGGAATGTGCGCTCGACGGGAACGTGGATCCATATCTAATTTGATTCAATGCTGAGCGTTAAAAGGGAGGTAACAAAGACATTACCATTTGGGCCAAGTTCTTTGAAGTCACAATAATATTTGTCCACATTTTCCTGCCATCCTGGTACCTACATGCCCGACAGTCTGCTCAGCAATATTCTATGCGTCAAAATCGCATGACGCACCTCTCATATGCAGACGACGTCCTAAATGAGATCACCAAACCGAGCACAAGACCCAGCACGCCAATAAGCTGGTTCGGCACTCCAAGGTCCACACTCGTTTTCAGGGAGACCAAGGACACAACTGTTCAACAAATATGAGCATAGTACATTAAAATTGAGCAGGAGATACACACCAGTTGCGACTAGAGTGAAGAATATCACCTCTGGCCATATGTCGTCGATAACCGTGGCCCCGAATTTCTTCGCATTCCAGCCGCCTCGGAAGAGCGGATTGCCGGACACCATCCTGCGTGTAGACTACTTGGATAACTGGAACAGCTTTGTTCACTGCGAGAAACGACGTCAAGCCGCCGGTGAGGAGAGAGGTGGAGATGGAAGGAAGGAAAGATGGGTATGACAATGAGGATGGCCCCTGCGACACCAAGAACGAATGGAAGCTAAAAGAAAATGAGGGTTCCAAGCAGAATCCACAGTCCGTTGTCCCCTCCCACGTCTCTTAAATTTGCCTCTCGTCACCTCGCACCGGCGGAAGGTTCGGCTCCTCATGTTGCATCAGTCAATGAAACGATGGAATTCTCAGTGCGCGTTGTTTTTGGCCGTCTTTCGAAGCAAGTCGACTGAATTCTCGGCTAAAATCCCATGTTCTAAGATTAGATCGCTTGTTAATTGCACAAGGCAGAGCTCTGGTCCTGGCTCGCAGCCCAGTATGACCCAGTATCGGTGTCCATGCGAGCGGAGGAGTCCAAAAGCTCTTTGTTTTGTCGGTACGGCATACCAAGCGGATGAGGGCAGCGTCGTTTCCGCCGTTGACACGTTGATCCACAGACGGGCTGTTGCCTCGTGGCCTCGGCCCCCCAACAGTCCCTAGCGCTATGTAATACTCACGTACATCTTTGCTACAGATGAGGTGATCAAGACGGGCGGCTGTGCACATCCTAATGTTATGATGCAGAACGAACGGTGAGCCACATACGTTTGATGATGACAGGCTGCACACTCCCAGAACAAGCACGGGCGTTGAACTCAGCCAATGCAACGTCCCAAAGAAATCATAATCACGATCATGATATGTGGGCGGCAGGTACGATGCAGAATTAGAGTAGGCGCCACAACGCACCAATCCATTTTCCACTGAGTACTTGGCAGCAATTTGCTCACGTACTCAAAGAATTTTACACCCCAGAAAACCCTGAGAAGAGACCCTGCACTCGAGATGTATGAGAGCTCCAGCATATAAGTAGGGAGGGTTGTGGTTGACTACGCCAGTGTTTCCGTCGATGGTCGTTCCGAGGGTACGTGGAATTTTAAGAGGCGGGCGAGGACGCAGCGACGCTAAGATGGGGAGTTCTTAGCCTCGCATGCTGAGGTAAGCCGTCCTCTCTCTGGGCTGAGATTCTTTATAAACCTCATCACTCAACAGACTTCAGTATGTACAGTCGTCGTCTCATTTTTTTCAAGAAATTCTATAGATGTGATCACCAATTACAATGGGCTCCGCGATTCAAAGAGACAGGAGAAAAAGGATTGTATGTATGTACACGCGTGAAAAAAGATGCAACCAAAAAAAACAGCTTTTGAGGTATGATTGATGCGGTAGGTGTGGATGGGTGGCATGATGATGTAGATCGTGATGGATGATATGGATGCAGGCAGAACGGAGGATCCGGAGGAGGCAATAGACAACAGAGTCGGACTCGATGAAGAGACTAAATCTACTGCATGCGGCCCAGGACACGCGGCTGCGACACATCCGCCATGTTGATGAAGATGTCGTCGGCGGGGTGGCGGTACAGAGGCGCGCGCAGGCGCTTCTGGTCGAGGTGGTGGCCAATGAAGCCGATGCTGCGGCCGAGCACGAACAGACCGTTGAGCGTGCCGATCTTGATGTACTCGTCCGCCTCTTCAGGCGTGAAGGCGCCAGAGTCGCGTAGGAGATCGACGAAGCAGACGGCGATGCAGCCGTCGACGTTCAGGATGAGCTAGAAAGAAGGGTATTGTAAAAATCAAGTTCGAGGTAAGGAAAATACGAAAGATAACTCACAGTATCCTTCTTGGCGGTGGTCACCTTCTCGACAGCGAGGGCGTAGTCGAGGAGCGAGTGGCTGGGGAAGTTCTTGGTGACGTACTCCTTGACGAGCTCGACACGCAGATCAGGGTTGTTGACGCTCTTGATCTTGTGACCGATACCGCTGACTATAAAGAGATGTGTCAGACTTTGAATCAACATAAAAGTAAGATAGATGACGACTCACTAAGCTTGTTTGCCTTCCTCGAGTTGTCGACAAACTCACGGGGAGTCAAACCGGTATCACGAGCATTCGAGAACATGGCAGCAGCCTCATCGAGGGCACCACCAAATCGGCTACCAATGGTCAACAGACCAGACGCCAACGACGAGATCAAATCCTTGCCCGCACGCGATGCGACGATGGTGTTCATCGCACCAGACACAGCCGGACCGTGGTCCGCAGTGAGCATGAGCACCATCTCGATGAACTTGGTCGCCCAGGGCGGCAGGCGGCGCTTGAACCACAGCAGACTGACGACACCGCCGAGACCAATGTCCTCCTTGAACACGTCCGAGATCCGCATGCCGGCGTACAGTAGCTCCTGGCCACGCTCGTCGGAGATGGTCGAGATGAAGGCGGCGGGCTTGCGGATGAGGCCGAGCTCCTGTGCCCATTTGTAGTCCATGGGGATGACGGGCGGCTCCACATCCCTCTTGGGCTGGATGACGCCGTTGCGGACGAGCGCCTCGTAGGTCTCCTTGAGGACGTGGGGCAGCTCCTCGAAGGTATCGGGAACGATGAAGCCAGCAGCGCGCATGGCCCTGTTCTTGGCATCGGCGGTCTCCATGTCGCTGTTGGCCATGGATCCGGCGTGGCCGAACTGCACCTCGGTGGTGAACATCTTCGCGCAGGTACCGATGGCCCAGGCGACGATGGGCTTGCGGATGATGCCCTTCTTGACGGCGTCGATGACACGGTACTCCTCAATACCACCAACCTCGCCGAGGAGGACGAGCATCTTGCACTCGGGATCCTGCTCGTAACGGAGGAGATGGTCGATGAAGGTCGATCCGGGGTAACGATCGCCTCCGATGGCGATACCCTCGTAGGTACCGTTGGTGACAAGAGACAAAATGTTGTTCAACTCGTTGGACATGCCTCCAGACTTGGAGACGTATCCGACTGAGCCAGGGCGGTAAAGCTTGGAAGCAATGATGTTGTCCATCATTCTAAACAGGATAAGTCAGACATAGGACTTGAACAAGAGAAAAGATACACACCCTCCAGAGTTACCAATCCTGAAGCAGCCAGGCTTGATACCACCGACAGTGGCAGGGCCAATGATGAGGACACCCTTCTCCTGGGCCTTCCAGAGGATCTCACGGGCATGGCGCTCGGGGACACCCTCAGCAATCAGGGCCAAAGCCTTGATCTGAGGGAACTCGAGGCACTCAAGGGTGCTGGAGTACACACTACGAGAGCTGGCAAAGTTGACGACAACATCGACATCAGGGTGCTTGGCAACGGCCTCCTTGAAGCTGGTGTACACGGGAAGGAGAGTCTCCTTGGTTCCCCAGTAGAATTTCTGGATGTGGTGTCCGCCGAAGGGGTAGATCATGGCGGCAACGGAGGGAGTGCCACGGCCGCACGAGTAGTCAAAGTCGAGCATGCCCTGGATAGCACGGGGCTGGAGACCGTACACGAAGGAGCGGGTAGAGGCGTCGAACGGCCTGTAGGAGGGACGCGAGCCAGCAGCAGCAGCGGTGTCGAAGTGGACGAGGTTGTCGGAAAGTTGGGTTCGTTCACCATCGGCGTGGATGGATCCAACGACATCATTGGGCTCACCAGCGGCGGCGGTAACCCGAGGAGTAGGAGGAGTACCCGGCTGGACGGACTTCAAGCCGTCAATACCAACGTTACTGGACTTGGTCTTGCTGGTATCGATTCCAAGAGCGAGGGGCACGATCTCAGTGATGTGGGTGTCGGGACCGAAGACACGGATAGGGACACCGAGAGACTCGCCGAGAAGGCGCATGGCCTTGAGACCCTCCTGGTAGTTGGGTCCACCGCGACGAACGAAGATCTTGACTTGGTGGGAGATCAACTGGTTCTTGAACTCCTTGAGGGCGCGAATGATACCCTTGAAGGTGGCAGCGACGTTGGTAAAGTTGGCAATACCACCACCAATGATGAGGATCTTGCCCTTGGGGTTAGGAGTGCCGCGGGTGATAAGATCGACTGGAGAAAATCCATTAGGTCAATGAGGCATTTTTAGAGGAGGTATAATAAGAACGTACTGATGGTCTTTGCGTACTCGTAAGTCTGACCCTCAGTGGGGGCACCACTGTATTCACCGTAGTTGGCAAGCTCATCAGCAAAGCCGTGGGCAGCAATGGCGTCGGAGTAGACAACACTGGCACCTCCACCAGCGACCATGGTCCAAATGCGTCCCTCAGCATTGAGGACAGTAAGCTTAAGAGAAGCACCAGTCGATCCGTCAAGCTTCTGGATGTACGCTTCCTCCTTGGTCAAGTCACGACCGAAGGGCGCGGGCCATACCTATGTGAACAATGATCAGTAATGTGCTCAGGCACACTAAAAAAAAGGCAAGATAAATACCATAGGAGGTCCACGATCGGCCGACACCTTTCCTCCCTTGGTCGCTGCGGCCTTGGTAGGCTCGGGCTCGTTCCTCTCATAGACAGAGAGGTCGCGAGCAATGGCCCACTTGGGACCGCAAATGCTCTCTGCAGTCTGGTCGAGCTTCGCGGCCATATCAAGGTAGCAGACCTGGGGCTCGCCACCATTGACGGCATCAAGGACGACGAGAGGGTTGATTTCGAGGTAGGCAAAGTGGAGGTCAACGTAGACGCTGTAGAGGCGAATGAGGAAGTCGACAAGGGTATCCTTTTTCTCGGCTGGGACGTGGGTGAGGAGGGTGGATGCAATAGTTTCGCGGGAAGGGAAGGGCTGGGTTACAGGAATGTTGAGGACGAGGGCCTTGGCATCGACATCGCCAACGTCGACACCACCTTCGTGAGTGAAGAGGATGGAATCTCCCTCGCGTGCGGAGGTGATGCAGACATAGTACTCGGCGTTGGAGGGATGTGGCAGGAAAGGCTCGACGATGAAGTTGTTGAGCGTTCCCGTAATAGACTCAACCTGTCAAACAATGTACGTAAGTCACATGGCTAATGTCTTTAGACGCGTAATATGATTTCTGATAGCGAGATGCAAGGAAACAACTCGCCCGCCTTGAGGCAGAGCCATTCAGCTGCAATCGCGTCTTCGCGATGGACGATAGCATCGCGATGACACGATAAAAAAACACGTTTGCATCGATAACTCCAAAGATGCACGGAGATGTCATAAAAACAGGGCACGAGACCCACCTTTTGCGGCTTGCCTGCGCGCTCAGCGATCCATGGTTTCGCCTCGTCCCAGGTCTTGTTCAGGGCGAGCAGTCCGGCCTTGCCGCGACGCTTGATGAGCTGATCAGGCTTTGCGACGAGCTTGCTGTTGAAGACCCAGCCAGGCAGCTTGGTGTCGGGCGTGATCGAGTTGGTCGCCGCGTCCCAGGAGACCTGCGCGACCTTGACCGCGGGGTACTGGAACTTGGTCTTGACCTGGGCGTGGGGCGCGACGGGGGGCGCGCGCTCGAGCCAGTAGGCCAGGAGCAGCTTGGCGTCGTACTCGCGGATGGCTGCATTGGGCGAGATCAGAATCAGTTGGGATGAGCGGGGCGGGTAAGAACAAACCTTTGGACGACATGGTGGTGGGATGAGGAGGAGAGGAGGTGTCTGATTAGAAAAGTAGGAGATGATATATAACAGAAAGGACCCTGGTCCGATTAAAGCCCAAATTGTGATCCAATATTGCAAAAAATGAAACGAGCCCCCAAAATTCACACGCGTCCGTCGCGCAATTATCCATCTGGGCCCATTTATCTTTTTATCCCTCGTACCACCACACCACCACCATCGTCCTGCATGATGATTATCGCTCGGCTCGCTCGCACCACTTCTTCCAGAGATGCATGCACCAGGTCTAACCGACCAGAAGGTGCTCTTCCCTGAGGCCACGAGCATTGGCGCCTGTCGAAATAATCAGCGATCGTCATCCGTATTCCGATTGGCTGGATCTATCAACGCCGACGACATCTTTGATCCGTTTGCTCTGGGATCCCGTCTCCGATGACAAGACGTTGACAGTATCTTGTTCTACGGAAGTTGTATGAACATGGTCGACGGTAGACAAGAGCTTGTCATGGTCGCCCTTTTGCTCGAAGACAGATTAGATGCGAGCGTGGATTCCGGATACTATAATATCAGACGAGGCGAGCGCGCCTTTTGATGTTTAGAAAGGTTCACGCCTTCGCGTGTCTACACCCCCCGACGGCCGCACGATTCATCAAATACACTTCTCTGTCAGGTCACCTTCACATCGCGAGTGGAATTTAGTTCCAGACATGCATCCCCTGCGTCCCGATACGACACCTCCGGAGCGAGCTCTTCCTATTACAACTGACAAGGCTTCTGCCCGGCTCCGACACATCGGAAGTGCTTGACATCCTCGTAGCTGTCTGTCGGGCATCGACTGTGCTAAGTAAGTATCGCGCATCGGAGTGCAATTCCGATCACCGTCCCCGCCGCGTCCGAGACTTGTTTTTCTGAACTTTACCTTATGAGCTCGCTGCTAGTGGCAAGCATGGGGAAGACAGGGATCAGGCTATTGCTGCTTTGTGCAATGCTCAGTCACAAAGATTTCTCTGTGCTATCATCTTACTTTACATTCATCTTGTCCGTAAATCATGTCCCTTCTTTACTTCAGTGCTTTTGTGTACCCGCATAGTGTCATAAACGCAGATGGAAGATGCTCGCAGGAATGCGATAATATATGGCATGTAAGGTGGTAGCCAACAGTGAAATATGATAGCTTTATGCTGGCGGGCCTTGACACCCTATTTCGCACACAATTGCAAGTCAGACTGATGACGACATCTGTGGGTGGCCTGCTGAATTTCGAGCCACTCAATACATTGGACTTCAAGCCTCACGGCCGGAACCCCTCCGTAAATTCAGAGAAATACGGTGAAGTCAGAGACAACTAAGCTTCGGTTACATTATGCAACTATAAGAGGTTATCTGTAGTGAAAATACCCATTAAATAGCATAATCAAGCATGCATAAACGCGTGCTCATCCCCACTCCAAACCTCATTCCAAACATCTCTCAGCTCCTCTGAGGTCACGCTCGACGAGCTATGTAGACTTCCAATGTCTATATCTATACTGCTGCGAGTGCCAATACTGGGAGCGGTGATTTCAGTTTCCTGGGTCATATGACTTGATATTGACGAGAGCCGTAGTGTGCTCATGGATGAGCTCGTGGAGGTGGTGGATGTGCGCCGAGTCAGGTCGCTGGAAACGTCGCTGGAGCTGTCGGACATTTTAATACCACCATCAAAGGCTCCCTGTAAACAAGAGGGGTGCTTCCACTTCAGACTGTCTAGTGTAAGAGTCTCGAAACTGTCAGAAGATGAGACCCGCATAACATATGGCCCAGTCGATGTGGTTGAGTCGACGGAAGCCTGCGGTTCACAGGGTTCAGGACAGTAGGATCCCAGTGACAAGTCCTCGGCACTGTTGCCATCATTGCATGTGTGGAGCTCTCGCTCCGCACTATTGCATTTGGGTGAGGATATCCTGGCATGGGTATTGGCATTTCGTTCCATACTCAGAATGTACCGGCAAGTCTTGAGTGAAGCTATGAGCATTGGTCAGTACATGTGGTGGGGATAAAGCTTACACCAATTGAAAGCAGGCAGATAGGCCAACTGTGTGAGAGAGTAGTGGGGGTCAGACTGCGAAGGGAACTGTCGTAGGGTGCACATACACGAAGAGGTAGATTGGCTTCACTGCCTGACCAGCATTTCCACGGTACGCGTTGGCCACAAAGAACACTACAATGGGATCAATTAATTAGCAATTAATCCTGGATATTGGGAAGAAACTTACAGCAGCAGATCGCCCATGCCACCTTTGCCTCACCATCATACCACATCCGGTAAACCATTTCACGAAAATCGGCACGCGGGGCGTCTGCGCCTCCGCGCCTGCTATGTCCACTCAAAATCAACCCCCACATGAGCACCTGACTGAGCAGTAACATTGCACTGCACGCCAGAAGTATAATATTACTAGCCATTCAGCGAGCCATGCGGCGAGGATGAAGGCGCACTCACACAAAGACGAACACGTTCTTTGGGACGTTGACCATGTCACATACGCCATTGAATGACATTACAGATAATGTGTCTTTGCCGCTGACAACACCTCCTGCGAGTTCGGCAGCATGGAAGACCAATAGGGCCGACCCTATATTCCGTACTTCGTACGTTTCTAAGACTGGTGGACAAATTGAACATCCTCGATGTCATGGTTGTCTGTGTATAAGTGACTTACTTCTCCTGGACAGAGTTATATGGCTTGCAATGTACTGTGCATAGAAGCAGCTTATATTTTGGAGGTGCCAGGACGTGCATCTTGGCTGGGAAACTGGAAGTGGGGGTGGCCACACCAGACTAAAGACAAAATTCGCTCTGAGATGATGGGTAAGTTTACTTTCATGTTGATCACGGAAAAACGCACGTTAGATAGACTACTGCAAAATATCGCGCAAAGAGGTAGGTACACTTGGTCTTGCTCCAAGGGGATCTGAGTTCATCAATGAGTCGACAGCGTTGAGGGTCTTAAATCTGCACGCAACGAACAGCCAGATGTATTGGACTTCATCTTCCAGAGTTGACAAGCATTCGCACAAGACAACAGTCAGCACTACGACTGCAGAATGTGTTAATACGTGTCAGCCAGGACACATGTATGATGGTGACAATTCTGGTCGAACCTGAAGCATAACCGTGATGAACAACATCCTTCGCATACCCTTGGAAATTCGAGTCGACCATGGTTATTGGTGACGTTCAATAAAAGACAGCAAGACCAGGTGCAGACGGGTGTCATGAAAGAAGAGTGCTATAGCACTCGACAACAGTGCCCACCAATAAACGCATATGTTCATCACGACATGGTCGCAGAGTCTGGAAGCAGAGGACTCGGCGGCCGGCTAATACAAGGTTTAATCCCTGGGTTCAAATCGGTCCAGAACGTCCAGAACTGTGATTTTGGTAGTCCTTTTTTTCCCAAGACCGGTCCGAAAATGTCATATGAGCCCCCATTTTGGATTCACGCATACCCAGAAATGCGTTTTGGTCCCTTTTGCGTTGCAGGTCTAACCGGACGCCAAGCCTAAATGGGCGCTAAATCACAAATTTTTGATGTTTCGCCCTTTTCGCGTCTGACCTAATGACGGTTACATCTGTCTGCTGACTAATCTATACTCAGCCCAATGGCATCAAGTCAATCGCAACCTGCTGCCATTCTTCTCTTCCTCTTCTCCAGACTCCGTACTCCCAATGACCCTCCGATAAATCTCTGAGGAATCTTTCTAACTCATATACGAGCATATACGATGCATACATGCTTTGCCACCCGACACTGCGATATCTCACTTGCGCCCGACTCGGAGTACGAGTTGGGCGTCTGTTAGCGACAACAAGTTCTGGTGCACTTGCCACTAGGACTACATCCATAACTCCTTCAGGAATTCCAACATCGAGGTCAGCCTCAACTTCAGCCTCGACTACGAAATCGAGCGACTATACTCGCAGCACCGTCAAACTCGCGCAGCAATGGCATGGCAAGCAGAACGGAAGCGGAAGTGGGACCAGCAGTGAAGGTGACAGCGACAGAGAAAGTGGAGGCGGAAACGCAATTGGAAAGGGCACTGGAACCGGTCGCCGACCCTCGCGCGGCGGCCAGAATCTCTCCGCACGCTACACACGCCTCGAGAACGCTGTTCGGGGGAAGCAGGCACGCGCGGAGGCTCAGGCGATGACTGTGTGCGGTGAGGCTGCGACAGTGGCTGCTGCCGCTGGGGGTACAGGAATGGATGCGGCGACGGGTAGGGCACAGGATGTAGCCAGCGAGGTTCCATTGAGGAAAAGGAAGGCTGTAGAGATGTTCCGAGGCTTGGTGGTCCCGGAGGAACCAAAGCCACCAGCTGATGACGGTGAGTACTTCTCTCCACTTTCAAGACGACGGGCGACGCAGAAACGTCTGGATAATTATCAGGATGAGGGAATGAGAACGCTGATTACTTTTGCTGCTACCTTTTGCTACAGAGTGTTGTATGTCCGGGTGCGCCGTCTGTGTGTATGATCTACACGAGGAAGAACTCGAGGCGTACGAAAGCGCACTCAGCACCCTGCGTGCCTCGCTCGTTGAGCTTGGTGTTCCGCAGGTGGAATGGCCTGCGCGTGTGCGGCCCGCGTCTGCACCTGGATCATCGTCCACTTCAATGGCGACCGCACAGGCAAACGCATCGGCTCCGACCCAATCTCAAGAGAAAAGTAGGAAGGGTGCGGTCCTAAGCGCGTTCGAGGAGATGGAGCGGAAGCTCGCAGAGAAACACAGGGCTGAGGGGCAAGCCAAGGCGGAGGTTGGTGTGGATGTTGGGTCGGAAACTGGTACAATGTCAGGGGTGAACAGAGAGCAGAAGCAGGGTGTGCAGCCACAGGCAGTGGGTTAGTATACCACCACCACTGTACCTCAATTTGTACTGGAATTAATCGTATGGCGCAGCTCCCACTTCGCCTGCCAGTCGTGAATTGGATGGGAGCGTCAACAGTATCACCAATGACACTCGTAATAATGCGGCGCCCCACTGGAGGAAGCGACAGCAGCTCGCAGCACAATCACAGAAGGCTGAGCGCCGGCGGACGTTCTGGACGGAGCTGTATGAGGGCGTGCGTTGGGTCCTTTTCAGCAAGCGGTGATGATATCATGATTTGGACAGTACATTCGAGAATCTTCGAATGGACCCGAATGGACTCAACCAAACGCAACCTTCCCTTGCGGAACGATGAAAAATACCAGCGAAATTGCAACCCAACATTGGAGCACGATCTCAAAGACATGGGGATACCTGCTCCAGTGTTTCCCTTCCCGAACTCTACAGAAGCTCACAGAGGTTGCGGCCATGCGAATCCAACGCCTTCGCGTATGTGCATGTATGTGTAGGACAACGGTCCTTCGCTTGGATCGTTGACGTTCAGACTTGCCATCTGGAGCCAGTAAGTCTGCGAGTGGTGCGGATGATCATGTAAATTTATGATAGAATATCCCCATGCAGGCCGTCCCAACCCCAAAGGTTGCGTCGACCAGCCACGCCTCTCAGGCTCCTGTTATCTATGCGATACCGCGACGAATGACGTCTGCGCCGCTCGAGGCCATTCGAGAAGCTGAATGAGCGCGTGAATATCCATGACATAGACCATGAGCTGCCGCTATCCATTCTCGAACAAGCACCTAAACTTTGGCTGGCAGAAACTGTCCCTCCCATTGTGGATATCATTCTGGACCGGGGTAAGCGAGTATGCGTGCTGCTGAATTTGCCGTATTTATTCCGGACGATCCCAGAAGGTGCAGCGGCTGGGAGATAGAATATTCTACGGCGGTGAAAAGCTACCATCATGAGGCATTATCAGCATCGAGCCACACGAGGTTTCACACGCTAAGCGCCGGATGGGAAACCAAATATGAAGGCAGTTGCACACGTCCAAACCAGATGGGGGTGTAAGAACAATTGGAAGCAGTGTGGGGGAGGGCAGCTGAGATGGCGGAGGCTGCATAGTCCAGCTGAAACCTGCTGACATTCTGCGTCATCCACTGGTCCCTGGATACAATGAAGGCCAGCTTCCACCTGTTTCAACGCATCACCGACACAACTCAAAAGCTCCTCAACGGCGTGCTCGCGTTATTAAGGAGCAATAGCTCTGGTAGGTTCGGACTACTTTCGCATCTGCCTTGCAGGTCAGCAGTCTCGACGGCTGAAATTCGCAGAGGATCGCAGACAGATTGTAGCAGTAGCAATGAGAGTTCCAAGTTTGATGGTTGGATACAGGAAAAACGGAGAGGGCGACAGTGATTGGAATGTGGTGTATTATACTTACTCATACACTCGCACTTTCAAGTTCTTTGCTAGTATATCGGTTAGTACACGCGCTTGTCACGCGCGAAAGCTGGGTTCGACTCCCAGGCAGAGAGCTCTTTTTTGGATCTCTCTCGAAAGTCTTGTAAGCTTTATTCCATAGATAAACCAATTTGTTTGTGTTCAAATCGGTGTTTAGTAACCTTCACGAACGTGAGCACATGGGGCTCTGATTTTTTCGTGGCTCAGAGGAGAGATCGATGGCAATGATCTATGGGGTGTACTATTATTTCAAGTCTTCAACATCATCTTGCTCTATGCATACATCTCTGACAACACGCAGCTGGCCTATTTAGTACTCTCCTGCGCCTCGGGTTCTTTTGGGGGGTTCAATACAGACTCTCGCAATGCTGCGAGATCAGCAGGGGCCTTGAATAGAGTTGACAAGGCGAACTTCTCCTGAGAAAGCTGGCGGAACTCCTCAGCCCTCCCGGACTTCAGATTGACGAGGATCTGCAGCGCTTCTTGTGCAACCTGTAAGGAAAACAGAGCATACAGAGCAAAATCAGTCATAGGTCGATGTTCGGGGAGGAAGCAAGCTGAAAGCTTACCGTAACGACAAGTTTCACGCTCTCTGCAAACAAGGCGAACACGGCCTCTTCGATCTCTGCTAAGGGGCTCTGGAGGATGCGCAGTGCCTTGGCGGCGGCGAGCACGGCGCGCGGCTGTGTGGAATGCCGCTGCAGGTACTGTGAGTTGAAGGTTTCAAGGGAGATCTCGCTAGGCACTAGCTTGGCGACTGCGTCAGTGAAGACAGGGCCAATGGGCGCGGGAGGCGTCTGGGGGAGGCCTGCGGCTGAAGGCACACAAGATTAACGAAATGAAGCTGTAGGTGAAACTGAGGGACGGCCAGCCCTGCTTTACTCACTTCGTTGCTTGAGGTCCACAAGTCTAATATGTAGCTCTGGGTGTTCAGGGTCAAGCGCCTTTGCGTGATTCAGGGCCTCGACCGCCTGGAGCAGCTTTTCTAGAGTGTTCAAAGTAGCTTTCGTTAGTAGACATGTCCGTTTGGACAAAGCAGAAGAGAAGACGACGTACTCCGGCGAACGGCGACGTCGTAAATGGAGATCCACACGTCAATATTGCTAGCAGCCACAATCTTGAGGGGCTGCAGTAGCTTCGCGGCGTGCTCCAGGGGGTCTGTGCTGGCGATGAGCTTCATGGCATCAGGGTCATCATCCTTCGGCGCCTCGGGCTCGTATTCCTTGTCAGCATTGGCGTTTTGAGCGGCTTTTACGAATTTGGGATAAGGATTTAGTGGAAAAACAAAGTTGTATAACCACATACGCTTCTTCTCTTCCTGGACCTTTTGGGCAGCTTTCTTTGCCTTCTTCTTTGCCTTCTTCTCTGCATCTGTCAGCTGGTCTGTTTGGGTGACTCCGTTAGACAATCGGAGAAGGAGGAACCAGGAGCATTGGCTTACTCGACGCAGTCAGAGCAGTGACTATTGAAGGATCATCCGCAACGGAAATGAAGATCTATACAAAACAAAATCTAAACTCAGTCAGGTCTTAAATCGGGTTTACAAACTCTATCCCACCTTCGACGCCTCAATCGCAGCCTTGACGTATCCAACATGCGACCGGAGGTGGTCTTGCCACTTCAACAGCCTTGACGAGGGAAGGTCGATCTGTTAGTCTTGTAGAAATATATAAATGGGGAGGCTAACTTGATGTAGATGTTGAGGGTAAATTTCCGCAGGTTGTAACCGTGGAAATCGAACTGGTCGTCCTCAAAGTCGTCGAAGATCTTTTTCACGGCCATGTACTTCTTGAGCGCAAGATTGACCTTTCCGTTGCGTCTGTGCGCGTCAGCTTCCTCCAGTAAAAAGAGCAGAGACTGCATGTCCTCCAAGTCAGCTGCGGGGCTGACGGCGTCTTTCTGCAGTCGACGGAAGGGAGAAATTAGATTCATCTGCCTCTATTACGAGGTCGTGAAAACACGTGCCTTGGTGAACAGCCCAAACATTGAATTCGCCTCATCGACCATGCCCGCGCGCAGGAGGTACTTGCCCGTCTTCGTGTTCAGGAATCGGTCTTGCCCGTCCAGCAGGCGCGCGTCGTTCATGCACTTGGCTGCACCGAGGGCGTCGCCGCCGCGCTTCAGCGCGCGTGCCTTGCACATGTGCAGCTCTGGCAGCGTCGGCGTATGTACCAATGCGGTTTCTAATAGCTCAAGGGCCTTTGCGAACTGGCCGAGGAAGGAGTAGTGTTGTGCCAGAAAGTACAGGGTCCAGAGATAAGTGGTGGGCTCGTTATCGGTCTCGGTGGGGGATTCTGCGGTGTATTCATTAAGGAGGGATTCTCCTATCTGCTCGATGATGTGCTGCTTTTCCGAGTCTACATAGAGAGACTTGAGGTCGGCAAAGAGAGAGGGAATGCCCTTGGTCAGACCGCGTCGGATATACGCCTCCGTCAGATGGGTAAACTCGTCTCCAGTGGTGACATTTAGCACCAGGCGACGAGGTGCAGTTGCACGAGGAAGCTGTTTGGAGAGCTCCTGCAGCTTGGAGGCAGCTTCTGCATTGGGGTCTGTCTGAAGTTAGTGATTACCCAAATGAACGCGATAATTGCTACTCACCCAAAGAGATGTTCTGACTGGAAAGGTAGCCGCGATATGATTGGTAGCTATCTGCGTTGTGCTCAATCAGGGATTTCCATGCTTCCTCTGCCTCTGGGGCGTTCTGTTTTGTTAGAATCCGTGCTATCGGGTCAAATCAGTATCCCGAAACAATCAACATCAAGGCATTTCACAGTAGGCCAAGCTGGTTCCAACATTGACTCTCTCAACTCTGCGCCAAAAATGGGGCAAGTTGGTGATCAAGTTGGGCGTCAAGCCATCTGCAGTTCCCGACATGACTCCCAATCTTGATGTCAGCCGGCCCCAAGTTGAGCTACTGTGAAATGCTTCGTTCGCGGTTACATACCTCTGATTTCAAGGATGGATGTGCGGTCCACAATTGAGCGCTCTTTAGCGCTCGTGTCCAGAACAGATAGGGCTGTAGCAAGATCTCCGGTTTCTTCTAGAATGCTGATATAGTAGAGAAGTGTTTCCGAGTGTTCCGTATCATAGTTTGGCACGTTCTGCGAAGAGTCAGAGGTAATTTGCAGAGACAAATCTCAACGCACCTTGAGGGACTTTTGATAGTGCTCCAGAATTTTGCGCGCTTCCTCCGGGTTTCCGTTCAGGTGATGAGCGACAGCCAAAGCGACCCAATTTTGGCGTGCATTGGGTCTTAATCTGAGTATAAGATGACGTGTGTCAACCAAAGATTCATATGACCGAAGCTGTGTCTGCAACTGGGCGGAATCTCGCAACAGATTCATGTTTTCCTGGAAATCGATGGTAACACGTTATTGAACGTCTAATGGACTCTCGTACCTTGTCGAATTTCAACGCCTGGGTGTATGATTTGAGCGCCTCCTCATAATTTTTGTCTGCTTTTTGGATTAATCCGAAGACATGCCAGCAGATGTGGGATGTGAGGTCGAGTCGGACGCCCTTCTTGACGAGATCGACGCCCTCGTCGCGCCTGCCCATGTGCGTCAACACAAGGCCCTTCATGCACAGTGTTTCTGAATGCAAAGATCAATTGCGCCCGAAGAGGCCCAGGGACAGACAGACCTCCATGATCAGGGAACTTTTTGAGGATTTGCTCGGCCGTTTTGAGGCCCTTCTTGAGCTGGCGGGTCTCGTAAAGAGTCAGAAGCTCCTTGAACAGTGTGGCCTCCTTGGATGGGAGAGCATTTCGCTTGCCGGCGACCTTGGACATTGAGAGAGAGAGAGGTTGAAGAATCAAGACGTCGGAGAGGATAAAGATTGAAGGGACCTGGCAAACAACGCGTGCACGACATTTGGATCAATTCACCCTTTCCTCCTGCCACCATGGCACCCAACACCCGCAACGGCGCCACCGCCCCCAAAAAGCGTCTTGCATTCCACGAGAAGATTGCTGGAAAGGGAATTACCACCGACGCCCTCCTGAAGAAGCTCAAAACCCTCCATACCCAGCTCGCCGCACTAGAACAGGAGACAGTTGATGTCAGCTCGCTCAACGTCGCGCGCTCCGAACTCATACACACTTCCCTCCTACTGCACAAGGATCGCGGCGTCAAAGCATACACGGCATGCTGCCTCGCTGATATTCTAAGGCTGTACGCACCAGAAGCGCCATATACGCAGCACGAACTACGCGACATCTTTCAATTCTTTTTCCGTCAACTTTCGGCGGGATTTAAAGGACAAGACGAGCCTTACTTCAATGAATACTTCCACCTTCTGGAATCTCTTTCGACGGTGAAGAGCGTTGTCCTCGTCTGCGACCTCCCGTCCGCGGATGAACTCCTGCACGAAATATTTCGCGACTTGTTTACGATCGTCAAGCGCGACTTTACAAGAAAGGTCGAATTGTACATGGCCGACATTCTGGTGGCACTGGTTGATGAGTCCAACTCCCTGCCAAGTGATGTTTTAGAGGTTATAATGTCGCAGTTCATCGAAAAGAATGCTGTGAGTCCTCCCTTCCCGTCGCGTAGACCTACTTTTGACGCGTCGCGTATAGCGCGCCGAGCAACCAGGTTACCGCTTGGCTGTCCAAGTCTGCAATGATGCTGCCGACAAACTACAACGCCACGTCTGCCAGTACTTCGGTGACCTGATCACTTCAACAGCGGAAGAAGTAGAAGACGAGGACCTAGATACCATGCGCACGAGCCACGAACTCGTCAAACGCCTGCATCGCTCGTGTCCTGCTGTTCTCCACAGCGTCATTCCGATCCTCGAGACAGAACTCCGCGCCGACGGGCTGAATCCCAGGTTGCTTGCGACACAGACTCTGGGGGAAATGTATGCAGACAAAGGAGGTCCAGATTTAGTGAGAAAGTATCCGACAACGTGGGCAGCATGGATAAACAGAAAAGCGGACATCTCAGTTGCTGTGAGGTTGAAGTGCGTAGAAGCCACCCCGCCTCTCATCACTAATATCCCAGACGCGCGCGACGCGATCCAAGGTGCGCCTGCTCTAACGTCATCGAGGTTCACGTATATATTTAACCAACCCATTAGAGTTATTGCTGAACAAGGTGCTTGACCCCGATGACAAGGTCCGAGCAGCTGCATGCAAAGTTTACTCTCACTTGGACTATGAAGCCGCGCTGCATCATGTTTCTGAGGAGCAATTGCGAAGCGTGGCGGACCGTGGTTTGGACAAAAAGGCACGTCCACCGTCAATTTGTTTGATACTGGTCTAATATCATGTTCAGAAAAGCGTACGGACCGAAGCCCTCAATAGTATAGGCAATCTTTACAGTCTCGCCTACCCTGAGATGTATGTCGTTTGGTTTTGCGATGCTTTCCTTCTGATTTAATCTTCTGAATTCAGTGAAAACAACGACCCCGCAGCAATCAAGCAATTTGCGTGGATTCCGGATGAAGTCCTTAAAATGACTAGCTTGGGCAGTGAAATCAGGTCAGGACGGTAATCAATTACAAATCGCTGTAGCGGCAGCTAACCAAGAGCAGAGCAATGGTCGAGCAAGTGCTTTTCGAATCCATTTTACCTTTGCCATCAGCAGCATCCCCGTCAGCGACGAAAGAAAAAACTGTCGACGAAGTAGCTTGGACGGATCGACTGCTCGGCACAATGCGATATCTAAGTGACAAATCCATCAACACCCTCATCGGAATCTCCGGTCTCAAGGCAACGTATGTGTACTCTTTCTTTGTGCTAATATATGCTAAAACACTTACTTGACAGGCGCCCAAATCTCTATGACGTATTTCTGGATAGCTGCGTCAAGAACAACGTTTGTGGATATACAAATCTCTGCTACCTCTTTTAACGATTAATGCCAGGGTGGAATTGTGGATGGAGATGAGGAGTTGATTGTCAAACGGTTTAAAACATTCACGCAACACCTGGCAGCCACATTCCCGGATCCTGTAAAGGCGGCAGAGGACCTCGAAGCCTTCGCCAGACTAAACGAAAACCGCCTCTACAAACTGCTCAAAGCGTGCATGGATCCACAGACTGACCTCAAGACCTTCGCTAAGTCAAGTGTAAATACCGATTCTGTTGTGACTATGTTCTGGGAGCTCTGATACTCTTCATTTCAGCACGAGTTCTTGAAGCGAACTGAGCAGCTTTCGTCAAACATTCTAAACACAATGACGATCCTCATTCGCCGCGCCAGCTACAGTATCGTCAACCAGTCCGCCGTCCCTACTCTTTTCAAGCAGGTGGAAAAGAGCCAGACCTCGAATACCACCAAGGCGCAGCAAAACGCAGCTAACGCAACAAAACTGCTCAGCATTATTGCGAAACACTCTCCTGTTCTTTTGAAGCCACACGTCGCCTTGCTCACAAAGATTATTGCGGGTGAAAAGAAGGGAAACCTGGCGGAGTTAGCACTTATGGCGCTCGCCAACATTGCAAGGGCAGACGAAAAGGCAGCTGCGACTATAGACAAGTACGTGTGTGGCGTGAATAGCTGGGATTTCGAAACTGACTTTCCTCCTCGCATCTCTAGAAAGACAACGGAGCGTATCGTCAAGTTGGCTCTCGGCGACGACTGGAGACAAGCTAAATTCGCGTCGAGGTACCTGTCTTTTGCCAAGGGCAAAGATACCTTTTGTGCAGAGGTAGTTGAGGTAGGCGCTTTCCGTTCGAGTCGATGTTCCCTGCTGACACAACGTGCACCCTCAGTCAATAGCAAGCTCGATGGAAGAGGAAGATGCAGTCACCAATGTCGCAAATATTGCTGCCCTGGGACAACTAGCTAGGTTTGCCCCAGATGCATTCGAGCAGAAAAGCGATGTAATCATGGCATACATCGTCAACCGTATTCTTATGGTTCCAACTCCTGTGGTAGGTATTCGTATTTTGATCCTTGAGACTATAGATTGACGATGGGATGTAGGACGATCCCAACCCTGAGGAAGAATGGCTGGAAGACAGCGAGCTCCAGGATGACCTGCGGGCAAAACTTTTGTCACTCAAGGTCTGCCGCAACCGTTGCTTGGCTCATAGCGACTCAGACCAGGCTCTCGAAATTGCGACACCTGTGATCAAGCTTTTGGTGCAGTTAATCAACTATGAAGGGAGCCTTAGCGCTGAAGCTGAAGAAGAGTAAGTCTTTGTCGGTTATGTTACAGTGTTTACGACTCCCACCTTAACCAAATTTTTTTTGTCATGGTAGCCCGAAAGCCAAGACAAGATTACGTCTGCAGGCCGCGGTTTCCCTTCTGCATCTATCAACAGTTGAAACATTCGCGACTGCCATTGCCCCCGATTTCTTAAGATTAGCATGCGCTTCCTACGTGAGTGTAATCTCGCTGTTGATATTCGAATGTACTAATTGTCAAATGTTAGGACTCATGTTACAATGTTCGCGAAGCCTTCCTCACCAAACTAATAACCCTCCTTCAACCACGCAAGCTTCCTGCTCGTTACAATGTCATAACTTTCCTCACCATTGCGGACCCTGAGAAGGATGTCAGAGATATGGTGTGTATATCCGGTTGGGCATTTTCCTATCAAAGTCTTGATTAGTCCTTAGGCGTCTTCGTATATCGTGAACACAAAGCGCAGGATGTCGCCAGGTAGGCATATCACATCACCATTTTTATGAGTCCTGTTGACGTCAGTCTTTCATCAGCCGTCCGCATGGAGAATCTAGAACTCATTTTTATTCGCCTCTTGCACATCCTCGCGCATCACCCCGATTTTGGCACGTCAAAAGAGGACCTTATGGATATGGCAAAGTTCGCATCATCTTTTTGTTTCGATATAGCAGTGATCCTCAATCTCATCCACTTTCAGCTATATCCACTTCTACTTGGATCTTATTGCCAGCGCGGACAACGTCTCGTTCCTTTATCACCTTGCGCAGAAGGGCAAAACTGTCCGTGATCCGGAATCACACAGCGCTAGCGAGGTAACTCCACAATCGAAGTGTGATACCGTTCACGTACTAATATTCGACCCTCTCCCAGAATTTCTACATCGTCTGCGAGCTTGCGCAGGTTCTGATCAAATCCCGTGCTCAACAGAACTCGTGGCTCTTGCCTAGCTATCCCGGCAAAGTCAGGCTTCCAGCTGATATTCTGCGCCCGTTACCCAATGCGCAAGCTACTAATCAGGTAAACCACTTCGACGAGTCCTTAAGGATGACTGTCTGACAGATGCTGCAGATTCTGAAAACCATTTATCTGCCACAAGGTGCAAATGAGTGGCTTATTGAACGCTTCAAACTGCCTGGCTACAAGGTCAGCGACTTCCTTTGTTCGTAGTTGCGTATATTCATCCAGTACGCTTGATGAAGGAAATGTTTGGTCAAAAAGTGAATTTTCCCCCCTCTTCGCCACGTTTCTTTGATTGATCATGATATCGCAACAGGATCACGAGCCTAAAACCAGGGAAAAGAAGGAGAAGAAAGAACGAGTGCCGACAAAGCGCAAAGCTCCATCGACCAAAACGAATGGACGCGCTAAGTATGACGTCTGCTTCTGGAAAAGTCGAACGTGCACTGACAATGTCCTTGCTCAGACGAGCCCGCCGAAAGCACGACGATTCCGATGAAGACGACGAAGACGACATCGTCGAGGACGTTGGTAGTGACGTCGAGATGGATGATACACGGCCATCGAAACCAAGGAGAAGTGATGCCTCAGAACAAGGCGGTCGTTTGAGCCGTGCCGAACGTTTGAGTGCCCGCACGAAAGCAAAAGTATGTCCACGACCTCACCATCTTCCGCCAATACTTACTTGTCACGTCACCGTAGGAGCGGCTTTCAACAGGGAATAGAGACGGGTCCAGTCCCTTGTCTGAACCTGAAGACGACGACAATGGCAATGAATAGTGCTCTCGTTGAATTTGACCTTGCTTTTCCTCCCAGTCCTGTTGCTTTCTGTAACTGCTTTGTATATACGTCAGATCATATCCGCTGCTGTTTTACTCTTTTATATTGTTGCAACTTTTAATTATGATGACCATTTATGACGAATCCGTTGTGACCCAGTATATGCCCTTTTGCCATTACTCACTTATGACTTATCTCGAGTTTCTCCTGAATTGAACATCCGCAGTCTCTCATGTTGCTTTAAAATCAAGAAATTAGCCTCACTAAGTACCCAATACTTAGTGCTTAGGTCTCGCTGCTCGAATATATATTGCATGCAAACAACTGCCTTTTTGAAGATTCATATTTACCATTGACAAAAACTGTGAAGATCAAGTCGAAAGCAAGATGAACCCATAATCTCCGTAAAGAAGAGTCCATCCTTTTAAAAGAAAATTATGATTCAGTGTATATTCCCTACTGTGATGAGCCATATGGACTACATGTGTATGGATGGTGTGTGTATATGATTACGCAAGCTGGGGAAGTGCAATAAGTAATGAACTATGTAACAAAATAGGATGGGTCATCGGCCACTAGTTAGTATATTGGTATTATCTCACGACGGGGGTGAAAAGGAGAAATGTCGTGGCAAACGAGTGCCGCATTGATTACAAAGTAGCACCTTTATATATGTAGATACCACTAAATAATCACATGTAAATGATAACAAAAGAGCCGGTGGCATACCGCCAAGTGAGCTCCAAGCCAAAAATCTAACATATATGTGGGAAATTATAGGTTATTATCGTAGACGCTATAGAAAGAAAGACAGAGAACTAGAAATCAAACCTGTAGCCTCATTTATGCCCGCTGCGCTGGTTCTCACCAACCGACGTGAATGGAATGTCACCAGTGTTGTCTCCTGCCGTGCCCCATGGTGCCGATCCCCCTAAGGTACTGCACCATGCTCCTTTGCTGATATCGCTGTTGGTTTTGTCACGGCGCGTTGTGTTGTTGGAAGAAGAGTCAATGAAGAGCGCAGAAGAAGCAAGAAGAGGTGCAAACTCGTGAAAGTTCATACCGGTAGAACGGGCCGGAGACGGTGTCGCCAATCAGTGACAAGCAACGATTCAGCCCCGCGACCGACACATCCACACCGACCGTCGTCCACCCTCAAGAAAACACCACCTCGTCAACGTGAGTCCTCTCGCTCGCTCAGAAACTCGTCCGGATGGCCATACAATTCCCATTTGCGCTTTTTCTTTTGGGAAAAATGACGGGATTTGGATGGATTGAAGTTGGACCGTTCGGATGATGCACTTTGGGCAGGCGAAAATTCTGTGAGACTGAATATTGACTCTTCCCTCTCCCTTTCTTCTCCCCAGAATGACCAGCTTCACTGAATACCAAGTTGTTGGGCGCCACTTGCCCACGGAGTCCGACCCCACTCCCAAGATCTACCGCATGCGCATTTTCGCGCCCAACGAGGTTGTCGCCAAGTCCCGCTTCTGGTATTTCCTGAGGTGAGTTAGTTGGGTTTACCCCTCTCAACGGCCCGCTGAATATCTATGCAGGCAACTCAAAAAGGTCAAGAAGGCCAACGGCGAGATTATCGGTGTGAACGTTGTATGTATCTTTGATGACCCTTGCAGCCCTCAAGAGGCAGGCGGAATGGGATTGCTGACTACAGGACTCTTGTGCATCATCAACTCTCCTTGTTGGTCGCGTTTGTCGGTTTCTTAGATCCACGAGAAGAAGCCCTTGAAGGTCAAGAACTTCGGAATCTGGCTCCGCTACGACTCCAGGTCTGGAACCCACAACATGTACAAGGAGTTCCGTGACCTCAGCCGTGCTGATGCCGTCAAGTCCCTCTACCAGGACATGGCTGCCAGGCACCGTGCCCGCTTCAGGTCGATCCACGTACGCCACATTAACCCTCATTCATTTCATGACTTATTCACCACTTTTTTCAGATCCTCCGTGTTGTTGAGATCGAGAAGACCGAGGACATTCGCCGCCCCTATATCAAGCAGCTCCTTACCCCCGGCATCAAGTTCCCCCTTCCCCACCGTGTTGCCAAGTTCCGTTCGACCTTCGTCGCTCACCGCCCCGCCACTTTCTAAGCGAGAGTTGTATTTTCTGGGTGGGATCGGATTGGGATGCCTCAGTAAGCAAGGTATTGGTAACATTTACGATGTAATGCTACCATCCCTGTTTGTTGTACCAAAACATGCCCTCTTACTTCCCTCTTCGTGTGATTGTTACCAAACTCTGCTAATGGCCTGTTCTGACATCAGTCTTGGAACTGTGCATCAAGTCCAGTGGCATTTACCGCTAGGCGTCTCCCCTGACACGACAACACAAGTCATTTTGTACAAACGACTGCACAGAAGTGCGCTCGCTTGATCCCTGACTGCCTATGTGCAAAAATCAAGCTAGCTCAATGAACTCGGCGTCAATGTCACCCCTAACACGGAGCTATATCATCTTCGAATTCGCGATTCTGGTTCTATCGCCTTTACTGTCGTAAAGTCTAACAACTGGACTCTTACAACGTGTTCAGCATCTAATTCAACTCCTAAGGTAACAATGCTTCCCTAGGCTTCCCTGCGTTAGGTTTTAAACTGGCTGACCAGTGCAATGAGATGGCTCTGTTTAAGCTTTGCATTGACCAACTTCCTACCTGAATGAAATATTGCGCTCGCTTCGCCTTTACAACCCCCTGCAGATCTGACGACAATGGAATGCAGACTTCTGTAAAGGTCAACCCAATCCCACAGCTCGCTCTGAATCGACGACTTGTCGACGCAAATGATCCGGAGTACTGGAGGGTGTAGGTGGCGGTGCGGATGCCACCGCATGACCCGCGATTAAATGATTTCCTATTTTGGCAAATTATATGCTCGAAATGGAGATCCTGCTTACTACCCTTGCGAACCCTTTGCCGTCGAAGTGTTAACTCAAACCACCATCATGGCGGCTGCTCTTCCTGAATATGTGGGTGTTCACCAAGCTCCTGTCGCTCCAGCTCCTATACCAACTTCACAAACTGTCCTTTATCGTCTGTTCAATGGTATGTGTTTGCATTGAACATGAGTGGCTCTGTGATTTCAGAACCACGCCTCTAGAAATGGAAGAAGGATGTGAAGTTTCTCTGTCAATGGCCACCCAGCGCGACGGTCAGCTTGAATTTATCTCAAACAATGTCTATACTGACGGCCTTGGCGCAGAAAACGCGTTCCCCGACACGGAAAACCTTGCATTCGATCGCGAGTTTTCCAAAGAGCATTTGCTCAAGAATATGAAGACAAATCTTCGAGTGGATACCTCTGTAGAAGAATTCTGCGGAAGGATATGGGGATTGGATACTGCAAAAAATCACCAGCATTTTGTCGCGGGATTGGGCAGTCAACCAAGCAATGCTTTCACGGTACGACCGTCAACCACAAGGAAGCTCGACGCGTCGCCGACCTTTCCGTATGATTTGGTCTAATCTTCAAGCAGACATTCTCAGTCCCTTTGGTATGAGCTACCGTGATACCCAGGACGTTTTCTTGAATAAGGATGAGGCTTACCACCTCGAGAACTTCTTTGCTTCGGGCGCCCCCGACCTCCTACGCGTCTGGAAGGCGGCAGTTTCAGTCGGCGATGAGATTGACGTTGCGCCTGACTGGGAAGACGTGAAAGCATTTGTTGTTTTCAGTCAAGGCAAGAGTACTAGCATCTGTCTTGAAGACGGGGAGTCGCGCATGCCTTCAGCCATTAAAAATCCTGTACCGGCCACAGGTGCTGCAGCTGGGCAATGTTTTTCGTCTTCCTTGAAACGCCGCCGGGAAAGCGCCTATTCACAGTCTACCTCGACGCTGAAGAGACTGCGTACAAGCCAGGTCATCAGCGAGGATGAAATAAGGCTTGCAACATACGCGGTTGAGTGTCTGGTAGACTACACGCGTCGGTATGCCGCTGGCATTCTGGTTGATGGAACTAGTATTTCACTTTATTACATGGACCGCAACCTTTCCATCCGGACCGCTCCCTTCGACTTCAGCACCCGAGAAGGCGCGCAATATCTGGCCCTCGTCATCTTCGCACTTACCCAATGCGATAACATCTGTGCAGGATTCGACCCACACATCCACCTCCTTCAGCTGTCTGATGACCCGAGCCTTCACAAACTGGTCGCCAATGATCATGATGTTATTAATTTCGATGCGGAGTGCTTTGCCTTCCCCCAACCATTGGGTGCACGCCCAGTGTTCTACTTGGTTGGAGACTGCATCCACCGGTACAGTGGCCTTTTTGGCCACGGCATGTCGACTTTCACGGTCCAGGAGGGCACACTCGGGATGCCAATCGCCACGCCTAAAAGGATTCTCAAGACAATCTGGCGCCGTGCAACATCTCCCAGTGACGCGGAAATTGTTGAAAAACTGAAGGCGACCGTCGCAGAGTTGGCAGCCTTTTTGCCCATTATGGAGGACATCGGGAGATGGGATGCAAAGGCTCTGAATTTCCCATGGGTCAAGATGTCTTTGCCCCCGCTTGAAAACGGCGAAGAACTGGCGCTTCAGTGCTCTTTGACTAATCCTGATATGCACATTTGGGAGGTTGATACACTGGACAATTTTAAAAAGATCTTCAAAGACTGCCTCCAAGGTGTGTAGTATGACACATCGTGGCTGAATCCGATTTTTCTAACGGGACCTTTTTTGCCAGTCCACCATCTTGCTTGGTCCAAAGGTAGCATTCTTCACGGCTCAATCAGCGAGCAGAGTCTTGGCGCCTACAAACAACCCGAAGGATCAGCCGACGCTTACAACGGCATCATCAAGCATTGGGAACTCGGCACCGAATACCCCCACCGACCACCAGTTGAAATAGGCAACCTCAAGGCCCAAAGCACGCGTCCCTTCGACGCATCCGTCTTCATGGCCATCGACGTCGCCGAAGACGCCTCGTATCTGCATCATTCTGGCAGCGTGCGCACCCAGCACTTTTACCGCCACGACCTTGAATCCTTCTTCTACATTCTCGTGTGGGCATGCGTACACTATAGCCTCGCGGACAAGCACCGTGATGCACCGCACCCGCACGAGAAGATACGAGGCTGGCTCAATCTGGGCCGCGGTGCGGAATGTAAGCGGGAGCTTCTCCAAGACGATAACTTGTTTATGTTGCTTGTGACGGACCTCGTGAAGGACGACTGGCAATGTCTTGTGCGCGGCTGGGTTATGCCACTCCGTAACATGTTTGCGGACGCGATACAGTCTATTCCCCATGAGGAGAGCCCAGAGTATGAAAAGTACGACTTGGAGACATGTAACGGGAAGATTACCTTCCAAATGTTTATGGAAGCGATCACCAACCCTTCGCCTGTTCCCCAGCCCACTCACAGACTAAACCACATGCCAATTCACGACGAATCATTGCCACACGATTAGAGATGCCACTTATACACCAAAGAGGCACCGCTACCAATCACGCCACAATATCTATATAATTATCAGAAATCCAACAAAGTCAAGCTTGTTCCACTTTGCCTCTATATCGACATTTTCTATCATCATGCTCTGCTGTATATTCTACCTATCACGTTCTGTATAGCATGTAACCATTAGTATACAAGCATTTACCACCGCATAGCGCTCACAGGATGTACATATTATTTGCCTACCTGCTTTCATAGTTTCAAGCGACGAGATACTTGATCTTCTTGAATCACGAGCCATGGTCGGATGATTTGATGAGAATATTGGCCGCCTCTGTTTCCTTGCTTTATATAGCTTTGGGCGCTTAAGGCCCAAAGCTTCCGGCCCGCCGTTCCGCCATCAGGCAGTTTCTGTTTGGCGCTCCTTGGGCTCTTCTGGCGTTTGAACCCTTCCAGCTACATTCTTTGCTTTGTAATACCAAATCCATGGCTCGTGTAACAGAACCATTCGCTCTACAACGTTTTCATGCTATATATGTTGTGGACTTCGAGCAAAACTCCCGAGAGTTTGCGTTCAACACGAGGCATCGATAACACCTCATGACCTCATGATTAACCTCACGCCAATTGCACACCAAAGCCTCAAGGCCTTAAAGAAGGCATCAACAAGAGTGAAATGATTAGCAGCCTATCAACCAGTCTCCTACGACGATTCAATATCTCTAGAACACCTGCCAGAGGTCTGTGACTAAAAGTCAAAGCATTACCTGAATCTGTGGGTTGCAGCGTTCACTTGCTCGCCTATAATGCTGAACATAGTTGCCCAACTTAAGCAGGTTGTCACACGTTGCAATGAGCGAAATTTTGGATAAAAGGCCTGCCGATACCAGCGAACAGTCTGTCACTCGAACCGTTGTCCCTCCAACTCCAAGCGCGATCCACATAACACCCAGGAAAGAGATTGACGAAAGACCTCCATGGTCTGCGGCCGTGACACCCGGTTTCGAGGACAGGGCCCCTTTCTTCCGAAGCAGCGAAGACACATGGGATCGAATACAGGAGAGAAAGGAGCGCGAATTCGACCGTAGATCACGCGAGCTCGACCGTAGAGAGCGTGAACTGGAACGGCGCGAACGCGAGCTCGAGCGCAGGCAGCGTGAATACGAGGTCGACAAGGCGCGCTGGATGACGGAAGTCGCTGCTGCACCGCGTTGGCAGGAAGCTATCGAGCTCCTTCAGACGAGGCTGGACACGGAGCTTGTCGCTGAGCGTCAAAAGAGCGCCGCTCGCGAAGCTGAATTGGAATCAACGCTCATGACCAAGGTGCATGAGACGCTGGAGAAAGAGCGACAGCTTTATGGCGTCATCCGCATGTCTGACAATGAAGTCAATGAAATGGTGGAGAATTCCGTTGGGTATCTTCTACAAAGTGTGAGTCCACAATCACTTTCTCGAAAGGATTGACCGAACAAGACATCTAGGACGAAGACATCGCCGACCGCGTACGTTTCCAGAGCTTGCTCTACCTTTCTCAAGAGCGACTGGCATCCGAAGCAGGCTTAGAACCAGCGTCAGGTTCAGGTTCTCTTGCGGTCGCGTGGAGGCTTGCACTAGGTCCTTCAGTCGTCACTGAAGATCGCTACAATAAAGCCGTCGAAATGCTGTCAACCAAAGACCTCAAGGGTGACACCAAGGCGCTGATGGAAAACAAACTCGCCATGGAATATGTGGTCGAGTACACTTCTCATCTACGGAAGGATGGATCAGAGATGGGCGATCATTCGTTCTCTCCAGGTCGAATTGCACGAGATGATTACTTGGAAACCGTCCGTCGACAATCAAAGCAGTCTGGCGTGGACTACGATGCTCTAGTCACCTTGGTTGACTTTGTATGCCCCAAATGAAACACAGGAACGGGGGTTCGGAGCGGGGTATGTGATTTGGTATCTAGAAAATTATTATAATGTAAGTAACTAGCGGTGTAGTCTAAGTCAGTAACGCGTTCGATGCTCCTCCGTCTCGCATCACGAATTAAATATGATGGTCAACAAATGCGAAACATTTTTTTGTTGTTGTTCAAACATCAGTTCTTAGAGATGACTTCTTCGCATCGTTTGCAAAGCCTGTCTTCTTCAGGACGAGTGTAGGTCCAACATCTCGGGCATTTGTGTTGAGCCGCTGGTCGTACACGAAGGGAAATACCTGGTGAGGTGATAATCAGTGCCCGTGCAGGAAACGACGGGCCATTGGAAGAAATCCTACCAGATTCAGCTACGGTGTCTTTGTACGACCATTGCAGGCCTCCACGAACACTGGGGTGCTCGCCGGTGTGTACTTGGACATCGGAAACGACATATATTGTGTTTAGTATCTCTTCTAGAGGAGTGGATTCAGGGTCAGAAATGAGTAATCAAAGTGATGATGCGCGCTCAGCCTACCATGTTGTCGTAACAGCTTCGCAAGGGTGCCATTGGAGTGATCTTCAGGAATGACAATATCGATATCAGCCTCCAGAGCGCTCTTGATTTGCCTGTAATATTCAAACGGTCAACCTTCGTACATACACCAACGATAGCTTCCATGCAGTTGTTCTTACTTCTGTCTGCGAGCTTGCTCCAGTAGTGATAGAGCAGTCGTTTTCGTCTGAAGCAGTAGGCCCATGTCATGAGCTACCGACTCGTTTTTCCATTCGCTGCTCTGTGAAAAATATATTAGCGCCGGAAGCAAGCTTGGTACGCGATGTTTGAAGTTACTACACACCAAAGGTACCCATGGCGTCATGAAAACAGACTTGCCATCCCCTTTCCAGGTTGCATGGATCTCTTCTGCGAGATATGGAAGAACAGGTGACGTTATTCTAGTCAGTGTCACCAGCACCTTTATTGAACTTGTAGGTTAGATTTGCCTTCCATGAATGAATGAACGAAGGACTGGATAAAACAATCGTACCTGCTCTAGCACAGTCACCACGGCCCTCCTCTTTTGACCGCCAGCCTCATCTACGTATAAACAGTCTTTCGTGATGTCGAAATAGAAGGACGACATCGTGTTGTTGACAAAATTGTTCAGAGCGTGGATAACTGGAGAAGCAAGCAAGATCAAAAGTTGCTCATTTGAAAGCGATCGAATAAACCAATCTCACCTTTAGGGAAATTATAGGCAGCATATTCTGCCAGAGCTGTCTGTTCCAGAACGTACAACTCGTGCATAACGTACTTTTCGATCTGTGAAATTTCAAGTTAGATCTATCAATCTATTTTGGTAAACTTACAGAGAGGGTTCATGCTCACCAAGCCCATGTCTGATCTGGGAACCCGCTGCATGCGTTCGAGAGCGTCTTTCGATCCCATATTGCCGAGACAGAACCTTGCCGTGTTGCGCAGCTTGCGGAGGGATTCAGCAGATTGCGCCATGACAATCGGCCCGATCGACATTTCCTTCCAGAAATCCACACTGGCAGCCCAGAGCCTGAGGAAGTCAGGTCCGTACGCAGGTTGTTTAGAGTCCTATAATTCGAGGTTAGATGAACGATAAAGTGGGTAAAAAGAATGAGATGGAACATAACATACACCAAATACGATGCTCATCGGGCTGACAATATTCCCGAGTGACTTGCTCATCTTCTTGCCCTTCTCGTCGAGGACCATTCCATGCGTGAGCAGTTGGCCATACGGGCTCGTAGGTGCCTCAGACGCGTTCTGGGAGCCTACAGCGGTCAACAGCTGGCTTTGGAACCATCCTCTGTGCTGGTCAGAGCCCTCTAGGCACAGGTCTGCATGGAATTTCCGCTGAGATGCGCTAATACCCTCAGCCGCAGTCCTCGTTGTTGTGCGGCCAACACCCAGCTCAGGCAACATCGACCAGGACGAGCCGCTGTCAAACCACACGTCCATAGTATCACGACCTTTCTCCCATGTCTGCGCCGCTGTCTTACCCTCCTCCAGAAGCCACGGAGGAACGAACTCCTCGATGGGCGCCTCCCACCAGTCGAGATTCTTCGTCTCCATGGCGTTGATGATGTATTCGAGGGTATTTGCGTCGAGGACGACAGTGCCGTTTGTGATATGATGCAGGGCGGGGATGGGGACACCCCAGACGCGCTGCCGGGATATGCACCACTCGGAGCGAGACTTGACGAAGGATTCGAGGCGGTTTCGGGCTGTTGGCAGTAGTTTGTTAGATTTGTTATCATAGGAGAATAAGTAATGGAGGTTGCAAGCTTACAAGATGCAGGGAAGAAAGTCACATCCTTCAACGCTGTAAGAGCGTCTTCTTTGATGAAGTCGAGGTTGGCGAACCACTGTGATGTTGCACTATTAGGGAGGTCAGGTCACAGAAAGCAACAAAAAAAGACAACGAGATGCAAAAGGAAAATCACTGACGTGACGATAATTGGTTGCTTCGTCCTCCAATCGTACGGATACCGATGTTTAATCTTCTGCACCTTGAGCACCCTACCCAGACTCTTCAGCAACGCGACCATTTCCTTGTTTCCTTCGCCCAACACATTCTTCCCGATCAGCTGTTCGCTATGAGTTGTCCCGACGACATCGACAATCTCAGAGGTGAATTCGCCATTGCCGTCTACATGGCAGATGAGATCCGCTACAGTGTCACGCAGCGCCTCGTAGTCTTCAGCACCGTGTGCTGGAGCGCAGTGGACCAGGCCTGTTCCGGAAGTTGAGGTAACATGTTTCGCGCCAATAATGGGTAAAGGCGTAGTAGATGCCGGGAATATGGGCATATATCGCGCTCCAATGATATCTGAGCCTACAAAAACGGGTTGACTACAATGCAAATAAATAGGCTGGGTCAAACATACCTTTGACACGACCATGAATTCGAACATCAACCAAGACACCTGAGAGAGAGTCAAGCAATTCGTCGGCAACAATGATGAGTGCGTCTTGAGCTTGCTGTTCGACGACAGTGTACCATAGATCGGGGTGGACAGCAATAGCCTGAAGAATATAAGGCAAATGTTTTGTTGTAATGGTAGCCGACGCACCATATTCGCGCTGAGCGTCCACGGTGTCGTTGTCCACACAAGCACTTGAACCCTGCTCGAACTATTTCCAATGACTTCCGATAGCCCGCTAGTGATGGGGACGGAGCTGAGATCTAGGTCAAAGGTTACATAAACCGAGTGAGAGACGTGGTTGTCGCTGTATTCCAGTTCCGCCTCAGCTAAAGCTGTCCGAGACGAGGGCGAATAGTGTACAGGGCGGTGCTGTCGGTAAATTTGACCTGAAGTGGCCTAAATAACGGTGGGCGATGAACGAACATGACAGGGTACTCACCCTTCTCGACCATCTTCTGGAAGATACGCAATTGCCTTATTTCATAGTGGCGGTCTTTAAGAGACGAGACGAAGGACATAATACTTAACGAATGTTCCACGTATGGACTGACATAACACACCTAGCGTCCTATACGTGTTTGCCTCCGAGTTCCAGTCCGCCATGATTCCCAGTGCCCGGAATTGTTCCTTCTGAGACGCCACTTCTCGTAGCGCCGTGGCTTGAGCGCCTCGTCGAATGATGGCGGGTGGGGTTTCGATTGCTTTGCACTATGTAGCCAGTATCAACCAACTGGATCTTCGACTTTCAAACGAGACGTGCCTCCATTTCCTTCAGAGCCTTGTTCTCAATCGGAAGGCCGTGGCAATCCCAGCCTGGCACATAACTGACGCGTCAATTCAGCTTGCGAGATGGATCAAATAGAGATTTAAGCGCCCACTGAATCCGACGCCCTTGGGTCAATTGGAACCGGTTAATGATATCCTTGATGACCTTGTTCAGTGCATGGCCTGGGTCATTCTGTCAGATGACGACCAGAGCGCGTTTGTTCGCTCACTGACCCATATGCAAGTCTCCGTTGGCGTAAGGTGGTCCGTCATGCAGCACAAATACTGGGCCTTTCACATTTTCTTCCTGGGTGGGATTCAGCTGATGGACGCGTCAAATGCAAGGTAGTACTCACTTGCCACCGGTACAGGTCTTCACGGGTAAGGCTGCCAAAGTCCGTCTCTACTTTCTTGAGATTCGGCCGCAGCGGGAAGTCAGTTTTGGGAAGAAGGAGTGTGTCCGTAAACGCCTTGTTGTCCGTCGCGCATTGTCGCGTCGTCGAAAGATGTCTATGGGTATTCTGCCATTTTGAAAGGCCTCGCCAGAGAAATGGGCGAACCACCATGGACGCGAAGGAGAGTGGTTGACCGAGGAGTGCTTTAAGGTCTTGATGAAACCGGATACTGGAATTTGTAGCGTGTGAGATTCTGCGACACCCCCAATCGGGCTTACCTGCAAGTTACTTACGACTCTGACCTTCAATTCGACCGGAACTGTGTCTGCTTCACTTGTCCCTCACAAATACTGCCGAAGGCGCGATCGTTCAAAAATGAGAAACATCCCAGAGCCTAAAAACTACGTTTACGCGACCGATTCCGATTCTGAGGACATATGCCCCCCGAGCTCGTGTTGGCGCTGAATCGCGTATCTCTGCTGACAGTTGAACAGACTCAGATCCCGACGACTCATGTAATCCAAAAGAGGGAGAAGGGGCGCGCATAGCAGAGAGTATAGGAAAAGAAGAGCAGAAACGGTACGATAAGCGTTTAGTTCTAGTCCTCCTCCAGTCGTCCAAACTTGTTTCCTATTTCCTCAATAGCAGGCGAGACGACCTTAGGTCGAGCTTTCAAGCGTCAATTTTGGAACACGCTAAACGTGCAAGTCAACCACCACCACAGGGGGAAATAGTCAAGCGAGAGTATCCCTTTACTGGAAGGGAGGTCATGTAGGTGATAAAGGTGTACTCCGTTGCGGAACGTTAATAATTTTGAAACTATAGTGAAGTCGTCGAAGTTCCCGAAACCTCACCAAACGCAAAGAAATGGCGCCTGTGGAAGGAATCATACTCAGGACGTTCATCTAAGCCGCCTGTGGCACAAGCGTTTCTGCCCGTGTCACCACACCGAACCTCCTGCATGCACGGAGGCAGCCGTTCCTTCTGTACCTGTACCTGTAACGGGAGGCTCAAATTCTGCACCAGAACCCCCTGCACAACAAATCTGGTCCCCGCAAGCCCAAAACGACACTGGCTGCATTGCATGGGCCCGGAAAGGCGACAAAGTTCACTGCGCGTGACAAATCTGCTATGGACTAGAAAGCCCATCTACAGGCCGAGACAGAAGTGGGATCGTCTGTCAAAAACCAACTAGAAGCCAATCGTCGTAGTGGCGGCTTTTTAGAAAAAGTCGAGTTCCTGGAACGCGTCGACGACCGGGAAGAAGACAATCTGGAGTTATTGAAGAGCGCCAAACGACGCCGATTATAATTACTCGTTATAAGTGGAATTCGTCTTGCATTCTGTCAGCTATGCCATCTTGTACGTATATCTAATGGCCATTTTTTCATCGTCTTAAGCCTTGATCCACAACTCCCGGTTCTCCTTGAAGTATCCCAACAATGAATGCTTGCCAATAATCTTCTTCGGGTCGTCGTTCTCGAAGAATGTCTTGTCTTTGCCTTCCGCGGTCACCCGCTCGAGCAACACAATGAAGCTTGCGAGGTCCTCTGGCAGCCCAGCCCCTATGAGGTTGCTCGTGTGTCGGAAAACCTAAAATCACATTATAAGGGGGAACTCACGCTAATCACGCATTATGAGGTAAATCTGTCATTAGTATTTGAAATAGTGCAAAAACGCGCCTTATAATGCCATAAAAGTGGGAAAAATCGCCTTGTAATGCCATCATAATGCTATTATTTTGCAGATTTTGGGCTTATAAGGCTAAATCATTATAATGTCATTTCAGGTTTTCCGACATGGCTTGCTCGCGGGAAGTTGTCTTGTGCGTTATCTGCTCTCTGAAGACAGAAGTGAACATCTTCGCTGCCTGGCAGTGATGTAGTCGAACTTCGTCAGTACACCATTCTTCTTTCTCTGAGCCACATCCAGTGCTTACGTCGTTACGTCACAAGCTCCTGGCCCAGGACCAGTATTTCATGCCTCCCAAGGTTCTCGACAGTCAAACAGTGGAAAGCTGCTTGTGGAATTTCGCGCGTCGAAACACCCGACGCGAGGCCATCGCCCGTGGAGGAATAAATCTCATCGCTATCCCGTACTTGTGGTGTTTAAGACACTCGTGCCGAAGTTCTCTATGGCAACGTATCAGTCCCACCTTTCGTCTCGTCGCCAATTCCGTACAATTACAAAACACGAACACACCTCGAAACCAAGCCGTTTTCAACACCGCATACACCGCATCCGACTCCTCGCGTAGTTGCTGCACCTGACCCGTATCCACGAAGCGCTGCATGCCGTTCGCAAGTGCGAGGTCGATGAAGGACTTCATATGCATAGCACTCCCGTTTGATGCTCTTGAACCTATCAGCGCCATTCTCTTGTCCTGGCGCATCACTGCGAACACGGATGGTTTTCCCCTCCGTCGGTCCACCCTTCCAGCCCTGCTTCGCATTCATTAGTTGGACTCATGGTACTCAAATCTGCACCTTTCACTGTCACTGGCACCGACACCGCGATCTGCCATCGCCGTCTCCCATCAAGCCCCCCTCTCTTCGAAGTCGCCGTCACTTCTCCCGCGTTGCCGCTTCGTCCGCCCAATTTATCCGTAAGTCGATCGATCAGCAAAGAGGACCACAAGACTACGTATGTTTCGTTTTTTCTGGTAGGTTGAATTGCATTTGCACTTGATTTTGACGTAATATGGCCGCTACACAGAGCCTAAGTCGAATACTTGGATCCAAGTCCTATCCTCGAAACCTCATACGGGACACCCAAACAAACCTTGCAGAAATTTTAATTGTCGTTTAGTCCAGCTAGTGCAAGCACATTTGTGATCTAAGCCCAGTAAACATACCTCACAATTCTGCTACGCATCGGTCGTACTCGTCAAGTCAGGCGCGACAACGCTGCCTGCCTCAACACAGAATTCGCCACGCATGTCAAAAGCCATCAATTTGGGCGTGATTTCTTCACGCTACACTGTTCTCTGAGGCGCAAGGCGATTCGGGTGAACGTTGTTGACAGAGGGAGTGGCACCGCTCTTGCGGGGGCGCTTGGCGCCATTGAGAATGGCGCCGTTCTGAGAGACCGCTGTACGGGTTAAGGGAGGATGCCAATTTTGACAACTAGCGGCGTCAGATGCACTTTGTTGGCAATTTGTGTTCATTGCGGGAAGCCGTGCACAGTAGAACATGATTTGTTCCCATGCTAATGTATTCTGATACACTTCTCAATCGAGCTATGTATATACACGTCGCATGACTGATGTTTGAGGCGATGCGTGGTCAAAGATCGTGGGTTCCATCCCGTGCAGCTTACAGGCGCATTCAAGATAGTGTGGATGGAGCATCTGTGATCCTAACTGCCACCTCGTCCTCTGTCGCCTGCGTTCTGAACCTCAACCTGAAGTCGAAAGAAACGCACCAAAGCTAAGCGTGCAAGCCCCCCAATCACCAAATAGACTCCGACCAGCAACTCCCTCCGCAGCCGGAATGTCGATCCGTGCGTATTAGCTTTGTGGGGAGGAGAAAGAGGTCCTGTTGATTCGCACTTCTGTAGTCAATGGCAACTCTACAATCAATAATATCACCAATAGTACGTTTGTTGTCAACAACACAGGTAATAGTGCACACCCATGTTAGGCAGGATATAAAATTTAATGCACTTGTTTCTTGTTCAAGTCGGACGCCTATCACTGGATGTACTCTACAAGCGCGTAGCGCCAAACGCCATTCTCAATGCTGGAGGACGCGCAGATCAGGTCAGATGTTTTCCTGGGACTCGCGAGGAGGTCATCAATCGCATCGAGAACTGGGCCGATACGCAAGATGGTCTGACGGCCCCCATGTTCTGGCTCAGTGGTCCCGCGGGGGCGGGCAAGAGTGCGATTGTGCAAACAATTGCCGAGCGCTGTGAGTCGAAAGGGGTACCGCAAGCCAATTTCTTTTTCTTTCGAGCAGACAGTTCGCGCAACCATATTTCTCCGCTTGTAGCGACACTAGTGCACCAGATCATTCTGCTTTATCCATCTCTGCGGGATCTCGTGGCAACTGTGCTTTCCACCAACCCATGGATATTTGACTCTGTGCTTGAAAGTCAGCTAGTGCAACTCATCATCACGCCCTTACGTTCCATCCAACAGTCATCTTCTGGCTATCGTCCCCTAATGCTTCTGGTCGATGGCCTAAATGAGTGCTACTCCGAAACCATGCCCAGTCAACAACAGATACTTCTTGCATTTGATAAAGTTTTGGCAGAACACCCCTCTCTCTTTTGCTTTCTGGTGACCAGTCACGATGAGTTCCAGATGCAAGTGGCTTTCAATAATGTATCATCACAGTGCATTCAATTATATCTTGACGACCGATATTCCCCTGAGAGAGACGTGCGGGTCTTTGTCAATGCCCAGTTTGAAGAGGTCAGAAACACACACCCCCTTGTGCATACACTTGATGCATCATGGCCGTCAGTAAAAGATGTCAACTACATTGTTGAGAAGTCATCTGGACAGTTTATCTTTGCCGCCACTGTGATGCACTTCATATCAAACTCTTCAGCAAGCCCAAAATTGAGCCTGGAGAGAGTGAAAGGTACTGTGCCAGTTGCTACCCAATCACCATTCTCCCATCTGGATGCAATCTACACATCTATCCTCTTGCAGCTTAATGATCAGGAAACACTGAAAGACATCTTGCATGCCCAATTACTCATGCTGGAATTTTCAGACATGGATAGGACTGGCAGAAAACATAAAATGAGACTCCTAGATCTTTTGGAAGTTTGTAATGAGAAATATCCTATGGGATCAACAATTGACTCTTGTCTGGCTGAGCTGACTCCCATTGCCTTCTACTTTTTTGGTTCAGGCCAATTGCAGTTCCATCATGCATCATTTTGTGACTTTTTATTGGACCAGTCAAGGTCTGGGGACTATTTTGTGGACATCACTGCATTCCTTGGGAAAAACCAGAAACTCAAAAGGCTGTTACAATCTTTTACAGATTAAAAAAAAAAATGATGAGCGGGCAGGCCATTGCTATGCATGGCATACTTATCTTCAAGTTGGGCATATCAATCTTTCACATAGCTTTATTACAATATAACATCAATATAACATCAGACATACTAATTTTTGCATAGGTAAAAGGAGTCTGATGAAGGGGCTAGAGGTGCCGGGGATACCTCGGAGTGGGTCGCTAGCTCGGGCTAAGACTTAACTTGTTGAGTAGGTCATTGCTGAGCATGGCAAAACGATCTTTTACGTACGTTCTGTCAGAATTTTTATCATACCTCTTAGCGCGCGCGTCAAGGAGGCGGGATGAGCTGACAAACTCACCACCAGAATGGTCGACATGTGTCACTTTCGTTGGATTCCACTGCGTACATACCTCAGCACATTTCTATGTAAATGAATTGAAAGATTAGGTATACTTCTACAAAATACATACGTTTTTCCGAATTTAGGTACCCTAATACACTCATAGTACTCTAATTTATCACCTCTCTGACCACCCCTGCCCATGCAGCATACTGGTGATACCGTCTTGAGGGAGAGCGCCACGACGTTCTCAAACTTCGCGCCTCAGTCCCCCTGTGTACAATGGGCTGCACTTTTGCGGTGCATAGAGCGTCGCGCCGCGTGCCGCGGACCTCTACCACATTGTCCTTGTTGCACAGTGCCAGCGTTGTCGAGGCCTCATCGCGTGCAAGGGTCCCTGGCTGCCCTCGGGGTGTTGTCCTCCTCTGGCGTACGCTCGCACCCTGTCAAATTCGACAGATTGACGCTGCAGACTTCTGTTCGCGGTGCGAGACTGGGTCTGTGGTGATGGCGGCTACTGTACCCGTGTACACCAAGCGATCCTGAAGCCAACTCAGCCAAGTAAGAGTTTGATCAGCAACGGCTCGTTCGCACTCATATGCGCTGGTATGGGCTGCACCCGTCGATGTGCTGCTGGCTCGACTGGTTGAGCCGGCACCGTGGCAAGGAGAGCGGGACAGGATAGCCCACTTGAGAGTCCATGCGCAAGTTCGAGGAGTGAGACGGTCGCTCGGACTCGTTCTTTCCCCTCTGCCACGGCCGGGGTCAACTGTTGCCATCCCAGGTCTTCATGCCTGACAACAGCGAACCCGGGGTGAAGTGAGCGTGCAAATGTGCGGGGGTAAGCGGTGATGGCCACGACAAACTGGAGGCGACAGTGACGGAAAGGCGGGGAGGCAATGGGTATGGATGGGGTAGAGGCTGGCGAGCTATCCAAGGTCGGATTCGAGTGCTGATGGGACCGAGAAAGAAGTGAGCGAGAGTGGGGCCTGCCTGTGTGGCTGCAGAGACGTGCTGCGACTCGTAGCCGCAACTGTTGTGCTCCAGAACGTCAGCCAGCGAGGCCGGATTTTTTTTTGTTTTGAAATCAACAATTTATTTCGCGGTGCTCGAACGCAGTCCGCGTGTTTACAAACGAGAGTAAACATGTCCACAACGTAGCCGTCCGTGACCAGAGACTGTGTGTAGGCTAGCAATTAAATCGAGCCAGTAGAATGCCAAAGAGAAAATCGTAGGCAGAAATAGAGAAAGAACGGAAAAGGGCGTAGAAGAACTACCCAGCGCACCAGGGGAACGACGTTGTCTCCTTCCTGGGCTGGGTGATACCGAGGCAGGTTTGGGACATGGCCCACTAGGGGTTGCCGCCCGCAGAAATGACGATCTTCCGCCCCCTCCCCTCGTGGAAAGGGGCCTGTATCCCGCATCATCGATGTCCCCAGCGAGGCCGGATGAGGGCGACGCACCTTTCGGGTATCCCGCTGCACGGGTCTCCTCTTTGTTGCCACCTACCACCCCATCTCTCGCGCTATCTTGAATGTCGGCCCTCAAGCGGGCTCGAGAGTGGTGGAGATCCTGCAATACCAGGCTTTAGAGATATCAGTGCAAGTAAATGGTAATTTCATATCATAAACCTACCTTGGGGCACAATTTGGGTGCCTCATTGTTGCATACGTGAGCACATATATTTCCCACCGAGCTGTGAGATGGGACTAGACGGGCGGGTGGGTGGATCCACATAGCCACCGCTCGACTCGGAGCGTCGTTGGCACTGCTCGAACGATGGCTGAGTGACGGTGGTGACACAGCTGATTTGCGAAGGACCTGGGCGCGGTCAAGCGGCGGCCAGTGAGGGGGGTGGTATGCAACAAATGGGAGACGGGATGAGGAAGGGTCACTGCACCACATGAACAAACAAAGGCGATGTGGCGAGGGGAAAACTGGCCCATGGTGGTCGTGGCTGGGTTGAATGCGTCAGCATCAACGTCTGAAGCAACTTGTCACTCACCTGACGGATCTGCCACTCCATGGGCCTCCCCTTGTGCTCGTCTCCTTCGTGCTTTGCGGGCGGTCTGCCCTTCCTTGACATACTGGCAGCTGATAATCGAGCACAAAAGAGAGGTGACCTGCATGATTAGAGGACCTTAGAAGAAGGCAATTAAAGTAACTAAGAAAATAAAGGAATACCTTTTTTACACACAATAGGGCTACAGTGGTGACAAAGGTCAAACCATTGAGAGAGAGTACAGAAAAGAACCAGGGGAATCAGACAGAGTGGAAAGGCGATTCAGAGATTGATCATTTGATGGCGGATTATTAAAATGGAACAAGTTGTAGTCGCCTCGCTCCGCTCCGGCTCCTTAGAAGGCACCAGGTATGGCTACTTGATTAAGGAGCTGTCTGCTTGGGTACACACGGCTGCCGATGTTACGCATGACTTTGTAAAGTTCGAATGACAGAATTGATGATGGACATCATGCATCCAAAGTGCAAGGCATACAATCGTATCGCAAAGAGTCAGGCGTAGCATAGAACCGCATAGTTAGTAGGTTGAAGAGTTCAATTGAGACATGTAAGTAGTCGTAAGAATATATAGGTTTTCCAGAAAGGTATATGGTGCCGATACAGGAAACAGCGAGAAACGGGAAATTTCAGCGATTTACCTACGCATTGTTGAGGATCATCGAGGCGATAGCAGAATGCGTGCCTAAATCTTTCAGGCGTAGGATGTATGAGGCGTTTATTATGTATTGAGAAGCGCTAGATGGTATACCTACTCGACTAAAATCCATCTATTGTCGAGGCACGCTGGCAGAGCTGCGTAGGGAGAAAGTGCCTGTACGCAGTCGGAGTGTTGAGCCGAAGCCGCGTTGGGATGGTAAGGTACAGTTTGTAGGCGATTGACGCCACAGAGATCCAAGCTATGAATAAAGTGGGGGACGAAGGGAAGAGGAAAGCGACGTATAGAGCCTCAAAGTTGGCGTATTTATGCAATGTGAAACAATATAGAACAATAAAGGGAGGTCCAGGCGTAAGTCAGCGGCTAGAAAAGTCGAATAATCAATTGCGACCAAAAGAGCAGAAGGAGGGCCCAAGCAAGGACTCAAACAGGTATACACAAAGTCGCGACATAATCTTAATATATAGGTAATATTACTCTAGATGCGCCTAAATTTCCCATTGGTAGTAGGTATAGTACAGAGTTGGTCGTGCGGGATAGGTCTGTACTACCCACAAACGCCAGCAAGGTGCCGTCAACATGTCTAGCTAAAGTGATGGAACGAAAATTGAGCTGGCACTTCTCGGCCACGTCTAGCGTTGGCGGGACGTCCACGGCAGGATTTTGCAATTTCTGTTTGCGCTTCTTGGTAACAACGTTGATTAATTGCTGTTCGCATCTGGCTAATTCATTCTCCGATTCAAATTTTCCTATGTTTGCTTGCCAGGTCAAGTCGTTCTCCGCATTACAAGCTGGGTCTTTGCAGATAAAGATGTTGCAATGCTCTCTAATACTCATATGCGCCACGAATCTAGGAGAAAATAGGCGCATAGGGGTGGTTTGCGTCACTTCAGCTACCATGCCATTGGAGAACTTCAAACTGAGATTAAAATAGCTTCACCATCATCCTCGTGTTGACCACGCGTGCGCGTTGATGGATTAATTGACGACCATTCACCCACATCCTCCAATATTTTTCAAGTCTTTGTGGCACTATAGGGGCTCTTTGATACTTTCCTGTTATTGTATTGCTCACATGAATGAATAAAATCAGGCCTGTCACTCTGGGATTGCTCAGAAATGCACTCCAAAGGTTGCCCAAATGTGCACTTCCTAGCTGCTCTATGGTATTAGTCAGATCAAATATTTGGCTCTGCGAAGTTCAAAAATGAAATCCTGCCGTGGACGTCCCGCCAACGTTACACGTCTGCGAACAGTGAACATGATTCAATGTTCCCAAGTTAATGTATTCTGACACACTTCTCAATCACGCTATGTATATTCGCGTCGCATGACTGATATTTGAGGCGATGCGTGGTCAAAGATCGTGCCTCGTGGGTTCCATCCTGTGCAGACATAGGATGGCGTTGATGGAGCATCTGTGATCCTGATTGCCACCTCATCCCCTGTCGCCCGTATTTTGAACGCCAACCTGAAGTCAAAGAAACGGACCAAAACCGAGCGTGCAAGCCCCCCAACCACTAAGCAGCCTATGGCAATCCCATCAGCAAGTTCTCCAGCAGGCGGAATGTGTGCGTATTAGCCATGTGGAGAGGATAACTTATACGAAGTCTTGCTAATGCGCACCTCTGTAGTCAGCACTGCTCGTAATATCATCACCGGTGCCTCATTCAATATTACCAACAACAAACCAGGTAATAGTGCACACCCATCTCAGGCAGGATATAAATTTTAATGCACTTGTTTCTTGTTCAAGTCGGACGCCTATCACTGGATGTACTCTACAAGCGCGTAGCGCCAAACGCTATTCTCAATGCTGGAGGACGCGCAGATCAGGTCAGATGCTATCCTGGGACTCGCGAGGAGGTTATCGATCGCATCGAGAACTGGGCCGATACGCGAGATGGTTTGACCACCCCCATATTCTGGCTTAGTGGTCCCGCGGGTGCGGGCAAGAGTGCGATTGTGCAGACAATTGCTGAGCGCTGCGAGTCGAAAGGGGTACCGCAAGCCAATTTCTTCTTCTTTCGAGCAGACAGCTCGCGCAATCATGCTTATCCTTTTGTAGCAACACTCCTGCACCAGATCATCCTGCTTTATCCATCTCTACGGGATCTTGTGGCAACCGTGCTATTCACCAACCCATTGATATTTGACTCTGTTTTTGAGAGTCAACTTACGCAACTCATCATCACACCCTTACGTTCCCTCCAACAGTCATCCTCGTTCTACCGTCCCCTAATGCTTCTGATTGATGGTCTAAATGAATGTGACTCAGACAGCCAGCCCAGTCAACAACAAATACTTCTTGCATTTGATAAAGTTTTGGCAGAAAACCCCTCTCTTTTTCGCCTTCTGGTGGCCAGTCGTAATGAGTTCCAGATGCAAGTGGCTTTTAACAAGGCATCCTCACAGTGCATGCAAATATATCTCAATGACCAGTACTCCCCTGAGAAAGACATCTGGGCCTTTGTCAATATCCAGTTTGAAGAGGTCAAAAAGGTGCATCGTCTTGCACATACACTTGATGCATCATGGCCATCAGTACAAGATGTCAACTTCATTGTTGAGAAGTCATCTGGGCAGTTTATCTATGCTGCTGAAATGATGCGCTTTATATCAAACTCTTCAGCAAGCCCAAAACTAAGCCTAGAGAGGGTGAAAGGTTCTATACCAGTTGCTACCCAATCACCATTCTCCCATCTGGATGCAGTCTACACATCCATTCTCTTGCAGCTTGATGACCAGGAAACTTTAAAAGACATCTTGCATGCCCAATTGTTCATACTGCAATTCAATGCAGACATGGATAAGAATGGCAAAGGGTCCGGAATGACAATTCTAGATCTCTTGCAAGTTTGTAACAAGAAATATCCTATGGAAGAAATGGTTATTTCATGTCTGGCTGACCTGAATACTATTGCCTTCTACTCATTCAGCTCAGGCCAATTGCAGTTCTATCATGGATCATTTCAAGACTATTTATTGAACCAGTCAAGGTCTGGAGACTATTTTGTGGACATTACTGCATTCATTAAAAAAAACCAGAAACTTGAAACACTGTCACAATCTTTTAAAAAGTAGAACAGAATATATGTCCGACATTTTGTCACACCTACAAAAATATTTTGATAGCATATCATTTTCACTCTGTAATCTAACATATTTCTTTCAACGAAATTTGTTCGATGTGATTACTTCTATGGTCAATTAGCCTGCAGAATCTCAGACTGTATATAATGGTGGATTAAACTTGGACAATAACTAGTGCGATGACCAGAATTAAGTGGACTTAATGATGACATTACAGAAGGGTGTTCATTATTGGTAAGTAGGCGCCCAAGAACTGCAGTCATGTGCACCGTGTGAAACTCAGTATGTCCACAGCACCAAACTGGCTCTGGCAGCCACACAAATGCTGCGCAACAGGAAGTGACACTTGGAGCATTGAGACACACTACATTCATATATGTTAGCCAAGTTTCAGCAAAATTTGATATGTTCTGCAGGTTGTAGAAGCAGAATCAATGGGCCGATGTAACTTTAGATGTTGATCGGCACGTAGCCGGCACCGCTGCCACATATCTTGACGCACTGCTCGAGAATGTTTACGCACACGAACACCAATGTTTGCGCAACTCAACAATATACAGGATTTTTACTGGGGCCCAAACGTTTACGCATAAAATGCATGTGTGTCTATGTGATTTACGCACTCAAGGTCAGAATGTTTGCGCACAACTGAAGAATGTCTACACACCCAAGATCTTTACGCAAAAACTGCATATTAGTTTACTATTTGTTTATATGTCATTTACCGTAGATAAATTCACGGGAATATTTACTCACTTGGTCAAGCATATCGGAAGAGGGAATCGCTTCCTGAAGACTCCAAGCGGATGGACTCACGCTTCGTCGTTCGATGCTGCTTTTGAATTAATGTCCAATGATGAGCCAGCGTACGCCGAAAGTGGGAAGGTCAAGAACCACTACATATTGCATGCTCCTGAATAGTGCTCAACCGAGGTATGTACCACATTTGAGATCTAATGCTGTAACACGATGATTTACTAGAAACAACATAAACACAGTTAATAGTGGTGTATAATGGGGTTGACAAAGCGGAAGATCCGGATCCCTCACTTCAGTACATAACCAGGATGCGCGGCAACCCTGTAAGTGTTCCACTTCCACGGACAAGGACAATCCAAGGCCGGTCTCGTCGTTGGATGATAGATCCCACTTGGCTCGCAAATGGTGAGAACGCTAGACTGTACGACAAGCAAGAGTTTATCTGTGAGAATAGGCAAGGAAGACGACCCAGAGGAAGAAATGGTCCTCCAATTGGACTACAATCCGCTGTCCATCTACCTTGATAGGGGCGAAACAGTCAGCCTGCGCAAATATAAGGTAGTCGTTGCTCCACCTCAGCGTCTCCAAACAAAATCATGCCCACTTCTCCAGAAAACTTGCGCTGGAGATTCAACTGTGGCCATCAAGTTTTTGAGTAGCTGAAAAGTAGACGATAGTCCATAGATTAAGTGAAAGTTGAATGGCTGCATACTGAAACGCTTAGGCAGACAAACTCTGTTGATAATCGCTTCGCTCCATCAGGCTGCAATATCGACTGCCATCCCGCCTCGCTGAGTATCATCCTCAATGAGTTTGTTGATAAGCGCCCATTCCCCTTGCAGGCATTAAAGGATGTGTGGTTAGACTGTGGGACCATCAACGAATTGGTCATCACATCGCCCAATTAGACAACGTTAGAGGAGGAATTGCAACTGCCATCCTAGAAGATCCTAGAGCTACAGACCTACGTCGAGGAGTCAAAGAAGGACACGACCGTCGTCATGCTAGGCTTTGTTCCTCTTAACACTTTGACCACCTCGGCCGCCTTGACATGGATCCCTACACCGCCCCGGTGTAGTAGAGCTCTTCGATGCTTGCGCGGAGACGCGCGACTCCCTCAATGACCTCCACGACTGTGTCGACGTCCTGGCGGACCGATTGACGAGCACTGCCATGCCACGAGGTCCACAGTGTCCGCTATTGAGTCTCAAGTACGCGGTCGTGGAAAACAGCTCTGCGCGACTTGGCCTGTAACCCCCGTCCGCTGTTTCTGCCACCCCATTGCCTGCGCCCGCGCTCTCCTCAACTTCCGGGCCCTCTGTCTCAGCAAACCCCAATATGCCAAGATGACGGTCAACATGCCCTGCCGATAAATCCGCCGGGGCTCCTCCTTCCCCACTTGCGCGCGTTCGGAACACCACTTGAACAATCGCGCTGTCACCACTCCCCACAATGACGGAGGACCTGGCAGCTTCCCTTGCATTGTCGTCTGCGCGCACTTTGAGCGCAAGCTGCAAGCACCTCGGAGAAACGCGAAGGGCGAAGAGAACGAAAATAAGAACGAAGAGAGCCCATGCATCCGTAAAGGAGTCACCAGTGGCTCGAGGCGTCAATGCCACCGACACGTTTGGCCCAGCAACACCACTTCGTCTTGTCGCGGAGTGGAGTCACCCCATTCTGTCCCACATTCCTGGTGTCGCGCACCATCGAACTCCTGCATCCCCGCCCCAAGTCCCTCTTGCAGCCGCTCGACCCCGTCCGCCTCGTCGCGACGGCATCCAGGTCATCGCTCCGAGCTCCCGTTCAAGGCAGAGCCAACCAGGACCAAGCGGGTAGCTGCTAGGATCCACCTACCATATCGAGCGCTGCAATAGTAGGATTTGCTCGAGGCCAGCCCCCCTGTTTCTGTATCGCTAATGTACGTTCGGTCTCAGCACAAACGAAGTGCGCATGCGCAAGCACTGAGATACCTCAGTGGTCGACCGTGCGATTGTATCTCGTATCGACTCTTGATGTCATCTGTCTCCCGCTACGAGCGTGCATGCTTGATGTGGGAGTGATCGAGCAGAGAATTCCGTGGTCTTGCGACACATAGCTCCGCATGAACTCGTCTCGCAAGGCAGGCAGAACGAAATGCGCCGTCGCTTGTGCGGATGGGTGGACACGGGCGGAACGATGAGTTGAGGGTGCGGAGAAGGATAAGGACTTTGTCCGTCGTCGTCCCACTTCTACCTTCACGCATTTTATTGGGCGAGATAGGGACTTGTATACCGTCAATGCGCAGCACGCGACGAAAACACGACAAGTACATCCAATGAACACACAATGCGACACAACTGAGAAGGACGCACCTGTGAATGCCCGTGTTCGACGCAGGCAATGATAGGTCAATAGTGGACAGGAGGCACAATTGTAGAATAATATAGCTATAAATTCAGGTACAGCGTTGAGAATTGAAAGTAAGTAGCGTAGAAAATTGTAACGGCATGCATTGCAATGGCGTACATAACAAGTCATTATATGTGGTTGACAAGTCTTGAGTAACCGACACCCCATTTTTCCATCATGCATTTCCAGAAATACCACTGGGCGTTGGGGAGACCATCCAGTTGTTTGAGTAGAATATTGTTTGAAACAGCCCAGAAAATCCATTCTTCCATGAGTTGTTTATAGGATGTAAGACGGTCAGGGTAATACTGTGGAAAATGTGGTGTATGAGTTTTAGTAATGTTAGCCTCAAAGTTAGTGTAACGCACGTCTCTGTGTATGTGGCGTAAGAGGTCTCTGACCCATAATGTCATTTCGTGAGTATCAAATGGTGACGATGGACGCAACACATCAGCAATGTCAGGTGTTGGTCCCATGATGTTGCCTTTACGGTCAATCCTGGCCATCGTGATATACCTCTGACTATACGGTATATCTTGAAGCTCTTTGTCGTGAGAATGAGCAGGGTTGAAGAGCATATAATGAGAAATCCAACTGCGTATCATCCGTTTGTAGTTAGCCTCGTTATCATTGTCGACGCACTGTGGAATAATATGTAAGTATAACACTAGCATTTGGAGGAAGCAGGGCCTGAATCGTAATCTGACGCACCAAATTGTGTACGATTTCGAACACGTCCTTCATTTCCTGCACGTTGCCATACATTCCAAAATCTACGATATCATTGTCGACGCACTGTGGTATGCATGAACAAACACTCGGATTTGGAGTAAGCAGCGGCTGAATAGCATTCGGACGTACCAGTTTGTATACAATTTTGAACACTTGTGTCATTTCCTGCACATTGCCATATGTTCCAAAATCCGCTGGCCCAAGTGCAATAATTGTGTTCAGGAAGTCAGGGAGCAATGACACCAGTCTGGCTGGAGCAAATTGGCCCCCGAATTGCACTGCAATTTTGCAAAATAAGTCAGAATTTCTGATCATGACAGTGATACAGTATGAGTAAAAATCAGCGCACTGACCTCCCTGCTTTTTCCCAATGTGTTCCCATATTGCTGGCAGGATTTTGGGGCCAAATGCATCGAGGTTAACAAAATATTTCCCAGACCTTGACAGATCCTGTAAATAATCGTCTAAGGACACATGATAGAAGATCAGTGCCCGCCGTTCAAGGCGAGCAATTGCAATCACGTCGGTGATACATGAACGAATGACACTGTCATCAGTGTATTTGCAATTATAAGTGCTAAGCACCCTTTGCAGCATTCTGTTGAAAGCCTTGTCAATTCGCCTCAGAACGAGCGCAACATGCAGAATATCTTTCAATGCTTGCTGATCAGCTGCCCGGGAGAGGATATGGGCGTAAACGGCATCTATTTGAGAGAAGAAAGAGCTGGCAGTGGAGCTTGGCTTGGCACTCTGCAGTTGATCCAGGCTGAGCTTTGGGTTTTCTGGAGAGTCTGCAATGAATCTCATGACTGTGGCAGCATATATGAATTGCCCAGAGGACTTTGTCACAATACTATCGATATTTGAGGTTGAAGGCCAGTTTTGATCTACCAGGTCAAGATGATGTGTTGCCTTAATCTCGATAAATTTATCAGTAACGAACAGTCGGATATCGTTATCAGGCGAGTACTTGTCGTCGAGGTAGAGACGGAGCGCTACTATGGATGGTTGGTTCATGGACGTCTTAATGTGTGCTTCCTCGCGGCTCGCAACCAGTAAGCGGAAGGGACAGAGAGGTTCTGCCAAGGCTTTGCCAAATGCGTGAAGTATTTGCTGCTGACTGACTTTCGAGTCGCACTCATCTAGGCCGTCAATGAGTATAACTAGTGGCTGGCCGGACAACCGCTGCACCGCACGTAAGGGTTTGACAATGAAGTTCTTGAACTGATCCTCAAAGGTCAAGTCCAATGTCAGATGAGGGTTGGTGCAAAACTCGGTCGCCACGATCACCTCTGCAGCCGAATTGACGTGACCAATCTGATATAGGAGCGTTCCTACGAGCGAGGAAGAAGTGTTGCGCGAGGCGTCTGTCCTGAAGAAAAAGAAGTTGGCTTGCGGTATTTCCTGCTCGATACAGCGCTCGGCAATCGTCTGCATAATTGCAGATTTTCCTGCGCCAGCAGGGCCACTGAGCCAGAGTATGGGAACAGTCTGACCGTTTTTTGCATCCCTCCACTTCTCAATGTGATCGATAACTGCCTCGCGAGTCCCAGGATGGCATCTGACGTCATCTGCGCGTCCTCCAGCATTAAGGATCGCATTTGGCGCTACGAGATTGTAGAGATCGTCCAGTGATGGGTCAAGAGATAATGATACAACTGGCGTGGATAGCCCATTGAAGGACACCACACTTTGATGCTCCGCATGGCTTGCAACCAGTAGACGAAAGGGACAGAGAGGCTCTGCCAAGACTTTGCCAAATGCGTAAAGTATTTGTTGCTGACTATCTTCCGAGTCGCACTCATCTAGGCCGTCAATTAGTATAACCAGTGGCTGGCTGGACGACTGCTGAACTGCACGTAAGGGTTTGACAATGAAGTTCCTAAATTGATCCTCGAATGTCAAGTCCAATGTCAGAGGAGGGTTGGTGCATAACTCGGTCGCCACAGTCACCTCTGCAGCCGAATTTTCCTGACCAATTTGATATAGAAGCGTTACTACAAGTGAGGAAGAAGTGTTGCGCGAGGTGTCTGTTCGGGGAAAAAAGAAGTTGGCTTGGGGTATTTTCCGCTCGATGCAGCGTTCAGCAACCGTTCGCACTATCTCAGCCCTTCCGGTGCCGGAATTTCCCCTCAGCCAGAGTATGGGGGCAGCCAGACCATCTTTCGCATCCCTCCAGTTCTCAATGGAACCAATAACGGCCTTGCGAGTCGCAGGATGGCATCTGACTTCATCTGCGCGTCCTCCAGCATTAAGAATGGCATTTGGCGCTACAACCTTGTAGAGATCACCCAGTGAAGGGGCAAGATGTAATGAAATGACTGGCGTGGATAGCTTATTGAAAGGCGCCATAATCTGTGCATCCGAACGGCTCGCAACCAGCAAGCGGAAGGGACAGAGAGGTTCTGCCAAGGCTCTGCCAAATATGTGAAGTAGCTGCCATTGCCCATGTTCCCAGTCGCACTCGTCCAGGCCGTCAATGAGCAGGGGTAACGGCTGGTCAGATGACTGCTGAATGGCGCGCAAGTTGACCATAAAATCGTCAAATTGGTACAACTCGCTACGGCTCAATCTCATAGGATCCTGTAGAAGCTTGGGAACCACGGTCTCCCGTACAGCTGGATAGAGCTGAATGATTTGATGCAGCAGCGTCGCTACAAACCTGGAGGAAGTGTTGCGGGAAGTGTCTGCCCGGGAAAAAAAGAAGTTGGCTTGGGGTATTTTCCGCTCGATGCAGCGTTCGGCGACCGTCCGCACAATCTCAGTCCTTCCAGCGCCAACATTGCCCCTCAGCCAGAGTATGGGGGCAGTCAGACGATCCTTCGCGTCCCTCCACTTCTCAATACGACCGATAACTGCCTCGCGAGTGCTAGGATGGCATCTGCCTTCATCTGCGCGTCCCCCAGCATTGAGGATTGCATTCGGTGCTGCAGCCTCGTAGAGTATGTTCATTCCTGCTTGAATAAAAATGGAACTCATTAAGATTTGTATCCTATCAAGAATTAGAGCGTGGCAGTACTAGATGGGCCTTGAAAAGAGACAGTCCGAATTGATGGCAGTAATGGTATGTTTGGAGATTCAGAAAGCAGAGGGAGACCGCAATTGAGATATGTTATTTCAATCTCCGCTTATCACACACTATCAGGCAACTCCCATCGTCGCGTCATGGCGGCGCTTGCGTGTATGACAACAGACGAGAAAACCACCCTCTCCGCCGTCCCCCTGCAATAAATGTGAAACCGCAGCCGCGTTTAATCTCGATACCAAAGCAACCCGATGAGCAGAGGTGAGTCAAGGACGACTCCCTGGATGTAGACGCGGCTGCAAGCACTGACAATTATAATACACCGACAATCCAACACCGCAACGGAATGCGGAAATCATCTCAATAGCCCGAAAGCGGTGTTTCTCCTGGTCTCCTCATCATCGCCGCTGCCTATGTGAATCTTTCCATCTGTCAACACTGCCGTGGCGCGAGGAGGTGCGCATGACTCGACAGCGCAACGGTGCATCTATCTGCAAAGCCGTGACCTGGGCACGGCGCACCTGCTTTACTTGGCCATGCTCAGTCAGAGCTCTTCTTCGCGGCCTCGCATCCCCCCAGTCGACCTCCCGTCGTCGCATCATTAGTGGATCATCTATTCAGAATCCATATCCGTCCCGTGCACGCAACGCGGGACACGATTACCTCCACCAGGGAAAACAGGGTAGGATGACTAGAGTCCACCGTGACTTTCCCCTTGCCCTCGAGGCTGTCTTCACTCCAAATTCTCTTGTATGCCTTTATGCTCTAGTCCAGAGCAAGGCTACAGAGATCGTATTGTTTGCCATGCTAGAGGGCATTGGTCCTCGCGAAAGGAAGAATTGGAGTGGACTCCGTTTGATGAAATCAGGGAGGAGTGGGTTCAGCGACTCCTGCCCGGACAACACATGGACATGACTATGGTCATGGATAGGCATGCATATGGCACGCATACCGATACGGCCTCAAACGCGGACGAGGTCAGGCTAAGTGTACATGTGGGCATGGATGTGGATAGCTATGTCGAAGATGCATGACGCACGAGACCTCAGAAGGCGCAGATGGAGAAGTTCGATTTGAAGTGGCTTGCTGAAGAAGGGTGGCTGATTTCTTCAGATCAAACCCGCGCATGGAAAAACGGATGGATCGGTATTATTCTCGTCGCTGTGGGTGGCCTTTCTCAATTTATAGGGTGCTATTTAGCCACCGGTCATCCTATGAAGCGCTCTGAGACTCGAACAATGAAGTTGGATATTTGAGGTGGCGAACATCCACTGTTATGCGTCTCCAGATTGGCTGAACTTCAACGTAGCGTCTATGACGATCAGCCTTACTCGAGGTGGTCGTTAGTCTAAGGTAGTCTGAATGCAGTGTCTGAACCTTCGTTTTCTCCAGGAATTGATGAGGTCTCCGAGAGGATGCCCCGGGCTCATGCTCGGCATCAATTTTGGTTCTGGAGCAATGCAACGCATCAGGCAGGCGTTTACTCAATAGCCCGGGGATTATTCAGTTGAATGATAGCTGAACAGCTAAACAGAATGATGCATTAGGATATCATGACTCTGGAAATCAATTCACTGAAGTTGGGGCACAATTTACGCTATCGATTGAATCCTAATATTAAACCCATGAGAGACTGAACGCTGACTGTGATCACTACTTGTATGATTGTGTGAATCCAAGGCTGGCCCCGTGGTTGAATAGTAATCCAATTTGCCAGTGTGCCTTGCCAGAAGTACCACCGAGCGTGTGGGAGATAGTCCAGGTTTTCTAAAGCGATACCATTCGAAACCGCCCAGAAAACCCATGCCCTCAGGTATTGCTTGTAAGATTCAATACGGTGAGGGTAATGCTGTAGAAAAATAAATTCGGTACCTCCGCTCAAGATCGATGAATATGACGCACGTGTGTGTGGATACGGTTTAGTAGATCATGGATCCACAATCCAAGCTCTTGAGCATCGAAGTCTGAATTTGATGCTGGACGCAAGGCGCCTACTATGTCGGGTGTTGGCATGACGTTCCCACTGAGATGGGTAATCTCAGCCATCATGATGTAGCCCTGGCTGCATGGTAGGTTTTTCTTCGCAAAATCAAATGCGCCGAGGCAAAAACGATAATACTTGATCCACCTGCATATGATTCGTTTGTAGTTTTCCTTGTCGTCTTCGCAAGTGCACTATGGATAGATAAAGATTGTGACTTTGAGTGAACAAAGCCGGAGAAGCGCTTTGACGCACCCGATTGTAAATGATGTTGAAAATGGCTATCATCTCCTCGACATTCCCCAATAGGTTAAATGAGGACAGGTTTAGTGCAACCAGCGTTTTCAGGAAGTCGGGAGGTAGCTCTTTCAATCTACACAGACCATGATAGGCTATAAACTCAACTATGGACCACAGTCAGTCAGAAAGCGTCGATACATTTTACTCAACAGGTAAGTGCACTAACCTCCCTCCGTCTTCCCAATGGCCTTCCATATTGCTGGCAGAGCTTTGCGATCGAACGCATCGATATCCACAAAATATTTCCCAGATCTCGACTGATTTAATACATAGTCTGGGAAAGATGCATGATGGAAGACTAGTTGTCCCTGAGGTGTATACTGGGCAATTGCGGTCAAATAGGAAACACTGGAATGAACAGCATCAACAGTATAACTGGATTTATAGATGCTGAGAATCTGTTGCAGGGTTGCGTAGGGTTCTAAATCGCGGAAACTGGCTGCATATCTATAGGATTCCTGTATAAGGAAGTGAGCATCTAAGATGTCTTTTAATGCCGGCTGGTCATTGGCTTGGGAAAGGATATGGCTGTAAATTGCGTCTAGTTGGGAGAATGGCGACTGTCCGCCAATTGGTGTGACACCCTGAACCTTTCCCAAGTTGAACGCCGGGCTTTCCGGAGAGTGCGAGATAAAGCGCATGACCGTCGCAGCGTAAATGAACTGGCCAGAGGATTTGTTGACTATCCCATCAATATCTGTGTCCAACGGCCAAGCTGCGTCGAGGGTGTGTTTAAGACTATGTTTACTCTTGATAATTCCGAATTGGTCAGTGACAAAGAGCCGAATGTCATTATTGGGTAGGTATTTTTCGTCAAGATAGAGGGAGAGTGGCTGTGGCGATAGCTGGTTGAACAGCATCGTGAGCCGAGAGTCTTCACGACTCGTTACCAGCACGCGAAAGGGACAGGATCCTGCTGCCAAGACTTTGTCCAGTGCGTCAAGTAGTTGGTCTCCACTTTTTGAGCTGCACTCGTCGAGACCGTCAATGAGCAAAACCAACGGCCGATTGGATGATTTCTGAACCGCACGTAAGGGTTCGACGATGAAATCCTCGAACTGGTCCTTGAGCCCAGTGTAGTCAAAAGTCAAAGGGTTATTCTGAAGCTTGGCAGCCACGGTCCCCAGTAGAGCTGGATAGAGGAGAATGATCTGATATAGCAGCGTCGCTACGAGTGGGGAAGCAGTATCGCGCAAAGGGTCTTCTCGGGAGAAAAAGAAATTGGCTTGGGGTGTGTTCTGCTCAATGCAGCGGTCGGCAATCGTCCGCACAATCGCAGTCTTTCCCCCGCCTGCAGGGCCACTGAGCCAGAGCATGGGCGGAGTCAGGCCGCCTTTCGCGTCTCTCCACTCCTCAATGTCTCTGATAATTGCCTTGCGAGTCTTGGCATGGCAGCTAATATGCGGGCCTGCTCCAGCGTTGAGAATTGCCTTTGTCGCTACATGCTTGTGGAGTATCTTCAGTGGTGGTTCTGAGGTGAAAAATAGGATTCATATCCCGTCGCGACTCAAAACATGGTGACGCACCAGCACCCGGTTTGGTGTTGAAATTAAATGTGTTATTGGTGAAAGTATTGTCGTGGGCATTATTGAACATAGAGGCTATTAGGGATGTGCGCGTGAGCGAGAGAAACATATGAGCGCATCTTACTGAACCACATACCCATGCCTACTGTAGAAGCGGCGGCGGGTCAGGTTGAGGAGACGAGGCTCTGACGAACCAACCAATTCCTGTCAGCATGCAGCTCTGTGCGTGTGTTATTATTAAAAACTGCACAGCATACTCGCAGGCCAAAAAAGTCTAGGACGTCACGTGTTTTGCGGGCCAGGCCCTCGCACTTAAATGACCCATAGTGTGTTTTAAGATTGTGGAAATACCGTGAAACTATCCATACATGTACCCTACCATCCCCGGTGCGTGTGTGTTAAATTTGGGAGAAATAATAGAAGAGATAGATCTCCAAACGAGCATTCTTTGCGCAACATGGGTAAATGGGATGTCCCTCAAATAAAAACTCACAAAGATGATGTATCTTCGACAAAATTGCATGGGAGTAAAATTAAGGATATATTGAACGATTAAGAGAGGTTCTTGGAGTCTAAGATCCATGATTTTGGTGACACGAGCCGGTACTTTGTACAACTGTTGATTTGGCCAGTACAGAAATTGCATATAGATAAAGAATGCTCAATTATGACTCCAAATCTGCTGTTAGGTCTCCGAAATCCTGCATATGTATGCTGGAACTGGTAATAAGGATGTATGCGTATTCTCAGAGTGATTGAGGAATCTCGAGACACTTTATGCGTCGTTCAAGTGCGAGGGTTTTGGCAGCCGGAATTGCACGTGACGTCCTAGACTTTTTTGGCCTGCGAGTAGAACACGCAAAGCTCACGCCTTGACCCGTTGCACAATACAATGATATAAAGTAGAGAAGCGAACAACGCGGCACAGGCCCACGAGGATACTATCGTTGAGGAGTACCAGGACCCCCGGTTATGTTGGTCGATGCCTGAGGCCGGAAACATATGGCAGCAAAAAAAGTCCATTTCGGCGTTTTCTCCCCCAGATTACCTTTTTTCTGTCAGAAATTGCTCCTGGCGCATGCAGGTGCTCTCCTGCACGACAAGGTTACTTCAGATTTTTTTAAAACAGGCTACTCGGTGCGTTATTGAGGGAAAACTGAAAATATTCGACCCCAAAATGGCCATTTCTGCCCTTAGGCAAAGCTAAGTAACGCTAGATGAACCCTCTATGAGGCGCAAGTGTGGGGAAACGGGAGGAATGGCAAATGTACAAGGTACTAGTCAACGATAGTAAGGTGGATTCCTGGAAGGATGCTCACTGTCGCTGGGAATGAAATATATAGTAGAGCCTCTCTTCAACAAATCGTGCAGGAAAGTCTCACAGGCAGACAGTTGACATTGGTTGGATTGTTAGCTGCTGACTGCATTTGTCACATTATGAGTGTATGAGTAGAATGGTTGCATCCAATCGATCGTAGGCATATAGAGGCTGGGCTCAGCAATGGTCATTGGGTTGATGATATTTCCGAAGCACTTCCAATCGGCATATCCGTCCTGAAATCCCACTGGCAACTCAGAGCATGAGGAATTTGTATCCGTATGCGGGCTGTTGGAGTCTCATGATTCATGTCAAGTTAGATGGATGACCATTGATTGGAGGGGTAGAACGATAACGAGACGTAACATAACGTACATCATAAACGATGGTCACCGGGATAATTTTCCTCAGAGACTTGCTCATCTTCTTGCCCTTCTCGTCGAGGACCAGTCCATGTGTGAGAAGTTGGACATAGGTCTTCGCGCCTCCGCCGCGTTCTGGGAGCGTATAGCCGTTAACGGATGACTTTGGAACCATTCTCTGTGCTGACTGGAGCCCTCGAGACACAGATCCGTGTGGAATTTTCGCTAACTAGTGCTGGTACCCCCTCAGCCTCAATCCCCGTTGTTGCGCGGCCAACACCGAGCTTAGGCAACATTGACCAGAACGAGCCACTGTCGAACCATCCATCCATAGTATCGCGGCACTTTCCCCAAGTCAGTGCAGCTGTTTTACCCTCCTCCAGGAGCCACAGAGGGACAAACTCCTCGGTGGGCGCCTGTCACCAGCCGAAATTCTTGGTCTCCATGGCGTTGATGATGTACTGAACGTCTTGGGGTCGAAAACGACAGTGCCGTTCGTGATGCGATGCAGGGCAGAGATAGGAATCCCCTAGACGCGCTACCGGGAGATGCACCTCTCGGAGCGGGATTTGCCAAAGGACCGAATGCGATTTCGAGCTGTCACTAATAGCTTGTTAAATGCACTATAAAGAAAGAATATTGGACATTGCGAGCTTACAAGATGCAGGGAAGAAAGTCACATCCTTCCAAGCTGTCAGGGCGTCTTCTTTGATGAAGCCGAGGTTTGCGAACCAGTACGACGTTGCGCTATGCATCGAAGAGGTCATGTCACAAAAAGCAACAAAAAAAAGCAACCAGAAAGGGAAAAGGAAATCACTGACGTGACAATAATTGGTTGCTTCGTCCTCCAATCGTACGGATACCGATGTTTGATCTTCTGCATCTTGACCACCCTACCCAGACTCTTCAGCAACGCGACCATCTCCTTGTTTCCTTCACCCAACACATTCTTCCCGATCAGCTGTTCGCTATGAGTGGCTCCGACGATATCAGCGATCTCGAGGGGGAATTCGCCATTGCCATCAACATGGCAGATGAGATCCGCTACACTATCACGCAGCGTTTCGTAGTCTTCAGCACCGTGTGCTGGAGCGCAGTGGGCCAGACCTGTTCCGGAAGTCGAGGTAAAATGTTTCGCCCCAATGATAGGTAAAGGCGTAGTAGATTCAGGGAATATGGGCATATATCGCGCTCCAATGATATCTGAGCCTGCAAAAAGGGGTCGACTTCAATGCAAATAAATAGGCTGGGTCAAACATACCCCTGACACGACCATGAACTCGAACATCACCCAAGACGCCTGAGAGGGAGTCAAGCAATTCGTCGGCAACAATGATGAATGCATCTTGAGCTTGCTGTTCGGCGATGGTGTACCATAGATCAGGGACAGCAATAGCCTGCAGAACATAAGAGGAAATTTTTGTTGTGATGGTAGTCGACGCACCATATTCGCGCTAAGTGTCGTTGTCCATACAAGCACTTGAACCTTGCTCGAATTACTTCCAATGGCTTCCGATAGTTCGCCAGTGGCGGGGATGGAGCTGAGATCCAGGTTAAAGGTCACATAAACCGAGTGAGAGACGTGATTGTCGGTGTATTCCAGCTCAGCCTCAGCTAGAGCCGTCCGAGACGAGGGTGAATATTGCACAGGGCGGTGCTGTCGGTCAATTTGACCTGAAGGGAGCGAGATAACGGCTGGTAGACAAACGACATGACTCTCAACAAATATTTCATGGATGGATTGACATAACATACCTAGCGTCCTATACATGTTTACCTCCGAGTTCCAGTCCGCCATGATTCCCAATGCCCGGAATTGTTCCTTCTGAGACGCCACTTCTCGAAGCGCTGTGGCTTTCGCGCCCTGTCGAATGACAGCAGGCGGGGTGTCGATTGCTTCACGTAGGGTGGCCCATCATGGAGCACAGATACTGGGCCTTCGCGTTTTCTTCCCGGGTGAAATTTAGCTTAAGGACGCGTCAAATGCGAGATTCCGCTCACTTGTCACCGGTAAAACTCTTCGCGCGCAAGTCTTCCGAAGTCTGCCTCTATTTTCTGGAGATTCGGCCGCAGAGCGAAGTCAGTTTTGGGAAGCAGCAGGGTGTCCGAAGACGCCTTGTCCGTCGCGCAATTGTCGCGCCGTCGAAAGATGCGTATGGGTATTCTACCATTTGGGAAGGCTTCGCCGTAGCAAGGATTCTGTCGGCACGGACACGAGCAAGAACTTGGTAAGGTGGTGGAGGTTGATTTGGACGAGCCTTCGGAATTCCGAATGTAACCCAAGTACTCACATGTGACAGAGCCCACGCTTGCTTGCTACTTTGACCAGTTCATACCTTCACCTCTGTTTTCTCAACTGCATCTGCTTATCATCTCCGGAAGCACTTTGGCCTCGAATAAATGCCAGATCCTCAAAACGATATTTACGCAACCGATTCTGAGGACGAAGACTACATTCCTCGCGCCGATGAAGGTGGGCTAGAGCGCACGCTCAATCGCGCATCTTTGTTAATTTACTTGAACGATTAGATTCTGGAGACTCGGACAATCCGAATGACGAGGAGATTGAGCCTGTGGCGGAGGTTGTTGACGAAGAGGAGCGGAAACGGTGCGAAACGACTTTGATTTGCTTCTGCTCAGACCGTTCACATCTTGTGTTTCCTCTGCAGCAAGCGAGAAGAGCTATGGTCGAGCTTTCAAGCGTCAGTGTCGGAACCTGGCAAGGGTGTAATTCAGCCACCACCAGCGGAAAAAACGGTCAAAATCGAGCGAAAGTATCTCTTTGCTGGGAAGGAGGTCATGTAGGTATAAAAGTGTACTCCGTTGCGAAACGTTAATCATTTTGAAACTATAGTGAAGTCGTGGAAGTCCCCGAAGACTCATCTGATGCAAAGAAATGGCCCCTGTGGAAGGAACCGAACTCAGGAGACCCATCTGAGCAGCCTGTGGCGCAAGAGCCCCTGCCTGTGTCACCCAAACCCGAATCACCTGCAAGTACAGAGGCAGCCGTTTCTGTTGCACCTGCTCCTGTAGCAGGAGCCTCAAATCCTGTCCCAAAACCCCCTGCCAAAAGGCCCGGACCCCGCAAGCCCAAAACCACTCTAGCCGCTTTGCCTGGACCTGGAAAGGCCAAAAAGCTCACCACGCTCGACAAATCTGCTATGGACTGGAAAGCTCATCTGCAGGCACAAACGGAAGTGGGATCGTCTGTCAAAGACGAACTAGAAGCCAACCGCCGTGGTGGCGGCTATTTGGAAAAAGTCGAATTCCTGAAGCGTGTCGAAGACCGAAAGGAAGATAGCCTGGAGTCGTTGAAGGGCGCCAAACGACGCCGATTATAACTATTCATTATAAGTGCGTTGAATCCCTCTTGTATTCTGGTAGCTATAACATCTTGTACGCATTCTAACAGACTCTTTTCATCGTTTTAAGGCTTGACCCACAACTCCCGGTTTTCCTTGAAGTATTCCAGCAATGAATGCTTGCCGATAATCTTCTTGGAGTCGTCTTTTTCGAAAAATTTCTTGTCTTTACCCTCCGCAGTACCCTGCTCGAGGAACACAATGAAGCTTGCGAGGTCCTCCGGCAGCCCAACCCCTATGAGGTTGCTCGTCGCTTGCTCGGGGGAAATTCGATTGTGCGTTATCTGCCTTCCAAGGACAGAAGACAACGTCTTTACTGCCTGGTGCAATCGAACTTCATCAGCACGCAATGTTCTCTCTACGTCTCATTCAAGGCTCACATCGTCATATGACAGAAGTTCCGGGCCCAGAACCAATATCTCCTGCTGCCCAAGCTTCTCGACGGTCAAACAGTCGAAAGCCGCCTGTGCAATATCGCGTGTTGAAACAAACGGTGCGAGGCCATCGCCCATGGAAGAAGAAATCTCATCATTGTCCCGTATGCTGTCCACGAAAGCCGTGCCAAAGTTCTCTGTGGCATTACATTAGTCCCACCTTCCGTGTCAGCGCCCAATCCGTACAGAAAGTAAACAACCTGGACACACCTTGGAACCAAGTTGCCTTCAACACCGCATACTCGGCACCTGACTCTTCCAGCAGCTGCTGCACCTCGCCCGTGTCCAGGCTCCCGGACGACTGGTGCGTGCCACCCAGTAGAACAAAGCGCTTCACGCCGTTTACGATCGCGAGGTCGATGAAGGGTTTCGCGATGGGCCCTGGAGAGTATCCGGAGCGATAATGTAGATGCGGTCGATGGCCAAGGTGAGACCCGCGGGACCTGCGTCATCCGCGACCTCCGCTTTAAAGTCGAAGGGGGCTGCGAAGGTGCTCTGATTGTACCAGTCGAACTTTACTGCCTTGAATGGCGCGGGTGCGACGCCCTTGCGCGATGTGAGCAGAACAGGATGCCCGGCTTCTGTTAGAAGCTTCGCGAGGATGAGGCCGGTTTTTCCGGTGCCTCCGGTTATGAGGGTGGTCATGATTGCAATGATCAGGAATGATCAGGTAGAAGGGGTTACAGGTTATGAAGTTCGAGTATTAAATTATGCTCAGTACTCTGTTAAATGTATTTATACACTCAGCATGATCATGATAATCATCTCCATCTGCAACTCTCACTGCAGGTCTTGTCTCCGTGCGGGACGATCTTATTCGTAGACCATGTGTCGGCTATTTCTGCTGGGAACAAAGGGCAAAGAATAGAAATTTGCGAAACAAAGCATTTTTATTCCAACTATATCATACTTTCGAGGTCGGAAGTTGGTTGGAAGTTAGAGTTGACCCTTATTAGCAAGGTCCTTTGTGGAGTCGATAGATCGCGCGTCACATGATGTATACATGCTCCGATTTCTTCAACTTGAAGTTGTCCTGAGTCTTTGACAGTATAAATATACCTTGAACTATTCAGGCTCACATAGACGCGGTATTCCAGTGCTAACATGCATTCCTAGACTCAAAGTGCTGAATTTATCAAGGAATATAACAAATATGTCCATCTTTGGGCAATGGACCCATATGATATGACCTGCCAAACCGATCGCAGATCAGAAATGTTGGACATGCATTTGGCACAGCTTGACAACGCAATTTTGAAGATACTTTACATATCTGACAGCCGAGCGTAAATTGAATATGCCGTTCATACTTGTGAGTCGCATCCCGCAGATAATTCATTAGCACCAAATATGACAATTTGCAAGGGTGACGTCGCTCATCTGAGTAGTATATAGCCTAATGGCCAACGAGGCAAACTTCAGACAGTCTCATTATCTTCACTCGTCTAGTGAGCCTCCTATTCTACAATCTCATTAATTTCTTACACTCACAAAATTCAGCGCCTCAATCTACAATGCCATCTGCTGACGGTTTCATCAAATCCACCGCTGGTGGCCGCTTCGCTGCGACGTTCGTGATCGACGAAATCATGTTCAACTTCTCCGGAAGCTTTGCATCCAGTGTCCCCGCATTCAGCTGCAACACAGCCACGCTCAACTACCCCAGCCTCCAGTCCATCAGTTCCACACGCTCGTTTGAGGGCCGTGTCGGACCCTCGAGGGTCACGCTGAACTTGGCGAATGGACCTGCGATCAACGGCGTCCTTGACATGCCGCTTTCTCCTGGAAGTACTGTCTCGGGAAGCGGTGTCTGGACTCAGAACTAGGTCAGAAGGTTTTTTTGTTCCTGCGCGGACAGTATTGATCTTTATGTTATGAGGCAAACAAGAGATAGGCGCTTGGGCCGACCAAGAGAGTCTACGGTTCGTCACGTAGATGCTTCATATGTTTTTGCAGCAGAAGCACACAGAAAGAAATATAGTGGTCCAAATGCATCTTTATAATTATCCCTCCACAGGCCCACTGGTCAGAATCGACAAACAATTTCTGCGAAAAAAAACTCGGACTACAGTATACAAAGTAGGAAGCATTACAGACAGGGTTCATTGTTTTCCATCTTAAGCCTTGACCCATAACTCTCGATTTTCCTTGAGGTATTCCAACAAAGAATGCTTGCCAATTCTCTTCTTCGGGTCGTCGTTTTTGAAAAGTTCGCTGTCCACTCCGTCCGCCGTCGCCTGCTCGAGAGATACAAGGAAAGCAGCTAGATCTTCTGGGAGGCCAACGCTTGCGAGGATGCCCGTCATTTGTTCGGAGGACAGTCTCTTGTGCGTTATTTCCCTTCCAAGAATAGAAGTTAACATCTTTGCGGCCTAGGGTTTCATCAGTATGCGATCCTTTTACATTGCATCCAATGCTCACATCATCATATGTCAGAAGCTCGGGACCCAAAAGGGTTATCTCCTGTTTCCCAAGTTTGTCAACGGTCAAACAGTCGAACGCCGCCTGTGCAATGTCATGAGTCGAGACAAACGGCGCTAAGCCATCTCCCATAGAGGATAAAATCGCATCTTTCTCCCGGATACCAAACAGGAACAGTGTGCCGAAGTTCTCTGTGTAGTGTCTTGTCAGTCCAGACATCCGCATCATTCCCAATTTTATACGAACGCACCTTGGAACCAAGTCGCCTTCAGCACAGCGTAGTCCACATCTGACTCCTCGAGCAATTTCTGGACCTGCCCTGTTGAAGGACTTTCAGAGGTTTGGGTGCTGCCGCCCAGCAGGACGAAGCGCTTCACGCCTTTCGCGATAGCGAGGTCAATGAAGGGCTTCGTAGTCGGACCTGGATTAAGGCCGGGGGGAAGAACAAGGTATATGCGGTCGATGTTGGGATCGGCCTCGAAGGGAGTCTCGAATGAGCTCCTGTCGAACCAGTCGAACTTGACCGCCTTGAAGGGAGCGGGTGCTTCGCCTTTGCGCGACGTGAGGAGCACAGGATGGCCGGCGTCCGTCAGAAGCTTCGCAAGAACCTGGCCGGTCTTTCCAGTGCCTCCAGTGATGAGAGTGGTCATGTTCGCAGTGATCAGGTTTAGAGGGGCTTAGCGTTTCGAGGTTTGAGTATGTTCAGGACTACACTGTCATGGATGTATTTATAGGGTCAGGATAATCATCATGTGAGTACTCGATCCCGCGCCAACCATACTGTATACTACTGCTCTCAGCTCTGTCGCGGGATCACAATGATCATCATATCGCCGTCGCGGGATCGCAACGGTCATCACCATTTGTAAAGCATCGCAATTCTTGTCTGCGTCCGGGACACTCCCATCCGGGTGCCAGAAGATGCGTCAGACTATGCTTGCGACGAAAGGCGGTTGATAGAAATCTGACCAACAATACATTGTCATTCAAATTGCGTCATATGTTGAAAGCAGACTCCTCAGGGTATTATGACAGATGGATACAGATAAACCTGTCTTAAATGATACACTTTGTTAGCGACCCACACCCAAAGCAACCCCATACAACTTTTGATGCACAGCATCTGTCAGCCCTCAAAGAGCTCTATCATCACCAATACTTGCCGGGATGGAAGCTTTACTAGTCATAGCTGTGGGAATCCAAAGGGGTATCATTTAAAACAGGTTCATCTGTATGCGTAGTAGGTTTGAGTTGTAGTGTGAGATCAATATGATGATGAAGTTTTGAATATTTATGCTGTTGGCAGTAGTCACTGGTGTTGTCGAAGAACAGGGGTTCATAGGAAGTGTCATAGGAAGAACCTTCGCTGGTGCTGCAGGACTGATAAGAACACCATGACCTTCGCCTGTATAAACCACGCCTGCCGTTGGAGTGCTGACGACGCTGCTTTTGTCATCTGGTACACATCCTAACATCTTAAGTCTTAACCAATTACTCCCGGCTTCCTTCTAGTATCCCATCAACGAATACTTGTCTTTTCTCAGGTGGGCTACCGTTTTCAAAAAGTTCCTGATCACCAACTTTTACGGTTTCCTGCTGAAGCGTTACAAGAAAGGTTGCAAAGCCGTGAACGTACAATAAATGTTCGGATATAGTGTAATAGTTTCACATGATGCATACGCGCTCCAACCTCTTATAGTCGTCTGAATGGTCTTCTGACATAAAAGCCTACCATAAATCATTCCGACTCTGCGCATAGATGCGGCATACCAGCGTCAATGAGCACTCCCAAGCTTAAAGTGCTGAAATAGAACACGTATCCATTTGATGTCCATTTTTAGGCAATGGACCCATACAATATTTACACGCCGAGCCGATCGTAAATCATATTCGATAAGTCGCGTGCCCGACTTACACCACCTGAGAAGGGTGGCCTGGGATACACTGGCACATATTCGATTTTGGAAGGCCTTTACAAGACTTTCGAGGAATATAACTCTGACATAGGTCGCTCCGACACGAGGTCAGATCTTCAGATGTCGCAGGTGTTAACCTGTCCTTCGGATTCAACCTCAAAAAATGGCGCAAGGCAGCAGCAGAGAACAAGATGGGCGATACAATGCCGGGAGCCCCGCCCATGGAATACTTCCCGCTACATAGCCCCCTCTATGTTGTTGAAACGACATTACTATTGCCAGACAGGATTACCAAACACTAAGGCTGATCGGTCCGAAGTAGGTAGATATAGGAGATGTGATGTAGCAGGTGCTTACTACAAGTTGTTGGAAATGTACGTGGCAGCTTGACAATGTGACTCTGAAAGGCACCTTGCATATCAAATTTCATTCAAGAACCTTGACAGTCGAGCGTAAATTGTATATGCTGTTCAGAACCCTGAGTGGCATCCTGAAGATGTTGTTTTTATACACCGGATATGACAAGCTACAAGGGTGATGTCGCTCATATCAGCGGTATATAGGCCAGTAGCAACCGAGGCAAAATGCAGACAGTTTTAATCATCTTCACTCGTCTAGTAAGCCACCTACTCTACAATCTCGTTGATTTTTTTATACTCACAAAATCAGCGCTTCAATCTACAATGCCTTCCGCTGACGGTTTCATCAAATCCACCGCTGGTGGCCGCTTCGCTGCGACGTTCGTGATCGACGAAATCATGTTCAACTTCTCCGGAAGCTTTGCATCCAGTGTCCCCGCATTCAGCTGCAACACAGCCACGCTCAACTACCCCAGCCTCCAGTCCATCAGTTCCACGCGCTCGTTTGAGGGCCGTGTCGGACCCTCGAGGGTCACGCTGAACTTGGCGAATGGACCTGCGATCAACGGCGTCCTTGACATGCCGCTCTCTCCTGGAAGCACCGTTTCGGGAAGCGGTGTCTGGACTCAGAACTAGGTCAGACATTTTTCGGTTTGTGCAAGGATGGTATTGACGTTCGTGGCTTAAGTTATAAAGCAGTCAAGAGATAGTCGGCGCTTGCGCCACCTAAGAGAGCCTACGCTTCTTGTCACCTAGACTTTTCAGTAATACATGTGTTTATGCAGCAGCAGGCAGAGAGAGGTGGATCTAGTTGGCCCAGTGGGAATTGACAAACAATTTCTGCAAAAACGCGAACTACATTCTACAGTCTACGAAGTTGAAAGCATTACATATAGTGTTCATTGCGCCATCTTAAGCCTTGATCCATAACTCCCGATTTTCTTTGAAGTATTCCAACAACGAATGCTTGCCGATTCTCTTCTTCGGATCGTCGTTTTCGAAAAGGTCTTTATCGACGCCTTCCGCAGTCCCCCGCTCGAGCAACACAAGGAAGTTGGCGAGGTCCTCTGGCAAGCCAAACTTTGTGAAAATGCCCGTTACTTGCTCGGGAGAAAGCCTCTTGTAGATTATCTCCCTTCCAAGGACAGAAGACAACAGCCTGGCAGCCTTCAGACTCCATCAGCAAGCGATCTTTCCTTCTGTACCACGCTCAATACTCACATCGTCATATGTCAGCAGCTCCGGACCCAAAACCAAAATTTCCTGCCTTCCAAGGTTTTCGACGGTCAAACTGTCGAAAGCCACTTGTGCGATGTCGTGAGTCGAAACAAACGGCGCCAAGCCATCTCCCATGGAGGAGAAGATCTCATTATTCTCCCGGATACTGTGCAAGAAGTTCAAGCCGAAATTCTCTGTGTGGCGTCCGCATCAATTTTGTCATCTACATCGCTTATCCATTTGGTACAAGCTCACCTTGGAACCAGTTTGCTTTCAATATAGCGTAGTCAACACTCGATTCCTCAAGCAGTTTCTGGACCTCTCCAGTCGCAGGAGTCTTGGATGTCTGGTGACTGCCGCCTAGCAGGACGAAGCGTTTCACGCCCTTCGCGATCGCAAGGTCGATGAAGGGCTTCACAATAGGTCCTGGGTGAAGTCCGTGGGGAGCGATGATATAAACGCGGTCGATGGTGGAATCTGCCTTGAAGGGGTTCTCGAATGTGCTCTTGTCGAACCAATCGAATTTGACGGCTTTGAAGGGTGAAGGTGCCTCGCCTTTGCGCGATGTGAGAAGTGCAGAGTGGCCGGCATCCGTTAGAAGCTTGGCGAGGATGAGACCGGTCCTTCCAGTGCCTCCAGTTATGAGAGTGGTCATGATTGCTGTGATCAGGTAGGCAGACAGGAGTTAAGAGTTGTTCGAGTTGGAGTGTCGTTCAAGACTACACTGTTTTAAATGCTTTTATACACTGTAACACCACCACGGCATCATCACCATTTGTAATCACCGCGATTCTCGTCTCTGTGTGGCACATTCTCATCCGGGTGGACCACGCGCCAGGTCATAACAGGTTATGCTAGTTAGAACAAGGGCAGCGGATAGAAATCAGACCCTTAATCAGCAGATTTCGCTTGAATAATCATAGAGCGTTTGTGGCACTCGATGGCGTTAGATGACATGACTGGGCCACCGCTATGGTCAGCCGTTTGCACAAAAATAGCGCATACGCGTCTCGACCCGGCTTTCGAGAGTTCCCACGCTCAAGTACAACAAACCGAATTTGGGTGCGGTAATAATCTATGTCAAGATACCAATCCCGGTGAGTGCATATATATGGGGGGAAAAGATGATCAAAGATTTTGAGACGTATACGGGGTCGGCTTGTGAGATACGTGCACTATTTTTGTGCAAATGGCTGATGACAGCCGCAGCTAACCATACGAACAGCATCATACATCACTATATCAGTACTGACACAGGGTTAAGAAGAAGGGGTGAACTGAATGAAAGCCAAGGCTCATGATGTGCAATGAACCTTTCAGTAATTCCGACATCAAGATGCTATATGTATTTGTTACAATACAGATCAACGAGTAAAACGATTCAACACCCAGTTGGTACCATGGATATGGACCATGTATACGAATGGCTGAGCTCGGCATCCACTGCGTGAGCCACTGCGGATAACGTAGAGTTGTAATGGGAGATCTATGATGAGATTTCGGGTATTCATGCTGCTGACAGCGCCGGCATTGTCGATGAAGTAGGGGTCATTGGGATGACGCGGCAGAGTCCACGAGGACGTCATGGCCCTCGCCGGCAGGAGCCACACCAACCGCTGGTGTATTGACAACGTTGCGGTTGTGCGTCATGTGCGCACGGGTGAGGTCGCCCATGACAAGCGCGCTCATCAAGCTCAGTTCGCCTGCCATCACGGCGCTCGCGACGATGTGTGCCAGTTGCTGAGCGTTCAGGCCAAGATGTGTGGGATGAGCGCGTTTGATACCGAGAAGGCCCAATACTCCGCCTTGGGGCGCCAATACAGTGCTCGCGCTGACGGTACCAACTTCGATTGAAGGCACAGTGACGTAATGAGGAGGTCGCGGTCGTTGTTCACGCTGCCAGGGAACATGTGAGTAAGAATCCGAAGATAGTATTGAACACATAGCTCATGTTTCCATTCCAGTTGGCCAACCACCTCTCAAACACCTGAGCGGGGGCTGGATTGTCCTTCGATGGTGAGAGGGAATGTAAACGATAGCGATGTCCAGCACCGTCACCATGAATGATCATATTGAGTCGGGGGAATACACGAGTGTCCCAAAGCCTTCGTCCGCGCTGAACGCGCTGATATGAAAAAAAGCTTCAATACATGAACACCACACAGGCGCGTCTGTACTTAAAAACGCAGGGTCCCCCGACTCTGACAGCCCGCTTCGAGTCTTTACCGAGCGATTTCTCGAGGGCATAAGGCTGCCTTCTTGAACCAACATCATGTCTTCACCTGTCAGAAGCACCAAGCTGGCGGCAAGAAGGCGAGGTACAGCGCGCGTGTCCGCTGCTGTCGCCGACGACTCCATAATAGAAGAAATTGACGAGGAGCTGATGCTTGTGACAGTGGTTGAGGCGGAGGGGGTGAAGCAGTCCCGGTCATACGACGAGAGTTGGCTTGTGCTTCAAACGACGGTTGCCTTTGAGAGTGAGTGTACCCACAGGGACTGGGGGGAAATTAGTGGACAGCAGGCGCAGCGGACACCCGCAAGAACGACAGCGGGGGCAGCAGCATTCGGCGCGGCGCTCATCGTCTCCTCTGGCTTTTCCTTTTCCTGGTGCCAACGATTACACGCACTGCAGACGTAACGGCAACAGCGACGCGCTCCGGGGTGTTGCGGTTGTGCTGAGCAATGAGACCATGCGCGTGCATGAAGGCGAGCGATGGCGCAAAGGGGGAGGAGGAAGAGAGTATAGAGTCTGGAGGTGGGCGCCTAGCCATGTCCGATTCGTCCTCGGCCAAGTCATGATCCTCCCGCATCTGGCGCCTGATGAGTTACAACATATGCTCTACGGTCTTGATATGGCGAAGCTAGCTCCGATTTTTTTTTGGTGATTATTCAATGCCACGAGCAGCATGCGTTTGGCGATTGCTGAAGAAAACAATCCGGAACGGAAACTGAGACTACGGGTATGGTGGATCAAAGCGGGCCGTGCACCCAGAGGATATAGACGTTCGTTTGTAATCACCGCAAAATTCAAATCTCTCTTTATCCTAAGAAATCCAAGTGTCAGGTTATGCTGGGTGCGACGAATGCTGATGAAAAGAGACGGTGGATGGAAAACTGCAAGACAAAGCATTACCATTAGAATGACTGATATCGTAATACCTTAAAGGATACTTTTATTCAGCAAATTTGAAGCAGCAGCAAAGCCCTTCCTCGCAGGCGTTTACACTCTCCAAGGTAGCTGGCTGGGGATCAGCCTATCCATGAGAGGGACATACCCAAATAGCCCCAGATTCGCGACAATTGAAATAGGGGCAGCTGGATCAATGTGATATTGAGTGGCTGTGTATGCCCAGAAATGGATACCATTTCCCCATTTGGAAGAACTGATTATCAAGCATCGATAAGTCTTTGCTGTTGGAAAAAAGTGAGAGCGACGATAAGGTTGTCTCCTACCATCATGGACCTCCCTGCTCATTGTGTCTGCTATTTTGTTGCCCACCTCCCCGCCCAGGTTGATCTCTTCTCTGATTCAGAGGTCGCGAATATCGTTTCCCTCAGTAACGACCTGATCTTGCCCTGATCTACTCGAAATCGTATGCGGACCTGCGGAGAATAGATGGGGGCTTCTTTCCCGACTGTTATGGCCTCCATACTCGGGCCAGCACGTCGCCGCAACACCATACTGCCTGCCCTTTTGCTACGTTAGGACGACTGCGCTTACAATCTACACGCGCATCACTCGATTTCCCGTTGTTTGGTCTCTGTCAACCCTGACGAACGCCCTATGCGACTTTCATCGATGTGATCATCATATCAGAAGCCCTTTTCATTTACCCATCACTCGTCTCTGGAAATAGATCAGTGACTCTCGGTACGACACAAGGGACACAAGACGCCGTTGGCCAAGCGGGTACATTTCTTCGTGGGCTCTCTTGGCTTATTCCCGGCCGCATCTTGGGTTTCATTATATCATTGGGGCTGAAGAGTGTTGGATGGCGTACATACATACATGTGAGTTTCCCTCATCGCTTGATTGATGTCATGACTGATCTCATTTCGCAGAAAATAGTCAGCTGGTTTAGAGATCTCTCAACTTGAATAAATGTGTTGATTTCGACCGTATATCGTTCTTCACCTCGCATGCACTACTAGCGCCTTTCGATGTGTAAATTCCAGCTTTCAAAATGAGCGCGAAGGATTAACGATGTCGAAAGTCGCTTTCAGTTTATTCAGATGGATGGACATCTGACTTGTGATGGTCTCGGATATCGCCGCAGCACGTGTCACAAGATGACACCTTCCTATCTGGGCGAAGCAGTGGAGTTTTCAAGAGGTGTTTTCCTTGAACTGCAATAGAGTTATCGATCATCCATGCACCGCCGGAGCTGCCCATCCTCGCGTCACAGACAACCCGTTTCTTTCCATCTTCATCCCCTACCACTTTCTTCTCCATGCCTGTACCAGATTTCACGACTGCCTCCCACCCGCAGGTGCATCATAAGGCACTTCAGACTACTTTCTGCGGGGTAGTGCACCCGTTATCCTTGCCTCAGGCAGAGGTACACCAGTACCTTGGTATAAAATATGCATCAATACCAGCGCGCTTTCGCCAATCCCAATTATGCGAATCCTACCCTCTCATGACTGACTGCTCACAATATGGGTAGGGAACCCGTGTTTTTACGCAGTCTCTTGCACACTGCCGTCTTACATTCTGTTCGTGCAGACCCATATCCCCACAGGCCTCCAATACACAATCCATCGAGGAGACCCTATTTGGCATACCCCCAGAGCTCATTCCGGTGCAGGATCTCAAACAGGATGAATTGGAGTGCCTAAACTTGAACATCACCATACCTGCGGGCCTAAATTCGCGGTCTCGGATACCTGTCATGCTTTGGCTACACGGGTGAGGACTTCTTCAGGCTACTTGGAAGAATTACTTTTCATTCCATTCATTCTAGCGGAGGAGATCGAGGCTCAGGCTCTCAGTGGTTTTATGACGGTGGCGCTTTCGTCAGCAAAAGCATTGCCTTTGGCAAACCTGTCATCCTCGTAACTTGCAAGTGCGTGTTGCATTCACTTATCGTTTCTCCCTATCTAATTAGGAAACAGCTTTCGACTGGGCTTGTTAGGGTTCGCCTCGAACGCCCTGATTCGTGAAGATAATAAGGCCGCCGGGGATGAAGGCACCGGTAACTTTGGTGCGTCTTGATCCTTTTGTAAAATAGACCTTCATTGAATACTGATCGTGTCTTCCTTTTACGATCAGGCCTCCGAGATCAACGAAGAGCGATGCAATGGATACACCGTTATATTGCGGAATTCGGCGGTGACCCAAGTCGGGTGACCGTCATCGGCGCAGGATCTGGGGGCGCCGACATAATCTGTCACCTACTATCCCGGGATAATCACGAAGCTCCTTTCTTCAGTGCAGCCATTGTCCAAAGCGCCGTTTTTGAGCCCATCTTCCCCGACGTCGGCAGTGCTGGTTGGCACATGTCCCGAGTAGTGTCGGCACTACAGCTCAACAGTATCGAAAAACTGAGGCAGGTTCCTGTCGAAAAACTACTAGGATTCTGCCCTAATCTCCGCGCGGTCGACGATGGCGTCTTCTTCCGCGAAGGATGGCAAGCTTACTTCGCTCCGAGCCACCCCGCTCATGGGTCGAAACTCGCGCCCCCGACTCCCCCTTCACACTCTAATTCGCCCAGCCCATCCGGCAGGAGAATGGTCAGCAAAAGCAGAAGCAAGAGCCGAAGTCGCACCAGACCTCATCGCGGAGCGCACTTCAAGGTCGACCTCAGCCACCAACCCTTAATCATCGGTGATAACTGCGCAGACTCGCTGTTGTGGTCATTACCCCTCTCGTTCTGGTCATCAGGAGGCGTTACGCGAAGGCTCAAGGCCATTTGCCAGTCGATCAGCAAGTCCCAGGCTATTTCGCGCGCGTATGATATCACTTCATACACGTCAGAGTACGACATCATGGAACACGTCCTCGAGCTCGTCAATGACGCGCGCGTGGCGTGGCCTACACAATGCGTCGTGGAAAACGCGCTACGTGAACGCGGGGGCAAGAATGTCTGGCGATACGTCTTTGATCAAGAAGGACCATCGCGTGGGATGCCGCACCATGCTGCGGACCTCATGTATCTCTTCGACAACGTGCCGCTGCCGGAGAGCTCCTTTGCTGGCATGGACACGAGCTTCTACGACGGGCCCCTAATGGCCTCGGACGACGAAGACGACGGCATGCACGACGTGCGCCACCACATCGAGGCCGAGTCGCAGCTCGGGACGCCGCCGTCGTGTGCCAGCCCCGGCGCGCTCTCCATTTCCTCCGCCTTCATGGACAAGTGCAAGAAGATCGACCAGGACCGCGCGTCGCCCGAGGCGGACGAGTGGCTCACGACGATCGTGGACGAGTACTCGTACGCGCGCGTGCGCGACACGATGCAGGAGCGCTGGATCGCGTTTGCGTACCGCGAGGCGCCGTGGCGGGATGATCGCGTGTTTGTGTTTGGCCCCGAGGGCGAGGTGGGCGAGCGCTCGAGGGATATTTTCAATGGGCGGAGGCGGAAGCATATGTGGAGGGAGGCGTTGGAGCCGCTGGGGTACCAGACGGTGCAAAAAATTGGGGTTGAGCTCAGCAGAGGCCCTTCGATGGCGGATGGCAGGTGATCCCTTTCAACATCGCGTCCGTACCCTGGATAGGAAACCCTTTCTTGCCTTCAGCATACCTCCAACCACTTTCGGACATGGATGGACGTCTTCTGCGCTCACGACGTCACTTCTCTCTCTCTCTCTCTCTCTCTCTCTCTCTCTCTCTCTCTGTCTATTTTTTTGGGATTCATCGTGCACTATTCCATCTCTTTCTTGTCAAAAAAACGTCATACACGTTGTTCGCACCTTCTGCTGCCACATCATTAACATTGACCCTACCTCCACTCACACTGTTTTGACCATGCTCTTTTCATATCATTTCTTCATGCTGCCAACGTTCTGCAGCATTGGTTTGTCTCTCATGTTTTCCGCGTCAACAATATTGTATTCTACTACTCACCTACATCTCGAACACCGCATATCTATTTGTGTACCTTGCTTATTCTCCTCGCCCAAAACACGTTGCACATCCAACTGCGTAGCGTAGCAGATTATTTCTAACCATGTTGTAGTAATGTACACAAAATCTACAAGCCTTTCGTCTCAATTTCGTCTTTTGTACTGATGACTAAGCAACGCGTCCCTGGTGTGGATCATCATAACGTACTCAGCAATCTGGCTTGATCTCATACACCCACCTCGGGCGGGCCACCTCGCAACGATGTCGTCTTCGGGCAATATAGCGCTCAAGACCTTCTCCCTGACAAACGACATCGTCGAGCTCTCGCCGCAGGACGAGATCTACCGCTTCGATGCGGCGGAGAACAGACGCTTGAACAACCTGAATCCGTGGAAGAACGAGTGAGTTTCGACGCGTTCGTTCATGCGGGCGCGAGTGTGGTTGCTAATAAGAGGGTGGAAAGCCCGCATTATTTCAAGTCGTGCAAGATCTCGGCGATTGCTTTGATCAAGATGGTAATTTGCGCCGAAATGTCTGGGGTGTGGAGAGTGTGCTCACTCGCTCATTCGTGCAGGTCATCCATGCGCGGTCTGGCGTGCCCTACGAGATTATGGGTCTCATGCAGGGCAAGGTGGTCGGCGACTCGTTGGTCGTGATGGACTCGTTTGCGCTGCCCGTGCAGGGCACCGAGACCCGTGTTAATGCGGCCAATGAGGCGAACGAGTACATGGTCGAGTACATCAACCAGAGCGAAAAGGTGCGCCTCTCCCAACCATCATCGTTTCTCCGATAAAAGATACGAAACCAACCCGACCACAGGCAGGACGGCTGGAGAACGCGATCGGGTGGTACCACTCGCACCCGGGCTACGGGTGCTGGCTGTCGGGCATCGACGTGAACACGCAGATCAACAACCAAAAGTACCAGGACCCGTTCGTCGCGGTCGTGATCGACCCGAACCGCACCATCTCCGCGGGCAAGGTCGACATCGGCGCCTTCCGCACCTTCCCCGAGAACTACACGCCGCCCAGCAGCTCCTCCTCCTCGAGCTCGGAGTACCAGAGCATCCCGCTCAGCAAGATCGAGGATTTCGGGGTCCACGCGAACCAGTACTACCAGCTGGAGGTGGAGGTGTTCAAGTCGAGCCTGGATAATGAGCTGCTGGGGATGCTGTGGAATAAGTATTGGGTGAACACGCTGAGCCAGAGCCCGCTGATCTCGAACCGCGCGTATGCGGTGGCGCAGCTGAGCGATCTGCAGGAGAAGCTGGGCAAGGCGCAGACGGCGGTGGCGACGACGCGGGCTGGGGCGCCGGTGCTTAAGGATAAGGACGCGAAGGTGGGATTTTTTGTTTTGTTTTTGTTATCGTCGGGGAAGTAGGGATGCTGACGGCGGTTTTTTTTTTGTAGCAAAAGGATAAGGAAAAGGACGAGAAGAAGAAGGAGGATAACCAGTTGACCAAGAGCGTCAAGGACAGGTGGGTTCTCTCTTCCATTCCGACCACTAGAAGAAGAATTGCTACTAAAATCTCTCTTGTTTAGCACAAAGATCGCTGTAGAGGCCCAGCACGGTCTGATCACGCAGGTCATTAAGGATGTCATCTTTTCGATGCGCCCGAAGAACGGCGGGCCGTCAGCAGCGGAGTCGACGAGGGTCTCAGAAGTGACGGACATGGCTATTGGCTAGGGCGATGACTTCGCCGGCTTTGCTCTTTCAGCTGCTTTTTTTCTGGCGTTGTAACAATTGTAGCGTATGTATAATATAGATCATCTCTCTTATCTTGGTCACGAGTCTAACATTAGAAAACTCTAAAGTGTCAAAAATATCGGTCGTACAACTTCAGCCTGGTCAAGACGCCTGCCTGCCTTCTAAATGAAATCAGAACAGAATCCGGTGTTCGGAGGTTTTGGAAGTTGCAACGTGCTGTGCGGTGGAAAGCGATTAAACTGCACAGAGCATTTCGGTCCGATACGGCGTCATTGAAATCAATCAGTGACAGGTGCTTGAACCTTTGTAGCACTGACCAGTTATTTTTTTCTCATCTGTGATAAAGATGCGGCTGTGAACGGCCAGAGAGAACAGGCCGAAGGCGCAAGCACTGAAACAGAGACGGCGACACACTCTCTTGGAAACCTTTTTCATTTGTTGTGGAGGTAGGCACCACTTCATGTTGGAAATTCATGACAAGAGGACGTTTCCGAGGATGAAGGGGATAATCGCATATGAAAACATACACTTGTCGTCGGAGGGAGTGAATGAGCGCGATGTGAGGAAGATAGTGGCAGTGTCTGGGGGGATCCTCGCGTGTGGGCCGCTGTGGTGAAGCGGGCAAGCGATGGAGCCGGTGTCTGCTTAAGTAACCGAATAAGGGAACTGTGCCCGAATTTTAAAAAGTCGTTCGTCGTACGTCTTTTGCGCACACACCTTTCCCTTTCCCTTTCCCTTTCTTGCTTATAACTACCGACAAGGCTGCTGTTGGTGGTGGCCCCTCTCTCCATTTGATACCCGCGCCAACTGAACGCGTCGACGGGTGTGCTCGGACCTTGATCAGGCCTCTATTGTCTTCCCGGCCATAGCTGCCCAGACACACGAACATACGGGTCATTGCACCGTGTTGGCCCTTTGACCTCGACACTCAGGAGCACCTCTGCATCGGTGTCAGTATCGGTACATTGGATTTCACTCCAGACTGCACACGCAGCCCGCAACTACTCCTAAACAGAAACAGCTACACCAACACACGCGAACCCTAATCACCCACCATGCGCGCCTTGTTTCGCCCCTTTGCGCTGCACGCAGCGTACACACCTATCGAGACCATCGTCTTCTTCTGCATCATCGGCACGCTCGCGTACTTCCACATCCTCTCCGCCATCAAGCACTCCACCTTCCTCGACCCGTCGTCCACCGCCAACCGCCTCACCTGGCGCCCCGCGCATGCCCTCTTCCACAGCGGCGAGTGGGTCGCCGTGCGCGAGGGGAAATGGGGCTATGGCCTGAAAAATGCAGGCAGGACCGGCCAGCAGCTGGTCGAGATCCAGCAGCTTGTTTTTGCCGCCGAGGATGGTATCAAGGTACGCTCCGTTCCCCATATCTTGCTCTGGCGGACTCGTGTAACCGTTTCTGCAGTCCACGGACGATTCAAGCCTCCTCGCCTCTTCCATGCTCAATCTCACGGACTACCTCGCCAGCGGCAAGTATCGCACGGCTGCCGGCCATTCATATCCCGAGCTCTGCTACCGCGCCGCTACGGTTGCAGGCACGACGAACCACTCTGAACGGTCCAAGGCCGAATGCTTCACCATGCAGCAGGCGTCTTCCCGCGGCGTCATCCAGACCCTCGCGTTCAAGGCTGGCAAGCGCGACGAATACACCAAGTCCCTGCTCTCTACCGAACAGCTCGGAAGCACACACAAACAGCCCCGGACCTTCCAGGACGAAAATGGCCTGCAATTCATTGTCATTCCCGAAGGAGGTTTGGCTGCGTCTGGTGACGCTGGTGGCAATTTCTGGTTTGCGTATGCTGCTAGGGCGCTTGTGGTCAGGTTTTGGGATTTGGCAAAGGTACGTGGACCCATAACCTGCATGTAGCGCACTCCTGACGATTCGACACAGAAAGCAGACTCGCTCGACATTCTCCTTATCCTTGCCGGATACATCCTCATGCACACCACCTTCTATCTATTGCTCGTGCGCTCGCGTCAGATCGGCTCCTCCTTCTGGCTTCCTCTGGCCATCATGTCGGCTGCAGTCCTCTCCCTGCTGCTCGCGCTTCCTATTGCCATGGCCATCAAGATCCCGATCGACCCCGTCGCCCTGACCGAGGCGCTCCCCTTCCTCGTCTGCACGGTCGGCTTCGACAAGCCCCTCCGGCTCGCCCGCGCCGTGTTCATGCACCCGCATCTGAGCACCCCCGTGCGGCCAGGCACGGGCAGCGGGTACCCTGCGGGCGCCTCCGATGGCGCCGTCATCTCCTCTAATACCAACAACACTAACACCTCCGGCCTCCTCGCACCTGGCCCAACACCCACATCAGCATCGGCCTCTTCGGGAGGCCAGATGAAGCCCGCGCCCAAGATCATCACCGAGTCGCTGACGCACGTGTACCCGCCCATCATCCGCGACTATGTCCTCGAGATCGCGGTGCTCACCGTGGGCGCGTACTCGAAAGTGGGCGGCCTGGCCGAGGTGTGCGCGCTCGCGGCGCTCGTGCTGGCGGTGGACTGTTTGCTGCTGTGCACGTATCTGGCTGCTATTTTGGGGATTATGGTCGAGGTGCGTTTCTGTCTATTTCCTTATCTTCTTCCTTCTTTTTTTTTTCTCGAGTTTTGGTTTGGCGTGTTGGGTCTTGTCCCATGAAACCCGACGACGACCGTTGTTTTCTTCTTTGAGAGCCGATGATACTCCTCGCGAGAGAGGCTTCTGTCGGCAATTGTTTGTCGAGCCATGGTTTTTACTCCCATATGCGGATGTGGGGACTCGGACCCCTGGCACCCCATTGTTGGGATGAGCCCAGATTACACTTCGTCGTCTTATTCTCCAATCGCATGCATGCATTCTCCGGATTTTATCGCTAATCATCTTCTCTTCTGGGTTCTAGGTCCGCCGTATCAAGACCGTCCGCGCCTACACACGCAGCCGCTCCAACTCGGTCGCCTCCTCCGTCAAGTCCGCCTCCACGAACAACAATGGAACCCGCCTGCAGAGTGTCATGGCGCGCAGCCCCTCTGCCTCTGATTCCGCGCAGAAGGAGAACGCGACGCTGAGCCTAAGGCAGCGCGTGAAGAGCGTCATTTTGGGCGAGAAGGGGAGCGGGCTGCCCGAGTTTGAGCGCGGGTATGGGGGGAGGGGGCAGAAGATGGTGCGTGCGCGGGGCAAGAAGGGGGGGAGTGGGAAGGCGGGGAATGAGAATCCTGTGGCTAGGCTTAAGCTGCTTTTGGTACGTTGGTTTTTTTTTCTGAGCTTCTGTTGTCCTGGGTGCTAATGCGATTATCTTGCGTTGCAGATTGCGACCTTCATGACCCTGCACACTCTCAACCTCATCACTCCTCTGACGCCCTCCAGGCACACCTACTCGTCGGCCGCGTCTGCGTTGGGTGTGGGCATCGACGGCCAGGTTAATGTCCGCAAGGTCGATTTTACGGCACCCGCCGTCCGCTCGGTGCTCGTCGCACTGCAGATGCAGGAGGACCAGGACATGATCGAGGACGACGAGGCGTCCAGCATCCTCGTCAAGGTGCACCCGCCCATCCACATCCGCGCGTTCTCCGCCAAGTCCGCAGCGGGCAAGGCGCACGCCTCCCTCCTGCTCTCGTCCTCGTCCTCCAGCACCACCGCCGCCGGCTCGCCGTTCTCGCCGTCGCCCGCGTTCATGCACGCGCAGGGCCTCATCGCGCAGCACAAGCGCAGCACGTCGGAGCACGTCGACGCGTTCATGTCCGCGTGGACGCGGCTCGTCGGCGACCCGATCCTGAGCAAGTGGATCGTCATCCTGCTCGCGATCAGCGTGGTGCTGAACGGGTACCTGCTCAAGGGCATCGCGGCGGGCGTGGTGGGCGCGGGCGTGGGTACTTTCCGGGCGTTTAGCGTGCGTGGTGCGGTTAGGTTTGAGGAGGAGGAGGAGGGTGTGGCTGTCCCGTCTGTGTCTGTTGTCCAGGAGAAGGAGAAGCTGGAGGAGAGCAGCGTGAGCGTCACGCCCAAGGCTGCTGCTGCTGCTGCTGCAGCCCCCGCTGTCGTCCGGGCGGCGCCTGCTGCAACCGCGACCGCGCCCGCCCCCATCCCTGTTGGTACATTCACCCTGGAAGACGTCGACCGCCGCCTGGAGCAGGCGCGCGCCAACTCGCGCCGCATGACCGTCACCGCCTCGTCTGCCTCCGCGTCGACCACCGCCACTGCCACCAGCATCAGCTCGTCGTCCCTCTCGTCCGACGTCGGCTCGTCGGCGTCCTCTGCCACGTCCGCCGCGGCGGAGACGCGCTCGCTGTCGGAGGTGCTGGATATCTTTGAGCATGGCCCGCGGCCGCTTGCGGCGAGCTTGGCGCTGCTGACGGATGAGGAGGTTATCATGTTGGTGCAGGAGGGCAGGATTCAGCCGTATGGCCTGGAGAAGGCGCTGGGTATGGACCTGCCGAATTTAGAGCGGGCTGTTAGGGTTAGGAGGGCTGTTATTTGTAAGTTCCACATGCGCCGATGTGTGGTGTCCATGTATTGATTTTCCCCCCCTTTTTTTGACTAGCTCGTTCGTCCCGGACAAAGACTTTGGAACACTCGGATATTCCTCTCACTCAGTACGATTACTCACGGGTGTACGGAGCCTGTTGCGAGAACGTCGTCGGCTACATCCCTCTGCCTCTCGGAATTGCCGGCCCGCTCACCATCGACGGACAATCGTACCTCATCCCCATGGCCACCGCCGAAGGCACCCTTGTCGCGTCGACATCTCGCGGATGCAAGGCGCTCAACGCCGGCGGCGGAGTGTCGACGGTTTTGCTGCGCGACGCCATGACTCGCGGCCCGGCGGTCGAGTTTGACAACATCCAGGAGGCCGCCCGGTGTGCGCGCTGGATCGAGAGCGTGGAGGGCTCGGAGACGCTGCGCCGCGCGTTCGAGAGCACGTCGCGCTTCGCGAAACTTGTTGGAGGTAGTGCGAGCGGTGTGGACAGCAGCAACAACGGCGGCGGGCTGAAGACGGCGCTGGCGGGGCGCACGCTGTACATCCGCTTCCGGACAACGACGGGCGACGCGATGGGCATGAACATGATCAGCAAGGGCACGGAGAAGGCGCTCGCGGCGCTGCAGGAGGAGTTCCCGACCGCGCGCATCCTCGCGCTGTCGGGCAACTACTGCACGGACAAGAAGGCGGCGGCGATCAACTGGATCGAGGGCCGCGGCAAGAGCGTCGTCGCGGAGTGTGTCGTGCCCGGTGCGGTTGTGGAGAAGGTGCTCAAGACGACGGTCCGCGGTATTGTTGAGCTGAACATCAAGAAGAACCTCATTGGAAGCGCGATGGCGAGCGTTGTTGGTGGGTATAATGCGCATGCGGCGAATATTGTTGCTGCTGTGTTTTTGGCCACTGGTCAGGATCCTGCTCAAGTTGTGGAGAGCTCAATGTGCCTTACTGGAATGGAAGCGTGAGTCACTTTTTTTTTTTTTCATACTGTCTTGAGATCCTTGCTGACATGTTGACCGGTAGTGTGAACAATGACCGCGACCTCCTTATTACCATCACCATGCCCTCAATCGAAGTCGGTACCGTCGGCGGCGGCACTGTCCTGGCGCCGCAAGGCGGAGTACTAAGCCTTCTCGGTGTCAAAGGCGCCCACCCTACGCACCCCGGCCAGAACGCACAACAACTCGCACGCATCGTCGCCAGCGCTGTCATGGCAGGCGAACTGAGCTTGATGAGCGCGCTTGCCGCAGGCGACCTCATCCGTGCGCACATGCAACACAACCGCAGCGTCGTCACCACACCAGCCGCAGGCGTCGCCCCCGCCGGTGAAGGCCATGGCGTGCTTGTAGACCCTGCTGCACCAGCGAAGGTTCTCTCCATGACGCCCAGCTCGTCGACGACACCGCTGCCCGCAGCAGCATAAAATACCCCAAAACCTTTCATCATCATCATAGATCTTTCCATTATAACTCATGTTATTTGCAGTAGCTCACATAGTGCATGCTGAGCTCGGCCCCCTTCCATTTACTTATATAGAACATATCCTTGAACCATGATACCGGCTGGATGCAACCATTTTACTCATCAAAAGAATGAAACGACAAGGGTACGGGACAATCTTAAACACAACTAAGCTAACTTTGAAATAAGACTGGATAAATTCGAAAAATGACTGAAATCGTTGCAAAAAGGACTGAAATCGTCTCAACAAGGACTGAAATCGTCTCAAAAAGGGAATTTGATGTCGGCGCGCGGCGCGGTCCGCCGTGAACGCGACGCGTAGTAGTAGGTCGACGCGCTGACAGCAACTTGAACTCGCCCCTATCATGCCTTCGAATCTGAACCCGTCTCAACTTCAGCAAGCTCAGCAACGTGCGGCTGATCATGCAAGACGCGAAGAGTCTACAGGACTCTCTTCTAACGGACTCAGACGACGGACAGTGCATCCTACTCAGGATGTCAATGCTCCTGCTGGCCCGTCAACTGGCCACATTTCCCCTCCACCATCACAGTTACCTGGCCCATTTTGGATGGTGCCCCCAATGCCTACTCCACCGGCCTCGCAGATCCCTTCGGGCTCTTACTCCAACGCTGTAGCAGGACTTTTGACCCACGGTTCACATTTGTACCGTCCGCTACCGCCTGCCCCGTCACGAAGACCGCTCACATCGTACCTTCCGCTACCGCCTGCCCCGTCACAAAGACCGCTCACATCGTACCTTCCGCCACCGCCTGCCCCGTCACGAAGGCCGCTCACACCGCCCACTCCACCTGTTTCACAGATGCCTTTAGGTTCTTACTCCAATGCTGTAGCGGGACCTTCAAGGCAACCTTCGCATTTGTACAGCCTGCCGCTACTGCCTGCCCCGTCTCGGAGGCCGCTCCCACCGCCCACTCTATCAGGCTCGCAGATGTCCATGGCCTCTGGTTCTGGATACGCACTATCCGCACCGCTTTCCTCACCGGAACATGTAACACTTCCACATATGGCTGCTACCAGTGGTGCAATATCTAATCGCCAAAAGGGCCAGCGCTCTCGGCAAGCAAATGTGAAACTCCAACCTATCAACTTGCCCTCTCCAAGTCCAGGTCCTCCTCACGCTTCAAGGGCATCACGGCCAGTGCCAATTGACAACTCGGACAGTTCTGGCGATAATTCCAGTGATTCTGACGATTCTGATGATTCTTCGGACGACGATGGTTTGTTTTGATTATTTTTATCCTTGCTAAATGAAAGGCTAATCATGTTTTGTTTAGACTCTCCATGGTTCATGATGGCACGTCGTCCTCGCACGGCACCCATTGTTCCACACGATCTCGGCCGGATGGATATAGAGTGTCTGTCATGCCATGCTTTGCACTGGGATGCTGAACGGCTGTCTTCGTCATCGAAGAAGAATCCCCGCTTTGGGATGTGCTGTTCTGAGGGCAAGGTACGGCTTCCAATGCTCGAACCCCCTCCAGAACCTCTCACAACTCTGCTTACTGCCAACACCCCTGAAGCAAAGCATTTCCGTGAGGTCAACTGGAAATACAATCGCGCGCTTGCCTTTACCTCTGTGGGAGTGAAGGAGGACCCGACGGTTAACACAGGACGCGGTCAGCCTGTCTTCAGGATCTCTGGAGAGCTCTACCACTATTCTGGTGCTTTGACGCCACCAGAAGGACAGAGAGCGCAATTTGCACAGGTCTATCTTTATGATCCCGTCGAATCGCTTGACATTCGTATGGCCAACAATGTTCAACACAATCTCAAACGAACGTTGATGGAAGACCTCCAGCATATGTTGAATAGCAATCATTCCTATGTCCCTATCTACAAGCATGCCTACGAGATCCTACAGAACCAAGACCCAGCAAATGATGTTCAAGTTCGCCTTCGCGTTACGCCCCAAATGGATCGTCGTCGATATAACTTACCTACGGCAAACGAAGTGGCGGTCATCCTTCCAGGTCATGAGGTACCAACTGAGCCTCGCGATATCATCCTTCGCTTTCGAGATGGAGCTCTCCATCGCATCAGCGATCTTCATCCCGCATATGTTCCGCTCCAGTACCCCCTTCTTTTCCCTCGAGGTGAAAATGGCTGGTATCCGCAGATGATGCTTACAGAGACGGAGGAGCAGCAGGAAAAACGGCTAAATGCAAGGAACCGACGAAGGATGGAGGCGGCGGACAATGGGGTTCCACCAGCCAATGCTCCCGCAGGTTCTGATGACCCAGATGACACTCGGAAGCTCACACTATGCAGATATACAGCTTATCGATTGCAAAATCGTCAGCAGGAGCGCGGTAATGCTCTGATCCGTGGTGGCCGTCTGTTCGCACGTTACATTGTCGACATGTTTGCCTCGATAGACCAACAACGACTATCTTACATCTATCGCAACCAAGGCAAGTTTCGTCTCGCCAGATTAAGCAATCTCCAAGACGTGAATATGCGTGACCCCGATAATCATGACCTTCATGATATTGGTCAACGTGTTTTCTTGCCATCATCGTTTACGGGTGGACCTCGATACATGTCTGAACGCTACCAAGATGCCATGGCCATTGCCCGCCAGGAGCGACGAATCGACGCGTTTGTTACAATGACGGCCAATCCTCACTGGAAGGAGGTTACTCGCGAACTCGAACCTGGTCAGACAGCGTATGATCGCCCGGACTTGGTTGCCAGGGTTTTTCAGCTCAAGCTCAAAGAGCTCTTGAATCTCATCTGTAAGAAGGTACATCTCCTTTCCGATGTGTGTGTTGACGTTTAACTGATGTTTGAATATCAGGGTATATTTGGGAAGGTCGCTGCCTATGTGTATACAATCGAATTTCAAAAGCGCGGCCTGCCGCATGCCCACATCATCATTTTCTTTAAGAATCGCTACAAGTTACGCTCCCCGGAGGACATTGACTCATGTATTTCTGCCGAGTGGCCTGATCCTGATACCCAGCCGGCTCTCTTTGATGTTGTGAAGTCGTGCATGGTTCATGGCCCTTGTGGACCATTGAATCCAAAAGCGCCCTGTATGGTCAACGGCAAATGCTCGAAAGGCTTTCCAAAGCCATATACGGAGTCAACTACCACGAATGGCAATGGATACCCTCTCTATCGTCGTCGAGATGATGGACGCGCATATAATGTTGGCGGCAAGATGGTTACAAATCAGTACATTGTTCCTTATTCGCCATTTCTTAGCGAATACTTCGAGTGTCACATCAACTTTGAGTGTCCATACAGCTTCAGTTCGGTGAAGTATATCTTCAAGTATGTACATAAAGGTTCGTGTGTTTCCCTTTTATACTAAATGATCTGGCACTTCTCTGAACACCTTTCTTTATCTAGGTCCTGACCGCGGTGCACTGGAGATTGAGAGAAAGGACGAGGTCGCAACTTACGTTGATGGTCGATACATTTCCGCTCCTGATGCAGCATGGCGAATATTTCAGTTTCCAATACATCATTCAGTGCCAAATGTCATACGGCTTCAGATCCACCTCGAGGGCGAACAAGTCTTCATGTTTGACCCGGACGACGATCTCGAGAATGTGATTGAAACCGGAATTGCCAAGAAAACGACACTCACCGCCTTTTTTGCTGCAAATGCCGATGATGGACCATTAGGTGAAGAAGCCCGCAAGCATACCTATCAGGAATTCCCGCGCTTTTTCACTTACTGTAAGAGCAAGCGGAAATGGTCGCTTCGCTCAAGCAGGGGGCAGTATGCTATCGGACGCATATATTTCATCAAACCGACAGCTGGCGAGCTCTTCTACCTACGGACGTTACTCTCTGTTGTCAAAGGCCCTAAGAGCTTCCAAGATCTTCGGGTGGTTCCTGGCGTAAACGACGGCCTACCTTTGCCAACCTTTCACGCTGCTTGCCTTGCACGTGGCTTACTCCAGGATGATGGAGAGTGGAGGATTTGTCTGCGTGAGGCGTCGCAGATGCATACAGGGACCCGACTTCGCTTTCTGTTTGCGACCCTCCTACGCTTTTGCGATGTTTCTCAACCGGATACACTATGGATAGAGTTTCGGGAGCATATCTGCGATGACCTTGAACATCAGCTTCGAAAGAGAAATGTACGGAACATCATGCCTGACTTGGTCTACGATTATGGCCTTTATCTACTGGAACAAATTCTTTTGAAGAATGGTCATGCACTCTCCAACTGGCCCTCAATGCCTCGCTCTCAACAGCCGTGGTCAACACTCATTGCAAACTCTCTGATCACTGAACAGCTTAACTACGACACTGTTGCTCTTCACGACACTGTACAAGCAAACACAGCACAGTTTAACCCTGAACAGCTTAATGCCTATCAACAAATCGTGGACGACGTTCTCTCAAGCACTGGCAGTCTTTTCTTTCTCAATGGGCCTGGTGGGACAGGCAAGACCTTTGTCTATAATACTGTCTGCGCCAGGCTTCGAAGTGAGCAGATTGTTGTTCTCTGCGTATCTTCGTCAGGAATCTCTGCGCTACTGATTGATGGTGGTCGAACGGCTCATTCTATGTTCCGAATTCCTGTCGACAACCTTCTGAGTGACTCCTTCTGTGCTATTCCAAAGAACTCGGACAGGGCTGATCTTATGCGAGCTACACGAGCAATTATCTGGGATGAAGTCAGTGCACAGCATCGTCATGCAATCGAAGCAGTTGACCGTACACTTCGTGATCTTCGAAACTGCTCTGGAAAACCCTTTGGCGGGATCACTACTATACTTGGCGGCGACTTCCTTCAAACGATGCCTGTTGTACCACATGGATCGCGCGAAGATACTGTCGACGCCTCAATTCAACGCTCCGCTCTCTGGCAACATGTCAAGGTTCTCAAACTTCACAAAAATATGCGCCTTGAATCTGGCGATGCTGCGCCAGATGCTCCTGCATTTGCTGCATGGCTTTTGGATGTTGGCCATGGCCGCTCAAGTTCTTCTGCAGCTCAAGGCACTGGCGGTCATCCACTAACTGTCAATATTCCGGCTTCTATGCGAGTTTGCGACGAGAATGCACTAATAACTTCTATATATCCAGGCATTGGAGATCTTCCTATTCCGTCTCCTGAATACTTTGCTAAGCGCATGATTCTGGCACCTCGAAACGCAGATGTTCGACAACTCAACGAAGATATTCTTGCACTCATGGATGGAGATCCAGCCCAATTCCTCAGTGCCGATCGCATTCTCCAGGAGGAGGGTGCTGACCCTGCCGATGCTGAGCCTGTTCCAACTGAGGTTCTTCGTTCAATTGAAGAGCCCGGTTCTCCACCCGGAGTTCTCAATCTCAAGATAGGATGCCCTGTAATCCTTCTTCGAAATCTCGATCCTCCAAATGGTCTCTGTAATGGAACACGGTTAGTTGTCACAAAAATGGCCGCGCGGGTTATCGAAGGTCGTATTTTAGGTGGACGCCACAACGGCTCCTTGGTTATGATTCCACGGATTGCAATTCCTTCATCATCATCGTCTGCGCATACATTCCGCTTCCTTCGCATCCAATTTCCTCTACGACTTTCTTTTGCGCTCAGCATCAATAAGTCTCAAGGACAGTCAGTCCGCCACGTTGGTATTTTTTTGAGCACTCCTGTATTTTCACATGGTCAACTTTACGTTGCTCTTTCACGAGCAACATCAAAGGAGAATGTTAAAGTACTTCTTTCGGAAGAGTCGCCACATAGTACTGATAATATTGTATATAATGAAATTCTTCTTTAATCTACTGTCTTTATATTCCTTTTCTATAGAATCGAATAAGCACTTTCAATACAGACGCTCATGATTTGATGACAGATTCTACCGTCATAGGTTGCTGCTGCAATCTGGGCTCTGTCTGCCACTACGATCATCTTTCCGCTGGACCTTCCACTACGATCATGTCTGTCAGCCACTGTCAGCCACCTTCTGCGTCGTATAAAGACCTCAATTATCTCGACCATACCCTTCTTCATTACTCTCCAGCCATCCTATTCTATCGACTCAAAACACTCCCGCCTTGCATTATATCACTCTATAACTTCCTCCAGCAATGTCCAACAACTCCCAGCCTACCCCTGCTTGCCTTCGTGGTCTCTCACGCATCTCTGGCCTGGCCATCTTAGGGAACCCTGTCTTTGCTGATGGTGTCAGAGCCGGGAAGCTCTTGGATCTTGATGTCCAGATCTACCTAGGTGCCAAACGCCGAGAGCACCTGATGGGTGTTTTCCGATACTTCAATGCTACGAACATTGATTTCTCAGAGCCACGCGTGTACTTCATTGAGGCTTCGGTGAGCCTTTCTAACTCTCACATCATTGTGTTCTGAACCTCGCTTATAATGCTTTCAAGTTTGCTCTGATGCCTCCTGAACATGGGGTTGTTCCCTATGATCGCGAGATCATTGACGTCGACACTGAGGAGACTACAACGGTTGACATTGTTGGGGATCTGGTATATGTGCGTAAATTCATGTTTTTAAATCCCTTTTTCTCTTGCTTATATCAATTCTCTCTCAAGGCTGTACCTTTGCCCGAATCTGTTGAACCTGATTCTCGGTATCCTTACGTTCACGTCTCTGGAATGGCGGGAAACCCAAACAAGACCGCGGGCACCTGGTCAGTAACCCTCGAACCATATATTACCTCTGTCATCAAGTCCGAACCTGGCACCCAACCGCTACAACGACCCCGAGCATCATTTGCATGTCAACACGAGGCCAAATTCATTAATACACGCCCGACGCCTTTCCATGGTAGATATCTAACCATGTGCGGATACCTTACAGATGTCGTCTTCAAGGCAGAAAAGTCCAACTACATCACCAGCTTGAAGATGACTGTCGACAGCCTGGAATTTCTGGGGACTGAGCCTGCCGCGTCGTCATCCGCAAACGGTACTGTCATCAAGAATACTCTTGATTCTGGTGAGTTGGCTCTTTAATTTATCACGCGCTTTGATCCCCTTATTTACGCTTCTCCCAAGATTCGCCCTCCACGCGCAAGCGTGGTTTTGCTAAATTCACAAGCACTCAGAAGAAGAAGGGGCCCGCCGCTTCTCAGGAATCGGAGCCGGCTACGCCTACTCCTGCGGGCAAGAAGCGCAAGGTTGACAGTGCAATTGGTGGTGGCGAAGCATCTACTAGCTCGACAGCCTGAGTTCGTGTTCATTTTAGATTAGACTACAACTACCACACCTTGGGACTATGTACTACATTACTATATCTTCTGTACTCCTTAGACATACACTCTGAAATCGCAGAAAACTTGAAGTAGGGACAAATCTTGAGACTCGGCTTGGCAGCTTGCAGATGTACTCGGCCAGGAATTGATGGCAGACTCCCACAGGTACCCTCACGCAGCAATCTTCATTAACGCACGTCACATTGAATTTTCTCTATAGAACTCCATACTGTACTTATATACTCAATGAAAGTTATTATCGTGATGCTGTATTATGTGAAAACTATAACAAGATAAAACCCACCTTCCCGTGCGGAGCACGGGTACCCTGCTAGTACATTTATAATGTGACGAATACATATAGCATCTAACAATTCAACGATCGCGACTGATGATTGTCTGCTTGTGAGATCTTCCTGAAAAGTTCTTGAAAGACGTTGTACATATCATACGGCTCTTTTTGCTGGAATTGTCGCCATATGCTGGTGCTGGAGTAACGGCGGCTCATCCATAATATAATACGAGGACCGACTTTTGCTTATCCAATAATGTTACGTAAGAATTACCTAAGCAAATTGCCCACGCTGTGAATGGCAAGCACTGGCGAAGCACTGGACTCAATGACTGACTGCACTCGGCGTGAATGGGTGGAGACCAAGGTATATATTAATTAGCAGGACTATATCAGTTGGCACGGACCATTTTCGGGCACAAACTGCAGTTACATTGCCCAAATAAATGGATAAAAAAGGTGTTGATTACACCAAAGTAGGCAATGTCATGAAGTCAAGATGTAGTAGAGCTGGCTCTCAGCTAATAAAATAAAATTGAAGAGGCTAAGAGGGATGTATGTAAAAGAATGTACCCGAATGCCTGCCACAGTGCAGAGCGAATAAGGAAAATTGTTTAGGTGAATTCAAGCAAGAGCAAAGTCAGTTGGTCAATGTATGTGCGAAAATAATGTATATTGGTTGATATTTCGATATAAAATGAAGAAATAATGTAGAACGAACGGGGAGAAATCTGATGCTCAGTGTAACTGGGGGAGAGCGAAATGTCAATTATTGAATTAACTGACTGGGGGGAGGGGTACTGAACTGTACTCAAGTATATGGACAAGGTAAAGCCATACAAATATGGTGATATGAAACATGAAACATAAATGTAGATACTTAGTAGGAGGTAGAGAGTGAAGTAGCAATACAAATGCGAGGGACTGAATAGAATAAAAGTGCGCAGGCCTGGAATGGAGATTTTGCCTCATAAAGCAACAACACCGTGATAACGCTATTCCTCAACGACGAGCGTGCGCAGCGCGTCATGGAGACTATGCCCGAATACTCCTGCACGATGCCTATCCGTCACACGTTGAATCACTTGAAACGATGGCGAATTGAGTGGGGTATCAATGTGCCGATCATGGGCGTCTAAATTGGATCCGTGTGAAATTGGGGTAGAATGCGTGATGTTGATGCCGAACATAAGATAATTGGTGCACCAATGGCGAAGATGCTCCTGTGTGCGTATGTAAGTGTGACGAGCATGCACAAGTATTGTTTGCAATGTGTCCCGGCGTTACTGGAAATCGCAAAAATCGCGTTTTACGAAGTCAGACACACAACCGGCTCATCAATGGTATGTCTGTTTTCAGTAAGCTGTACATACAGCAAATAAAAATCAATAAGTTCCATAGAATAAGGTCATTAAATATGGACTATCTGCAAGGAACGTATACAGTGGCTAATTTGCAAACCGAAAATGGCAGAGCAATGTGTAATATGATTATTCATCAGAGTAACATGGGTGCTATATGACAAGCTGATGCCGTGGATGATGCATGTGCATAAATTACAGAAGCGTCAAGAAAATGTATGTATTAAAAAAATAAGAAGCAGGTGGGCTCCTCTGCAAAATGGACTTAGAGTTGGATACACATAAAATTATCTGTGAAGCTTTCTTAGAATGGGTTATTATAATTTATGAATCATTACGGAGGTGCGGCAGCACCGACACCAGGGGGGTTTGGGGGCGCAGCCCACAACAAGCTGTTGTCCGGAGCGAAGCAGGAGCGTGAGCGCAGCGAGCGTCTCCGTTGCGTAGCGACGGGCATAAAGCTTGTTCTAAGTAAGTACATAAACTGGTGAGGAAGGATAAGCACCCATATGCATCAATTGAAACTACAAATCGAGTCATTGATAAACATCGCGCGCTGACGAAGAATCAGCTCAAGACGCCCAACATCCTTTCCCATGCATAATCTGGCGCGCCTACCACCCGGATGGAAGTATCCCGTCGGACACAAGTATTGCGAGAATTATAAATGTTGATGATGATCATGTTTCCTGAGGAGCTGTATAAATGCGTTCAAGACTGAGCAGTCCTAAGCACCAATACTCGAGCTTCCAATACCCAAAAACCCTTTCTACATGATCATTGACACTGCAAAAATGACCACTCTCATCACTGGAGGCACTGGAAAAACCGGGCTCATCCTCGCCAAGCTGCTGGCCACCGCTGGCCGTCCTGCGCTCCTCACATCGCGCAAAGGCGAAGCGCCCGCGCCCTTCAACGCCGTCAAGTTCGATTGGTTCGACAGGAGCACATTCGAGAACCCCTTCAAGGCAGATTCCACCATCGACCAGGTGTATATCATAGGTCCCCAGGGCCTCAATCCTGGGCCGATTGCGAAGCCCTTCATCGACCTCGCGATCGCGAAGGGCGTGAAACGCTTCGTCCTGCTGGGCGGCAGCCACCAGACGTCCGACGGTCCTGCAGCAGGCCAGATCCAGAAAACGCTCGAGGAGTCGGGTGTGGACTACGCAGTGTTGAAAGCGACTTGGTTCCAAGGTGAGTTTATAAATAGATTGGCGATGACGTGGATGTTTTGGATTGATGCGGACGCCACACAGAGAACTTCGGTACGAACTTTCTGCACGGTATCCGGGAGAACAATGAAGTTTACTCGTGCATGGGTGATGGCCTAGCGCCATTTGTTTCGACTCGCGACATCGCGCAGGCCGCCTTCGACTGCTTGACCGCCGAAAACCTTGGGAAGCAGGAAATACTGGTTCTCGGTCCGGAGCTCCTGACATATGACGATGTGAGCGCCAAATGCAACCAAGAGAAATTGCTTACTGACGAGGTTTTGACTACGTTAGGCAGCAAAGATGTTGTCTTCTGTTCTTGGGAGGGAGATCACGCACAAGAAGCTTACTCCCGAGCAAGTGAAGAGCATCTTCACAAGGGTTGGCCTGCCAGAGGACTTTGCAAGTTTCCTTGTATCGCTCCAACAGGTGACTGCCGGGGGCAAGGATAAGGAACTCTTTGAGAACGACGACCCAAAGAAGGTAATCGGCAAGCACTCGTTGTTGGAATACTTCAAAGAAAACCGGGAGTTATGGGTCAAGGCCTAAGATAGTGAAATGAACACCACGTAGTCCGAATTCAGAATAAGCTTTTTGTCGCTGTTTTGATAATGTGGCGCCTTCGTCGCCAGAGAGAATCCATCATGCAGTCTGTGAATCCCTGTTGCTGGGATAAGCCAAAAGAGTAGGGTCATCTCCACGCCACCAAAGGAGGTTGAAGACGAATCGTGGCAAAGGTGCACACAAGGGAGGAATGAGGACTGTCGGTATGAGTGATGTGTCGGGCATCGTGCCTGAAAATTGATGACGAAGTCTTTCGCATGCGGCACAGAGCAAGGGCAACCATTGCGTTACTCGGAAGAAGTGGGCCTACCAGGTGCTTGCTTGACTCGATGACGATGACGACATCGGCTAGAGATGCCAAGCAGTGATAGACGCTCAAGAGTGATTCGGGCGCTAAAGTTTGGTGAACGCAGATGACAACAAACAACGGTCGCCGGCTGTCAAAACTCACGAAGACTTAGATAGTGTCCTCGTGATAGGGCTGATATTCATTTGTGGCAATGTCGGTCTAGGGAAACCTAACCGTTTCAGAGGTTTGGATAACTATGTTAGAAGGTAATACGAACTGTAAGTGTCGATCATTCTGAGTATTCACGCACTATAGTCGAGCAAGTGACCCGCAAACTCCTTACAAGCAGCAGATGTGCTCCTCTTCTAAGCTCACGACGGCAGGGGCAATTAATCCGTTGTGCCAGCATCTCTGGTCTGACCCGTGAGAAAGTGACAAAATGGAAATCCACGCATCTATACACAACGACCACGGCGCCTGCATCGCCGGAAACAACCTTGCTTCTGATCTTGGAAAACAGAATATCAGATTCAAAAGAGAGGCTACGCTCGATATAAACGCGTCACCTCAAATAGGAGATAGTTTTAGTATTGGTCAAAGGAAGGTGAGTATGTCATGGCAGAAAGGGACGCGTTTCACGGGTGATGTGCAAGCACTGCAATGCCACATTGTGTATACAAAAATAAAATGCGCCCAAGCCAAAGTAATATATTGCCTGCAGTCGTAATTGTTGAAGGACGGAAGGACGAGGCGCAATCACAAGCTGTGTTGAACTTGACCTTCAACTTGACAGAAGATTGGAATTGAACGAGAATCTGAGCAATCGGACATGTTCCAGCATGAGTATCTTGCGCGTTTCAAGTCATAAGTCACATTTAAACTTGTTGCTAAGCTTCCTGTGCAAGTGTTCTGACGTTATCGTGCCTGGGACTTATCTTGCATCTAAATGGTTTTGGTTGCCTTGAGCAAAAGCGTCAGCATCGTCTTTTTTGGGTCAAGATAGCCTTACAAAGTGATGCCGTTGTGGTATTCCATCGTGGGGGTTTCTGCATTTCCAAATTTGTCTGTGGCAGGAGAGATGTTGAAACTTGAAAGAATAGTCGCAATCTGCATCCATGATATGGCTTGCGCGATATGGGCGCCAGGACATATACTAGCCCATGTCAGATCGACCAATCTCTTTGAAAGGTCTAGTGAAACATACCGGCGCCCAAACCCGAAAACAATAGAGGCGGGATCGCGAATGGACGCGTCGATTTTTCCCTGCTTGAGGAATCGCTCAGGTTTGAACGCTTTAGGGTCAGGGTATTCCATCTCATCTTGAAGCATCGCCCATGCGTTCCCAATCACAATCGATTTCCCAGGAATGAGGTACCCGTCGTACACATCGTCTGACTCAAGATAATGTGGAATTCCTGGAACGCAAGGTCAGCAGGATCGTTACAGCCTCATAAAATGCACTAACCGATTGGGCCAACGGTCTTCCACCTTGACACGAGTGCTGTTGAATATTGGATGCACTGGTGATGCGGCGAAGCACTTACCGATGAACTTCCTTGTATAGAGCTGATAGATAAGGCAAACTGTCCTTGTCCGAAAGCTCTGGCAAGCGGTTTTGACCAACAACCCTGTCAAGCTCTGCCTGAGCCTTGCTCTGACACTCGGGAAATGCAAGCATAGCAAGGATGAACGTATGCATAAGAGCTACCGTGGTAGACGATCCACCTAGAAAAAAGCTCATATCAATACCCTGTTACGGGTCGGGGCGATCTGATGAGATGCCACGGACCAATGAAGAAGATCGCAGCTGCATCCTTGATATGGTCCTTTTGCGACACCAGATCTTCCGAAGGCTGTAGACCCGCAAGACACCTGGAAACGAAACTGTCGTTCTGTATGATTCTCATATAAGTAACAGCTCCAGTAATCCGACAGGACACTGGCTGACTTGTGAGTTTTGTGCGTAATCAAAGGGCTCATCGCGAAATTGATGATGCAACCCTTTCCAGTAATGGTTTCCCTTAGAAAACGCAGGCGGCAATACAGAGCGAGGCAGGAATCGGACGGCCCAGGGAGCAGAGTCGACGAGCGTTGCGATTGGGATGCTGGAGTCTGACAGAACTTGCATGACTTCACCAGCCACCGCCAGATAAGACGCGTTGTTTTCGACAGAACAAGATCCATAGGCAGCCGACTGGAGCGTTGAACAGACAGTGCTTTAGGTTCAGCAGTTAACAAAGGAGCATTCATCGTGATGCAGTGACTTACCGGTAAATGTGTTTGAGGTAATCTTCCGGAGTGTCTAGTAGATGGAGGACCAAAGTCCTTGAGTATTCGGTTGCTAGTTCTGCCACTTGACCTGAACCAAGCTCCTGGTTGGGGTGAACATGGCGCTGGAAGAGGCGCCGCTGTTCCTTCCACTCTGCGCCGTAGGGCATGAACGGCATTAGCCACGAGAACCCAAGGCTGCACACATTGTTTGTCATATACTGCTGGAGAGTATCTGGACGTTGGCACGTACAATTGCCTGATGAATGTGAACTTGGGTCTGGGAATCGCATGAGGGGGGTCCAGCGATCTTTGGGAGTGTCTCCACGCTCACCTGCTGGAATAGAGAGCAGACCGTCTTTCAAAAAGGTCTCGGGCAGCTTTGACGGAGTTCAATATGACTATCGACGTCCCGGGAACTTTTAGGTAGAGAACATCCGAGTCTGGAGGCACAACTCAATACAAGCGCGACAGGTAAGAGAAATGATGCGTACTGTATTTCTTTCCCCATTGCTCGTATACCTCCCAGTCGAAGCCGCCAGACGGAAAATTGAACATATTACCGAGAAGAGGAAGCCTGGGCGGACCAGGAGGAAGAGGGAAGGGAGATCGCTTTCGCCTCCATCGCAAGTACAAAAAAGCAGTTCCAAGAAGAAACAATGCAGGGAGAGAAGTGAAGCTCATAGCGGCTAATGACCAAGGGAATGACGATTTCTGGACGTGGTCAGTATTTATACCAGTAGGCCGCGGCATCTTGATCAGCCCGACAGAAGAGTGTCTCGCGTGGGGAAGGTTCTATTGCGAATACCTTCTCTCAATCATGGGACGTAAAACCTCCGGAAAGAGTCTTGCGTTTGCCTGTAGAGCGGTCAACGAGGGGCGGGAAAGTCTCGATGGGGAATCTGTATTGCGCAGTGCCGTTCTGAACAGGAGGGTCGAAGTCTCCAGTGGATGCTATGCCGGGGCATTGAAACCAAGAGCAGCGGCCAATATATAACTCAAGGGCGTTCTTTGAAGAATTTGATTGTATAGGCCCGAGGTAAACGCGAAAAAGGTTAGTCTTCAAACATTCAGCATGAGTTGCACCTGCGAGGGAGGCAAAGTGAATAGGATTGTTGAGCGAATACATACACAGGTAATTCGAATTGCAATGCGGACAACACAACAATTACGTCTCTTCATCCTCGTACTCTTACCACCTTCCTCTTGCCTTTAGCAGCAGCAGCCGATGCGGCTGGTCCTCCAGGTGCTCCCAGAGCGTTTGAATCCGTCGCATTCATTCCAGCTTTGACCGTCTCGATGAGGACGCCAGTTGATATCACGGGTGAGTAGGGAGAGACACGGCTTGCGAGGGGAGGATGGGGTTCTGGGGGAACAGGGAGTTGGCGTCCAGAAGGGTGCGAAGGGCGCGCGGTAGGCGATTTTGACTTGATCGCCGCAGGCTGCTTGCCCTTGTTCGAGGAGGGTGTCGTTGGTGTGGCGGCAGCCGCTTTACCCGACGCTGGCGTCGGGTCCGTGGTAGTCACATCGCCTGCACCAGCGGTGGCGGCTGTCTTATATGGCGGTTTGGGCACATTCTCGGGCTTGACATGTTGAAGCTGGAAGCATATCATTTCCAATAGTTGTTTCTCTGCAAGGAACGATCGGTGTATGCGCTTGATGGCGGGGAAGAGGGACTCACTTGTCTTGATAGCAGGATTGACCAGCTTTCCCTCCTTCTTCCATTGCACCCGTACTCTACCCGGATTCTCCCAATCTCGAGGATGCGACTTGTTCACCTCGTGAAGTGTACCCAATCCCAAGCGATTTGCTGCGTCTGCAATATCCTTGCTTAGAGGCCACCACAGACTCTTTGCGCGTGCCACGCGACGTTCACCGGTGCCATAAGGACGTTTCGCGTCGAGATAAATGGGGTATATACACGTCCATCTGCGAGATGATAAGACGGCGGGAGATGAAATGAGTGTGATGTACGTACGTCTTGTAGGGAGTAATGTCCATCACTGTTCGGGTGGCATCTGGACGGAAATCTGAATCCGATTCGCTCTGGCGTTGATTCGTAGCTTGGAATGGCTGTCTCTGTGATTGAGACGCAGGCCCCGCGCGCGGCGGCTCGAATTCGTCGTCCGAGATGTGCAACTCCTGCAAAAGCGGGCCACGCGAGCCAGTGTTGGGCAGGGGATTGTTCGGCAACGGGAGATCGGTGTCGTCGTCAAACTCTTCCACAATTGCTGCTTTGCGGGACATTGTATGGACTTTGGAGATGGTCTTGCGTTTGCAGTGGTTGGTCAAGAGGTAACGTTAGATGTCGTCTGGAGCCGTCAAGATCAGTGGGCATGTATTCCCACGAACAAACTCCCCTCTTCACCACCGACCACGACGTTCATGCCACCTAGATGTCGCAACGGTCACCGTTGTGGACCATAGCCTGCTTGTATGTCTTCAAATGCCTCTAAATGTGCGTTTCTAATCCTGCCGTAGCGTCCTACTATGTCTATTGCACCTGGGGCAGGCCAACGAATTACGACAGCAACATACGCCCTCTCCCCCTGTACAACCGCCTACCCATGATAACAATACCACCTCCCACCTTCTCTGCACCCCATTCGGTGCATGCGAGCCATGCCCTCCAGACGCCGTAAGCAAATCATGGAACTGTGCATACATTCCGTTAACTTTTCCCCCAGATTAATGAACCTTTCTGCCAACCCTTTGGCAACCGTCGCCTCATGCACTGTATAAACGGAACTGCGCCAGATCATACCCAAGATGGAGGCGTTACTGGCGAGGTACCGGCATGGGAGACTTGTGGACGCATCGTGCCCAAAGAACGCGCGGACTTTTACGAGTTTGTTGCGTGCAATGTGGCTTTTGCCGCAATCGCGTTGGGTGTGCTGTTCTTCCGCTCGAGGAGGTTGCAAGTCGACCGCGCGAGACAGCTGGCTGCGCGGATAGGACTGATAAGAGGGGAGGGGGGCAGGTTACTTCGGCCATGATTGTGAGTTGTACAAGCCATCTCAGTGGACTGATATGCTGACTGTGCTTTCGTCTTTTAGTTCCTACTTGTATTTCAGTAAAGCTACCCTAATTATTCCTTTTTGATTTTTTTTTCGCATTCTCTCGGCACATGCAACATACTTGCCTATTCCCAAACGCCCAGCAAATTGTTACGACCAGAGGACGTAAAGACTACGGAGAGACATGAAGGTCATGCAATCAAACATGTATAAGAAGCCTATCCGACATGAGGCTAGCTAGCCTTTAAGCAGCATGGTGTTACTGGTATGTATCAGAAAGATGATCTTGAGCGGGGGCAAGCCAATTGGCTGCCCACATAGGGCTGATTACTGGCGAAGACGGTAGGTTGCTTAGGCCATGAGTGTGAGTTGTGCAAACCATCTCAGGTTAACCAGGATGCTCATAGTGTGGTCCTCTCCCAGTTCCTGGTTGTATTTCAATCAAGTCTTGATATTGCAATCTTTCGCGCTATATAAGCAGCCATCGACATGAGGCTAGCTACTTTAAGGTAGTAGTGCCGTCTGCATAGCGGATTGAAGATGAAGCTCGTGAAACCAACCGAATCTCCTGCTATGATGCCCAGATGAAGCTTCTATCCGCTATTATAAAGTCCTCGAACATGACAACAGTGAGTTTTTGTGCTCTTCCCCGCTCACCATTGTGATTTCCATCGCTTCCCACCCAAGCTATTTTTAGAATCCATTGAACTCAAAAAAGACACACATACAACGCGTGTCAACGTAGATCCATTGTTCTCCAGGGCACACCGAAACGATCTCCCTCACCCCGTTGCTGCGAAAGACGGCTCTGGCTTCAACCTAGACGCTCAGGAAGGTCAAAGACTCGAGTTCAGGAGACGCGCGATGTTCATTCTTCGGAATGATCACAGTTTTGGCGGGATCAAGCGAATAGTGCGCGTCCATTACCCGGCCTGCCTTTGGCCTCGTTGTTTGTGCGTCTACAAAGAATCAAAGATCACCCACCCCCGCAGCTTCCGCCCATTCTTCTCACCTGACAACCAGAACTTACAAGCGCCGATTCGGTAAGCCTGTCCCTATATAAGACCACCTCCGCCGGTTTCTCAATCAGACTTTTTTCCTCCTATCCCTCGGTCTCCCTTCAAGGCCCTTTTCTTTGGTAGCCATCTGAGCCAATGCAATCCTCCCCTCGACGAACCACTGGATCCATCATGCTGCTGGCAGCCCTCTTCTCCGCATTCTTGCCCAGTCTCGTCCTCGCCGCACCTGCAGCCAAAACCAACGGCACCTGCAGTCTGAAATCGACGACGTCCGTTGGGGATGTCGCACCCGTTCCTGTCCCCCCACCAAGCAATTCGTCGACCTCTGGCAATCTCACAGATGTCGTCGCCACCGGATGGTATGCGGGCTGGCTTGGAGATGAGCTGCCACCAAGTAACATCTCGTGGTCAAAGTACAGCGCTCTGACGTTTGCCTTTGCGTTCGTGATTTTCACACTCTGTCGAATATTTGCCTTTTCTGACTGAACTCGAATGTAGAACGACCACCCCGGATACCTCTGTTATTGCTCTCGACGACCAGAGTGCGGCACTGCTACCGACTTTCGTTTCTGAGGCACACTGCAATGTAAGTAAAAGGGTTTTTCAATCATGCTGCTTGCTTAAGGAAGGTTTATAGGGCGTTGATGCGCTATTATCTATCGGTGGATGGTCTGGCTCTCTGTACTACTCCAGCGCAGTCGGCTCGTCAGCAAACAGGACAATTTTTGTGAAAGCTGTCCTCGATCTAGCGGACAAGTACGAGCTGGACGGGATTGACTTCGAGTACGCATGCGATGATCTTATATTCCGCAGAGCTCCACTAACGCGCGGTTTGTCTTTCCCAGCTGGGAATACCCTAACCACCAAGGAATCGGCTGCAACGTTATCTCAGACGATGACTCTGCCAACTTCCTGTCCTTCCTTCAGGAACTGCGAAATGATACCGCAGGCGCGAAATTGAAACTCACGGTCGCCGCTGGGATCACTCCATTTGCTGGCGCAGATGGAACGCCCATGACTGACGTGTCTGAATTCGCCAAAGTTCTTGATCACGTCGGTACGTGTCACTCTACGTCCGCCAAGCCGACTATCGGGTACTGACAGAGATTATGATTATCAGCTATCATGAACTACGACATCTGGGGATCGTGGTCGGACACTGTCGGCCCCAATGCGCCGCTAAACGACACCTGCGCGTCTGTCAAGGCTGGTTCTGCGGTGTCCGCGGTCAAGGCATGGACCGATGCCAAATTCCCCGCCTCGCAGCTTGTTCTTGGTGTTGCAGCGTACGGCCACAGCTTCAGCGTCGACCAGTCTGCTGCCCTCGACAGCTCGAACACGCTTGAGGCCTACCCCCCGTTCAACAAGGACAAGCAGCCCTTGGGTGACGAGGACGTGCCAGGCGCACCCCCGAGTAAGTCTCCATTTGCATGTAACGGCAAAATGTCACCGGGATTAACGAATTTGTTAGGTGTCGACCAGTGTGGAAACACCTCTGGCCCCGGAGGCACGTTCAACTTCAACGGCATGATCGCTCAGGGATACCTCGACGCAACTGGCAAGCCGGCAGATGGCGTCGACTACCGTTTCGACAACTGCAGCCAGACTGTATGTCCTTTTTTCTCTCCTCCTGCTTTCGTCCGCTGACAATGTTTCCAGGCATACGTCTACAACTCTACCAACGAAGTCATGATCTCCTACGACGACGCAACAGCTTTCGGTATGTCAACCTGCTTCTCGATTACAAAATCTCGCTAACTCGCTTCTAGCTGCGAAGGGCGAGTTCATCAACAACATGAATCTGGCGGGATTCGCCGTGTGGCATATCGCAGGCGACTCGAACGACATCCTGCTCGATGCTATCAGCGATGCCATGGAAATCTCAGACTGCCCCGGCGGCAGCGATGACGGCGCCGATGACGACAACGACTCATGAAGGAATACACGAAACACATCATAGAACCATGGGTGCTCCGGCAACATTCATTTTTGGTTATCATATCCACCTAGATGCCGCTCGCTTTCTGCACTGGCAGGACCAGTGTCCATCTCCGTTCATTTTGCAGCACCTATCGCTTTACTCATGTCCGTGTGGAAGGCCGCTTGGGAAGGAATTCTATCACTGTAACTTTATATCTAACCACTTACATATGTATCCATCTACTTATCATGTAACATACCTCATTGCTATGAACTCTTGTTCACTGTCAGAATTTAGACTCCGATGAGAAAGACCCACACCTCGACCAGCATGAGACTCAGCGATCCGGGCCCAGAAATTTTCACCGAGCTCACAAACGCGAAAAGCTGCATTCCTCTGCCCTTCCCCTGACGTCATTCAGCCCCTGAATCATGTGGACATTTGATACTAACAATATTGGATCCAACAGTCAAACGGAATCGATTCCATCTCTCAGCCACTACCATCCCATCTCTCATCATGACTGACTACATACGGCGACTTGTATCCGGAAACAAGGCGCGCTTCAAAGATGATCAACTAGGCTTAGAGCTTGGTGGGTGTTCCAATGTCCACTGGCCGCCAACGTATCTAATGTAAGAACCCAGACCTCGTATACGTGACAGATCAAGTCATTATCATGGGATACCCAGCATCTGGGGTCGAAGGGCTGTATCGAAACCGCAAGGAGGACGCTATAAAGTTTCTCGAGCATAGACACGGCAAGAACTATTGGGTGTTCAACTTCTGTCCATTGAGGGAGAACTCGTATGACTCCAAGATATTTGGAGGGAGAGTTAGCCGTTACCCATTCCCTGATCACCAGTGAGTACCATTTGGACTACGGTACTTCGTGGTAGTCTAATGAATTGTGTTACTAGTGCGCCGCCATTAGCCATCATGCCCCTTGTGGCCAGAGAAATAAACGAATGGCTCAGGGGATCACCAGAACGTGTCGCGGTATTGCACTGCAAAGCCGGGAAAGGACGTTCAGGGACAATGGCTTGCACATACCTCTTGTCACAGAACGACGAACCGACACCCCCAAAGCTTCAGCGCAGCCACTCTGCAGCAGAGTGGGCCAAAAGGCGTACGGACAGCACCATTGACGCTCTACCACAAATGACGTCACATGCACAGGAACCGAAATTATCTCCCGTCCTCGAAACAGCAAAATCGCCCCCATCTGACGCCGAAGGTCTCTTCGACATTGACTCGGGTGGGCAGCCGCCCCGTTCATCCACGCCGAACCGCGAAAAGTCCTTCACCGACGCGCTGAAAGGCGTTCTCGATCTGCACACCGCGCGGCGGATGAAGGCTCCAGACGAGAAGGCCCCGCCTGGCAAGGTGAAGCAGGGCGTGAGCATCCCCAGCCAGCGGCGCTTCCTCAACTACTGGGCGCTCCTGCTCGCGCACGACGCGCCCAAGCACATGTGGAACCCGGCGCTCCCGAAGCAGAAGGTCCGCATCACGCAGCTGCGGCTGCGCATGCACGAGACGTCTGGGATGAAGATGGGGCTTGTGCGTGCGGCGAATATGGTCATCGAGAAGACGAGCATGGCCAAGGGGCCGGCGCCGGGCTCGGGGTCGAGTCCGATATGGGCGTCGCTGGCGCGGTATGATGATAGGCTTGTTGAGCTTCTGGAGGATTGGGAATTGCATACTAGGGATGAGGAGGGGCATATGGGCAGGCGCAGGCCGACTTCGGAGAATAGAACCATAGGAAAGGCTGTTGAAGAGGAAGCTATCAACGAACTTTTCACCGGCGGGAAGTGGGACAATGCGAAGATGGTGCGGAGTTTTGCAAAGTTTGGTCAGGGGAAGGAGGGCAAGAAGACATCTGTGGACGACGAGGTAACTGAAATTTGTTCCTTCTTAGGCCTAGTCACTGACTAGAGATATTATTCAGGGCGAAAGGGTTAACGAGTTCACAATGCGGCCAATGTCGGATAAGCGATGGCAATGGATGAAGGACGACATCCACAAAGGCCTTGCCCATGATGCGGACATACGACAGACATTAAACGCCGCAAAACAGGAAGCAGACATCGCCGGACTCAAGGCGGAACACGAGTCAATACACGAAATCTCCAACAACCCATCTCCTCAGGATTCTGTCCAAAACTTGGAAGCGAACATCGAGCATGGGATTGTTGTGGATGCCGGAAGAGAGATCAGGCTTAAGCTGTATATTGGCCAGGTGTGTTTCAATCTCCAGAGAACAAACTTGTTACATGCGTGATATACTGAACGATTTGCCAGGTATTCATCGGCTGGATGTGGTTCATCCCGACCTTCCACATGCCACCTCTCCCCTCCACCCCCACATCAGAAAGTGCTGCGCCCGCGCCAAAATCGACATTCACTCTTACACGCAAAGAGATCGACTTCCCAATCGGTCTGGGTAGCGCGATCGTCGATCTTGCGATCGACATGGAATGGGTCCCCTCAAAGAGTCCAGTTGCCGCGTTGCAGTCTACGGAAGGCGGTGATTTTGCACACGGCGAGCCCAGGGCTCCCGTGCACGCGGGAACGACGGATTCCGGGGAGCCTGGGCAAACTGGTCTTGCTGCGGCGGTGCAAGCCGTTGTGGGTGGTGGGGAGAAGAGTGCGGTGGAAGGGATGGGGCAGGTGGGATTTAGAGAGACAGTTGAGGCGAAGCAGGGCGTGGAGTGACGTGTATAGGTGCTTGGCTACGAATGTTTTTGAGCAGAGAACGAGTACTTGCAATTTAATACCACGATACACGGGCGTAGGCAGGCGTAGAAAAGTGCCTTCTTCTCAGATCTGGGACAGAGTAGCAGAGTATATCTACTGACTGAATAGAAATACCGGTTATATTTGTATATTAACCTGTATGTTGCAGCAACATGGCTGGGGAGGTACATTGAGGATTACCATGCGGCAAACCAGAGGGCGATGATCTGTAGAAGCTAATGACAGGTGCCATGTCGTGTAGTTCGTCTCTCACTGCTTTAACCATGAAACCCATTTGAAGGGAAGTTTAATCCATTCATGATAAGCAGGTCTGTTGGATTCGCGCGCTATAAGCCTTAAACTTGCGATGAAGTCGCCGGCTCTTCACGCCCCAAGCATCTTGACACTAATGTACATATATACAGTACTATAGAGTACCTCAGTGAATGTATTTTCACCGATGGTTGAGAATTACATTTCTGCTCGCGCTTGATGAAGCCCCTCTGATCGCTTACCGCATTAGGCAATGTCATTTCCAAATATGGACACAGTTTTCGAATCTTCTCAACCGCCGCTGCGACCAGGCTGAGTACAGGTAAATCAATGACATGGCTCAATATTGTCATAATCTACACAGCTTCGACAGAATACACCATATAATATCGCATCCCGTTTATCGGTCATTACATAATGATCCCAGATGGGACTGTTGATGTGCCACCCGTGTTGCGACCGTGGCATAGGCATTTACGCGTTATTATCTGCTGAAAATCAACCCGGGTCCACTAGAAGACGCGACTCTGAGGTCTGTCACTCATAGTAAACAATGGGCTTGAAGGATTGCGCGTCAGAATCAAATCGAGAATGGTACCAGTAATCATACTGAAAATAGGGCGAAACATTTCTTCTTAGCTGACATAGTGCTTCTATCTTCAAATTCAATATATTATAACTCCTCGCTTTTACGCCCAAATTCGACGCGTCAAGGGAGAACAAGGTGCCACGCGCGACCACGTGACTCACGCGTAGAACTATTTGTGCGTGTATTTTCTGTCCAATTTTGAGTGGTTCTGGATCCAAAGCTCGTCCTGTCACATCCTAGTTATCACTAAGTTATCTTCTCCATCTCCTCCCTTCTTCGCCTCCTTCATCACTTGCGATACCCCATTCCAATCATCCCGGAGGAACATGTCCTCCATCCCGGTATGTCGCATGAGCATCTCAGTCCAACTCTCTGTTTATCTTGCGCAGGTCAGGAGGGCCACTCGGTTGGCTCGACCGGTAAAGGACAACGAGAATGCTAACGCACGCCCGTCCAGGCTGACGACGCGTTCGAAGACGGTGGGAGTCCCCGCAGCAGGCACATCCGTGACCACCCGTGCTACCGCATCAACGGCCGCCTCGAAGGCGAAATCAGTCGTTCCAGCTCCCGAGAAGGAGACCGGGGTGAAGAGGAAACGAGAGGCACTCGTCGAAGTCACTGCAAACAACAAAGACATCGAAAATGCGAAAGGGAAGGACGGAAAGGAAGGCAAGGATGGTGCCACGAAGGAGACGATTGTCAAGCCTGTTGCGAAGCCGGTTATCAAACCCCCTTCGCGCAGGATTGCAGCGACAGCGGGCAAGCGTCTTGTTGCGCGTGCAGTGAGTGTATCTAAGGAGACTACTACCACTATAGAGGAGAAGGTCGCGGTGGAGGCGAAGCCAGTGGTGCTGGAGCCAATCATTGAGGCCAAACCAGTCCAGAAGCCTGTGGTTGAAACTATGGAGATCGACGAGACCCGTCAGTCCAAAAGGCGCCACACCGACACGAAGCCACTTCAGGATGACTCTCAACTCGAAGCCGACAAGGTAGCCGCGGAATTGGAGGCAGCTGAGCCCTCAGTGCAGCATTGGGATGATCTTGACGCGGATGATTGGGATGACCCCATCATGGTCAGCGAGTACGTCTCCGAAGTTTGTGTCTATCTCAAGCAGATCGAGGTATGTCTCCATCTTGTTTTGTCTTATCTCTTCTCATTCTCCATAGCTCGAAACTATGCCCAACCCCGACTACATGAAGGACCAGACTGAGATCACGTGGGAACATAGGGGCGTTCTTGTCGACTGGCTTCTCCAAGTGCACTCCCGATTCAACCTCCTTGCCGAGTCTCTCTTCCTCACTATCAATGTTATTGACCGATTCCTGTCCCGCCGCCCAATTTCCCTCGCCAAAGTGCAGCTGGTCGGCATCGCTGCGTTTTTGATTGCGACCAAGTTCGAGGAAACCTACGCTCCTTCTGTCAAAGAGATCGCGTTTCTTGCAGATAATCAGTACGAGGTTGAGGAGATTCTTAAGGCTGAGCGCTTTATCCTGAAGACTCTAGATTATGATCTGCGCTCGCCCGGGCCTATGAACTGGCTCAGACGTGGAAGCAAGGCAGACGACTGCGAGACCCACGCGCGCACCATCGGAAAGTATCTGCTTGAGATTGCTCTTGTTGAACGCCGCTTGATTGGCTACGTACCTTCGCATCTCGCTGCCGCGGCTTTGTGGCTTGCTCGGCTGTGCCTAGGGCGCGAAGAATGGGTATGTTTTTATATCTCATCCTTCTGCACGTAATGCTAACACGGCTTGTGGATAGACATCCAACCTGGAGCATTACACGACCTACTCCGAGAAGGAGATCCTTCCCGTGGCCAAGATCATGCTCGAGTACATTATCACTGATCCCATCCAACACGAGTCTCTCTTCAAGAAATACGCGTCCAAGCGTTACTTCCGTGTATGTCCCCTACATTTCGCGCGTTATCCTCTGATGCTAACTGGGTCCGCGCTGTGTAGTGCAGCAAATATATCCAAGGCTGGGCATGCGAGCGGTGGACCTTGAACTCCGACATCAGACTGGAACGGGACCTCCCTGTGCTCAAGGAGGAGATCAGGGAGGCGCGACTCCAGGAGGCGGCGGAGGAAGGCGGTCACGGCGAGAACGAAGGCGGAGACCTCTGACTTTAATGCCCATGGGAGCTTCCACGGAGTCCATCCACCCACCTTTTTCCTGTTTCATCTCCATGTTCAACTTCAATCTCAGCATTATACGCATTGTCCTTCGTTCCTGTTCTGTCAATTCAACTTGTTTCTCGTCTCAGTTTGTCAGGTCCCGATGAACCCCCATGATCCGTGTTCGGGACGCGACGCGACGCCACATTCCTTTGTTTTTTTTTGTGATTTCATGTAGCCTCTTTCCCATATGCCCCGCTTACTTTGGTGGATGCTCCGTCCTGACTTTTGTGTTCCGTCTGCCGCTCCAAACGCGCCTCCGTCTCTGTCGTCCCTGCAACCGCATGCCAGGGGTTTGCTGTCATAAGACTGGCACAGCCCCCCGAGGAGTGTACTCGAGCACAATACTCTTTGTCTACACTCACTCGCTTTTGTCAAGTTCAAAAGGGCTTAAATATGTACGTAACTCCATTCCTTCAAAGACTGCTTATGTTCTTGTGATGTTGTCTGATTACTTACTCACATACCCATCTACCTACCTCGCCTGCCTCCGTCTCCCTACGGTTATGTGTTCATGTACTTGTTCAAATCTGTATGGACCATGGCGCCCACAATCAAATGTATGTCTTGTTCGGCCGCGCTCGGTACGCATAACCAGTTTCGACTATGTCAGACAGCGGACCTCTTCCAACTGTTGTCGCTCCTGGCCATGATCATAGACTACTTGACCGAAGCAAGTCTTAATTGTGGCGGTCGAAAGCGTTTGTTGCATTGGACCCACGACTGTGTGTACATCATGATCAACTGGCCATGGTGGAGGTTCATGTGTTCTGCACAAATTCTGCATCTGATCGGGCTCTCTTTATTCCTCTGAGTCCTGGGCCGCTATTGTTTGTTCATGCTTCTCCACGAATGGAAATTGTAGGTCCACGCTCGTCGCTCGTCCTACTCGCTATTCCCCTCCTGCTATGTATACTATATAATAACCCGAATACTATGGTTCCATTCATGATCAATTCATGGCCGGTTCTAGGTTGGTTCTAGGCGGTAGGCATGTATAGATATCATTGGAAATGGACTTGGATGCAATGTCGCCTACCACTTTCACTGCCTGTTGTGCAATTGTGGGGATTGATGACATTGCCTCTCGATGTTCTATTTTCTTTGTTTCATGTAGTCTGCTCTTGGTAAAAGACATGCCACCTAGTCTGAAAGGCGGCAACAGCTCCAAAGCATGCCAAGAGAGTAAATTCCAAGTAAGGTTTGTACCAAGTACTCGCAAGTACAATATCAAAGTGAGGCATCGGGGGGAATGTAAACGGCATCTTGCAACTCAGCAGGAAAATTCTTCTTGACAAGATTCTGGGGGCTATACTCACTGCCCGCCCCACATGACCTGCAACACCATGTCTGGCCGTAACTAATCCCATAGTTGACATTGCAGGCTATGCATTGCATGTTTTGGCGCATCGGAAGTGTGCTGCGCATGACTTCGCCCCTCTTATACAAGACCTGCGCGTACAAAAGTCTTGCTGCGGTCTTCCAGTTGAGAGAGTACGGCTCGGAGGTAAGCGTGTCAGGGTCAAGGTTGTCTTTTTGGACGAGTTCTTGGAGGCCCTCCTTGAGCCAATTTGCGACACGGAACTCGATCCCGGCATTCACTTTGTCGTAGGATGGCCGAAGACCTATAATAAGGTTCAGAGCACTGATAGATTTGTTACGTGTCTATATACATGTAATGTGGATGTCAATGATCAGCGGTATCACTGGAATGCGATTCAGACAGCCATACGTTGACAAAGTCCCATCGAGTGGCCAGCCGTAAGGCTCCAATCCATTCCTCGTATTTGGCATTTGGTCTTGCCCTGATAGTGAGGAATAACACAGATAAGTATCCAGTGTGATTCTTCCTCCAGAACACCACTGTACTGCTTACTGCGGATATAAAGCACAGAGGAAAGACCGGAAGTCTGTGGTTGTAGTCCCATTCAGAACCAATGGCGTCTCGGGCCTCGAGCCTTCGATGTTGCTTGGGTCCTGTACGGGCATGGAGAAAAGGTGTTTGAAGCAGCATCCAGGCTCCATGAACCATTCTTTGTGTGCGGTGAAGATCACATCGTCGACCTACAAGGTGATGCTTGCGATTCAACCTAGTGCCATCATCACTTAGTCCTAAGACAAACATTGAGGTAGATTAGCTCGAAGTTGAAGAAATCGTCGAAGACGATCGAGTTCGAGCGCGTCTCATTTTTATCAGAAGGTAAGTGCTGTGATACTTTGGCGATAGGTGCACGGGCATCCGTGGAGGCTGCCTGACTGTCATTGACATGTTCCATAGTGTTGAAGAATAACTAGGTCCAGTCTCCAGTCGGTGAGGGGCTACCAAAGAGAGTTGGAATCAAAAGGATCCAATCATCAGGTGGAAGGAACAGTCAAAAGAAAGCCACCTCATGATTTGTAGAATACTAGAATTTGTGACGACTGCAAAGGACTGACCTTGTATCTACAAGCAATCCGTGGCCGAACGAATACGTCTTTGCTAGTATATCGGTTAGTACACGCGCCTGTCACGCGCGAAAGCTGGGTTCGACTCCCAGGCAGAGAGCTTTATTTTTCTTGCAGTCCATTTGCGCTCATCATACGCACGCACAGCTCTGGTTGGCTGCGGTGGGGATGATAGGTTGACAGTTGTAACCTGTCTACATGACTTTACACGCTCATCCATCTCGCAACCATGAAGGCTTTTCGACGTCCCACATAACCAACACCACCACTCCCATAGACTTCACTCAAGGAATCGAAGTAATCCAGACGTCAGTTATCCGCGAACGTCCGCCCAAGTTTTCTCGCCAGATGTGATTCTACATATGTTCTCAAGTAGTCGCAGGGCCGTTCGCATGACAAAGAAGCGCTCGTGTATATACGCCATATATGAAGACCCCATTTGGTAAGGCGCTTTTCTATGTCTGTTCCTGTCTGCTCCTTCCCACTGTGTCCACCTTAACCTTTGAAGACGTCGAATGCAAGAACTCTTCTGCCCCCGCTAAAACCCACTCACATCGTTGCCAGTGGGGCCTCTGGGAAATGCGAAGGATAGTTCATGATGCTTTTATCCCCACCTTGGGTTCTCAAAAAGGTGAGTTAACAATCCTGTGTCTGCGAAAACACTTGACGATTTCTAACCACATACGATCGTTGTCAGGTAGAGAACATTGATACCTCTCGATGCATACAAAAGTCAAGCACAATCTGCTCTGCAAATTTCCTGACATGCATGTTCAATCATGCTCGGTTACTGCCCTTATGCTGCATCTACCCATTTGGGTGTAAGATAAACTCCCACAAAAGGCTTTGACAGTTCATCCAAAGTCCATCATCCTTCAAAAATAAAGTCGAGCGGCCATGCTTAGCCCGTTTCGGCGACATCGAATGATGTCAACTTTAAAACCCCAAATTCTACTGCATGCGGGTATTCTGCCTTGATTCTGCCTAGCGCATTTCTTGTGTGCCTTGCGTCGCAAGCGATAATCATATATGAATGCCCCACGGATGCATTGGTTTACTACCATCGCTCTCCCACTCATCCTTGGACACCGACCCGATGGACGATGCAGGCTTTTCGCAACAGCTAGTGCTTGTAGCTGAACCTCTGTATGTACCGGCGTTATCAATTTCTTGTGACTTGTGCTAATGACCTTCTTGCTTAGGTTAATCTCCCTGGTACATGCTTTCGTCTCAATCTACGTCGGTGCTCTGTGCTGACTGCGGTGAAAGCAATCTGGAGCGTTGATCACATGGGGACTTCAGGGGATCATATTCGTTCAAGTCTGTCAGTGATTCCTTCCCCTTGCTCTGATGACTTCCAATTACTGAGAGGCTCAATGCGCGCAGATAACTATTATCTTAGTTTCCCAAAAGATCCTATCTACATGAAGCTGCTAGTATACGGATCCTTGGCTCTGGAAATAATCCAGACTATCCTTGTCACGCGGGATACTTATGCGACTTTCACGACTGGCTATGGCAACTTTTTCACCCTCAACGAACTTCACTTCTTGTGGCTCACTCTGCCGATCTTTGGAGGAGTCGGTGAGTTGAATAATTGATGTGCAAGGCGCAGATTCTGACGACATCTTAACTGCTGAAGTTGGCTTGCTGTGCCACTTCACCTTCGCATATCGCATTATCATCCTTTCCGAGTCCAGGGTCATTGGAATATTAATCATTGCTGTATGTCTATGAGTATTTGCACCATGCAGAGCCATGCCACTCAACTATGCGCATATTGGCAGATCGCGACTTCGGCCAGCACCGCTGCCTTCATTTTTGGAGCAAAACTTCATGCTGCCGGCGACCTTTCGAACGCAGTTACGACGAACAATGTATACATTTTGTGTGGGGTGTGTAGTCTCTTGCGCGCCCATAGACGTCCTGCTTAATAATTTCGAACAGTTCTGGAATGGGGCGGCAGCTTTGTGCGATCTCATGATTGCAGGCTGTATGACTTTCTACGTGAGTCAGATTCATCCAGCCTTGATTCGCACACCATCTCATCTACTTTGACGCGTCTCAGCTCACAAGAAGCAACACTGGATTCAAGAAGACAGACTACGTTGTAACTAGAATTATACGTATGAGCATTGAGACGGGCATCATGACAGGTGAGTTAGCTTTTCGCACTACAAAATCACCTTGTCTGACAGACCACAACTCTAGCGACATCTTCGATAGCGAGCGCCGTCCTCTTCGTGGGCTTCCGCCAGAAACTGATCATTAGCGTGTACTTCATTATCCCCGCCATCATGCTCACCAAGCTTTATGCTATCACCATCCTCGCAACCTTCAATAACCGTCCTCATGCCGTGGGTGGCCCACCACCGCTTTCCGACCCGGAAACTAGCTACGACGATAGTCGGAAGACGTTTTCGCGGATTGACCAGTTCGCCACCGAGATACGTATTGGTCGGACAGTGGTACAGCAGGTATTCAAAGACGACTCGCTGCCCATGTCTCCTATGGGAGTAAGCTGAAAATTCGCTCCCTATGTTCGACGAAGCTTGCTGATTGCCATATTAGACTTACGACGATGCCTCTTCACAAATCACCAAGGAAGACTCAGGAAAGTCGACAGGGTTAGTTTGACAAATTAGACGCGCTGAGCGCCTCATGTTCATTTACCACACATCCTATATTCCTACAAAGAATGTATGTACATTTACAAAAGACAACATGTATTAGGCCTCTAGATTTTTCAGTACATTTACTAGCCTCTCCTTTCTCATCGGTATCCACAGCACTTCTCCTCCAGCTGCAGTCGCCTGCGCCGAGACGATGAGACTGTGGTCCTTGAACTCCGTCAGCAGAGCGCCCAGGGCAGTATCGTTCGTCGCGAGGAAGTTCTCCCGCGCAAGGGCAAAAAGCATATCATACGCGATACCGAACTGCTGTAGATTGCCGCCCTCCTCTGCTCCCTCAATCGCCTCCAGCTGCTTATTCCCGACCAGCGCAAAAAGCTTCTGTGCTTTCTTCGTGACCGACGCGAGAATGTGGGTCGCCGCCGTCTCGGTCATCGCCGTGGCATTCTGCGCTGCGAGGGTATCAGCCTTGCGCCTCGCGCCGCCGGTGTGTGCCCCGGAAAGCGAAGCCCGGTCGACAAAGGCCAGCTCAAAGTCGTACGCGGCGAGTGTCGTCAGGTCGTGCCAGAGCCACGCGAACCCGCGCGAGGAGGCCGTGTCACCGTCCGACTTACGCGCAAACATCTCGGAGGAGGACCACAGCAGGGGTGCGTTGATGTGGTCGATAGATGCGATGATGTGGATATGCGGGTTATGCGCGAGCAGTGCGAGGATCGGCTTCGCTTTGGATGCGCGGAACGGCGATGCGTCGATGTTGTGGATGACAAGATAGAGATGCACTGTTTGCTCGAGGAAGAAGTCGTGGATCCTGCGCGCCTGTTTGTCCGGTGTGGTAGATGTCAGGTCGAGTTTCTGCATAGCTGGGATGTCTTCAATGGAGCTCAACATGTCCTTGATGCTGAAGTCCGGCTGAAACCCGTTCGCCACCACGACATGGCCGCGTTTTGAGCAGATATCAGTCGCAAACTGGTTCAAGGCGCGCCGCTTCGACCCAAGCCCATAACAGATGATGTTGAAGCCTTCGGTCAGCTCGAAGATGAACCTTGAAAAGAGAAGTTTCTTGTTCTTTTCAGACAAAATGGCAGGTTGAATTGGAGGCAGTAGCTTTGATGATACCAGAGCTTCTGCGTATTCCTCTGCACTCAAAGGAAGAACAGCTTGAGAATAGACATTAGAAGATGTTTGTACGCGCCCAGGTTTGTTATAGTCAAAGTACGCGTCGAACGCGGTCTTTTCGATGATATTGCTTCCTTTTTCTATCTCCTTTCCCTTTCCCTTGCCTTTCGTTGGCGAGCTGGGCGCGATTTCATCCTCAGAGTCGATGTCGGACTGCTCTTCCTCTTCCATCTCTTCTTCCTCATCGGTCGACACATCTGGCCTTTCCGTGAATGCGCGAACGCGGGGCATTGAAGTTAAGAAGAGATTAGGATCTAAAAGGATTCAAGCTGATTCAATCGTCTGGTTTAGGCAGCCAGATAGTGGAAAGATGTAGTGGTCAAGGTGTAAAATGCGTGGCATCTTTTGCCATCAACAACGTCGGCTGTCCCTCTTGCTCTCTTGGTCTTCGTCTGCCTGTCTTTCTCATTCCCTGCGGACGAAACCCTCTGTTGCTCTACCATTTTGTGCCTATAGAGGGAATTTCTTGCCCCAGCTATGTCCTCAAATCAGAGACGAAGATATCTGGCTTGTGAAACATTCACAACCTGTGCCGCGAGTCACCTCTTCTGACTGCTGCATGCTGCTGTGCAACTGCTATGGCGAGCGACACTATGCAAGAAATCTTTCCCGAAAGGGCTTTCACCCACAAACTTCCACTGCAAGCGACGGAGGGGTTTCCTGTCTGCATGATTATCACCCCTCCCCTCCCTGCGAAGCCCGTGGATAAGGTGATCTTCATCATCAAGAGTCATGACCAGGGATGGTGCAGTCAGGACAACTTTCCAGGCGTTTACCCAGGCTCTTGGACATGGTTTGAAGCCATGATATTGCGCCCAGTCGGCGGCGGTGACGATTGGATTTCCCTCTATTGGGCAAAGCGTGGCATTTCCTCTGAACCGTCAGTGGCCAGCGCTCTGGCCAAATTAGCAGGACTCGACAAGCCCCCACCCAAGGAACAAGCAATCCTATGCTTCGTGCCTAATCCTAAGCGGCCCCCGTGTCATTCATGGCATGTACAGAAAAACAGACGCGGAAACAGCAAACCAAAAGAACACATGGTTATCTGGGACAAGACGGGAAAGCAGTCCAGGATGGAGCGCCTTGGATGCGAGTTCGATACAGATACTGGCGCTTCGTCCGGTATTGGCTTTGTGAACTTGCTTCAGGAAGGCGATAGGATTGTACTCATCGCCTGTGCCAAGGTGCGCCGTATTCCTGTCTATACTTCCACCCCTCAGCGATTAAAGTACGCTTTTTACTGTGCCCAGAAATATGGATCTGTTAATTATGTCGCAGAGGCAGAGGTCAGGCTCGAATTCGATGAAAGCGAAGCGACACCCCCAACCACCCCTTCGGCCGCGAACGACCCACCAGCGCCTCAAAATCGGGAAAGGCTCTTCACGCCTAATTTACGGCGGTTAAGAAAGTGGTGTGCGTCGCTTGTATGCACCACACACGGTACTACGCCCACAGATTGAACTCCATCGCCGAAACCCTGTTCTCATCGGTAAAGTCAAAGCAAAAGCAAATACCGAAGGATGTGCTTTTAAACAAAACACATAGGAGGGCCCGACATCTTCACATCATGCTTATTTTAACAACTTTTAGGCCAGCAGTACCACGGTACACGGAATGTCAATACACACTTGCCGCTGGGTTTGACGCCACGATGCGATTCATCTACATTTCATCCTCAATTTCTTAACAACCTGTTCAACCCTGCCTCTGGGACGACAAGTCACAGAGGATTGTAAACATGGTCGACTAGTTTTCGGTCAGACGCAACTCGCGCAGCGATTGAGGTACTGACAGATGTGACTGCTCTCGATAATACGACTCTCAGAACTTTCTCTTTCTTTAACCGGTCTTATGTCAGGCCTTTTGACGATGGTCTCGGGTTCATCTGGTTCTTCGGCCCTCTGCCATCGAGAACTGCACTTGAGCCTTCCCTCCTCCGAGATCTGCTGGAACTGGTGTGAAATTGCTGCCTCAAACTTCGTCGATACGGCCTTGGCTCCTAACTCTCTCGGAATTCTAGCACAATGGTGCTTTATCACATTCACATATTACAAACTCGCACTACGGCTGGAGCCTCAAGATGACTGCTGCTGGCTCAATACTATTGCATAATTAAACATCGTAACGTAACACTTGGTCTACCTGCACCCGTTTCTGCCCCTTTAGAATTCACCGAACATCTGCATGTATGACTGGGCCAACTTGAACAGACAAGCGGTTCATATGTTGACTTTTGACTCTGGTCTTGGTCCTTCCGACGGAGAAATATCATATGAAGATCTTCAGCGTGGAATAAGAGGTACTGATGCCCATCATAGCGTAGGCAAGGAAGGCGATGAGTGCAGCGACTTTGTTCGTGGCCCAAAGGAAGTCGACCAGTCCCACCAAGAACAGGAGAATGGAAATGAGGACAAGGATAGGAAGGAGTGAGATAAACTCCGGAACTCGCCAGTTTCTGAATGCTTTCGATCGCATCTCATACACCGATAATGCTTCCCGGGGATGAAGTCCGTGATATGTATCGTATTCCCTGAGCCATTGGGATGCTTGGATACCGAAGAGCATAGTGGATAAGGCAATTATCAGGCTGTAGAACCACAAAGAATTGAGCCTGATTGCGATGGGGGAGTCCGGTAGCAAGGTGATCCGCAGAAAGCTGCCGCCACCAGGCAGCAGGAGTTTGTAGGATTCCATAGCGCATAGAGCTACGACCAAAGCGACTACCCCGCCCTGTGATTCATCTACTTTCAGCCAGTCGTTTTGAAGAAATTTTCGAGATACATACGGAAATCATTGACCGGTTCACCTTTGCCCGCCAGAAGTCGACCTTCTTACGCTCTTCGGCGAGGTACGAGTCTAGTAAAACCTGCCAGTGAATTTCGTCGAAGAGGTCCAAGTCGCTGCCGTCCCTCGCGCTCCCAGTCAGGCCAGTCAGGGTTGGGATCGGCTTTTCAAAGTCGTTGCCATACTGCAACACATTCATATCGAAAAGCTGTTAGAAAGTGGCGCTCACTTGGATGCTGAGCCAACTCACGCGACGAGTATTCACACCCGAGTGACCTCCGGGTACGGGGACACTTGGCACGTATACTGGATCTGAAGACATGACGGGGCTGGATGGGAGTTGTGGAAGGAAATGGGAGGCAAAGTATTGCGTTCAAATATTGTGGGCGCAGGAGTTGAGGGCAGGCGTCGATCAGTCTGCCACTGAGTACTTTACCCTTTTTCAAATAAATGCATACAGCTTCGATGCAACTTCGCCAGCGCTTCTGCCACCGGTGTCGGTCCTTCCTGTCCACTGGAAGGAGTGGGGCAATTCATCATATCTCCTAGAGTCCTGCGAGCCCTCTAGAGAAGGACGCCTTGATTGCCCAGAGTTGTCACCAGGGATGGCGCAGTGAGGATGGTGCTGAATATGCACTCTTCGAAAATGTCAACTCATAGTAGGACTGACGTCATCGGTGCCAGGTATTTATATTGGCTCTTAGATGTGGCTCGAGATCATGATATATAAGCAGCCTGCGCCCAAGGAACAAGCAACCCTAAGCTTTCGCGTGACTCCCCAGTCGTTCATGGCAGGAAGGTAAACAGAACAGAGAAACAGTTGCAGAAAGGAGCACACGACTATTTGCGACAAGGTGAATAAGCAGTCAAGGCACCTTGGATGAGAGCAAGGTGAGAGTTCGACGCGAACACTGACGCTGCGTGTAATGTGGGCTTTGTTTTCGCTAATTCATGGCGGCAATTGCCGTTTATAGTGATTCGGACAACAGTGGACGGCGGATCTCTTCGTCTTCCTTTAACCTGCCTTTCGTATGCCTCACGAGCGATGTTCTGCTTTCTCCGCTTACAGGTGGAATATCTTCGCTCAAAACCGTGCCCTCAGGGCATCGGTAATGTATTTTTTGAATAAAACCCCCAGGAGGTCCCGACATCTTCACGTTCTACTTATTTTTAAACAGCCTTTGTGCCAGCGGTACCGTGGTACACAGACTGTCAAGACTCAATACTTACTCACTCCTAGGATTTGACGAAATCGTCTTGCATCTTCCCGGAAATGGAGCGAAAATCGCCCGCTTGTGCTAGAACTGACCTTTAGCCATTCAGCTACACCTTCTTCTCGATTTTTTTGAGCAACCTGCTCGACGCGACCTCGGGAACGACCTAACATGGTCGGCTAGTTTTCGGTCAGACGCAATTTGAAGAATGACTTCACGAACCACCTGGTGTTTGAGGCATTTAAAAGGCCCAAACCAGTCCTTGATTCTACAAGTCTTTGAACCCTCTGGTCTTCACTCATGTTCTCTTATACTGGTGCTGGTATCCTCTTGGGACTTTTGTCCGTGGTCTCTGCCTCTCCTGCTTCTGACAGCATCTTTGGTCCGCCGGCATCGAAAAACTGCACTCGCGCTCTTCCTCCTCCAAGGTCTGCTGGGAAGCTCCTCCACACTGGTATCAACATTGCCGGCTTCGATTTCGGATGCGGCATTGACGGGGTAAGCCTTCCAGCGAACTGATGGTTCACAATATTTACGATGCTGCATAACAGACTTGCACTGCTGCTGGAGCCTGGCCTCCTCTGGCTCAGTACTACGGTAAGCCTTAACAGGCAGCATGGTATCCCCGGGACTCATGGCGTTTTGGTTCTCCAGGACACGATGGTGCTGGACAGATGCAGCACTTCGTTAAGAACGATGGATTCAACACATTCCGCCTCCCTGTCGGCTGGCAGTTCCTGACCAACGATGTGAAAGGCAGCACACTGAACTCGACCAACTTCGCAAAATACGACGCCCTCGTGCAGGTATAATATACCACCACATCTCGGCGAACACCAATTAATGTTCTTTTGAAGGCTTGCCTGGCAACTGGATCCCACTGTATCATTGATATCCACAACTACGCTAGGTTCAATAACACCGTATGTGTCAGTCCAAGCACATACCTGAAATTTACTCACCACACTTTTGGTCAGATCATCGGCCAGGGAGGACCATCTGACGATGTGTTTGCGAAGCTCTGGTTCAACATTGCATCGCACTATCGCACCCAGAAGAACGTGATATTCGGAATGTGAGTATCATTAATGTTCAAATGGGCATGTAACTCACGTCTCTCTCTTGTGTAGCATGAATGAGCCCCACGATGTCCCCGACATCACCATCTGGGCAAAGACCGTTCAAAAGGCCGTCACAGCTATCAGGCTGTCTGGGTATGTGGCCTTTCTACGAGAATGTGTACAACGTGAATGCTCAAGTCAGTTTAGTGCTCTCTTCCAGACAATCCTCCTGCCCGGAAACAACTGGACATCCGCCGCTACCTTCGTCTCGAGCGGTTCCGCTGATGCCCTCCACAAGGTCACCAACCTTGATGGCTCGACGACCAACCTGATCTTCGACGTCCACAAGTATCTCGACTCTGATAACTCTGGAACTCATGCGTCAGTCACTGAGCCCATCGCTTCTCAAAGACGTTCACTGACCCCGTCTTTCCAGTGAATGTGTCACCAACAACATCGACGAAGCGTGGGGTCCGTTGGCTCAGTGGCTCCGCTGCAATGGCCGCCAGGCTTTCAACACTGAAACCGGCGGTGGCAACACGGCTTCTTGCGTCACATTCCTCTGCCAACAGATCGCATTCCAGGCGCAGAACTCGGATGGTACGTGCCTCACCAGATCACCGCAGCTGTCGAAAAAGACCCGTGTCTTACCCCCATATTAGTTTTCATAGGATATGTTGGCTGGGCTGCCGGCAACTTTGACAATAGTAAGGCGTTTCTATTCGGGATACGTCAGCGCGTAAGATGCTGAGATTTGATTTTCTCTCCTCTTTCAGCCTATGTCCTCAGCGAGGTACCCACCGAAAATGGGACGGTCTGGACCGACAGCCTCCTCACGCAATCATGCTTATCCCCGAAGTCTGGCTCGCAGAAGGGTTCTACGTCGTAAAATGGGTTATTCTTTATTGGTTTTCCTCGGGACTCGGAGTAAATAGGTTCTGTGTACACAGGTTGAATGGTATCGAAATGACATATACTGCCATAGTGCTTGACACATCGATTGTTCCATTCATTGGAATGACGCGCCACACATTCAATTCTTATATCCCCGTGTATCATCATCGTATGGTTCAAGAATCTTGAGTTTGGGTCAAAAAGCGGCGCCCAAATATCCCGGAGAATACCGCATCGGAATGCGCAGCTGTCACCCTTCTTGACTTTAGACATCTTCAATCGCCACATCCGTTGTATCTGCTTTCCTCTGGCGCTTCTTCGCCTATTTGTCTCGACATTTTATTGTATCGTGATTCGTCTTTTAGGGGGCTCTACAGTTCCTCCATCGTTAAATCCAACAGATTCAGGCAGGCTCATGACTGGATGCAACTGTACGCGTCGCTGAACTTTCTTTATTTCATGCTTGGCTAAACCCACCACTCATTAACATTGGCAGGACTTTCAGAAAAGCTTTCCTCACCGCATTTAGTCCGGTTTATACCCATAATCTGGTCACGATGAATAGATGCCTGGACCTTTCCTTCCGTGCATCTGAGCTATGCGCATTAATGAACCATTGGGTCATAAGATGCTTTGATCCTTTGTCTCTCGCGAGGTGTCCTGCTCAGGACCCGAAACGAAGATACCACTATCTCTGAAAACTTTTGAACGCTCGTTCCTCCGGCTTGTCGCATGACTTCTCCGCTCGACAGCCAACGAAACATGATATCAAGCACTTTCACCGACATCCATCGTGACAGCCCATCCCTCGGGTGAGCTCCTGCTAGATCCTTTATTTTCCTAGCCGCTACTGGCTCTTAACCGGAGAAATATCGAGCTCATAAACCCATTGTCGATGTTGATAGGCTCTCTTGTCTAAAAGCGATGGGAAAATCTAAAAATAGCCCGGCTATAAACCAAAAATACCGCGCGGCGACATCTTTGGCCCTCCCGAACTCAGTTTCCCGATGTTGAGGCGACAAACAACCGTGGAATCATAACACCGTCGTGCCATTCTACGTATTATATGCACTGAAGATGCTTTTCAACCTGCGTCTGCTTGCTTTCCGCTGCTCGAAGTAATGTTGCGGAATTCAGGATCGGTTATTCATCGGTGAGGACACAGAAGGCAGAATTCGGCCCATAGGACATACGAGACATGTTTACTTGCTCAGTGCATATAAGAGAGGGAAGTGGCTTCGAAGAGACATAGCATTGTTCAGGACACGCGCTATGAGTCTCATAACCCTTGGGCTGCTTGCTGGCTTCAGCGCTTTTTCTGCCGTCCAGGCGCAAGCGCCTATTTACGGGCAATGTAAGTTCGAACGAGCCTTTTCATACAGTCTAAGTGCTCATTTTTTCTTTAGGTGGAGGAACTGGTTGGTCTGGAGCGACAACCTGCGCCTCGGGGTCGAGCTGTGTGGTTTCAAACCCATGTTAGTTTTCGCCTTCACTTGTCAAATCTAGAATCTAACTATCTTGTTCAGACTATTCGCAATGTCTTCCCGGTGCTGCTTCGTCATCCACCACTAGCTCGACAGCTTCACCAACCTCGACGAAGCCCGTAACGTCGACAAAGCCTGTGTCCTCGTCAACTCCCGTAACCTCCTCTTCGACGACTGCTCCTTCCGCAACTTGCACCACCAGTGCTACCAGGCGAGCTACCGGCAAGCTTTCGCATGTTGGTGTGAACATTGCTGGCTTCGACTTTGGTTGTAACAGTGACGGGGTACGACACATCCTGTTAAACATCACGTTCATAGCTGAAGTACTATTGATTGGCCCCCACAGAACTGCAACGCCAGTGGCGCGTGGCCCCCTTTGCTCAAATACTACGGTCATGATGGCGAGGGCCAAATGCAGCACTTTGTCAACGACCTTGGATTCAACACCTTCCGCCTTCCAGTTGGCTGGCAGTTCTTGACTGCGGATCAGGCGACAGGTACAATCAACGAGACCAACTTCGCCGAGTACAACGATTTGGTCAATGTAAGTTGTCTGCTTCATGATATTTAATGAATTCATCTGGTTCTAAAAGACACTAATGCTAGGCTTGCTTGAACACTGGCGCTTCATGCATTGTCGATGTGCACAACTATGCCAGATTCAACGGACAGGTAAATCAATATTCATCCGCATGTACTTTCTCCGTCTCATGTGTTTTAGATCATTGGTCAAGGTGGCCCAACAGACGACGTTTTCGCCACGCTGTGGGGAAACCTTGCCGCTAAATTCGCGAGCAACTCCAAGATCATTTTCGGCGTGTAAATTTCAAGATTTATTTCATGTGGGTATTAGGAGTTGACTAAATACACGTGTCACAGTATGAACGAGCCTCATGATGTCCCCGACATCAACAGGTGGGGTGTCTCTGTGCAGGCTGCTGTCACCGCCATTCGTAACGCTGGGTATGTGCTGGATCGGAATGTGGCGTGCTACAAAGTTAATCCAGTTTGATTAGCGCAACCTCGCAAATTATTCTCCTTCCCGGAAACAACTGGACCTCTGCGCAGACATTCGTGTCTAACGGATCAGGCGCTGCCCTGCTCAAGGTCACGAACCCAGACGGCAGTGTCACTGGCCTCGTTTTTGATGTTCACAAGTACCTCGACTCTGATAACTCTGGCACAAACGCGTAAGTCTTGGAGAATTTCTAATGCACTGGGCGCTCCCTCTGAACCCTTATGCGTACAGCGAATGTGTGACTGATAACATCCAGTCTTCATGGGAGCCCCTGGCCGAGTGGCTGCGCTGCAATGGCCGTCAGGCATTCAACACCGAGACCGGAGGCGGCAACACCGCGTCCTGCGTCAAGTATCTCTGCCAACAGATTGCGTACCAAGCCCAGAACTCTGATGGTAAGTGTCGCGGAAGACAGCTTCAAAGAGATATACTCAGGCCCTGTTTGTACAGTGTTCCTCGGTTACGTTGGCTGGGCTGCTGGAAACTTCGATCCCAGTGAGTGATAATTTTCTGCAGATTTAAAATGAAATACTTACTACCTACGTCCTCCGCACTAGGTTACGTCCTCGGTACGTTGGAGGTCCCTTTCGCACTCTGCTCTAACTGACCTCATATGTAGGCGAAACCCCTACCAACAACGGCGGCACCTGGAGCGACACCTTGCTCGTCAGCAGCTGCCTTGCACCCTCTTCCGGATCGCAGAGTGGAAGCACTGGCCAGTAAATACTGTATATCAAGCCGCGGCATACATACCAAAATACCAATTGAACCCAATCACTTGCCACATTTCCGATCCAACAAGGTCGAGCCTTAGATTGCCTCCAACCTTTGCAAGAAAATCATTTGCCGTCGCTAGCGCTTAGGTTTTATATACGAAAGGACGTAAATCCCAGGGTCTGATGAGCTCCTCATGAAGCCTGCTGAATACCAAAATTCAGCATGATGGCTACTGATCATGCCCTTTGTTCAACTGCCTGGACACTTTGAGTTATCGCTTTCGGTGTTCCACTGATTGTTGTTTTACGACCTTCATAAAAATTTCCGACACAAGCACCATCCAGAAGTACGATTAGAAACATTCGCTCAGATACGCTCTGTCTGTTCGCTGAGGGCTGCCCCAAAATACGCATAAAATAATTTTGACTGTTGACAACGACATTCAAGTACGTAAATAATTGAGCCGAGTGAAGCGACCAGTCTCCGAAAGCAATTCAATTTCCGCAAAGTGATACAACGGGCTGGGCCTTCAAAGTATTCACAAATTACTAGTTATTTTGTCACCTGGAAGGCCATTTGTTCATCTTCGAAACGGTACAATATCTCTCGTTCCAGCCTGCCGTTTGAAGTCATGTGACACTATTTAGATGAGTGGCTCGCATCATTTTGATCAAATTTCAGACCCATTGTCAGCACAGCCGCAAATCTCTTCCCTCGCGCTTCCCTCGCCCATTCTTCTACAGTGAAATATGGAGTTAATGGAGAGTATTCGAAGTTATCATCCTGGCGGGTTCCATCCAATTCACATTGGCGACACGTTCAAACTTGGCCGGTACACCATCGTGCACAAACTAGGGCACGGTGTATACTCCACTGTCTGGATGGCGAGAGACTCCACAACCAAGACCTACGTGTCTGTCAAAGTTCTCGTTGCGGAAGTGTTAGAATGTTCGGAAAGCTCAAATAGCGTCCATGAAGAACTCCAAGTTCTTTCACGCCTGCGAGATGTCATGCATAAAGATAGCGAGGATTGTGTGGTACGCCTCATCGACGACTTCATTCACATGGGTCCAAATGGCGCACACCAATGCATTGTCACTGAGCTCCTCGGCCCCAATCTTGCTTCGGATATCGAGGATCTGTACCCTGATGAGATCTTCCCGGCCGAGATCTCAAAAGCCATCATCAGAGAGCTTACCTATTCGATTCAGTTTCTTCACAGAAACAATATTACGCACGGAGGTACGTCTTACCACGCCGCTCTTGTGTCCCGACACTAATCTGTTCGTCTAGATCTCCACAGGGGAAACATTCTTTTTGCGTCTCCAAAACTTTCTCACCTCAAAGAAGACGATATAGCTCAATACTTCGGAGAGGCCGACATGTGCATGGTGAAGCGTGTTTCCGACGAGGTTGGGGAACTGCGACACGCACCTCGGTATATTGTTGTCGCGCCAGATCCCACCCCTCTCCTCCGACTCTGCCTCAGCAACCCGACTGACGTTCGCGTCAAGTTGTGCGATTTCAGCGAATCGTCAATTATCACAGAGGAAACCTGTCCAAAGGAGATGAAAATGCCCTTCATCTACCGTGCACCCGAGGTTTTTTTAACGCGGCCGTTCATGCCTGCGTTGTCGGCGGATGTGTGGTCTCTGGCGGTGCTCTTCCATGTCATCTCCACAGGCGGCAGACCAATCTTCGTAGGCGGATTTTTACGCCAGTCGGAGGATGACATTATAAAGGACATTGTGCTTCGACTGGGTAAACTTCCCGATCCCCTCTGGACCGCATGGGACAAACGGGCTCAATTCTTTCATGAGGACGGCACGCCTCTCGCCAAATCCACTGAAAATGCCCCTCTTTTGTGGTACCGCAACAAGCTCATAAATGACGAGGAACGCGTCCTGTTTGAGGAGTTGCTTCGGGAGATGCTTATGCTAGAAGTAGAAAAGCGAGCGACAATTGATGACGTGGTAACAAGTCCGTGGTTTGTTGGGTATCGCGCAGGATCATCAACTACGCCCTCCTCTGTCAATGAGGGTCGCATGCCTCCAGATCTGTGACAGCCCTCAATTTTTATCCCTGGTTTCTTTAGCCTGTGTGTCCATGCAGAACGGGACCTACACTGTCCTCACAAAATTACGTTTGGTCCCGATTTCTGGTTTGCAGAGAGGCTCGACGTCGTAAAGGAAGTTGATCTTTTTGTGTTGATTATTGATTTTTCTCAGGACTCGGATTAAATAGTTTCTTCGTCTGCACATTGACATGGTCCAAATACTGCTGAATGACATATACTGCCAGAGTGCTTGACGCTCCGATTGTTCCATTCATTGAAACGCGACAGCAATTCAAATATTCAATATGTATTGAATTCTGATATGCAGTCTCTCGCGCATAGAAATCTTGAATAGTGCCCTACATTAACGCAATAGCGGCACTCAGATTTCTCGGAGAACCCCGCACCGGGAAGCACAACTGTCACCCCGCCTTGATTGTTTCTTGACTTTGGACCTCCTTCAGGTTACGCCTCTAGCATCTGCCGCACCCTCTTTTCTATGTGATGATTTCTGTATTGTCCTTATTTTGTGGCTATGAAAGCCCAGTTGTACGCCATCGTCCACTATTAGCCGGAAGAACTTGAGCGCTGGATCCTTGAACGGATTCATGCTGGCTCGGCATGAGTATGATCAGTTACAACTGTGCGTGTCGCTGAACTTTCTTTATGCTATACTTGACTCATAACGTCGACAGAGCTTGCTGAGCAGCCTCTTTGACCGCATATAGTCCGGTTTACATCCACGATTTGGTCGCGATGAGATGATGCTCTTCCGTCCGTGCATCTGAGCTATGCGCATTGATCAATCGTCGGGTCGTAGTCTGCTCAGGTTCTTAGTTTCTCATAATTATTCTGCATCTCAGGGCCCGACACGGAGATACCACCATCTCTAAACACTTTTAAACGCTGGTTCTTCCGGCTTGTCGCATGACGTCTGCGTTCTCACCACAATCGACGGACAACGAAAAAAGATACCTGCCACTTTCTCCGAAATCGAACGTGGCAACCCATCTCTCGGGCGGACTCCTGTGGAGTTCCTTATTTTCTAGCTCCTAGTGGCTCTTAACCGGAAAAATATCGAGCTCATAAACCCATCGCCGATGTTAATAGGTTCACTCGTCTAAAAAGTGACGCGAGCATCTAAAAATAGCCCGGCTATAAACTCAAAATACCACGCGTCCATCTTTGGGCCTCCCGAACTCAGTTTCCCGATGTTGAGGCGACAAACAACCGTGGAACTATGACATCGTCGTATAGTTCTACGCATGATATGCGCAGGGTACTGGTAATACATCCAGACCTGCGTCTGTCTGCTTTCATCTGCGCGCGATAATGGTGCGGAACTTGGGATGTGGCCGCAGCTTCCTACGGTTTTTCGTCGGTGAGGATACACGATACAGAAGCCGCAACTCGGCCCAGAGAACACACGAGGAGGCATGATCACCTCCGCAATGCGTATAAGAAGGGGAATGTAGCCTTGAAGAGACATAGCATTGCTCCAGGACACTCGCTATGAGTCTTTTAACCCTCAGCTTGCTTGCTGGCTTCGGCGCTCTCTCTGTCGTCCATGCGCAATCGCCTATTTACGGGCAATGTGAGTGTAAAAGCGCCTTTTCGTCTAGCACGGGCTCATCCTCTCTCTAGGTGGAGGCACTGGCTGGGCTGGAGCGACAACCTGCGCTTCTGGGTCGACCTGTGTGGTTTCAAACCCATGTCGGTCTCCTTGCATTCACTTGTCCAGGTTTGGATTCTAATAATTGGGTTCAGACTACTCGCAATGTCTTCCAGGCACGGCTTCGGCTTCGTCATCCACCATTAAATCAACGGCGTCACCGACCTCGACGAAGCCTGTGTCTTCATCGACCACTGCTCCTTCGGCGACTTGCACCACCAGTGCCACCAAGAGGGCCACTGGACAGCTTTCGCACGTCGGTGTGAACATTGCTGGATTCGACTTTGGCTGCGACGGTACCGGGGTACGAAAACAATCCTCTATTTCGTTTTTCTCACCGCTAATTAAGCCCGGTAGACCTGCACCGCTAAGGGTGCCTATCCTCCGCTCCTCAAGTACTACGGTCATGACGGTGAAGGCCAGATGCAGCACTTTGTCAACGACCTTGGCTTCAACACCTTCCGTCTCCCTGTCGGCTGGCAGTTTCTGACCCAAGATCAAGAGACAGGTACACTCAACCAAACTAACTTCGCCGAGTACAATGATTTGGTCAACGTAAGTCGTCTGACCCCCAATATTATGAATTTGCCTGGTCCTGAAAGATACGAATTCTAGGCTTGCTTGAACACTGGTGCTTCATGCATTGTCGACGTACACAACTATGCCAGATACAATGGACAGGTAAACTGAAATCCATTTATGTGAACTGGCAGCCCCTCATATAATTTTCCAGATCATCGGACAAGGTGGACCAACAGACGACGTTTTCGCTGCGCTGTGGGGAAACCTTGCCGCCAAATTTGCGAGCGAATCCAAGGTCATTTTCGGCGTGTATGTTTCGAGACTTGCTCCCTTTAGGGTACCGGAAGCTCACTAAGTATATGCCACAGCATGAACGAGCCTCATGATGTCCCCGACATCAACAGGTGGGGTGTCTCTGTGCAGGCTGCTGTCACCGCCATTCGTAACGCTGGGTATGTGCTGGATCGGAATGTGGCGTGCTACAAAGTTAATCCAGTTTGATTAGCGCAACCTCGCAAATTATCCTTCTTCCCGGGAACAACTGGACCTCTGCACAGACCTTTGTGTCTAACGGATCAGGCGCTGCCCTGCTCAAGGTCACGAACCCAGACGGCAGTGTCACTGGCCTCGTTTTCGATGTTCACAAGTACCTCGACTCTGATAACTCTGGCACAAACGCGTAAGTCTTGGAGAATTTTTAATGCACTGGGCGTTCCCTCTGAACCCTTATGCGTACAGCGAATGTGTGACTGATAACATCCAGTCCTCATGGGAGCCCCTCGCCAACTGGCTGCGCTGCAATGGCCGTCAGGCATTCAACACCGAGACCGGAGGCGGCAACACCGCGTCTTGCGTCAAGTATCTCTGCCAACAGATCGCGTACCAAGCCCAGAACTCTGATGGTAAGTGTCACGGAAGACAGCGTCAAAGAGATATACTCAGGCCCTGTTTGTACAGTGTTCCTCGGTTACGTTGGCTGGGCTGCTGGAAACTTCGATCCCAGTGAGTGATAACTTTCTGCAAGCCTACGGCGAATTACTTACTCTCGTCGCGCTCCGCACTAGGCTACGTTCTCAGTACGTTGATTACCTCTTACTCACTATGCTCTGACTAACTTAATGCACAGGCGAGGTCCCCACCAACAACGGCGGCACCTGGAGCGACACCTTGCTCGTCAGCAGCTGCCTTGCACCCTCTTCCGGATCGCAGAGCGGGAGCACCGGCCAGTAAACGAATTAGAACAGAGCCTAGTGTACATAGCAAAATCCGAACTGAACCTAATATCACTTCAAATTTCGATCCGAAGACACAAATAAATCGCAGCCGAGGCCCGTCGGAATCATGCGGTCCTCAAATAGGCATCTGATGGCTCCGATGCCATATGGGGCAGGGATACGGTTAGGGTCCCTTTTTCTTCTCATCTACCTCCTCGCCTTGTCCGAGTCGCGCTCACAGCGCCATCCCCGTTGCAATGGACTACTGTCTCCCATGCTTTAGCAAGTCCAAGGGCTCCGATGGGGAGCGCGAGCCTCTTCTGCCCAAACCCGCGTCAAGAGACGCGCAGCTGCCTCATCAAGTTGCCGAATTTGAATCTTCAGCGCGCCCGACTGTCGATAAAATTGTCGATGTGCTCGCCGCATTCAACGCCGGGAAGCTACCCACCCAAGATCAGATTGCGCGTTTTCTGCAATATTTGCTCAACTCTGAGCTATTGAAAGAGGATGACAAGGCGCTCCACGGCAGGTCGCCATTGACCAAGCAGAGCCGTAAGGTCGTGCGCGACGCGAATGGTCTCATGCAAGCACTCCTGCAGTTCGGCCTCGAGAAGAACAGTGCGTTGTAAAACACTCAACCTAGTGCGAGTGCTCATAGATAACGGGGGTTTAGATGACGATCAAATACAGGAGCTATTCTTCAAAGTGAAGCAGATTGATGTAAACCACCCCACGACAAGTCGTTTTACAGAACCTCCATCGGAATCCAAAGTGCTAGACGGTAAGCTATTTGTTCTATCTACTAGCATGATAAACCTCTGAACATGGACTACAGCTCCTCTGCAAGAACAAATCGCATTCGATTCCTCCACTCTGCTCTCTTCGATCCGGACACTGGTTGAAACTTCTCTCACCTCCCCGCTGTTCCGAGTCGCATTGTGCGACCTCTTTGCCATCGCAGAAGACATAGCAGCACACGCCGCCGCCGATGTTGGGCATGCTGCGGGGCAACTTCAGGAGATCGCAGAAACCGTCGAGCAGCGTTTGCGCGACAATGACATCATTGGCAGTGACGCTAACGGCAATCCGAAATTAGATGCGTCTATAAATGACATCAAGGGAAAGGGCAAGGAGGCGGTGGACAGCTTGCAGAATGCAGAGGAGATAGTCAAGAAAGATGTACAAGCCCTTCGTGTGGAGGCCCTTGATATTACCAAGGAGAAAACCCTGGAGAGAATCCAACAGGTACATTTTAGTAATTTTACACCGTCGAACAACGACTGAATTCGTATTCCTAGGTGCTCGTGCGAGTACAAAAAGATGCACCTTCGCGCGGCGCCATGAAGGCTATCATCATTCTGGTACATAAATACAGCCAAAAAGCTATGGAGGCCGCGCAGAAAGCAACGGAGGCTGTTGTTGAAAACGCTTCGCTTGGGAAGGAAGTCATTACCGATGTGGCTGGAGAGGGCTCACAGGGCAGTAGCAACTACCCACCCCAGCCGTACGCATCTACCAAAGAGAATCGACCATTCTTTGACGGACCAACGGATGGACTCCTACAAGGGTTCAAAGAGGTATTGCAACGAATCGCGAAGGGTCATTCATTGGATGGCCTCATTGCTGCAGTTGCCACTATCATCGATAATCTCAAAGACGCACCCTCTTCCGTCAACCAGGAGATCAGCAGCGCGATTGATGACAAGATGGCACAGTCCGCGACGAGCAGTGACTTCGCAACCCAGCCACCGTCACCAGTGGACGAAACCTTGGTCGCTCGACAACCTGGCCTGGCTGCCCCGACCAGCCAGCCGGGCAAGAAAAGCAAGAAGAATAAGAAGGCTCGCGCAAGAGAGAAGAAAGCTCTTGAGAAGCAGCTGTCCGATTCCATTACTCCTACGACGTCGCAAGACGGTCTCTCTCCAGCACCATCGCAGTCGGGCAACGTCGGGTTTTTAAAGCCTATAGAAAACCCAATCCGAGTGTATTTCTCGCGCCTCGGGGCTTTCCTGGATAGAGCGCTGGATGAACATGAACGCGGCTGGGCGGCCTCAAAGGAAGGCTCCAAGGCCCTCGAAGCGCTCTTTGACGACGGTGTTAACCTGTTGAATGCGGTTGGAGAGGTCGTGAGTGAAGCCGGCGACGATATCCCAGATGACAAGTCCGCTTCTAGTCCGACTATGGAGGCAGGAGCAAAGACATCCAGCCAGGGAGGGGACGACGGCCGCAATAAATTCAAGGAGGATTTGGCGACATTGTTCAAGGAAGTCGATGCGTACATTTCTGCTGTGCGCCGCGACACAACGACGATGAAGCTGTTGCGCTTGCTGGAGATCTTCGGCGAGGACTTGTCGGGCTTGGTCTCGAAGGGGGCAAAGTCGGGGTCAAGCAAGTTGATGCGCAACGTCGCTAGTCTGGGCAGCTGGTCATCCTGGGTCGGTTGGACCATCCCTCGCGTCTTGCGCATGCTCCCCAGCGGTGTTATTCCTATCCCGTCGATTGAGGTGAAGTCGGGAAAAGTCGAGGCTGCGCTTCACGCTCTGTTTGTACAAAGCCTTGCTCGCGGACAGTCAGATGCTGTGGAGGCCAGCCTTGTCCCAGATTCAGTTGTCCTCAAGGAGTCGACTGAGGTGAAGATTGACATGGCCGACGAACCGGAAACTAGAGATGCAACGTCGTCGTTCCTCTCGCCCTCGGAGCCTGAAGTACAGACCACCTCGCGTGTGATGATTCATATGGATGGCGTCCGAGCCAAGGTGGATAACATGGGATACTATTTCAAGTACAACGGGGATATAATGGCTTATGAAGACGAGGGTCTTCTTGATGTTGATGTCGGTATGCACAACGTCCACGAGGGACTCAGCGCCGATATTGAACTGGAGCTGGAAACCGAGGCTTCGCCGTTCGATTCAGAGCCTGAAGACGAAGACATCAACGCACCAGCAAACCTGGATGTCCAGGAGACACTTTCTGGCGCTGCGGCTGAAGCAGACAGACTTGCTGCCGCGCAAATCATCCAAAGCACCGCCGAGCCACTCTTCCATGTCGTTGGCGTAAACGTCGATATCCCTGGGTTGCAGTTTAGAATCAACAAAAGCAGACATTGGATCCTCAACAAGCTGTGCCTACAGAGGCTTGCAGGACCAATCGTCGCTCGTGTGGCACGCCAGGCCATTGAAGACAAGTTGCGCTCTGCATTGGAAGTGATGTCGTTCGGTCTTGGGGCAGTGATTCAGTCCGCCAAGCAAAGGCGCGCAGAGAGGCAGAAGCTAGCTCGGAAAATCGAGGAGGAGAGACAGAGCGGTGATGAGGAGTTTGAGGCAGAGGAAGGCCTTGTGGAAATTTTGAGCGACTGGTGGAGTGCGGTGTTGGAAATGGGCCCAGCGGTGCTCGGCCGCGACTATACCCCCAAATACAATGAGTTTGGCGAGGAGATCGACGTCGATGTACAGACCACCCATGATATCACCACGACGAAGAAAGGCCTCATCGTCACGTCGCAGAGCACCACGATTGAGCAGCCGAAGGGCATCCCAGCGATGGTGTACCACCCCTCGACTCGTAATTTCGAGACTGTGGATCTACCAGTTACTGCTATTGGTGGCGAGAGGACCGAGGTCATTGGAGAGGAGACTGTCATTGCTGTGGGCGATGGTGCGCAGCTTTTCCCGGGTAAGGGCGGTGCGTACGGCGCCACTGGGGAAACTGATGAACGCGGCTTCGTCGACCATGTAGCAGAGAACGTCGAAGGCATGGTACATGGAGCATCAAACACGGTGAAAATCGGCGTGGATGTTGTGGAGGACGTGCAAGATAGGTTCAAGGAACGCGCTCAAAAGGAAAGCCGTACAAAAGCAAAAACATGGAAGAGCAAGGCATTTGATTTTTGATTTTTGATTGTTTATTTTTTTTCGGACATCCCGATTTTGTCTCTTCGATTAATATGTAGCCGGACATGTACACAGTAGTATTTAGTGGATTGTAAAGGACTTGCAAAATCGCTTCTCGCTTATGCCCTGATAATATTGAAGATATGCACATGAAATTGCCAGCAGAATTAATAATTTTACTGAGTAGAAAGGAAGGCAGGCACAACCGCAAAATCAATACAGGTCTTCTTCCTCAGGTTTCCAATTCTTCGCAACGTCCCAGTAGCCCTTGAGCCGTTCGCCGAGGAGGTCACGCGCTTCACGATCAGTGGGACAACTCTTCGCTCTAAAGTTGCTGAACGCTCGGTCCCTCAACAAACCTTCCCAAATCAGAAAACACTTGTTGTCCTCCAGTGATTGCGTAGCCGTTTCGCCCTCGTCTTTGGCCTTGCCTTTAGAGGACGATGCAGCGGCTTCATCGTCCGCGCCGTCCTCTCCTGTGTCCAACTCGACATCTTCAGCTCCCCGAGGACGCGCCGCCTCCGTCCATTGAATACGGTTCAACATGAGCTTCTTGTAGAAGTTCATTGACTTGGCCGATCCTTCCACATATACGATGTTGAAGTTGGAGTTGAAGACGCACAGGCCAGTCAGGTTGCATTGGTCTGCGTTCTTGCGAACCTTGAACTGATGTGCGGGGTCGCTGAGGTTAAGAACCCTGGAGGACAGAGACAAAATAGAGTCAGATGATACAGGCGCCTGAGGGTAGGGATGAATATACTGACTTGAAGACTGCGCCGTAGATGCCCTTCTTCTCTTCCTCGGCTTTCTTCGTCTCTACTTTCTCCCGCCGCTGCTCATCTGTGAGCTTGCGCTCCGCGTTCATCTTCTCGTGTGTGTGCCTGCGCATGGCCACTTCTCTGCGCACGCGGGCCTCCACTCTCGTGGGGTCTTGTACGGCATCCGATGTCAAGACTTTCATCATGTTGACGAGACGGACTAGATGTGAAACAGTTAGGACATGCACCGAAACTGAGCGAGAGTACGATCGTACCTTTAGGCGGGTCGGGTGGCAGGAGACCCATTCTCTGCCTATCTCTCTTGTCCTGCAAGTCTTGCTTCCTCTTCAGTTTCCGCATCTTCTTTTGCTCCTGTAAATGACCGCATCATCAGCAAAACTGAACAGCTAGTGTGGAGCATTTCAATACCTTCTTGGTCAACATCAACGGCTTCAGCTCGACCTGATTCTTCTCGTTGGGCGCAGGAATGGGGATGGGGTGTTGGATATAGATTGTAATCGGAGAGTCGGCGTTTTTGATGTTCAGGTTTTCTATGCCCAGGGTTTGGATATCATCATATTTCTTTGTTGGAAGCAGAGCCGCATCCCACCATTCAGACTCTGGAGGCGGGGCGCGCTGTACAGTTGAGCGTTAGTCGTGAAGTGCGCCATGAAACAACAGTGATGTACTTGCCTTGATCGCCTTTTCAATACCTAAATCTCCGTCGAGTCCCACTTTCCTTGCACTTTCTTCGATACGCTGCTTCAGTGCTTCCAACTGTGCCTCCTGTCGGACCTGGTTACCCAGGGCTACGTATTTGCCCTTGGGATTGAAGTGGAATTTACGGCCCGTCCTTTCTCGAGGCGCGCCCTCAAGGCCGGTGCTCTCTTTGCTGGCTACGCTATAAGGGTTGGCAGCTGGACTTGGTGTGACTATTGGGGTCGGTGCTGGAGTGGGAGTCGGCTGATTGCGAGTGTTGGCTCTGATAGAAGCGAACTTGGGTTGCATGGGTTTATACCTGTCCTTCTTCGACTGTTGTAGAATAGGTGTTTGATCAAGCAACAAAGGGTGTGCGGCCATCTTCAAACCAGCGCCCTGCTGTGTTTGCTCGACAGGTGTGCCTTTCTTCTTGCCTGATTGGACCATAGACTATACCTTCATCAGTATCGGGAGTAAGCTAGTGAAATACGACGAACCATGTACGGGTTGTCTTTCACTGCAAGTCTGGTCTGCGCATCCGCTACCCTCTTCTTTGCTTCGGCTACACGGCGATGAATATCCTCTGGAAGACCAGCAGCGCCAGGGGTGCCAGACCCAGATGCCGTGGCGGGCGTTGGGCCACTGGATACACTCGGCGAGGGAGATGCGTTATAGACCACCTTGGAGGGAACAGATGCTGCAACGATAGGGACTTTCGGTACCGGCGCTGCGAGAGTGACTGGTTTTGCAGGCAAAGAGGCACCTGGGTTTTGGAGTTTGCCTGACATGGCCGCCAGCTTGGCTGCAATCTCGGCGCGTTTCTGCGCAATCATCTCGGCGGACGAAAGCTGTTAGAGTATGGTATTAGCTTGCAATTTCTCGCCCGGTTAAGAGACTTACAGCTGAAACCGCATTTGATGCACCATTAGAACTAGGAGTATTCTGGGTGGCAAAACGGTTGGAGAGACAAGTCAGGAAGGGTTGGGCGTAGTAATTTACCTTGAAGTCGAGAATAATATGCACTCACGTCACTAAAAGGGAGGAAATAATCAGATACGATGATGCATGGCGCCTGGAGCCGCCATCAGCACGACCACTGACCTTTTGAGCTTTTTATGGCTGGCTGTGTCTGCGCTGCCTTCAAAGGCGCGTTTCCTGTCGCTCATTGCGCTGTCTAGACAGTAGTAGTGGCCGTCGTTGGCAGTGGTGATGGAGGTCGGTGTTCAAGTGAGCAAGGACGTGCAACCCAAGTCTCCTGCTACTCCATTACGTAACAAACACCAATGTTTTCTCTCTCCACCATCTCCCGGCGCCTTGGAGGGCTCGGTGCTGGCCTCCCCAGGTCTACCCTTCCGTCGACGAGGCATTCAGTAGAGACAGTACTGTCGCCACTGAGCATATTTACGCGTGGACGCGCCATTTTGGCACCAAAGCAGGTTAAGAACGTCAAGCGTCACAAGGGCCGCGTCCCAATACCTATCGGAGGTTCAACCAAGGGCACAACTCTTGCCTATGGCGAGTGGGGTATCAGGATAAAGGGGAATGGAGCTAGGCTTACAGCGAAGCAACTGACGACCGCTCGGGAAGTCATTCTCAAGAAGCTGAAGATTTTGAAGGGCAGCAAGGTCTACCTGCGAGTGTTCCCAGATATTCCTGTCTGCATAAAGGTGCGACAGACATCTCCGTTTCTGCGTCGAGAGCCTGACTAATTTTCTTCAGGGCAATGAAACCCGTATGGGTAAAGGAAAGGGAACTTTTGAATACTGGGCTACTCGGTGTGTTCATTCATGTGCTGTCTGTTGGACACAGCTGAACTCGAACGAAGTGCTCCGATTGGCCGTGTAATCTTCGAGATTGGAGGTGTCCCTATTCGTGAAGAGCTTGCTCGTGATAGTGAGTTTCCAGCTTTACATGCCCGGAAATGTGCTTCTGACGACACGCTCAGTCCTCCGCCAAGCTGCTGCTAAGCTGCCCACGAAAATGGAGTTTATCAACAAAAACACACCTCCACGGCTTGGCTATCTCCTCCTGACTCCTCCCAAATCCGATGCCTCTGCTGCTGTCGATCCCTCGATAATTCCTGATGCAGAAGCAACCGCTGAATCTTCCGCTTCGTCATAATTACAGTAATGATCATACCTATTCGCCCTTTTCGCCTGAATATGTGATGTGTCTGTTCAATCTGCTTGTGAATGATCAATTCAATGGGCTTGCATCGGGTTCCATTCATCTTGCTGAGCGATGTCGCGTCTTTTGGATTCTATTTGCTCTTGCATTTTATGGGCACAAACAATGAATGCGCCTAAACGAAACATACTGGCTTGACAACACCTTGCAGCTCTCATCTGAGGATCTTGCTCTCCGCTGTGGCGAAGGCTTCTTTTTGACAGCTTCACAGGCTTTGCAGCAGACGGCCGCTCTTTACAACGCCATTCTTGGCTTCTTTCTCCTAGGTTACATTCATGCCCCGGTTCAACTTCAAAGTCGACGAAGCAACGCTGCTCAAGGCATACAGCATCAGCACGCTGCACCCCAAGTCAGCCTGTTGAAGTCCACACAACGCCGGAAAACTGATGCTTCTGTCCTACACAGGAAATGGGAAGAAGTGGACCATGATGAATTCGACGTGTCGGTGGAGAACTCACTCTTGTATGGGGGTGCCTCAGAGCGGGAAGGGGACTATCTGGGACTTGGGAGTGATCTTCGGTGCGCATTCAGGCAGATTTGAGTCTTATCATCTAGCCTGATATGTTGAACAGCATCAAGGATCTAGACGATAAGACCAGTATGCTGAAATTCGTGGGATGCCTGATGTAGAGCTAACTGTGACCAGAGCCTCATATTTCCATCACCTCCAAGACTTTTGACCCGTCAACATACATCACTGTCGTGTACCCCAATGCCACTTACCCCGACCTATCCAAAGGCGTGTCGCATCTCCAAAACGCCATAGATGCTCGCGCAGCCGCGCTTCGGGGCCTTGTGGACGATAACTTTGACCGCTTCGTCACTGTCAAGGCCTCGACTTATGGTAGGCTTCACGCCGTTTGGTAGGGGAGTAAAGGGATACTCACACTTACAAATACTAGGCGTATATGAAGATATGAAGCAGGAAGTACTCGCCCCTGAAACCGACTTTTCGACTAGACCGCTGCGGGAGCATTTGAAATGTATGCGCCCATTGTCTCGCCTTAGAAGCCTCTGAGCTTACATCGATATATGCTAGATAGCGTTCAGAAATCGAACCAGATTTTCCTGCCAATCCTCGAGGCATCATCGAAAGCTCAAAAGATACAGACCACGCATACGATTTTCGAGCGCTCTAAGTTCTTCTTTAACCTGCCCAGCTTCATCATGGAGTCCATAGATGCAGTACGCACATACACACATATATACGCGCGTCATTGGCTTTTCTCAACAGCGCGACATGACAGGGACGATACGAGCTTGCATTGCGGGACTACAAGAAGGGGAAATTCCTGCTTGAAAACCGTCCGGGGCAGCTCTTACCCAGCGGATCCAGCAAGGACCCTCGAGGTTCGGCCGCAGCCCAGGAGCAGCAAACGCGTATCTTGCAGAAAGTGTGGAACAACGTCGAGAAAGCTATGGGCGAGTTGACGAAGGTCTTAATCAAACAACTCCAGGATCCAAGCAGAAGTATTGAGGATAATGAAAAGGCATTAGAGTGAGTAGACTGTTATTTTCTAGCTTTCGCCAAAACTTGGCTCGCTAAGATGATCATGGATGCAGAACATTGATAGAGTTGCAATCCAACGACGAGGCTGTATGGACGTACTTTGACAGTCACCATAAATTGATTATGGACAAGACCAAAGCTTTGTTCAAAGCCTCACTAAAATCAGCTGAAGGTATGATTCGTTTTTCTGAAGGGGCCTTAGAAGTCGGTCTTGACGCTGGACCAGCACTCCGCGAAGAACGGGGTCTGCAGAAACTTGAGTCAGAGTACGACGACCATATGCTCATTGCGCAACTCCAAGCTGCTATCCTGCATCTTGAGCTGAAACAATCTGACGCGGCCATCGGTACGTGGTCGTCTGGAGCACCTTCGTTTTTCTTCGACGAGTTCACATATAATCTGATTCAATAGCCAAATCGCCCGCTGAGCCTGAGTGGATAGCTGCCCTCAATATCGTTAAGACCGTTTCGGATCTCGTCTCGACTTCCTTGACGAACTTCTGGCGTGTTGCAAAGCACTTCATCGATGGCAAATATTCGGGAAAAGGCTCGATTTCCCTGCGCAGGTCATCCTCAGCCTCTAGCTCTGGTCCTGGCTCGCGCCGCAGTTTCTCTCAATGCCGGGCGATGGCCTTCGACATTGTCAAACTCTACATATCGATGGTGTCCCAGATCTTCGTCCTTTCTGACATGCTTCTGATGGCCAAGGCCAGCGGTGCGAAATACAAGCCTCCGCCTCTGCTCCCTGGAGACTCACACTCGATGTGCACCGCTTATTATCTGAAAAAGATTATGAATGAAGTGTTGGACTGTGTCAGCGATATCAACGCCCTCGATATCTCTGCGGATATGAAGAATGGGTTGAAGAGCTTGATGGAGAGCATGAAGTGGAGATTCGAAGATGTTCTAACCCACGAATGGGTTCGAGGTAAGTTTAAGCCCACCCATGATAGCATAGCCATAACAAATATTCTCCAGATGCAACGGTCTTCAACAATCTCGAATCGTGGGCTCCTAGTCGAGATAGCTCCTCGTCGACCCATTACCTTACGCAGTTCGAGGTGTACCAGCGCTATATGGCGACGGCTGCGTACAGAATCGTTTCTCCAGACGAATCTGGCGGTGGATCGCCCAAACAAGTGGCTATTCCTCAGGTCTTCAGCAGCATGATCATCAAAGCATTTGTAGATTCGCTGTACGCCTTCATGGACGGCCTCGTATATCTCGCCTCGGCGGATGCGCCTCTTGTCCACGCGTCACTTCCTGAGACAGCAAAGGCTGTAGCAGATGTCAACCTCCAACAAATTATTGATCTCAGAGATCCCGTAAGCTCTACGCTGTGGGCCACATGATCATATTAATTCATCAATCACAGAGCAGCCGTCTTCTCCTTGTCATTTCCAACCTCGACCACTTCTCGACTAGATACATGCCTGGGATGGCAACCCAGTTGGAAAACGCGTTCGGACTTTCGTTGAAAAATGAACGAACTGTAAGGATATTATTATGTGTATTCAATACGTTTGCTCACGGTTTGAATTCAAAAGGCCTTGAATAATATGGTGGATGACCTTGCGAAGCAGTTGTTCAACACCTTTTTCAAGCCTCGAGCTGAAGTCATTCGTATGAAGATTAAGAATGCAGTCCCCGATGACGAAATGGACTGGTATAATGCCCCTCTCCCTCAAAGTGTGTGCAGCGACAATATCCTCCTTCGTTCTGCGTCTAACACTTGTTTCGCAGGCATCCGACCATACGTCTACTCAGTTCTGGATTATCTCGTTGAGATCCATGCTCAAGTTTGCTCCGTTTCGTCAGCTTTGCTGGGTCATGTCATGCGCGCGCTCGTCGAGGATCTCGCACTAGCCGCGAAAGAGGCTTTCCAACAAGTAGGCTCATTTGGAACGGGAGGTCTTCTCCAGGTATCTGCCACCGTCATTCAGGATTGGTCTATTTCTAATGCCCACAAATATAGGCTGTGATGGAACTCACGTTTATTCATAAATCGCTGGGTATTTATGCTAAAGAAAGTTCTGGCGGCAAGGTCCTAGAAGAACTATACACCAGGCAACTCACACAACGCTATAACCCGACCATCGAGGAGGACGAGTTTCAAAGGGCCTTTGAAGGCATGCAACGCGTGCTGAACAGTGCGAGGAAAAGGACTGGCGTGCACTTCCTGTGCTTTAGAAACATTACAGAAAGAGAGAAAGAGAAGGAAACACGCCCAAAGAAAGAAGACGCACTGTTCGCGGAGAGTGAGTTAATGTGAAGGCGGTCTGTACAAGTCCTTGTTATCTCAAATTGGGTTTACGCGACCAATGCTGTCACTTGTAGGTGCTGCCAACCCCAGTGCCCGGTAATTCAACACATTTGTCCTCAGATACATAGCCATTAATTCCTGATCCCCAACCTCCGATAACGGGGATTATAGATAATCGTTGGTGATGTCAGAATATATTTATAGAGCTTTTTGGCTCTGATGAGAGGATTATAGCAGATTATAGCCCTGTCAGTCGCATACGGTATTGCGATTGGACCGCGAGCGCATGAGCAATCTTTGAGGCTGGACTCCAATCACACGAGGCTGCGCGTAGAACGTCATAGAATGTGGTCAAATGATATAAAACATATGTCGGCAGTGAATGAGGGGATTAGCCATCCTAATTGCACTTGAAGTACTGACTTCAGTATCTCACCCCAATGTCTTTATCTCGTCACGGTGAGCATAAAGGCGGCCTTCGGATGTGTTTGTGCTGACAATCCGCTGCAGTTGACCCCGCTGATGTCATCGCGAACTCGAGGGATCATCCTCACCGGAAACATGCCAGTGCTGGATCGCGTCGTGGAATTCACAGCTCTTGGAGGCGCGACGAAGACGCCGCCAACGTCCCCAAGTATGTCATGCCGCGCACGGGTATCCATTCCAAGGCGGCCTACCAACTCCTTCATGATGAAACTGCACTTGACGGAAACCCACTTCTGAATCTTGCATCGTAAGAGCATTCACTAATCGCCATGATCGTTCGTAAATAATTGATATGGAATTCACTTAACCCAGCTTCGTCCACACTTGGATGCCTGAAGATGCCGATAAGCTCATTATGGAGAACCTCAACAAGAACATCGTCGACTTGGATGAATACCCAGCAGCCTCGCTTATCCACAATCGGTGTGTCTCGATGAGTACGTCCTGGCTTCTATCGTTCAGCATAATGTCTGAGGCAGTAGTGGTGGAGGGCTGACCATTTCCAACATTCTGTATCTTTTACTCAATTTGTTTGAACAGTGGCAGATCTCTGGAAAGCACCGAAGGAGGGGAAAGCTATCGGCACAGCCACGGCGGGATCTTCGGAGGCTATAATGCTGGGCGGCCTGGCCATGAAGAAGCGGTGGCAAGAGGCGCGCAAGGCCGCCGGCAAGGACCATTATCACCCGAACATTGTTTTTGGATCCAATGCACAGGTTGCCCTCGAGAAGTTCGCCAGGTGCGCAATGGACGCAATGACTTCCGATATCACGAAACTGATTTGTTGCTGACGGCAGGTATTTTGATGTCGAAACTCGCTTAGTTCCCGTAAAGGAATCCAATGGATTCGTTATGGACCCACACGACGCCTTGTCCTTCATAGACGAGAACACCATTGGTGTAATTGTTATTCTTGGAAGCACATACACCGGCCACTACGAAGATGTCGAGCTCATGAACAAACTTCGTACGTTTCCATATATACAAACAACTTTATCATCGATATACTGATTGAGATGTGTATAGTCGACGACCTCCAAGAGCGTACCGGACTGAATATCCCCATCCATGTCGATGCCGCCTCGGGTGGCTTCATCGCACCATTTGCCCATCCCAGCCTGAAGTGGAGCTTTGAGGTCCCGCGCGTCGTCTCTATCAACACTTCTGGCCATAAGTTCGGTTTGGTGTATGCTGGTCTTGGATGGGTTCTTTGGCGAGATGAACAGTACTTGCATCGTGATTTGATCTTCGAACTGCGTAAGGGGTTTTCTACCCCTCCTCTGACCCTCTCGCTGATAATTTGTTACGACAGATTACCTTGGGAGCACGGAATATTCTTTCACCTTGTACGTTCTCTTCGACGATATACCCCGCCGCCTTTATTCAGTCTTTTATTTAGGAACTTCTCCAAGCCAGCGGCACCTGTCATTGCCCAAATGTTTAACTTCCTCAACCTGGGCTTCGAAGGTTACAAGAAGATTGCTTTCAAAGACCTCCGCAACGCACGTCTACTCGCTCGCGCTCTGGACAGCACGTATTTCAAGGTGAGCAGGTGATTACGAAGTTTCCGGAAATTCAAACTAATTTCTGTATCATGGCCAGGTTCTGAGCCATACCCATCATCCTGTGGGCCCGGAGGCTCGTGCCAAATACGGTAAAGGAAGGGCTGGACATGTCGATGAAGATGACCCAGAGTTCTACGTGGCGGGACTTCCCGTCGTAGCTTTCCGGTAAGTCAAAAACAGTTTTTACGCCATCCAATAGACCCAAAACTAATCATGAGTATACTAGGCTCTCTGATGACTTCAAGAAGGAACATCCGAATGTGCAACAGGGATGGATTCAGGCAAGCTTTTTTATCCGAAACTGTCTTTTGCGATAGTAAATGATTAGATACTGATGGAGATCCCAACAGACGTTGCTGAGAACAAAGGGGTGGATCGTACCCAATTATAACGCCCCGCAAGGCGCAGAGGAGGTGGAAATTCTCAGAGTTGTTGGTATGATGAAGCTCATTCGTCTCTCGATATGTATTAAACAGAAAGCTGACACTGCTTTGAAGTCCGTGAAACGCTGAGTGAGGACCTGCTCGAACGCCTCATTACGGACATATTATCCATCACAGAATCCCTTCAAGGTACAGATCCCTGATTGGGAATATAGAGTTCTGCTATTCATGACTGACATCATAATGACCTATAGGCAGTGAAGGAAGCATCATGGCCGCTGTCACCCAGGCTTCTGATAACGCTGGTCACCCAGATCACGACGACGCGCGGCCGGAGAAGAACAACTTTGGTGATGGTCAGAATGAGGGTGACGGCAAGGAGCAAGCTACGTTCTCGAGACAGTGCTAAATAACTGCATCACGAATGAGTCCAACCCACTGGTAATTTGAGATGTCTTTCCTCTGAACCTGGGTCCTGACGCAGTCTGCATTTACAAGTAGGTAAACCAATGGTCTGTATTTGTATCTTTTGTATGCGATGCAAACATATACTCCAGTATGAGTGCAATGAAGGTATTGACTGTGCTCATGAATAAGTAGCAATGCATATATTCAAGGGATGGAACCATATACTGTGACGACAGCACAGCCTTGAGATTACAGGGCATTGCCTAGTCGGGAAATACAATTACCATAACTGGAACTGAAAAGCTGCCATCAAGTAAACATGATGACACTCACTCTGAATTTTGGATCCTCTTGTGTAGCCTCATTAGCTACCTTCCTGAGGTACTGTGCGCATCATGCAAGTACATGAGCAACGCTATACATCGTCTTTGCTAGTATATCGGTTAGTACACGCGCCTGTCATTCAACACTGACCGCGCGAAAGCTGGGTTCGACTCCCAGGCAGAGAGCATTGTTTTTTTCTGATAAAGCAGACCTTTCAACTTGAAGCCTGCATTAAATACACCGACCCAACTGGACATGACTGTACTATATAGTCTCACTCTGAGACAATACAATTTATTCTTACGTCAATATAGTTCACGTCGGGCATCTACTTGGTCGCTGGACTGGGGATCCATTGCTAGTTATCAAGATTCTTCATTGACCCACACGTATACCTAAGCTACGGTGGCTGTTACTTGAACAGAATCATCTTCCATCAGCTTGCTGCCTGGACGATCCAAAGGACGTGACTCATGAACCAAAGGTCTGTGTTGGTGCGTAGTTTTTGCAAGTCTTCGACAATTTACTAATTGATCAAAAAAAATACAAAGATTTCAGTCAAGGAATACATATAGGCGACGCCTCCGCCCACAAGGCGAGTAGAGCCCTCGCAGATGGTCGTCCCACCACAGGTTGAAGAGCCGGGCCGCTGACATCCGGATGTAACCGGCGCGATTTGAACCTTAATTTTATAAACTGTACAACACAAAGCCGTCGGCAATTCCCGATAGGAGGTGAGATCAACACAATCCAAAGACCCAAGCCCCGTCGTCGTCGCCAGCAAGATGGTCAACATTCCCAAGTGCGTTATGCTGCCCGTACGCCCTCTGAATACATGCTAACCCATTGTCGTTCCCAGAACCCGCAGGACCTGTAAGTTGTGACCAAAAATTATCAGTGAAATCACGCGTTTAATGGGATCGTTTGGGATGGGATAGTCTGCAAGGGCAAAGCATGCAAGAAGCACACGTACGTCCACTGCACTGAACGCTCTTGTTGAGGGACTTATGGTTCTCTATCCAACACAGTCCCCATAAGGTCACCCAATACAAGAAGGGCAAGGACTCTCTATTCGCGCAAGGAAAGCGCCGTTACGACAGAAAGCAGTCAGGTTATGGTGGTCAGACCAAGCCCGTCTTCCACAAGAAGGTGCGCTGAACACGTTTATTGGCATAATGGGTGATTCTGACGGATATCTCTGCGATTTGACAAAAATAGGCCAAGACCACCAAGAAGGTTGTGCTGCGATTGGAGTGCACTGTATGCAAATATAAAATGCAGTTGACCCTCAAGCGCTGCAAGCACTTCGAGCTCGGTGGTGAGAAGAAGACCAAGGGTGCCGCACTTACTTTCGTACGTAACTTGCACTTCGCCTTGTCTGCAAGTGTAGCTAACATCATGTTATCGATAGTGAGCATATCATATTCGGTTTTCCTCTATGTTACATCCTTTCCTCTCTGTCATCATACTACGAATATGATCCCCGCCTTATGAAGCTCCCATGTCAACGATGGCTGCGCCGTTCAATCCTGTCTGTGGGATAGTCTTTGAGAAGAACTGAATGTGTCCCATTGACTTTCGGTGAACAATATGTCTAACTCGTAATATCAAGATTTCGATTCTGCGATCCTGAGCGTTGTGTTGCTCTCGTTTTTCATCTGCGTATATATGCTATACTCACTGTATTATACTAGGCACTATCTTCGTGTACTTTGATCATGAGTCAATTGACTCTGTCGTGAGTCAAGAACTGCGAGATGGAAACACAAATGCTACCAAAGCTCGAAGGACTGCGCAACTGGATCTAGCTCCAATCCTCGTTGCCACATCACTCCTGCAACAACGGAAAACGAAGAACCTGCGAAGGCTCATTGTTCAGATATGGCGCATGTAAATATGATGCTACTCACACACCAAATCTCCGCTGCTAAGTAGGCAATATTAGCATTGGGCAAGCTCCTGCAGGCCCGTGGACCCATGTCCATCACTTAAGGTCTTGATCATGAGAATGACAGATGCCCATACTCGCCTATCCCCCGCTATATATACGCAAGGCCCAGGATGCATCGCTTCTCCCTATCTATCTCTCACCAACCACGCCCTCGACCTGTTCTGAAGATGGCGCCCCAGGTTAAGAGTACGACGATACTCAAGGAACGCGTGTTCGTTGCTCAAGGGCTCGGAGGCCAAGACGACAACATCGACCTTTTGGGCCATTTCTTCGATAAGATGCGGGAAACAACTGTCGAAACCGCACACATCGACGACTTGTTGACGTTTGCAATCTGCGCACCGTTCTTCGGCGTGATCATGTTGGAGACAGAGAAGACTGTGAATCAGACCTGCGAAGGAAACGACTCGGATTCTGACTATTCGGTCCACGAGGAAGATGCGGAAGGCGAGTTCGACGACGGCGGTGCGGCGCCCAACGGGACGACACCATTGTCGCTCAACATCGGCAATCCCTTCAGTGACGCATATATTGACGTAGATTCTCTCAGCAACGAAGAGAGGGTGCAATTGTGGCGCAGAGCGCTGGCGAACGACGTTCATGCTGAGGTCGAAAACTACAACCCAGCGTCTGAGGCTGCCCGCGACCCAAGCGAACGCAGCTACTTGGTAGATGTGTCGACTGGCGACGGGACAGCCGTCACGGTGTTCACTCCCCCTGTCAGCCCCATGTTCCAGCAAAGTCCGCATTCACCGGGCCACGCGCATCCAGGTCGACTCCCGTTCTTCAGAGAAGACCGCGCCGGCGCCTCATCCAACATGGACATTGACAACACGGGTAGAGGGATGGAGATGGGTGCCGTAACGAGTAATGGATCAGCTGATGCTCACGGGTTCATTGATGCAAGCCCCTTCATTAATTGGTCCATCACATCTCCGACAGCCGAGGAACCGGGACATGGGCGCTTATCGGTGGGAGAGCTCCAGGATGTGGGCGAGTCCTTTGGGGTGGAGCCAATCGCATACGACCATCACCTGAGGAGTTACAGAGAACGCCAGGCCTTTCAAGAAGACACCCTTTTTGGCCGCGAGGGTTTCCTCGGCTACGTCGACCCCCCACCCAGCGAACCTGAGCCCGAGGCCGATGAAGAAGAAGACGGTTCCACTGATGAAGAGGAGAGCGAGGAAGACAAAGAGCAGAGGGAGGTCTTGAGACAAGTCGAGCGATTTCAGGAGCAGCTCCGCCTGAAGAGGATCAAGGAGTACCAGCAGAACCTCCGGCGTCAAGAGAGGCGTCAAGAGAGGCGCCTTGCAAGGCAGCAGGAGCGTACGGAAATCAAAGAATGCAAACCCATTGGCCTCGTTTACCTCTACAGCTCGCAAGCTCCAGAGGACTTCCTCCATATGGGCGAATATAGTATGGCCGTATATGTCCACCAGGAACATCGTTTCCAGCATCTTGTTTGCCCTGCCATAAACCAAGTGGTGGACCTCGCTTTCCAGAACCAAGATTGCCATCGTCTACAGTCTGTCATTGTCGATAATCCGGATAAGTTGTATCTTTTAGAGGCATTTGCGAGAAGGTAGGCCCTTAAATTAAATTGCCCCCAACAGAATAGTGATTTATCAACCTGTTTAGTGGATTCTCGAATGAAGGCGTCAGGCGCCGTGGATATTACAGCAACATCTTCAAGGAATGGAAGGACGTCACGTACTGCGCCATGTTGGCCACAGAATGGGCCCTCGACGTCACGAATCCGAGCGGCCCGCGAAAGGCACGCCTTCGCTCTGAATCTCTGTGGGACGAGGTGTTCACTCGCCATCAGCACGAATGCGACGAACTTCTCCGACTGGAAGAAAAATCCTCCCCGTTGAAACGAATCCCCAGTTCTGAGACTATCAAGGATTATAACATGACGGTGGACAGTGGCGCATCCAACTTCCCCAGCACCAGCGCTAGTGAAGCGGCAGAATCTGAGGCAGGCGTTGCTGGAACCAGCGCGAAGCGCCGCAAGATCGATTCACGCCGGACTTCGATTCGGGAGAGCGTTATGTCAGCGCGATCGGCGTCTATTTCAGCTCGCTCGTCGCAGGTGGACCCCAGCGAAACACATTGGAACTTCAGTATGCCCGCCATGGAGACGGCACCTTTGTCTATCCCATCGCGTGCAGGCAGGCCTATTGCGGGATCTTCCCGCATCCGTCAAGCTTCTGTGAGCGGCTCGAGTACCAGCAGCATCTCCTTGCAAAGTTTCCCGTCGAGTTCTTCCTCCCACTGGGTGGACCTTGACAACGAACGAGAGTAGTGATGGAACGGGGTCAGTGGACTTCAAACTCTCCGTCGTTTGAACTCATACAACTTTGTTATTGCCTTCCAATTGTGAAGCACCATGTACCATATGATTCCTAACTCCTCATGTTGTAAAAATTCAAAAGCACACAATCCACAACTGTTTGTTGTATTCACTTGTAATTAAATATGCTTTGAGTACTAAAATAATTTTGAGTTCTACAATGCAGTTGCCTACATTAGTTAGTGGTACATTTGAATTTTGAGCAATGATATCCAGCAATGCCTTGATTAACTCATAGCAGGTTTTATTCCCATTTAGAGCCCAGTCCTGCCGGCGGCCTTGATAACACCTGTGTTTGATAGCTTCGGCAGCGCCTTTTGTGGCGATTCTGCCGAGGGAGGAGGAAGGAAGCCAGCGCCGACGAGCCAGGCAAGATAATGACCCATGAGTGAATCATCAACAGTCGACGAGGTTGCAACGCCTGCTTGCTTCAACAGAGCAGTTGTGTTCGAATCGTCCAGTTCCGCCGACTTGGTGCTCGTCGGCAGGTCATCGAGCACGAAGTGTAGCAGAGGGAAGAGCGCGTTGTCGCCAACCTCCATGACGTGCTGCTCGAGGCGGCGACGCCAGACGACGTACTCGCACGACTCGGTGGGAAAGCCGTAACGTACCAAAGACGACAGCATGCTGTTAAATGTGGGCGCGGGGCGGGCGGTGATGTGCAGCACAGACTGCGTGGCGTCAGGAAGAGGTGCAACGGCGGCGAGAGTAGTGCAATGTGCGACATGGTCAACGGGTACCATGTTGATGGTGTTGTTAATGTCAGGCACGAGTCCAAGTTGCACGCATCCCTTGACCATACGCCAGATGAAATCGTCCGTATTGGTAACTTGAACGTCATGTTAGTATGAGACTTGCGATCACGTAGATGATACTCACCAGCTGTATGCGAGTCTCCGACCACATAACCGGGGCGCACGATATGTCCTCTCAGGCCACGTTTTCCGGCTTCGAAAAGGAGCTTTTCCGAAACCCACTTCGACTGGCCATAGCCGCTCTTCAAGGCATGTCGAGCGCCCTCCAAATCGTCGTCCTCGGGAACACCGTTGGACGTCGAGTTCGTGCGCGCAAGTGACTCAGACAATTGCACATAGTGCTCTGTGTCGAGAGCGGAGGTGGACGAGACGAAGACGAGACTCTTGGGCTTGCCGGTAGACGCAAGGTTCATCGCGGTGATTGTGCCGAGCACATTAGGCGAGCGAAGTTTCTCGTAAGGGAAGACCCAGTGGACCTATAAGTGTATGTCAGTTACGCGATTTGAAGCGAGGTATGAGTGCGCTTACCAAGGCCCCATTGTGCAAAACAACATCAGCCTCGTTGGATACACGAGCCCATGCATCTACATCCAGACCAAAATTATCCAGAGCAAGATCTCCGGTGACAACTTCCAGGCGCCCAGCGGCTACCCACTCGTCGGACCATACACCCCTATCAGTGGACCCTTCCTTCAGGCGCTGTAGGCCTTGCTCGACAGTCTTACTACGAACAAGGCAAATAACCTTCTGGACGCGTTCCTGTCGCGAGAGGAGATCGCTCAACACAAACGCACCAAGGAAACCGGTAGCACCAGTAAGGAACACCGTGATAGGACGGTCGTTGAAGTCCGCAGGGGGAGCAGGGTACGAGGGCTTCAATGTCTTGACAAGGCCCGTAAAGTCGTCGCCATACTCCACTACAGCTGCCTTAACCTCCGCGGTAGCTCCAGCCGGAGCAGGAGCAGACGATAGGCCAAGGTCGCCAGTGCGGATGGCGTCTACGGCAGAGACCAGGCCGGCAATAGTGGGCCGCTCAAAAATGAGGCCCAGTGGTGCTTCAATCACAAATACCTTGCGGATCTCGAAGATGAGGCGCGTGGCGAGGATGGAGTGACCACCGAGGTCGAAGAATGACTCGTCCACGGGTATAGGTTTAGGTGCGGTCGGCAGGATGGTGGACCAGATGCTCTGCATCGTGATTTCGGTGGGGTTGGTGCCAGCGCTAGCAGCTGGTGCGGCGAAGGATGCTTGTGCAGTATCGGGGAAGGGAAGGGCGGGCTTGTCAATTTTTCCATTGGGGTTGAGAGGCATGCGCGCGAGAGGAACAAATACTAGGTCAATGTTAGTATCTCGTAATACTGGAGAAATGAGGAGACGACTTACACGTTGGTACGCTGTAGCTCGGCAGCTTCTTCTTCAAGTGTTCACGAATATCCTTGATAAGTTTCCTGTAGCGTCTCATACCCTTAACCAGACCCTTGGCATCCTCGTCCTCAGCAGGGAAATCGCTGACATATTCATCCAAGTTAGGTCCCTCCAGAGGCACGAAGTAGCTGACGAGGATCTTCTCTTCGTCCTTATCTCTTCGTACGAGGGTAACATTCTCCCGGACCAGCGGGTGCTGGCTCAAGTGGGTGTCGATTTCGCCAAGCTCAATACGGAAGCCGCGAATCTTGACTTGATCGTCCGCGCGTCCGGTGCACTCAACAATACCACTGGGCAGGTAACGCCCAAGGTCGCCCGAGCGGTACATGCGATCGCGAATGCCCTTCCAGTGTCGAGACTCCGGGCCGGCAAGGCCATTCTCGGGGTGGAGGATGGTATCTTTGCGCTTAGGCGCGTTCGCGGAGAACCAGTTGACCACGAACTTCTCTGCGCTAGCGTCCTGGTCGAGGTAGCCTTCTGCCAAGCCGCCAGAGCGCACGTAGATCTCCCCAACCTCTCCGATAGCGCAGGGCACATTGCGGTCATTGCGGTTGACAACGAGGAGCTGCACGTCAATCATGCCCTCACCAGCGGGCATAATGTCCTTTTGCGTCGCGAGGAAGGTGGAGTCCTGGGACACGGGCGTGATAGCGAAGTAAGACACGGCGCGCTGCGTCTCGGTAGTGCCGTACATGTTGATGATGCGGACATTAGCGGCAAGGGCCTGCAGGCGCAGACAGTCGCGCTTGGTGAGGACATCTCCGACGAAGAACGCGTTCTGTAGAGTCGGGATCTGGCGCGTCGCCTGCGCAGACAAGAGCTGACCCATTGCTGGTGTAAGATGGGTCACGGTGACTTCGCTGTCCGCCATCCACTCTGCCAGACGCCCAGGAGTACCAATATCGTCAGCGGTGGGTACATGAAGTTGAGCACCAAGGAAGAGAGGAGTGAACACTAAGGACAACACCATTAGAAACCACATGTCTGAAGAAGTCTAAACGGTACTGACTATCTCTCTGAATGGGGTCGTGAGCAATTCCGCTGAGCATCGTGAACTTCGAGGTGTCATCCAAGCCAAATCTTTGGCCCATCCAAGGGAAGAAATGCGTCAAACTGAAATGACGGCCTCTGACTCCCTTAGGAATACCAGTACTACCGCTTGTGAAGGACAGCGTTCCGACGCTGTCTGGTCCAAGTGCAACATTAGGATCTGTATCTCCGAGTGAGCTTTGGGCATGGAGAACGTCTTCGCCATTTGCGCTGGACCCGCCAGCGATGGTGCCGTCAGGGAAGACCTCCAAGGCAGGCACTTCGACTTTGATCTTCAATTCTTCGGAGAGGAACTCGCGAACAGATGGACCAATGGCGCCTGCTCCCCTGAGGATGACAAGACCGCGAGGCTGCGCGACACGAAGGTAGATGATTTGACGAGAGGCGGGATACGCGGGATCTGCACTGGGCGTCAATTATATTAAGCGCCGATGATATTCCCACGTACCAATCACAGAGAAAGTCGCGCCTGCTTTGAGAACAGCCATAACCGCGACAACCAGATCGACACTGCGGTGCGCGTACACCATCACAACCTCCTCTCGCTGGATGCCATTTTTGATGAGGTGGTGTGCTAGCACGTTGGATGCACGAAGGATCGCGCCGTACGAGAAGGTGATCTTCTCCTGCGGGCTGGTGCCGGGAACGCTCTGAACAACACACGGCCGCTTGGGGTTCTGGCGCGCATTGCGCGAAAATACGTCGGTAATTGCGCCTTTCCATCCGCACCAGTTGAGATCAGCCGTAGGATCAGGCAGCAGAGCCTTCTGGCTGGGCGTCGACAACGGCACGGCACCGACAGGCGCGAGCGGGTTGCTCGCGACCTTGCGCAAGAGCACGGAGAGCTGTTCAATAAAGGTCGATATGCGCGCGCTTGTGAACAGCAGTGAGTTGTAAACGATGCGCAGCGAGATGTGAGGCGCGAGCGATGAGCGCGTCGTTGTGGGCGGTCGGGTGATGTACACAGTGAGATCGGAGGTGACGTTTGTGGATCCAATAAAATTATCCGTCGGCTCGTCTGTCTCGTCGAAGAATCGAACGCGAAAGAGCGGCGCGTCGTTGGCGTCCTCCTTGCCCTTGCGCAACTCGCGCGTGATCACATCGTAAGGCAGCGCATCGGCCTCTGCCTCGCTCTCGATCTGCTGTACGCGTCGCACAATAGCCCAGTACGGGTCGAGAGGCTCGATGGGGAACCTCAAGATGAGCGGCTCACGCGCCGACGCCGACGATGATCCAACGACGATGTCTGTGTCGCCCGTGTACCTATGCAAAAGTACTGTGAACGCTGCCATCAAGAGATGAAATGCCGATGGCCGCTTCGACGTCGCCTCTGCCTCGTCCTCCTCGTCTTCATCGTCCTCCGAGTATAACACAAGTTTGAGAAGGCTGATGGATGTCTGCTCGGAAAGTCTGGCAAGATGGACGGACTCGATCAGCCGGTTTGCACCAGTCGGCCTTGGGTAGTCCGTCGGAAGGGATATAGAGGGTAGATTTTGGAGTCTGGCGACGACTCTGTTCAGACGCTCGGCCGCCATGATAGTTTTGGAGAAAGGTAAGAGCGAGTCATTGCATATTCTAGCCGTTCGGTATTATCGGTTTTTTTGGGTTCACATGATCGATCACGATCGGTAGAAAGATAGGGGCGAGACGCGTCGCGTCGGGAGCTTCAATTAGGCGTTGAGTTACACTGCTTTATTACTGTTGAGGGGATTCTTCATACTTCTCAGAGTTGTGGTCCTATTGAAATACGTTTGATACATAGTAGGTTTACAAGATATTCACGGTTTGGCCCTTCTTCATTTACTGAATCAATAAGGTATATAAAAAACGCACGAAGAAGCCTCGAGTATTTAAACAGCTCTTCATGCTGCAAGAAATAAATACTTGAGCAAGCCAAAACCGAATGTTGAGCAAAGTAATAGACAAGGCTGATGGGTATCACAAGGAAGTAATCACGCATGATGATCCGACGATATTGACGACGGCTCGGGTGTATCAATAGTGCTGCTGGAAGAATTATCGGTGCTTTCATTGATGCTGCTATCCACGTCGGCGCCCGCCTGGATCCCAAGCAACGAACTGTCAGACAACTGCCATGCAAACGACAAGTGACCTCTGATAATGCAAATGGGGTACATACCTTTTCTGGAGCTCCGTCTCGGTGGAGCCTATCTGTTCGTGTTTCGGTCACAATGAAGACATCAATAGGGCCCTTCGAGTGCGGTGAGTAGCGGCCACGGAACCCACTCCTCTCGTATAACACGCGACCCCCCTTCTCGTTTCTAACCTCAGAGGTGGACTCAGGTGATTGGTGTAATAGTGCGCGGCGTGAGTTGAGTCTTTCAGTGGGGAAATAGATTAGCACCTGACTTGCAGCTCCAGTCAAAAAGATTGTGGAAACTTACGAGGAAAGGAACGTAGTTGCGTAGACTGGCGAAGCGTTGCCGAAAGGTGATTAGCCAAACTAGGACATGAAACTAGGGAACAAACTTACGTCGGCTAATTAAGAAGCACAAAGCAGTGTAGACCCATGTGTGTGGAACGACTACGTACTGTTGTCGGTGATACAGTCAGCGCCTGCTTGTCAACAGTCATAGTAAGGTTCAGACTGACTGTTATCAATGCAGCGACTGCAATGAGGCTTCAAAAGAGCACAATGTCATCAGCACGAAGTTGACTTGTCAACCCAGAACGGATACAAGACATACCTCGTCAACAAGCCAGAATTCAGTGATAGGAACATCAAGTAGTTGATAATTTCATCGCTCCTAGAGTTGCAGAAATTAGCAACCAATCAGGATCAGAGTGCGCAGCACTGATCATACCTCTTGATGCCTGTCCGCTTGATGTGGAGAAAGTAACAAAGAGAAAAAGCCACGGACGTATCACAAAGTGCTGCGCTTCCAAGTCGAAGATAGGTTGGTATCTATATATATAGTGGTCAGTGCTCATGGATTGGACATATAGTTGGAGCCAGATAACACGGAGAGCGCGATGTGAGAGAATCTCACCTTGGCGTTAAGGAAAGTCGCCTCTTTGCCTAGAAGCAGGAGCTGTATGGCGGCAACTGTGCATAGATTCAGTCATGTATTGAGTCTCAACAAATAGATGCCTGTTTTAGTAGGCCAGCACCCAAATGACTAACCTTGCCCACTCACGAAGTGGAGAGACGCGAGGGAAAACTATGCCATGTAAATCGAGGTGAGACTAAGACACGGGGGTGCCACCAAATATACGACTTTACCAGGATAGCTGATAGAAAATACTTCCTGTCGCTGACTGAACGCATTTCAGTATTCCGGGAGATAATCGAAACTCAGCTATCAAGAAACGCTCACGTTTGAAGACTCGGAATGTCAGAAAGCTGCGTAGCCGTCGTCAATGACTGTTTGTGCATCGGATATGAAATTGTAGAACGTACGTTTCGGATAGTCCGGACATGATAATCTATCGGTTAAGAAAATCAGCAAGGTGGAAGACCATTTAGCATCCCAAACACAACAAACCGACAGTGCAAGTTCAGCGTTAAGACTCCTAGTGGCAATTGAGCATATTTCGAAATGAGATGGACATTAGTCTTACCACACGGCAATTTTCTTGGAGCCATTGGTAACAAGATAATACCATGAAGCGTGGCCAACAAAGAACATCGAAACAGTGTTCAAAACCCTAAGATTTCTATCAGAGAACTGGCGGTAAAGTATCCAGTGAGGCACGCACACGACAGCCAGGACCTGAAGGGAGGGAATACATCGTGAGTGATAGGCGCATTCTACAAATCAGGCTCGCGACTTACCACAAGCTTGACGCTCAAAGGGTCCTTCTTAAAGCGCCGGTGGTACGTATATGCTTGGCTGAGCATGAGGCTGAACATCCTATTGTACCGAGCGACAGGTCAGATTTTGAGCTCCCCGGGAAATAGTAGAGAAGCTCTCGTACCCTGAAGAGAAGATGACTCCAAGCAAGACCATCCCAAGCGACACCTCTTGCATATGCGTTCTGCCCACCGCCGTAGGCGGCGAGCCATTGTTTGCCGGTGACGACATTGGTACTCTAAGCTGTACGAGAGAGCTGAGGGAAACGAACGGATGGGGTGAGTACGCCAGGTGCCATTGTTACTAGGCCCTCGATTTATAGCCATCCCTGTGCTTGGAGCCCAGTGTGGCAGCCAGTTTCCGGAATTGACCAGATATAGGTGAGGTCTTCCGTATATGGGAAAAGGCTCCCCGAGGTCGAGGGATTAAGGTTGGCAGCCTCGATATCAATACACCACAGAAAGAAAAAATAGCCCACGGATTCAATGTTGCATGTTGTGGATCACTAGAAGCCGGTGTTTGAGCCACAGCTCCCGTATTACCGGAACGACTGATATTCATGACGCTGGCCCGAGCGGTGTTGTGCGTTCGCACGATAAGACATGAATTCAGTGACCTGGCTATCGACTCGAGATACCCACTACATAGCCTGAAATCTTGCAGAGCAGGAGCAGACCGTTGATGGCCACGAAGACAAACAAGGCGACATCATGTTGAAGATGATTGAAGTTCAGTGAAGTATTGATCGACGCTTGGAATCAATACTTGTATTTCCTGGTGATCACACCCCGATTGAGTATTTCCGCAGCAAGTCGGGGAGAACCGTTAGTCAAGGGCTGAGGAGTGGAGTACAGGCCAGAAGCAAGTTCAAGAGAGATCAAACCTCACCAGCATTCATTGAATCGGCGACTGCGAAATGTCGGTAAATGCCGAACTGGACTTCTCCTTCGCAGTGTCGCAACTCCAACGTACCCCAGACTCTACCACCACCAACTCAAGCAGTGTTTCGTAAACATCCCACACCAGCTGTGCAGAGGCTCCTGACTCTTGCAGATAACCTGAAATATTGCGCGCTGAACGTCATGATCCTGAACATTGCCAATTATGACGGCCACCGCATCACCTGTGTTCACCAGAGTGGGACCGATTTACGCCAGATTTATGCTCATCAGACGCTAATTGTAGATTTCTACGGAAAAGGCCATTATTTGAGCTAGAGGGGGTCAGCACTGACGGATCTTTGTGCATTGTGTAGTCACCAGGCACCACTGCAAGTCAGCTATAATAGCTTTGAGACCAAATCGAGTCTCGGTTATCCCCGTCTCTGTCTTCACCAAGTGCGTGCCTTCCGTCCACTACTTACACCCAAAGATTGAAGATTTGACCACCCCCAAGGCATACTTATAGAGTTTGGATTGCGACGGAAAGACCGGCCCGTAGGCAGAATTGTCGGGTTTGAAGACACGCAGAACAGCGCAAGTAATCGAACGAAATTTTGGGTTCTATGACCTGAACGGAACTAGATGCAAGGATACAATGCAAGCTACAGAGGAAAACGGTCATGAAAGTTCTCAGTGCCGAGCAGGTTTTGGGGTGGTGCAGATCTTCAAGACCCCCACATGACGTTGTGCCTGTGAACCGAAGGCGAACAAGCTTGATTTCCAACAGTTCATAATGGCTACATGATGATGGAACACACTTTCCAACCATGTTCCATCTCAAGCGCGCTATTCCTGCCCCCTTCAGACGATATCTAACACAATCAGCCGTATTTGGCCCCCTTGATCCACCATTATCGTACAAGACACTGCCCCAGTTCTTCGAGACAGAAATAGTCAAGAAACACGGGGAGAGACCGGCCCTCATCTGCAGAAAGGAGGCCCTGGGATCCCATGGAGGGGCGTCGTCAAGAAACTTGGGTGTCTCGACGCATCTTGCCTGGGACTTCCATGAGTTCCATGGGCATATAAACGCGCTCGCGAGGGGCCTTTTGGTTATGGGTGTGCAGAAGGGTGACCGCGTCGGTGTGATTATGGGGAACAACAGGTGTGAAAGCATCGGTTTTATATCATGATATGCATTTTGAACTTATGATCGCAGCGCATACGCCATGCTTCAGTGGGCTTGCGCTAGCATTGGCGCTATTCTGGTGACGATGAATCCTGCATATCGACTACCGGAATTGGTCAGTATGCCCCGACCCCAATATTTGGCACGCCTGATACGTGTGTTATTATAGGTCGCGACTCTCAATCTGTCTGGCGTCAAGCATCTATTCGTCGTGCCGCAATTGCGTTCATCGACATATGTGCGCACCCTAGTGGAAGCCTTTCCCCAAATCGTCAGCGCACGGCCAGGCGAGATGCAAATTGAGAAACTACCGGAGTTGAGAAACTTGATTGTTGTTGACAACGCAGACGAACACAAAGACTATCTTCAGAAGACGGATGTCAAAAGCATGATTGATTGGAGAGAGGTTTTGATGTGGCGGGAAGATGTCCGTGAAGCAGAGATGCAGAGAGAAATTATCCAGGGGCAGAACAAAGATGAAGTGATCAACTTGCAGTTTACCAGGTGTGTGTTTTCGCTGAATATTCTGTGTGAAGCCGCTGATGACCTTCTAGCGGGACTACTGGATTGCCCAAGGGGGTATCAGTAAGGCACACACATTCTCCTTTCAACGCGGTCTGACCGTTACAACAGCTCACGCATCACAATTTGCTCAACAATGCTATATCAATAGGCCGCTGCATGCGCCTGACGAACAAAGATATCCTCTGTGCGTTGTATATCGTCGCTGACCACTCCGGCCAAGGACTGATACTTGCCCCGTAGGCAATGTTCCGCCCCTATTTCACTGTTTTGATGAGTCTTTCCCCGCAAAATGACGTCAGGAGAATTGACTTACCCGTTTTTCCGAATATACGCCTCGTACTGGGCAACCTCGCTGCATGGACGCATGGGTCGTGTATTGTGTATCCTTCGGACACCTTTGACCCCCCTGCTATTGTTGACGCGGTCATAGCTGAGAGATGTACTGCCTTGCACGGTGTCCCGACGCATTTCCTTGGCGTGCTTTCGGAGGTTGAGAAACGGAGGTCGGAGGGCAGAGACGTAAACATGAGCTCGCTGAGGTATGTTACTCATCTCATCTTTCGATACGCATGTCTCTAATTACATTAATACAGGACAGGAATTGCAGCGGGCTCACCCATCCCTATTGATCTCATGAAGAGTCTTATTGAGAAGATGCATTTGAGAGACTTGACGAATGCCTACGGGATGAGTGCGTAATCACGCATTGGCTAGCAAACCCTTCTACGAGGTTAATATATAAATTGCAGCGGAAACGAGTCCAGTAGCGTTCCAATCAACGCCGGATGACCCCATCCTCAAACGCGTAGAAACTGTTGGCAAAGTGCAGCCGCATGTTAAAGCAAAACTCATAGACCCGAACGGCAAGGTCGTCGACATCGGAAACCCTGGTGAGATTTGCATCGCAGGATACCTACTACAGAAAGGGTCAGTGTTGATGACTTGAAGCGAGGCATTGATTTGAATCTGTTGACTAGGTATTGGAATGACGAGGAGCAGACTCGGAGCGCGATGAAGAAGGATGAGAACGGGACACTATGGATGCATACCGGAGATGAAGGCATTATGGACGAGGAAGGTTATCTCAGAGGTGAGCCCACTTGACCTAATTAGAGCAAGCCTGTCTGAGAGAGTTATCATCTAGTTGTTGGACGCATCAAGGTAGCTGTGCTGTAAAATGATCTTGCCCCACATATACTAACCCACATCCAGGACATCATCATCCGCGGTGGCGAAGTACGTCGTGACTTCAGATAACCTGCGCTGCATTCAGTTCTGATACTTCACAGAACCTATTCCCAGTGCAGATTGAAAATGCATTGACGGACCACCACGAGATCCGCGAAGCAGCTGCTGTTTCGGTGGCGGACCCCACCTACGGCGAGGTGGTCGGCGCATGGATCGTGCGGGAGCCACACACGAAGATGTCGCGCGAAGATGTGCGCCAGAGCGTGATTGGCCGCATAAACCCCCAGGTAAGTTGGCACTATAGTCCATCGCGGACATCATTTTATACCGTCTGATAGAATGCCCCCGCTTGGGTATGGTTTGTGGGTGAAGATGGTGCTCCTGAAGAGCTCCCGAAGACTGCGAGTGGAAAGGTTATGAAGCATGTCCTCCGAAAATGGGCCAAAGAGATGACCGCGAAAAACCTGGGACGGGTCACCAAATCGTAGCGGCTTCGCATTTACATTTCAAATTCAAATTCGAGCCAACCCGTAAAGTCTACTCGAAGCATGAATACTGTGCACAGTTTTCCTGGAGCTGTCCAGATCAAGTCGCGATCGCCGAGAGAAATCTGGAACGCGGTCCGACCCAGGTGTGAGCGACGTTCAGGCTGCTGAACCATGCAGTTTACTCAAGGCTAGGCGCTATAGAGGACAATTTACCATCATACTAGAACATCACGGACGTCCCGTTGGAAATCCGTTCAAGTAGAAAGCATTTGGAAAGCAAGCAGAGGAGTCGATTCTCGAAGCGCTTAGCGGCCCGCCGAGGTTTGGTTACTGTACACATTCGGCATATAACGTGACACCAAAATGAAAGTGGTGAGACCAAGGTTCTAGGCGAAGACTCAAGAGCTGGCTTAAAGATTTCCATTTCTCCATCTCTTTTTTCGTTCACTCCCCCTTCCTTACTTCCATCATGTCCAAACGCATCCGTATCTATACCGCAGAGGACGTTGCATCACATACTCAGTCCTCAAGCTGCTGGATTTCGAGGAATGGCAAGGTCTACGATGTGACGGCCTTCGTTGGCGACCACCCTGGAGGAGACGAATTGATTCTGCAACATGCAGGGAAGGATATTGGAGGCATCATGGAAGATAAGCTCGAACATGAGCATTCGGACGCGGCATATGCAATGTTGGACGAGTATGTCGTTGGAAGACTTGGCAGTCCTGAGTCCATAGTTCGTGACGGTATGTCGCAATAGCTGCTATACCTTTCAGTTTGCTAAAAGCAATGTGGCCGCAGACTGGGAAGCCCCAGATGATTTCCATCCAGATGCAACAGACTCGGAGAAGGACTATGAGAAGAATGCGTTCCTCGACTTGCGCAAACCACTGCTGCGGCAGGTATGGGAGTCCAACTTCAGGTACGTTCGGACTAGTCGGTGTGGCTGTATTCGCGGCTCATTCGTCCACAGCAAATCATATTATCTGCAGCAAGTACATCAGCCTCGTCATTTACATGAATCTGCGCGTCTATTCGGTCCAGATATTCTAGAAATGTGCACGCGAACAGAGTGGTGGGTCATCCCCGTGGTCTGGGGACCTATCACTATCTACCTGTTCCTGCGGTCATTATTCCAATTCACGGCGCCGCTGCCCAGCTTCTTCGAACAACCTGCACTGCCTATTTCCTTCGTCAGCCTCATTCCTGGTGATGCTTTTGCAAAGACAATTGCATGCTTCTTCGTAGGGAATATCATCTGGACCATCCTTGAATATGTCATGCACCGGTTCCTGTTCCACATCGACGAATTCCTTCCAGACACGCCAACCTTCATCCTTTTGCACTTCCTCATGCACGGTATTCATCATTACCTGCCCATGGACCGGTATGCGTTCAATTACCTTCGCAGGAGGCTCACAGCTAACTCTTTTCTAAATCAGCCTCAGACTTGTTATGCCACCAACCCTCTTTTTCGTTCTCCAACTGCCGTTCACTCAGTTGGCGTACGCTCTGTTTCCTGTTGCAGTGGCCAACGGTATCATAGCAGGAGCCTTTACCTTCTGTAAGTTTTCCTCTCATTTGCATCTCTGATATCTACTGAATTGGCACAGACATTGGGTACGATTGCATGCACTACGCTCTTCACCACTCGAAGCTGCCAGCCTATGTCAAGGAGATGAAGAAGTACCACCTCGCACACCACTACAAAAACTTTGAGCTAGGATACGGTGTTACTAGTGAGTCCTTACAGCAGTTCATACGCTCGGCCGTGAATCGAATCTCATGTATCTTTTCAGGCAAAATCTGGGATATCGTGTTCAACACTGTGCTCCCTGTCTAAGACTGCGTTCTTGCATTCTTTTCCCCCACCCGCTCTTTGATGCCCTACCACTTATGCCTAACACCGGATTTACAACATAGATTACACGTTGACATGACATTTACTTATCTATAAAATACTATTCTGACGTGCTTCAGCGTGCTTTGTGACGCTTTGGACGATGATGCCGCTCTATGATACCCACTGCCTAGTATTCGAGATTGTTTATTGATTAATGACCTAATTCTTTTCGTCTTGATGGGGTGTACCCTTCGTAAATTGTCCATGCCCGAAGAACGACTGTCGACTCTTGTTCACCTTTTAAAAGCGCGTTTGCCAGGGGCTTGCAACATGCATTTGCCAGAATCTGATGCGTGTTCAAGTACCGATGATGGCTGTGCCTGATGGTGTTACTACTCAATTGGTATTGGACCACAACCGCTACTTTACAATGACGACGTTCTGGTCCATTTCCTGAACTGATAACTGCAGCCTGCGAAGAAAAGTACATCCTATACCCCATATACCCCCGACATCGGACACTAGCAACTATCAGCGAACTACTATCACTAACCAATAACCCATCCAACTGCTTCCAAATACTGACTGGCATGTCGAGATTGAACTTCGAGGTGGATGAGGCAACCCTGCTACAGAAATATAACATCGGGACACTGAATCCAAAGTGAGCGACCTTTGTGCTAGACGTTGAGCAGAATTGACGGACGTATAGGACATGGGAGGAAGTGAACCACGAGCTGGAGGGCTCTGTGGCAGGCGCTCTGATGAGCCCCACGGGCCTGAAAGGAGAGAGTGAAGGAGATCCCTTGGGATTTGGGAGCAATGTCAAGTATGTCACCCTTTCGTGTCTATTTCGGCATGAAGTAACTGAAGTAGGACCAAAGACATGGAAATGGAACTCAGTGAGTAGTAGTCTATTTCTTGCTAAGTCCACTCTGCTGACTGTTGCACAGAGGCTGCCTGTTTAATAACTTCCAAGTCCTTCGATCCCAAGGTATTCTTATCGACTATGCACCCGAACGCCACCTACCAAGACCTGGCCAGAGGAATTTCGTTTCTCCAGAACTCAATCGAAGCACACTCCGAGGCGCTTCGAATTCTTGTCGAGGATAATTTTGACCGTTTTGTTGCGGTTAAATCATCAACAGATGGTATGCGGCGGTCTTCGCAATACTTACCCTGACTAACATGTCATAGCCCTTTACTCCGAGATGAAAGAAGGTATCCTCGAGTCGAAAACGGAGTACGCTTCACGGCCTTTGCGTGAACATCTCAAAAGTGGGAAAGTTTCGTTTAATTTTCCGACAAAACGATTGACCTGTCGTAAACAGACGGGTCGCAAAAGGCTGATCAAGTATTTTTGCCTGTCCTTGAGAATTCAGCCAAGGCGGCGAAGCTGCGGACAACTCTCAGCATCTTCGAGCGATCCAAATTCTTTTTCAATCTCCCCAACTTCATTGCTGAATCCGTAGAAGTCGTAAGTTTCCGTTTCAAGCATGAAACCGTGTCACCGCGCTGACGGAAACCTTACAGGGACGTTATGAGATTGCGCTGCGTGATTACAAGAAGGGAAAGTACTTGCTCGAGAACAGACCCGGACAATTGCTGCCGATTGGGAACAGCAGAGACAGCGCCGCAGTAACGGAACAGCAGCAAAAGCGTGTGCTTGACAAAGTCTGGGGGATCGTGGAGAAGGCAATGGCCGACATGCGTGGCGTTCTCATTGCCCAGCTACAAGATTCATCACGAAGCGTGGAGGAACAGGAAAAAACAATTGAGTACGTTCCTTCTTTCATTCTACATCTGTTGTATAGTAACTGCGAGGATACAGGGTGCTTCTTGAACTACAGTCAAATGACGAACCTGTTTGGATCTACTTTGATAGCCACCATGCCCAACTGTTGGACCAAATGAACAAATCTTATCGAACCTCTCTATCCACCATTGAAGGTAAGTGTTGGGTTGAACCTCAACTTTTGTACCCTCTTTTTACCGTGTTTGATTGCCGGTTGACTTCCATCTGCATCAGCGGCTTTGAAGCAAACAAGGGTTGACGCCACTGTCGACGGCGCACTCACCACCTCACTTCAAACACAACTGCAAAGCGCCGTCATATTGTTAGAGAGTAAAAAGCCCGACGCCGTTATTGGTACGTGCGAGTCAATACATTATTGCACAGACCTCCTTCTTAAACATTGTTTCATTCACTAGCGGAGTCGCCTGGTGCTCCAGTGTGGAAAGCTGCTTACGATATGGTCAAAAACCTCTCAGAGACCATGACTGCATCGCTGCCAACTTTCTGGAAAGTTGCGCGTAGTTTTATGGACGGAAAATTGAAGAAGGTAAGCTAAACCTTATTCAGCCATTCAAATTGAACTGATTTGTGATTATATAGTCGTCAGCTCAATCCACAGGAACACGCAGAAGTGCATCACAGTGCCGAACAATGGCTCTGGATGTCGTGAAGCTGTACATAAGCTTGATTTCACAGTTCTTCATGTTATCGGATGTCGCTGTGATGACGACGCTGCCAAACGGATCTTCTTCGTCCCCTCACCATCTCCCGGAGAATGCCCATTCACTGTGCACGGCGTTTTACCTTCAACAGATTCTCTCCGAGGTGAATGACACGGTAACGGAATTGAACTCAATGGAAATCTCTCAGGAGACGGGTGTAAAGGGCCTTTTGGAAAGCCTGAGGTGGAGATTCGAGGACATCCTTCTTCAAGTTTGGCAGCGAGGTAAAAGTCAAATACCCGTCTACTCATGTTCCCATGTCTTGACGTGAAACCTCTCTTCATAGATGCCGTGCTCTTCTATTATCTCGAAACGTGGACTTCGAGCCGAAACGACGCTTTCACTACACACTATCTCACCCATATCGAGGCTTACCAGCGCTTTATGTCGACCGCTGCTTACAAGATCGCGGGCGGCATCGAGTCACCGTCATCTCTTTCTAAAGCACCAAGGCAAAACACCATTCCCCAAATCTTCGTTACCAAAATCACCAAAGCATTCATGGATGCATTGTATGCATTCCTTGATGGCATGATCTTGCTCGCGTCCAATGAATCCCCGATCGCCAAAGGGCAAGTGTCAACACTTATAGTGGCCGAGGATTCAAGTCCTTTGGAATCATTAGATCTCAAGGATGGGGTACGTAACTACAACCTATATCCATTTCTTGAGAAAGTGCACCATGCTGGAACATTTACTAGGACACGCGCTTGTTGCTCGTAATCTCGAACTTCGGACAACTTTCGAAAGTTGTAATCCCGAGCATGTTGCTGCAATTGGAAACAGCATTTGGTGTATCTTTAGCTGAAGACAAGAAGGTTTGTTTCAATCATTGCCATTTGTGAGACGCTAATAACGCTTGATCCAAGACCTTAATGACCGTCGTTGTCGAATTAGACCGCTCTCTGTTCGACGGTTATGTGAAATCCAAGGGAGACAAAGTGAAAACCATTGTCCGTGGCGGTATCCTCGAAAGTGATATTGATTGGTATGAGACGCAACAGCCGACCGGTAGGCAGCCTCCCAAATCAAATATCATCTTTCTAATGGGAAATCCTTCCAGATATACGACCGTACATGTATGAGACTTTGATTGCCCTTGTAGGAGTACACGCACAAGTCTGTAACATTGCCGAGGGCCTTCTGGATAGAACCCTGAACCGCCTCGTCGAAGACCTTTCTGCCGAGGCCCTCAAATGCTTCCGACAGGTCAAACGCTTTGGCATGGGGGGAATGCTCCGAGTAGGTCGTCTTGCCCATATCATTCCAAGGTATAACACTTATTGTTTCTTTGCGCTAGGCCACCCTTGAGATTGAGTTCATGCACCAGACTTTGGGAAGGTATGTAACACCGGCGGCCGCGAAAACACTTTCCGAGCTCTACAACCGGATATCTCAGGCGTATACACGCAGGCCGGGAGATGAAAGTTTGCAGACCAACCTTGATGGTGTGAAGAAGATTCTTGCTGAGACGCGCCGTGCAACTGGCATAGAGTTTTTGTGCTTCAGGCAGACGAAATCGACCTCGTCCACGAGTACCTCTGGTGCACGTTCAGCTCGAACACGGGACAAGGATGTTCCCAGAGTGGAGAAAACCTAGATTGTCGATACAGATGTATATACCCCATATTGGTTACTTGTATTACACGTCCAAATGACCATCAACACATGTTCAAATCGTCCAGGTTTTATGATGGTGAATGTAGCGGTGAACATGCGGCTTAGATTTGGTGTGCAGGTTGTAATCCAAAGTATCAGTGTGAGCATTGTCAGAGTACCATAGCTTATTTTGGTGTGGAGAACATCTTGAAGATGTATTTAGAATCAACGAGTTATTCATAACAAGGCCTATTTATACATGAGACGGATAACAAGATAGGGTCATCGGCATACTCATCCAGCAGCCATCAGGTCAACGAGAATAGTTATTATGCCCAACACTAACAGAAAACATGAGGCAAGATAAGTATACCAGGGGCGGCCATGACTCACCTATTTCGATACCAATGAGGAGGATAACGATTTGCTCTAATCGCTCGGAGTGTTTACTCAAGACCGATTCTTTCAGAAGCTGCAACATGTCTTGAAGAACCTGTCATGGCGCTGTTAGCGCCTTCTCGTGGAAAGCGATTAACCAAGAACCAGCGAGGACACGTACTTCCACGCGAGTATTAAGCAGGCTGATTCTCTGCGGGATTTCTAGGTAACTCCGCGCAGCATCATACAACGGTTGCAAATCCGGATAACTCTGGAAGATAAATCAGACAAAAGCTTCTATGACTGATTAGCATGATGAAGTACTAACCCAAAAGACTTCCTAGTTGGCGAGGGGACGAGTGAGATGGGCAAGTTTGGGTGGGGGCTTCGGATGACTTACTGGTGAATCAAGAACCGACCCAACCGAGTTGATATTTGTGCGAAGAAGGAACAACTGGCCGATCTGCTGCATGATCTCTAACCGGTGGTGATGCAATTTGGGGTGAGAGGTCAACAGTTGTATATGTCCCGACGACGGAGCCAACGAACCTTTGTGTGGCATACCAATTTTGCCTGTTTCGCTGATAACTTCGGGTATGTCCTTTGTTTCTTCAATTTTTGAAGATATCAACTCTTCGAACTAGTTTTTGGAGAAAAATCGGTGAGAAAGAAGCCTGAAGCCTTGATTGTAACTACCAACCAATGAAATCTTGACAGACTGAGAAAGTGCATGCGAAAGAGAGAGTTTCGTCCTGTGGAGTATATCAGAGTTTGAGCACAACGATGATGTAACGGGCAGCCTAGCCTTACATATAGCTCGACCCTTTGCGAAGGGTGATAACGTCGTTATAAATACTGTGGTTGCCATTAAACGATGATAAACCGAGAACTACGAAGAGGTTAGCCACATACCGACTATAATTTGCATAATAGTAATTCAAGTCTTCCATCTCAATGGCATCGGGCGCTAAAAAAAATTAAATTGAAGCATATGACGGATGTAAGTGTCGGAGGCGTACCCAATTTCTCAATTTCGAAGCGTTTCCTGTTGAAGCATGAATAAGCCAGCAGCAAAATCTCATTCGAATTACAGAACATACAGAGAAGACAAGAATCTCCTTTCTTGAGCTTCAGTCATGCCCCAAATGACAACCGTGCCATAATTGAAAAGGAATATCTCGGCTTCGGTCGCTGTCGTGTCAAACTTCGTAGATTTTCTCTTCTTCGGTACTTGCTCTTCATCACTTTCGCCATCCTCTCTGAGCTCTGGAATTCCTAGTAGGTCTCCTGTTGGGGTATATGATGGGCCCGGCGGCCGCCGACTGTCTTGAGTATTTGGAGGAGGGTCATAAACATAGGGTGTGTAAATGACTTCGTCAATGAGTTTAGGATCTGTATGATAAGCAGTGCGTCGGGCGTTGAAGAATTTCACGAGGTCGTTCATGCGGTAGGAGCTGGGCATATACTTGTCAGCTCCTTGAAACATCTCGTCATAATTCGGTGGGTATTACCTTGCTGTGGCATAGGCAGTGACTCTAGGCAACGATTTTGCCTTCTTTTTGGTCAATTTAAGCGCGTCTCTGCGAGCAGTGCCTTCTGGGATCAGAGATATTTGATTATAGACCTAATGAATGTCAAAGCGAATAAGAGAAGTTCAAATGTTGAGCGAAGAAACGCGTCGATGCTCATGTCGCGTACCTCCGCGTCATACTCCTGAGAGTCATCATTTTCCTCTACGTCGCCGTCGTCGCTGTCTCCGGTTGTACCTGCGCTTTCCGCATGGTCTCGCGGTGGTTTACTGAACGGCTTGGAAGGCAGAACAGGAAGATCCTCTGGTTGTTCTGGCAGGACTTTCAGCTTCCCCGCGACTTTGGTTGACCTGTTAGCTCCACGAGGCTTGGAGTCGGGTGCTTTAGGATTATTCTTGTTATTTGGTGGCTCCGACATGAGTAGATGGAACTTGTGTTCAAGTACTTAGCAGTTGAATGTCAAGACCAAGTCAAGACCAGGATGAGGTTGGCCCTATGACGCCCATGATCGCATCATAATCCCAACATATTGATTTCGTAATTAAATAATTAAATATTAATATTGTTAGAAAGGCGACAACGTGAAGGTGCACTCGAAAGATTTCTCCAGGCACCCAAGCAAGTTTGGCAGGTTTGTCAGGACTCCTTTCTGCAAATCAATTGAGCTTCTACCTGGTTTTACACCCCATATTTTGTCCTGACTCAAGGCCAACTTGAGCCCACACGTATCGAAAGGCCCCTCTCGAGATTGTTTCCATCAGAACCGTTACTACGCATACCTCGGGTCCTTCGGTGAGAAAGATATGCAAACTGTTGACTGAAGATATACGTACTTTTTTACATATTGGTCGCCGCGATTGACATTGCACCGAGATGCTGTTATGGACTTGAACTATAAGTCAAGTTGAAGTCAAGCAGAACGTTACATACTCCAACCCCCAACCGATCTCCGAGACTGACGAGTTGATGGATGACTGACTCCCCTATCTTCTGTTTCCGAAAGTTTGTGAAGGAGGTGAGCAGAGACGTCCGAGAAGCCCCCGTTCATTACAGGTCAATATCATTAGTGCCTCAGTAATTCTTGTATGAACACACTCCTCCGAGGTTATATATAACTCTCCCATGCATCTCTCAGTCGGTGGGAATGCAATAATCCAGAAATTTGGCGCGCTTCAAATTCTATTATTTAGAGTTGGTCCAATTGATGGCGAGTCCATGACATACTGACATATCTATTTATAGAACGATCGACTTAAAATAGAAATATGTTATTCTGCTTGAAATGAGAAGACGCCACTACTGTGATACAGATGGGGTGTCAATACGCCAGGCTGTGGTAGCTTTGAAGCGTTAACAACTACCTCAATGCTATATTATGGTGCATCTCAACTTTCAATCCTCTTTACTTAACAAGGCGCAACTGTGCCACTGAGACCCAGTCTCATTATTAGTTCACGGCTGGCCTTCCAGGCGATCTTCTACACCTAGAAAGCGCTGGCAATAGAGTATTGCTTCATATGTTAAGCTCGGAGGCCCGCAACCCTGGAAAGTCTTCTCCTTTTGTCAGGTACAACCCCTCCCCCTAGTAAGTTAAGGTCGCAGGCGTGATAATGTCGCTGGAATTAGTTCTACCTTCACCCTTTAAATGACGTCTATGTGACTTAGGAGGCTACAAGTAGGATATACTTATTCTCGTAGCAGCGCGATAAGATTTATGCCTTCTCACTGTTACTGCACGGAGTTCGTGTGACATTACAGAAGCTGTCAAGCCTCGTCAATCGTGACATTATCGAAGACCAAATGAAAATACTACGGCGATTCGATGTGTCCCCCTTTCGGACACGAGTCGTTCGGAAGTATTACAGTTTGGATCTTGATTACTTGCTTGGAGCACATGAAAATAACAAGACTGGGATATCACACTCCGATGAAAGCCTAAATTAATACGCGCACTTAGGGTTGACTTAGAGTCAGTTACATCCAGTCGTGCAAAAGATACCTCCATGCGCAGCGCTAATGTATGTTACTCTCACAGGGCTATTTACGATTGACACTTGTGAGCAGGTAATTGTGTGCCACAATAGGCGGCAGTGTATTCGAGGGAGTTTAGCGCCGAATGTAGGGAAGACTGTGGCGTATCGGATGATCCCTACTGGTTTTCAAATTCAGTGCTTGTGATGTACATCCTTGAGAAGTGATATGTAAATATAAGATAGGAAAGTCCATGCGAGTCGGACAGAGGTGAGTTTGTAGCTACCAGATGTGTCTAATTTTGTTGTTGGAAAGGGAGGGTTCCAGAAGACGAGCCCTCCAAGGCAGATAGCGCGGTAGGTGTCACAGCCTGCGTGAATAGAACCCCAGCCAAAGTAAGTAATGTTGTCTGCATGCCTGGTAGCTCTTCCCCTTGGAAGATATAGTCCATGCGTGACATAATCTATGAAGAGGAGAATTTTCGCAGAAGGAGCTCGTCGGCGGGATCTCGTCGTCGTCCTCCAGTTTGCACCAGGACCTCAATGGGGACAAGCTGGGTCCTCGAGCGATGCATATTGTCATAGTCTAGCCTATTAGGGGGGGACGACGATATTGGACTCGAATAACCTGATGGAATTGGGGAGGAGTGCGTCTGGGAAGGTGGAGGAGGGCGGTGAGTTGATTCTGACGCATGGTGGTGATTTGTCACAATCGACACAGCTGGGTCTCGTGGCTCAGATGGGTGGCCCGGCGCGCCTGGCTGAGCGCTGCGACTGTCCCGACGTGTCCTACCGATACGAGCGCTTCGGAACCAACCGTCGGGGACTACAACATCGCCCACGCCGCGTATGTTGTCAATAGTGTTTAATTCATCAAGCTTTTGTGGGCTAAAGTAGGCAGCTGTGATCGTTGTGTGTCAGAAAGGGTTCAATCAGAGGGGACGTCAACTGACTGAGGTGCCATTTTCTGACGATTCCTCGTGCTCTGTCGGCAGGAAGCGAGACGTGCACGCTATACGTCTGCTTGATTAATCGTTCCGCCTCAGGAACGTTAGCGCGGGTGTCGATAGAGAATGTAGGCCTGCTGCCAATTCGTGCAGCTGGGCGCCTGGAATTCACGCACATGGGATAACAGAACAGTGAACGGTAAGTTAAAGCTCAAGTTGGGCGGGGAGACAGATTCATGAAAAGGGCATAGAAGCATCCCCCAGAGTGGCGTAATTAAACTGAAAGCACTAACCTCATCATCTGTGCCCACGGGGTTACGGGATTGACAAGATCGTCGGTCACGTCTGCGTCCTTCTGATGATAAAAGAGGAACTCCTAAATAGTCAGGATCTGATCAGTACTTTGCATATTGAAGGGATTCTCGAAAGCACTCAACGTACGTCTCTAACCCCTAGATTTTCCATTTCTTGGTCAACAAGTGACGGTTTTTCAGGCAGCCTACTTACGACTCGGACCCCACCCCATCCCATCCGTCCTTCAGAGTGGTACACAGGTCAGATTAATGAGAACTGTAATAGGGAGGACAACATACCAACGCTCCATCCCGAGACCAGTCGGTTCTGTATTGGCGCCGCGTTCCTCCCTAAGAAACATATAAATTGGATATTTGTGAGCTAGCGGAAGACACTCACCAGACGTAGACATTGCCAGCCGCAATATTTCTGCGCTCTTCGGCATCTAGGCGCCTCGTGATAAGTGGTAATGTGTGCATAGCGACACCGTAGAAAACTTGGAGAGCATCTCGTGTGGAGCGAATGCGGATGTTTTGGAGGGTTGGGTGTTGCATGTCGACAAGGTATGTCGTAGTAGAGGGCTGGAGTTAAGGTATAAAGGCCAGATGAAAGCAGCGCCATTTATACCAATTACATCGGCAGGCCAGACCGAAGAGAGCAAAGCGAATCCCAGGAATATTTTGAGTTTGCACTAGGTTGCACACACATGTATTATCGGTTGTGCATCGGATTGAGATCTTGGAATCCCAAAGACGTAACGAGGATTCCAAGCAGTCCACGATAGGGAGGAACCCATAACCTGAGAAAGCATGCGCTTGCAGAACGGGGCGGAGAAGTTTCAAAGGGAGGCAAATGGTCCGTACCTGAGTGAGAAAAGGGAAAATCATATCTAGATGACTCTGTAACTTTGAGCCAATTGTTCGTAGTCTATCTGGGATCAGCGCCAGTAATGCTCATTGTAAGGACCGGCGATACATCTGTTATATGGTTGGCCCCGTTGGCCCCAATGATCAAGGTAAGCTGAATGGAATTGTCCCTTGTGTGTATTAATGGCACTTACTAGTGACGGTACGACAGCATCACATTTTTCCGAGCTTTTGGGTAGCGATATACTGAGATGCGCCTCAATGGCAGTTTAAATTAGTTGATGCTGACGCCGGATTAAAAGGTCATTAGGGAACCCACCGTCATGGAACATTTTAACATTGCGCTGAGCTAAATTAGTCGTCAGCCTCGATGACAATACATATTCGAGCCTTTCGCCGGAAAACCTGTATGCATAGTGTTGAAGGCTATAAGTAGTATACACATTTCCTCTTGACATATCTGGCAGCGCGATCAGGGTGATGAGCGCCTCAGCTCGTGGTTTCTGACGGCCTCAATTGCATGTCACTGAACTGGAGCCTGACATAGTGCTAAGAATACCCTGAATTTAACTTTCAGACTTCATTCTGTGTAAAATCACGTTGCTTACCCGGAAGCTAACAGTGCTGCAGAGAAACGAGGGACTTCATTCGCAGACGCGCATGTTACTGGTGCACACGCACAGCACGCGTGGATGAAATGAATACACAAAGAGAAAGCGCCGGCGGCCTTGTCAATGCATCCGGTGGAAATTACTTGCTGGTCACTAAGCACTTGCTACATTCTGAGAGTGAAGTACATAGCGTGAAGTAGGGCCTGGAGCAGCTCGTGGAACGCCTCCCCGCCACTGTTTTCCGTTTCGAGGAAGACGTTATGGTGTGGCAAAGGGCTAAGCTAGTACCACGATTGTGTGTTATCAATAGAAGTGCAATTTTCAACCGTCATAAACAGTCGGAATACGGCCTTCTAGGGGGTCACGGTCACCTCTTTGGTCAGCATTGCACATCAAAACACTTCTGGACCAACTTACGCAGGTCTGGGTCAGGCCGCCTCGGAATTTGTCAGATGACCATGAGGAGAAAGAAGTGGCGAATAGAATCAATCAACGTAGGGGAAATCTCCATGATGGTACATATTTTTTAGATGAAGTTGGAACTAGTCGGCTGGTGGAAGAAGCTTTGTCAGTCACTTGATGTGTCGATGGATTGTAAGTTTAGGGATGCCGGAGAGGCTTAAAGACAAGGCTACATGTGCAGATCTTCCAGCTGTATTGCGTTCGAAAGAAGGACGTCAAACCAGGGTTAAACGTTAAACCTTGCAGATTTCGGAAACAGGTCGGATATGTCCGCACGAGGAAGACCTCTGTAGACCTGGGATTCGTTCGGAAGGAAGAATATCGAATTACGTAATTTCACATCTTGCCAACGCTTTGACACACAAGGAGACTGCGAGGTGTGAGGAGACCAAGGAGGTCCTTTTGGTTTGATTCAGATAAGGGAGCATTGTCTGGGGTTCGTACATGCCGCGCGCACACCCGGGCATGCCCTGTGGCGGTTTTGCCTTTACAGTTGCTTCGCATCCGGAGAGACCCACACGACATTCACATCGGCATTATCACCAGCGAAATTTGCTCGCACGCGCAACCTTGGGTCAATTTTATATGCCAACGTCTGAGGCCTTCCTGCACATGAAAGCCTTGAATGCCGTGAGGATGGCACTTCTTACCTGGAAACCGACGGAGATGGACAAAATTTAAATACCGGTTGGTTTCCCGGCTCACCAAGGACAGCTGTGGTATGTGAGATTGCATGAGCCTGTGTTCTTGACATCCACTGACGTTCATGAATCGGAGTTTTCGGGCGCAATTCAAATTTCGTTGACGCTGCGGTGTGTGCGTCTGGTGTGCACTTCACCAGACTTCACCGCGTCGGCGGGTCACGATTAAGTAGGGGTGGTGCTCCAATCATAATTTTTTTTTGAGGTACACATGTCTCCCAGAGACTCGTCAGATAGGATGCGTATTCACTCTGCGTTCACCCGCCATTCGATTACTGACTCGGACTTTACATGATTCTTGAAGAGATTGAGACAGTGTGGGTGTCGGACCGACCCATACCCGTTATTTGCTTGTTACGTCTTCCAGAGGGACGTGTCCAGATTTGACCTTTGTTACATTCGCGGGTTAATGTTCAAAGTTCAGTTGGTGTTCTAAAGCCACGTGTAGTTAGGTACAGGATAACATGTATGTTTTCCATGAGAAACGTACCTGCTAGTGGTAAAACGACAGGTAGATAGTCAGGAATCTCCGCATAATGCTCGCGCCCACGGAACGAGTAGCGAACACATAGAATCTTCGAAGCGAAAGGGGCGGGATCTGAGAACCCTTGCAAGGCGGACTAATGGAAGCGCAAGTTGAAACCATAGAATTAGCTAAGGTGAAGATACATGAAACGGAGGCGGTCACCTTCGTACTGCCGCCAGGGATATGAAGTTGCGAGTGTCGTACGAGAGCCTGAAGCGGCAGTTTGACATCTAAAGCAATGCCTTCGTCTCTGTCACCCTCTTCCACCGTTTTGTACATGGCTTCCTGAACAATGAGTCCTTCCTGTTCGGCTTCGTGACGAAGTTGCCGTTTCACTGGATCCTTGAGAAGGGCTGCCACTGCGTCGCGCTCCCTTCGGGCGTCTGTATCTTGTGCAAATTCTTGCTTGATAGCGCGAAGATGACTTTATTGAAAGAGATCATCTGCGTCAAGCCCTGAACGTGACGATAATTGGAAATAGTGCTCACGCTTTTCTCCTCGCTTTACGCTTGGGTATTACGAAGAAATAATACCCAGAGATGGTCGCGATGGAAGGGACAACTATTGTGCTTAATGCCAACAGTGGTGAGAATTGAGGCGATAGTGTAATGGGCAAATTCAATCGCTGCTCCAAATATCCGCATCTACAGCAAAATTTGAGTAAATGGGGAGGATGTCGTTCGACTCGTTCAATGCGTGTGTAACGCACTCAAGATCTAGGTGTATGCCCGTGTTAGTTAGGATAAGTGTCGACGCCATTTCACTGGAACTGTTAGACCAGTGACTACCGATTTTAAACGCAAATCCAGTTCGGGTGAATAGCCCAAAGGTTATGGCGCAGTGAAAACGGGTCGAAAGTTCCAGCAGTGTTACACCGACTTCGGCTACAAGTTGGGGAAAGATGGACTCGAAGTTGAGGCCAAACGTTTTATCAACAAGCGTAAATTTGAAGCCATGTGAGGTAGGAGGACCCCGTCCTGGAGTAAATTGGTCTTCTTGGCCTTTGGGTACGTCGACAACTGGTGGTGAAATATACTGTATAGTCAGCGCCGGGACTTTGGCCAAGCGCAAGGTGATTTTGCCCTGCTGAGGAGTTGATGAAAACAAGCGCCGAGTGTAGGAGATACTCGTGACAGGGGGCGAGGAGGAGAAGTGGAGTGGCTGGATTGATGATTGTAGACTGAGTGCATTATGGGGATCTTCGTATTTTACTTCCAGGCTGCTGTTGAAAGGGAAGAAGATGTTTGTTTTTGCCTGGTGCGCAATAAATGAGTTGGCATGTCAGAAACTATAACAAGATCACTAACTAAGGTGACCAGACGTGGAGAGAACTGGTGGCGAACTGTCCCCAGAAATTGGAAAATGGCCTGTCTGCCTGCGACGGTACTTTGGCCTTCAATTGCGACGGCAGTCTTGCTACTCAATTTTTTCTAAAAAATATTAAAATCGCAGCAATATGTATTCATATTTAGTATGCGAGCATACCTCTATGGCGTAGGACACAGTCCGTGAAACCGTTCGGGTCTGCCAGTATCGCTCATACATTTCAGAGAGCCAGCTTCGGTGTGGTGATTTACCAGCCATGAAAAGAGGTGAGGAATCATAGTGCCAGGTGAGCCGAGCCTTTGGAAGTATTTTCGCCTTAAGCTCTTGTCTTTCTAGCTGTGTCTTATTTTCAAAGAGTAGATCTACCCGCTGGCATGTCGCCATACCAAAGTCAACAAACATAATAGCAATAATGAAAGTAAAGCCTCACCTCCTGCTCAGATAGAAGCGTACGAACATTGTCAGGCCAATCAATTTTGACGCCACGAGGGCCTAGACGCGTTAAAAGTAATCATAAGCGCCGGCGAAACACATACTGAGCACGCGACCCACCAAGTTTGTCATACACTCGTCTGGTAGATGAGCGCTTCCACGTTAATAACGCGTCTCCTTTCATAAGCTAATCATCGTACCGCAAGAAAGGATCGGAAAGGACTAGATCACTCGGTGTTGAGTGTGCCAGCACACGAAAAATCAGGACATGCAAGGCATACCCTGATATGCCTTCTGAATTTTCAAGAACTCTTTCGCCGCGGTTTTCTTGAGTTGTTCGTCCGTTTGCTTGTCCGGATGAAATATAAGAGACAACGACCGATGCCTTTCGTTGATATCTGCCGCTGATGCTTCCTTCGTGAGGTTCAAAACCGCGCTGCGCAACAGCACATGTCAGACACCTCGAGAATGGAACAACCAAGCGAGCTGACATACTACAGGTATCCGTCCTTCTCTTCTAACGCGTCTTGCTCTCGTTCTTCGCCCATGATCGCGCGGAGTTCTGGTCAGCCACAGGAAAACGTCGTGAACGCGAAGGAGGACCGAGATTTGGAAGCCATAAGGTGCTGGGAAAAAGTGTCACCAAGGCTTACATACGTGTTAGCTTCTCCGAACTGTCGCCGTCGAAGTTGGCAGTTTCTCGTCGAAGTCGCTAAGCGCACTACCCCCAGTCAGTTCGTCAGCGAAGAGCAGGAATGCGAGGTACTTCATTAATTTGCATGATGAAGGAGTAAATATAATTGAGTATCTGTTAAAAATGCTGGAAAAATGACAAATTGGCGCCGGAAAGTGATGTCTACAAAAAGAAAGGAGGGAGAAAAATATAGCATAGGCTGCACAGCATTGCACAGGTATATGGAAAGGATCCCGAAAATATGGCGGTATCGCTCTAGATTGAGTTTGCAGCACCCACCATGAGCCATGGGTTGCAATTATTGATCCACATTCACAAATTGAACATGAAGCGAACATTGCTAACAGTCGTCGTCAACAGACGCCTCCCACAGCTTCGCGGTCATGTTCCACACTTTTGCGACGCCGGTTCCCATACTGCGTTTGATGAAGTAAAAGCATCTAATGAATATCCAATACTTCACGAAAAAGGGCAGTCTTACTTGGTTTGCATCACTTGATGAAGTGGGACCCAGATGGCGTCGTCTGTTCGATCTATATTGTCGACAAGATGTGTGGCTTGTTGGAACTGGACTGGGTTTTCTTTGGGGGCTGCGGACTTGCGGCCTTTCCGAGCTGGCGTAACGTTGGGTGGTGACGTGCTCAAGGATGGTGGGTTGTCAGCGCCTTCAATAACAACCCATTGAGGCTTGTACGTTTTGCGTATATGCGAAAAAACATGTATCACGTCGCTGGCGGGTCTGATGGTCGAAATTGCGACTTGATCGTGTGACTGTTCACCCTCACTCCCAGTTCTCCTGCGCTTCGTCTTGGAACGGAGAGAACTACCGGTAAGTACCAGTGACAGGATTTCCTTCACTAAACTTTCTCTCTTTGCAGCGTTGGGAGTGCCCGAGACATTAACCGAGGTGGGAAAATCGTATAGACCTGCTAATAAACCTGTATATTAAGAAGTCGTGAGTGCAGTCCGTAGAAAGCAGAAGTAATTTCCTCACCGCCTTCAGGCCTCCTAATCATTAAAAAGCGCCGCTCTGTTGGCTTCGATTGCGAACGCCATTCGATAACATGAACAATATCTATCTCTTCTTTGGCCTTCTTACGATCCACTTTCATTGGGAATGTCGTCACGCCTTGAGATACAGGAATTGCTTCACAAAGCTCACAGAGGTCTTCGATGTCTGTGATTTCTGCAATGGGATTTCCCTATGATCAAAGTTCACGTCGGCTCAGGGTGACCAGATCGAGACAACGTTACCTCCGTCCCCTCTGATTTAGCCCCTGTACACAATTGGTAGGCTCCGCACCAAGCCTGGAGAGGACATGATTCACATTTAGGCTCACGCACTTTACACACGGTGCTACCCAGCTCTATCAATGCCTGATTTATATCTCCTGGGTATTGGGGACGTTTAGAATCAGTCGCGGCCGTTTCCGTGCTTCCAACACCTGAAATCCTCGATATGATTAGAAAAAGGGGTCAACGGGATTTAGAGGGACATTTCCCGGCGCTGGATTTGTGGCACTCACCTTCTATTTCAGTGTCAGTGTCTACCATGACACGCGCCCCCTCCCAGAGAATGTCGAGGGTTGCCTTGGATTTGGGGGTTGCATACAGAGCCAGAAGCCGGCTCATGAGACGATGAACATTGCCGTCAAGCTATTAAGAGCGTTAACCCACATAACAGCGCATTAATTGCGGGACTTACTACTGGAACTTCCTCGCCATAAGCTATGGAGCAAATCGCACCTGCGCTGTACCGGCCAATGCCAGGAATATTTGCTTCCATGGCTTTAGCGTTATCCGGAAGTCTACCGTCATATTCCTTGACGGCCTTCTGAGCCCCCGCAAGTAGACGACTTGCACGGCTGTAATATCCCAAACCTTTCCAGAGTGCGTTGACCTCGTCGATAGACGCCCCAGCCTGGACAGATGTGATCAGCTGTAAAATCAGACATTTAACGTGAAAATTATACTCACAAGTGCCTGTATCGTCGGGAACCTCGAAGTCTGATCAATCCTCAGAAGTCACCAAGAATCAATTCTAGTGAACTACCTCTTCATCCAGCGATCGTAATAAGGAATAACTGTGGCAACCTGCGTTTGTTGCAACATAATTTCTGAAATCCAAACCTACATGCAAAATCGCTGTTAGAAGGGCGAAAAAGATCATGAGGGCCAAACAAACCTCGTATGCTCTTTGCGCACGCTCAGCCTGTCCAAGAGTCGGATTGTACGGTTTTCGCCAAGGCATTCCACGAGTGGTGTGTACAGTCTCGTACCAGTCTAAGAGGGCCATGCGCATGGATCCAGCTTGAGATATGACATGGGTCAATTTCGTATGAGAAGATATCTCAGCTTTGCTTATTGGAGACGCGTCAATTTTTGGAACTTTGGCTCCCTTCCGAGTGGTAACTTTCTTTCTGGAACTCGAAGATTTGGGGTGCCTTCCAAATGACTCGTCCTCCAGTTCTGAATCTGTTAAAGCATGCGAGATATCGTCTTCACTCCAGTCCTGATCATCGGATAGCGGTGATCTCCGTCGTTTCGCCATGAGACTTCCAACTTCCAAGTTGATGAGAGAACGGCCAGAATAACAAGCCAAAGCCGAATATAAGGTTACGACGCGTCAAGAGACGAAGAGAGTTGGGTTTGTCGAACTTCAGGGTGGTAGTACACAGTCCCTTGAAATAGACACGTCGAAAGTGAGTTTCTCGTCGTCAATGTCGTTGAAGAAAACAGGTTGGGCTTTCGTTGGGCCACTTGCCATCATTACAACAACGTCCGAAATTAGGTCATGATGGCCTTGAGAAATATGAGCAAATTATCAAGCGGCCCGTTACCTCCGTCTCCTTGCCGCTACATACCTTGTTCTTTACTTGTTCTCCTCATGTTTCCTTGTCATCCTAGGGCTATGCCATAAATTCTAGCCTTGTTCTACTGCTCTGGGGTATCTCGCGTTCTTCAGCATTTCCCGCCAATGACGTGATTAGCCCAGTTGACTCTCCCACTCTCAATGATTGCCCAACAAAGTCTCCAGAGTCCGAACAATAGTCCTAGACCCCTTCGACTACACGACGAACACGACTAGAAACCTCAGTACCTATTCCAGAGCTCATAATTCATTCTGGCAACTCTCGGTGTTCTATTTTTCTCACAACTCAGATTACGACTATGATTGCTGTGCTCTACCCTTCAATTTAGTGGAACAAGGACACCTACGGCCACGATGCATGTACTCCGATTTGTCCGTGCCAGATGGAGTATCCTTGTACTTGATCTCGTGCATATTGATGAATAAAGGCTGCTGAATAGTTTTTCTGTCAACCCTTGCTCAACCTCTTGTTCCTCGTTACTATGGAATCAGCCACAAAGCTAACGTTTGCGACAGGATCACGGTTTGCCCTCGAGATATACATGATCATTATATCGTATCTCTCCTCCTCCTCCACACACGATTTGGATAAGATGAGCCTGGTGTACAAGTCTTGGCTTCCACTTTGCAGGTTTCACCTCTTCAGCGAGGTCATTTATCAAGATACATTCGCGGCCTTCCTCCTCTCGTCGCCTCATGCCATTCGATCTGTGGCTCCTCACATTCGGAAGGTTATTCTCCGAGGCCACTATTCAACATACCAACAGGACTGTGATCGCCGACGTTCGTTCTTTCGCCTTACCAGGATCAACCACATTCAGCTCGAACACTTCAACGTCGATGACGATGTATTCCAATCAATCTTTCAAATTCTTTCAATCTCAAAATTATCCGCAATCAATCTTCGATCTGTCCATTTTGCGTCATTTGGGGACTTTGTGAATCTCATCGAGCGCGTCGACACCAGCTTGCGAAGTCTTTCCATTGACAGTGTTTCCTGGGATCCAATACCCAGAGTCTCGGCCGACCTCACGCATGGTGAGAGAGTACCTGTGGAACCCTCACCTCTCGAAACCATATCCGTCAGGTTTTCAAACACGAAGATCTTCCTTAACTGGCTAGCATATGGAGCGGTACCCACCGGGATAGCGCCGCACGAGGATTTGGGTCCCCGGCGTAATTTCCCCCACCTATCTAGGCTTTGCATAACCGACATCCTAGCCGAAGAAGCAAGCGCCGTTGGGATATTTCTCAGTGGCGCTGGAGACTCTCTGGAGCATGTCGAGTTGGGCGTCACTGCGCATGATCTCAGCATCAAAAATACGGATTGTGAGTATTACTACTGGGACACTGCTTCAGAGTGACTAACAATTGGTCAGTCTTGAGCAATATCCGGCTTGAGAATAATCCCATGCTGAAGAGGATTATCATCCGCGACGTCAATTTATTCCAGTTCCCGTCTTTCGAAGTCAACAGCGTCGACAAAGTTTCACCTGCTATAGCCTCACCCCATGCATGGATATCTGAACTTCTGTCCTCAGTTCAAGCGAATGGGCGGGTGGAGGTGCGCATCCATCTCTGGTTCTGTACCGAAGACCAACTCGACACATTCCCCTGGATTGACCTCGATGATGCATTGTCCTCAAGGCCATCCCAATTTCTCATCGACTTCCGCCTATCCGGAATCGGCTGGGCCGACACAAATATGATCAAAACGTGGTTCACCAAACGTCTACCTAAGACGGATGCAACCATAGTCACGGCCAACCTCGATGGGGTGTAGTGACGGTCATGCCCATGTGCGCCTTACATCCCTCTCTCATAAAGCTGGATCCCCCATCAATCGTCGTGTTCGTGTTGTCACTGTATTATTTCTCGTTCGTTCCCTGTATTTTTAGGCCTAGAATTGACCACTTGTATGTTTCATGCAACATAGAACCTGTATCGATAGCCATTCTTATGTAGCCATATTGTATTTGTACTGCACAAACTTCCCCTCGCACGTCGCTAATATCTACAGTTTAAGCGAAACTTGTGAATGGTAGTCTTCTGGTTGCGAAGCATATACAAGACAGGCAATGCAAAGGGTTACGGGGCTTGTGCGAGATCAAATAACTCAGAAATGTTGGGTTCAATTTCAGGGTTGCTGTGCATACACCCGTTGGGCGGCATATACGATTTCAATGTTTAATGATGCTATATGCTGCCTCGTGGCAGTTACGTTGAGATTGAGTTGCAATTGTATTAGATTGCGATCTCGGAGACATTCCATTGGTGGAGACTGGCAATACAAGAAGGCATCAGTAAGTAATATGACATTCAGGAGTTATGAATAGTAACAATCTCAGAATAATCATGTATGATATGAATAACGCCCGCTATTCTTAGTCGAAGATACTTGAAGAATAAACAACACGCTGTAGTCTGTGTACCCTGGCTGGAGGACACAGAAATATGCTACTCGTGCTCGCAATCTCTTCAAGTGAGCCAGTCTCTGAGAGTGGCAGTTGTTATATTACTCACCGCCAACATTAATGTACGCATTTGATTGTCGTTGTCGGCAACGTGGTTCTACGTGGTTTCGCCAGAGAAATGCATGCTGTAACAGCCCAAATCATTTGGAGCGGCATCTTTCTGTACGAAACCTGGGCCAAATTAGGAAGACCTCGAGAATTCAGACTTGCATAAGCACATGGTATTCTGTGTTAATTAGCCTGCCCTGAACAATTGGATCCTGTTGAAGCATGGGCATTCAAATCTGGGGTACGAGAATGAGACTGTTTGAGGATGGGTGTAGTTTTCCTCTAGTCTTCTATCATATGAGTACGCATGAAAGCGTTCCGCCCTAGATTCGAGGGCCTCGGGGGTAGTAGCAACGATGTTGCATTCTCGCTATCTGACAAACACATCGCCGGCTGATCGCGACTCGATTCGACATTATTAGAGCTCGAGAGAGTTCCCTGGAAGGTGACATAGGTATGGAGATTTTGCAAATACCTCCGCCCCGGGGTTCTCCAGAAACCCCAAACCGCGATCGAGAAATCCTACTAGTTCGAATCCATAGAGAAGCAGCGAGTGTAGAATTAGGGCTCCATTCTAGCGATCAGGTGTATCCACGACAGTACTGGTGTGCACGCATGGCATTTTTTACTCGCAAATGGGCTACAGATCTGATCTCACCTGGAATAAGTTCCTCAGCTGTGAACTTCGAGTATAAAATCCGACTCGGCTCAAGGAGCTCAAGGTATGATGCAGTGCTCGATTATCTCCGTCCGGTGTGCCGGCGGGTAGATAAGCACTGTGGAAGCGGTCTTTCTTAAGTCATGACTACAGCGCATATCAATATCATGGCGATCACAGCAGTCAAAGATTTTGAAATCGTGAGAACCCTTTTTTGGGTTGCGCGCCCATATACTGATATGGAAGTCAAATGATGGAGACATGTCTGGCATCTCCATACCATGGACGACAACGAGACAAAACCTGTTTTGAAACGCCATTCACCTTCCATTACTTAGACCGGACTCATTATCATAGGGCACAGCACTGCCAGGTTCTTTCTCCACGTCTTTTCACTCGTCCTCAGGCTCGTTTGCCAATTTTTACTGCTGAGCCTCGTGCGCCACATAGCAAACATCGACCTACGACGAACAACAACGTTAAAAACACCGCATACTCGCACCCATATCTATGGCATCGGACACAGAAGCTCATCTGGTAATTCGCAGGCAGCGGGCAGCGGGTGTCCCTGAGAACAGCAGATTCATTCGACGTCGCGATGACTCCAAGAGGTGGTTCCGGAATGAAACGGGGGTGCCCGACCGCAACATTCGCTGGGCTGAAGTTGGTGACGATGCGTACTCCCCTGCGTAATTCCCTGCGGTGAAACCCAAGAAAAATGTGATGTCCACTTGGGATGATGTACAATGGCCGACCCAGACCCTGTATCCGTTTGGGGTGAGTCGCCTCTTTCTGTCGATTTCGCGTTTAATGTTGCCTTCAGAAAGTTATGAGAAAGACCCCGGGGAAAGAAAAGTTTATGGTAAGTTAGAAACGCCTTGCATTACTAGTTGGGGTCAGGTCTTAATCTCACAGAATTTGGCAGCTCACGGATGCAGATATCGTCGATTTGTGTTATAAAGAAGGCACCCTCTTCGTTCCCGGAGTCAAGCATTTCCCCACGAAGGAATATTTATGCAGGCAGCTCGAACGCCGCGCATGGGAGAAATTTGGGGGCCCCGAAGGATTGAAAAAAGCTTGTCAGCTCAGGGATGACAGGTGACTACAGATTTGCACTTTATTACCTTCATGTATGCTAATGTAGTCCTAGAAGGGCTCGTCGGGTAACAGCGACCTCAATGGCGTCACCCGCTAGAAAGCAACCGGACGCCCTGCCACTACCAAGAAGGCCCCATCATGCTGCTTCAGCTTCTTGATGAAATGGATGCCGACTCCAGTGGCTCTGAGTCACAACAAAGCTCTTCTCCACCGTTGACTCCTGGTGCGAAACAATCCCCAATTCGCATCGACATCCCCGATCATTCTGACGAGGACTCGGATGGTGACTCGCCGGAGAACCCCTTGGAATACAAGTCCATGGGCTTCTTGGACCTGACTCTCTCTGATTCCGACGATGAAGTAGTCGTCAGTCCCCAGTTACAGACGACGCATCGCACAGAGACAGAAGTCATGGAACTGTCGGACTAGTTTCCAGACCGCCACAACCCTTTTCCATGTAGTTATTTTCCCGTATCGCTACTCAAAACGCAATATTGTATTTGTACTACGCTTCGCATTCGTATCTGACCTTTCCTGGCTTATTATGAATATGTAAAATAATTTCTGTCAGCAAATAATGTACATCATAATTGACCTTTTTTTGAGCAGACCAGAGGTCAACCCGAGGAATGATGGAGGACCAGATCACCAGCATTAATATTGTGCATCTGAGAGGGTGCTGCGGGAAATAATATACCTTGAATATCGTTACCTTTCTCTCTCTTGCGCGCGGAATCATCGCAAGTCATATTACGCAGTTGAAAACTTAGATAAAGCCGCAGCGGCGGGACATGTACTCAAGTCAAAGCAGCAGAATTGTAACAGCCCGGGCCCCGCTGTGGCACAGGATCCTGATTTGGTGATCAGCGCCAATGAGCACCGCGTATCACTTTGATCATCTTCTGTACGTCATAATGTGGTAAGGGGCTACACTGACTTTGCACACACTTTTCACCAGCTAAGTAGCTGCTTGAGGACTGGGTCCCCGAAGACGAGCATGAGAACACCACAGTCAGTAAAGTGATACGATTGTTCTGCTAGCTTGCGAAGCCGATATGCAATGACACGAAAGAGACAGACGAAACCAATGGCAGAAATTCAAGCATGGCATCCTAAGCACTGCCCCCACTTCGCTCCCACTGGGCCGCCGCTGTGGAGCTGGTCGAAATCAAAATCAGCTCGTTTGATCTTTCGTACTGTTTTGTGATAGAGCGACGACTGCCTTATTGAGAGAAAATATCGTGGAAACAAGCCTTTTATCTTTTTCTGGATGATAAGCGCGCGTTCGGGCGAGAATGACGTCGGTGGATCCCCCTAAAAATACGAAGCGCGGGACATTTCGATCCTGAGAAAGACAGCCGTGGCGTCAGAATATTCCAGTCGGGTGGATTTGGACTCACCGCGCGATCGTTACAGCGTCTTGTAGCCCACGAGAACACGTGGATTAAAATTTGGGAGGTATATAAGATGAGGAACTGTCTCTTCCTCCCCTTTATTACTCCTCGACCTCGTAAATTGAAACTCATTCCAAATACCCGCCTTTTCTATCTTGTTTACTCGAATCACCTAATAAGATGGCGCCACCTACTGTACCCCAAGGAACCATGAAGGCGCTCTGGTACAACGGGGTGAGTTGACGCTTTGGGCGTGATACTTGTTCGTAGATTTTGACGCGACATGTTAGCCCAAAGACTTTGTTATCAAGGATGTCCCTATACCAACAATCAACGACGATGAGGTTCTCCTTAAAGGCGAGCAATTGCAGTTTCTTGGGCGTGTGTACCTTGCTTATCATGCCTCTTAGTCACACTCTGCGGTATCTGCGGAACTGATGGACATATTGACGAGGTAAATGTTAACGACCCCCCTCTAGTTGTCGTCTGTACTGAGAAGCAATTTCTGTGATCATAGGGTGAATTCATCGCAAAGTTCCCTGTACGTCGTATCTCTTTCCACTCAGTCACCGTCCCTGTATTCATTCCTGCGAACAGCTTATTCCGGGGCATGAAGCCATCGGCAAGGTCGTGGCTATGGGCAAGAACGTGAAGGGTTTCGAAATCGGCGACCGCTGTGTCGCAGATGTAGGCATCACCGTGAGTGCCAATTGAATTGCTTTGCCACGCGTGAACTGACTGATTCTGTCATTCCCGATTGGTGACGGGGATCAGTGCGATAATTGCTTCTACTGCCGTCGAGGAGAGTCCCTTCTTTGTGAGGATTTCCATGCCTGCGGTGTCACTCAGGATGGAGGATTTGCGGAATACATTAAATAGTACGTTCAGTATAATTTCCGGTCGACTTGAGCTATAGCTTACGGACTCATAGCCAGCAGAAAAAGCTGTACAAGATTAAGAACCTGACGGACGAGGAGTCCACCCTCCTTGAGCCCGCTGCATGTGCTATCCACGGTCTCGACAAGCTCAATCCCCCTGTCGGAATTGAGGTGCTCCTTCTCGGCGCTGGACCCACAGGCCTCATTCTCGCTCAGCTTCTCAAGCTCAACGGTGCATCACGGATCGTTATTGCCGCCAACAAAGGTATCAAGATGGACATTGCCAAGCAGCTGAATGCAGCGGACGAGTACATCGAACTCGACAGGCAGAACCCAGACGCGCAGTGGCAGAAGCTCAAGGAGGATAACCCGTATGGCTTCGATGTCGTCGTGGAGGCTACCGGTGTAGAGAAGCTTGCCAACGAAAGCATCAACTATGTCCGCAGGGGCGGCACATTGATGATTTATGGTGTTTATGAGAATAAGGCTCTCGTTCACTGGCCTCCTTCTAAGGTGAGTATTTCTTATCTGCTTTATAGAACATCGCACTGACGTCAGTGCGTTCACGTAGATCTTCGGCGACGAGATCAAGGTAAGGAAATGCTATCACATCGATAAGGCAGCTTGTGCTGACATCCTATATCTATAGATTATTGGCTCATTCTCGCAAACCTACTGCTTCCCTAGAGCGGTAGCCTACCTTGACGGCGGAAAGATTAATTTGAAGGGTATGGTCACCGATTGCTTCCAACTCGAGGACTACCAAAAGGCACTGGACAAGATGAATAGCCGTACAGCTCTCAAGATCGTCATTAGGCCCTGAGCATGTCCTGCATCGTTAGTCACCGGCATAATTATTAGAGGAGCCAGACGACGAAGAGTATATAGACCTCTACCTGTAGTTTTACGTATTCGCATTATATCCCCAGTTTCTGTATGTACAACATAGATCGGAACGCCGTATCGTGCATCCCAGTGCATCTTCAGTAATCATCTCTGCTGGAAATTAAACCAACGTTTGAGATTCACCGTTCTTTATAGTGATACTAATGGGGAATGCAAGCCCGAGCAAAAAATGCCGAGATCAGATGCCGCGTTACGAATTGCTTGCGGCCAACCGAGCACTCTGTCGACGGCAACTTGAACTACGACATCGTAATCTGACCTTCTACACTCTCCACACCCCCTTTATACCCAACATTCTTTCTGCTGGACGTACTTCGACGCGCGGAATAACACCAATCATCGGGCCGCGGGCGAAGCTAGAATTAGAAACTAGAACGGAAATAGAGCACTTATGGCCAGCCTGCAAGCGGGAGAGGTGACGACCTCGACGTCTGTCGTGGAACGCCTGGTAGGGGACCCGGAGGATGGAGAGTCGATGATGGAGAAGGCAGTGAAGGATATCGCGTTCGGAAGTGTGCGTGTTCCTGGTCTTTGACGAGATTTGGGCTCCATTGACGTCGTCGACCAGGTTGCGGGCATGGTAGCTGAGGTGTTTGAGTACCCATTCGACCTTGCAAAGGTCCGACTGCAAGCCCAGCTATTGACTTCGCCAAGCTCCAACGTCGCGCGTTTTGACGGGCCATTGCACTGCTTAACGCAGACATGGAAAGAGGAGGGAGTGAGAGGGCTATACCGGGTACGCATGTCTTCAAGCAATCTCTTTTCACCGCTGAACGGCACTAGGGACTGCCAGCGCCGATAGTTGGATCAATGGCAGAGACTGCTGCGCTGTTTGTCGCGTATTCGAGCCTACAGAACCTTATCAGGTCGTATTCGATTTCAAGCCCCAATGACGCTTCAAATCCTTCACCATTGACATTACCCCAGCTTGGCCTCGCCGCTGGAGGTGCTGGCTTCCTTGCTAGCTTTGTACTGTTCGTCAACGTCATTCTGACAACTTGTTTCGCTCCTGACCCACTCTCAGAACGCCGATAGAGCTTGTCAAATGCAAGATGCAAGTGCAAATGATGAATTTCCACCCACCTGCCGCACCAGGACGGATACCTCGGCGTCCTGTCCCTACGATAGCACCACTCCTTCCTCACTCGTCATCACCATTATCGTCCCTTCCTCATTCGCCATTTACTAATTCCACTCGGCATATACACGACATGACATACAAGTCCCCATCCATCGCAGTGCAAAGACTGCGGCCTCCAGGACCCATCTCCCTTATTCGATCCATCGTTGACGCGTATGGCGTGCGCGGACTGTGGCTTGGCCACACCGGGACCCTTGTGCGCGAGACAGGGGGCACTGCTGCCTGGTTTGTCGCAAAGGAGTGGGTGGCGCGCCAGCTTGTCGCGCACCGCCTCAAGCACGCGCCGCATCCACAGCCCGGCGCGACGGTGGCAAATACGGAACTGCTGGCATGGGAGTCCGCGGTCTCAGGCGCGCTCGCGGGTGCCTTTGGCGCGTTGGTGTTCTACCCTGCAGATACGGTGAAGAGCGCGATACAGACAGAAGAAGAGCTCCGCCCACGCTCGCTCATGGGAAAACCAAGGGCGGGGTCAAGTTCGTTCATTGGGACCTTCCGCCAAATGTGGGTGAAACATGGCCTGAAGGGCCTATATGCAGGCTGTGGTATGACAGTCGCGCGCGCAGTGCCAAGTAGTGGTATCATTTTTGTTGTTTATGACGGTCTGACATCGTACTTTTCATGACACTGGGTTAGAATAGGGTCATATAGATATTCATTGTACAAATCCACTAATATGTTACAGACGCAGCTCTTGTCGACAGGTGGTGTTGAAATAAGTTATACTAAGACTCGATAATGGTCCATAGACGGTCATTAGGCGGGCGAGCGCAGGTCACTTGGTAAACGTGTAGCAAAGTCGCTCCCCAGCTCGCTGTTCGATGTCATGGACTCAGTTTCCGAGGAGATAATAATGACGCCCTTCGGTGATGGTAGAGCGTTGTTCGAGGCATAACGCATCGTAGAGACGCCATTGCGTTGGGAGCCTTCCTCTCTAGCCTCTCTTGCCCTGTTCTCTGCTGCTCTGATCAGAATGATGTTGAATGCAATACCGATGGTCGGGACATTCTGGAGAAATAGTCAGTCCACAACCAAAATTTTAAGACTAGAGCGACGCAAGTTATCTCGAAACTCACGATTTCTGAGAGCATTGCTATCCCGAAACTGCTCGGCGTGAACCATATAACAAGATGTGCAATTGTGGTGGAAAAGTAGAGCACACCCGACTCCGCGAAGACTCGCAGGAGGAGCTGCAGTGGCTGCACAGGCGAGCCGACCGCCTTGGAATCCTTTACAGCGGCCAGAATCCGGTAGACAAGGAGGCCTAACGAATTAGGCGCTCATTTAGCAATACAGCGTAACAAAGGAGGCTGAGAGACAAACCAGTTGTGTATGTGTTCAACGCCAGTGTAGTGGCCCAGAATGGCGTCAGCACGATACCAGGGCCTATTGACATATTCACGGGTTCCCAGTGACCTGTACCAAAATGACCGGTCTGCACCGCCTGCCAGTATGCTTGAATAACAGTGCAGATAATTCCACCAATCCACATCAGAACGGGGAAGATGAGGATGCGCTTGGATTTTCCATAGACAACCCAGCATCGATACATCTGGTTAGTAAGGATCAGCACAGGGACCAATTTGTGGGCGCTTATTTAAATGACATACCAGAACTGTGTCGGCTAACAGTGCCGCTAGGTTGGCCGTTGTGCATTGCTATAGGTCATGTAAAAGGTCAGCACTTGGTCGAGGGGAAAAGGTAAGTTAGACGCTGCATCTCTGCTCACCCCAATCGTAGAGAGTGTGTCAATGTAGCCCGGCATCGTATGGCCATGTACAGCCTTATAAACTTCTTGCATCGCTTTGTACAGTCCAAGGGAGATGTATGTCGTCGTAAAGATAAATATCAATATGGTCGCAGTGAGGATGATATTACGTCGGTTTCGCCGAATTTTCCATCCCTCGTCTGTAAACAGCTGCCACCGGAGGGTTTGACCAAGAGTGACGAGGTAGAAGGCATAAAACGCGGCGCCACAAAACCTTACGGGCAGCTCCTTGTAGACCGGAAAGGTGTCATCTCCCATCGTGTATCCTTTCTAGGAGTGTCAGGTAGCGCGACGGTGCGGTGGAGGAATGCCTGAAGGCGGAATAGCAAGCTGCAGAATGGGGTTTACGGCAGCTCAACGTATTTTATGCAAAATAGGCTCTGGACAGTGTGGGAGGGGATCAATTAAACTGTTTTTCTTGGCACTTTTATCTCAGCGCATAGGGCCTGTTGAAGCGGAGTAGTCCTAGAATAATGGGCAATCGCACATATTTATGGACCATATCATTTACTGCTATCGCCCTGGAGATAACAGGTACAAGGATCAAAATAAGGACAGTGCGCGCGGTTGTGTGGAGTGCGTACTTACCAGAGTCTAAAGAAGCCACACTGCCAAACGCTCCCTTCCCCGTTGGTAATTCGCCACTCCGAACATCCGCAGGATGGCCCAAGCGGCAATGTATGATACTGAGCGGGTCCCCTGGCTCACCAGCTTGCGAGCGAGGGGCCCTAAATATAGCGGCTAGTACACGTTGACGCTCGATGAGCGGTCAGCTGCGGACACATCCAAGTGGCGCTACTGCAGCACGGACATGTCGGCGGTAACGCTGGACAGCTCGCTTGAGGGATACTTTTAAAATGCTCATTTGCAGTATATGTCTTTTGTTTCTCTTGATCAAAGCTATAAATTAACTAGACGCGCAGAGATCAGCGTCATCAATCAGCAGGGCCTATACCGTCAACGGGCTTTTCGTGCAAAAAAGGTCAGAGTCAGCCATCCCACGCCTGCGCTCGCGTACATGTCAATGCATGTAATACTAATTTGCAGTATATATCTTCTGTTTCTCTTGATCAAAGCTATAAACAATTTAGGTTTGCAGAGATCAGCCATCAATCGGGAGTAAGGTGCAAATTAGGCCAAAAAGTTCAGAGGCAGCTATGTCTTTCCTGTACTGGTACACACGTCAAATCAGACAATATAATTCTGTAAGATAAGCACAAAAATTCGTTGGTCATAGATGGAGCCAGCTGCGCTTTGATCAACACCAGGCCCTCGAAAATATTCTTTATGGTTTTTCATATTCTTTACCACGACTCTAATCTAGGAAATAATCCAAGAAAACAAACTCCCATTCAACGTATATCAAGCCCTCCCAGAAGTCATCAACTCCGCGTCCCAGTCGTAGCCGTTAACTACCGCACGCACGCCTTAGAGGCGGCGACCATGCAGAACTCGGGGTGGCCCTCCTGATGGTTCCATTCCGCCACGCATAAGTATAGACAGCTCCATATCTTAATCTGATATCAGAGACAGATACTTAGGGGTATGGCGAATGCATCAATGTCAGAAACATCGCGCCTTGATCAGGGTAAGTAAATCATCTCTCCCTACGCACACAGATTGTGATGGTTCCGGTACCGTCGACTGTGGGACTAGATCTGGCCACTTCTTGAATAGTTCGAATGTCTTTGAGGCCGTGGAGACGTGTCATCTATCTACACCCCGTTGAGTGTCACCCTTCCTCACGAAATTCAAGAGCTAACTTTTCAGCCAAGACGTCGAGCGCTGCCGGGGACGTATTGTGTACGAAGCAGCTTTGTTTGTTCCTCCTCTCAATCATTGTTTTTTTTTTCTTGTAATGTCAGACAACAGAGATACCATCCCCAATCGAAGGTATCATGATGCCACTGGCGGGTTGGCCTTGATGTTATGTGCAATTGAGGCACAGATCCGTCTGCAATAGTACGTTGATCAAAACTTTTCTGCATTGTCACCATGTTCATAACTTTGCAGGTGCGCGGCTTTTTTTCAAGTGTCTGACCAGTCCAAATTTAGAAGATTGCCTCTGCACAGATCAAAATTCGAGAAGATATGGAGTGTTGTGTCGTTGAGTGTGGATGAGCACCTACAAGCGCCCATAGCCCCGGAGACGCGGTCCGGCCACGACGTCACCTGACATCGAAAAATGTTGGCGGCAATGAGCGTCTGCATTCGCTTGTAAGAAACCTCTTCCTCGACACAAATCCACCTATCATCACGTAGTTCTGTGCCCGGTGGCAGCGTCGAATATGGTTCAAGACTTGTCTGGAGTTCGGGTGTACACCGTCAACGGCGCAGCCACGGGCTCTTCATCATCCCTCCCGGATTGGCTTACAAGAAAGAGGGCGGCAACTGGCAAGAGCAAGAAGAGGGTGATCAGGGAGCAAATAGAGGGTTCCATCGAGCTCATTCAGGGTTTTGAGTTCCCGGAAGCAAGCAACCGCGTCAGGACCACAAGGGACGGCCACCATGTTATAGCAACGGGCACATACAAGCCGCAGATGCGTGTCTGGGACCTCGACCAGCTCTCGCAAAAGTTTGAGCGACATTCGGATGCGGAGAATGTGGACTTTGTTGTGCGTGAGTTGTCTGCCAGAAAGTCAGGGAAGCTTAATAGGGCGCTCACGGTGCATTGTGCAGATATTGTCTGACGACTGGACGAAAACTGTGCACCTGCAAAATGACCGCACGATCGAGCTGCACACCCAGGGCGGCTTCCACTACCGCACGCGGATACCACGGTTTGGGCGTACACTCGCGTACCACTTTCCCTCATGCGACACATACCTCGGCGCGTCTGGAAACGAGGTCTACAGACTCAATTTGGACCAAGGACGGTTTATGAACCCACTGGTACTGGAGGAGGGCGACGACGGCGAGATCATTGGTGTGAACGTCATTGACATCAATCCAGCACACAATCTACTTGCTTTCGGTATCGACGGGAATGGGACAACACAGTTCTGGGATCCTCGGTCGCGGTCATGTGTGGGGACTCTGCGATTGCCTCGAGACAGGCTCATGCCAGTCGGCGACTTTACAGAGAATCTCAGCGCTACAGCCATCTCATCGAGAGTGGATGGTTTGTTGTATGCTATTGGCACCTCAACAGGACACACACTACTGTACGATATTCGCGCCGCAAAACCTTTCGCTATGAAGGATCAGGGATACGGGTTACCTGTGAAGAACCTTTCCTGGATAGAGGGCGGGAGCAGAATGGCAGGGGATGGCATGGTTATCAGCGCAGACAAAAAGGTCATCAAGATCTGGGACAGAAACGACGTGCGTACTTGTGTGCTCTGACCAGAATTTTTTCTCATGTTTCTTCAGCCGGCAGCAAACTTTGCCTCCATCACTCCAGCGACGGATATCAACGACGTGCATCATGTACCTGGAAGCGGTCTGCTCATGACCGCCAACGAAGGCATTCAGATGTGCACCTACTATATCCCTCAACTAGGGCCTGCGCCACGGTGGGCCAGCTTCCTCGAAAACATCACCGAAGAGATGGAAGACCAAACCACGCGCTCGGTCTACGAAGACTACAAGTTCGTCGAGAGAAACGAGCTCAAAACGTGCGTATATTCTTCAAGCCACTCTTCAGCTCCAACTAACGCAAAACAGCCTGGGCCTGAACCACCTCATCGGCACGCCCGCGCTCAAGCCGTACATGCACGGCTACTTCCTGGCTCTCAAGCTATACGACACCGCGCGCATCATTGCCAACCCCTTCGCCTACGAAGAGCACCGCGAAAAGCTCGTGCGCGACAAGCTGGAGAAGGAGGCCGAGACGCGCATCCGCGCCAAGAAGCAGCCCGGCGTCAAGGTCAACAAGGCGCTCGCGGAGAAGATCCTTCGGGACGAGGAGAAGGCGCTTGCGCGCGCGGAGCGCAAGAACAGGCGCAAGACCGCGGCGGAGCTCATGGATGTCGACGGCGACGAGGCGGCAGGCGAAGAAGAAGAAGCCGCCAAGGCCGCGGCGCGCCCCAATATCCTTTCCGATCCCCGCTTCGCAAAGGTCTTCGAAGACCCTGCGTTTGCGATCGACGAGACGACGCGCGAGTACGCCCTGCTCAACCCGTCGGCGGTTGCCAGCCGGGGCAAGACTGCCGTCGAGGAGGAAGAAGAGGAGAGCGACAAGCCCTCAAGCGACGGCCTGGGTGGCAGCGACGACGAGAGTGACTCTGACGCAAGCGATGTTTCAAGTGATAGCAGTGCAGAAGGAGGTCAGCCTTTTGTGTTTTTGTTCTGCTGATCATGCTTCATATCACTGACTTTGCCTTCTTTTTCATTCCTGCTTCTCTTAAAACTGTATTCGTGCGATCGAACAGAGCTTACAAGCTATGATCCGCGCACAAAGCCCAATCAGCGCAATGTCCGCGCCGAAGAAGCGTATCAGCGCCAGAAGGAGGCCAACCGCCAATCCTGGGCGAGCAAGAAGCAGGCCAAAGTCAGCATGGCGCCGCTCCGCGCGAGCGCCAGCGGCTCGGCGCAGACGTTTGGCGACAAGGCCGCGACGTTTGGGCAGCGTCGGGCGCCCGGGTCTGCGGGAGGTTCTGGTTCTTCTGTAAGAAAAGCTACGGGCAAGAAGGCGCGTGCGGACACGGAGGACGCGCCGATGGAGATCAGCTGGGTGCCGTCTGCGTCTTCGAGTGCGCGTGATGAGAGCGAGAAGAGGGAGGTGTCGGGCGGCAAGCCGCGCAGGAAGGGCGTCGAGTCCTTTGGCGCTGGCTTGGAGCGAGGTATCGAAGAGAACGAGAATGTGGGCGAGGCGGAGAGGCATGGAAGGACCCAAAGAAGGAAAGGCGGACGCAGCGGTAGCAAAAACGTATTCCGACGCATTGACTCATAAGTACTTTTGGCTGCTTATGTCCCGCAGCCCGCACTTAATAGTTAGTACACCTGCAGTTTAGCTGTGGCTTGAATTTGCTGTAAGTTATCAAAGTAGCAGTGCCAAAATAAATCATGTAGTCTTGCATTCATGTTTATAATATTATCATAAATCCTATTTGCTGTATTGCGTCGCTGTACAGTCACGAGTGGTTGCAAGGGGAATATCGATGCTATTTGAGCTCGCCGACGGCGTAGGTTATATATGACCTACATAGACATTATGAACATCGTTCTAAGCACCCTAAAAAAGAAACGGGGCTCGATGAGCGTCGATAAGCGCCCAAACGGAAATGCGTGTGACGCGGCGTGACATGAGTTTTACACTTAACATCGCTCGACCTGCACTTGCGCTTCAACTCTAACATTCACAGTCAAACCTTTCAACCTCAGTTTTATGGACACATTCCAGTCGGCGCCACAATATGACAGCGTAATGCAAAGCAGTTTACCCAGTGCATTTGCTGAAACCTTTGCATGGGAGTCTGCCATGCATGAGAAGGCATGGAACCAATGTCTTGAAACCTTGAATCACCAGTGGGCAATATTCTTCTTCTTCTGGCATTCGCTTTTAACATAAACTGTTTCCAGACTTCCTGACGATCTATCACAATTCTATCATTCATCCAATGACGCTATAAAGATACTCATTCTTGAGAAGATCCGGCGACGTGTAGCAGCACGTCCTACTCACATACTTCGGGGTTTCAATGAACCCCTGTGACAGGTTTGCCGCAGAGACCTCAGCGGGTATGGTAGTGAGTATAATCATATTCAAAGCACTGCCCCAAGTTAATGCACTTCGTAGTGGGCAGTCTGGAAATTTAAACCAATAAAGAAGTACCGCCCTCCACCACCACACAAAACTGGAAAATTCCGAACAATGAGTAGCCTAAGGGCATCCCAGGGTCCAAATTCTCTTCTGGAGAGAGCCATCTTTCGATCAGCATCCGAATCCAATCAAGCGAATAGTTGATTGTGTGTTCCTTCCTCATGCTGCACGTTTCCCCAAAAATATGTTTTGCACACATCTTAGTTTCTCAGCGCCTGTATATGTGCTATCACATCTTTCTCCAGTTATTGCCCAACCTCAGCTGTGTCAAGTCGAAGCAATGAGGTTCCACCAATTAGTTCAAAGACTGACTTCAAGTTGGTCAGGACTCGGCCTAAAGGAGGCTGACTTCCGCGTTTAGTTCTTACAAATGAGCTATGCCTGTCCGAATCGTTCGTCCTTGCCCTTCTCTCTGCCGTCTCTCCGAGTCATCTACCTTCATCTCAGCACTCGTGTCTGCATCTAACCGTGCCTGCGACGAAGTTCTGGAGGTAGCTGCTCATTTGGCATTACGCCGGTTAACCACTGCCCATGAAGCGTGCGTAGCATCTGTCAAGTTTGATGTTAGACTTAGGTTTCTCAATGTATGGCTTACAACGAAGGGCTTGCCATATCATTGAGTATTCTAAGCGGCGAAGGTCTATTTCTGGCCTCCTCTCATGCCAAACTGGACGTGACAATGGCTTACGGTATGCATGTGTTGGACCTTGGGATCCCAATTGGGTGTTACATGGATAAGTGCCTGCATGCACCACGAGTACTAGAGATGGATTGTACAAACGTGAGCTCCCAGCCAGCACTCAGCACGCACCCTTCAATGCAGTGCCACTCAAGTGACCTCCGAGTCCAATTTGAATTTGATGGCTTGGCATACATAGCAGATGTCAACAAACCCAAACTGAATTGCCCCTTCACGCTCTCAAGCCAAGCTTCACATGGCAATCATATGGCCTCAATCTCACTTTTCGCATCAGTCTTGCCCCCGAAACCCACTCTGGAATGCGCCCACGTCACCGCCTGCTCCTATACTTTGCTCTAAGTCGTCCAGTATCGAGCTCACTATCGCATGTTCGTTACTTCCAGTATGGGATTCCCTGGATCATGAAGCGCAGTCAGTTCGCCAAATCTTCAGAAACGGTGGCATTGCGGTTTCTTCACGCCACTGGGCTCAATCTACCCATCCCACGCGTCATCGATTCCGTGACAGTAGATGGTGAGGTGTGGACTATAATGACACGCCTCCAGGGAGACACCATGCTCAATTTAGCCCGGAAGAAAGCTATCACAGACAAGGAGGTTCAAGGCGTGGTGAAGGAGGTCCACGAAGTTATACGAAAGCTTTGGACTCTCACCCCTCCAATATCCCTGGAAGAGCAGACCATCATGCACCATCCTAGTGGCGAGGGACTTCCATGGGCGAAGTTCGATCTGGACTTCACGATCGGGCCATGTTCTCTTGTAGACCTCTACGCTGCATATACCACCGCCCTCGCGACGCATCAACGCTGGACTGCGCGGGACATTATCAATCTAGAGCCAGATCGCATGCGCAAAATATTGTCCGACAAAGTGGTTTACGTTCATTGCGACCTGCGTCCACTCAACATTATGGTTCACAACGGTAGGTTCACCGGGATCATTGACTGGGAGAACTCTGGATGGCATGTTAGACATTGGCAGGTATTAGTGGTCCGGCGCTCGATGGGTTTGACAAACCCCGTCAAATTGTCCAGGTGGTGGCGAGATGTGAAGTTTGAACCGGATGTAGAGGAGGCGTACCAAGCGGGCTGCGAATTATTAGAGGATAAAATCTGACAACCTGGCATATCATGAGTACGAAAGAGCTTGTGTATTTGAATAATAAACAAGGATATAATCTTAAGCAATCGATATTCACACTCTTTATACTACATGTTGTACCCCAATTCAAAGGTCCTTCCCCAGGTGATGAGTGCCTGCACACTGCATCCTTGCATCTGCCATGCGCAAACTCCTCTAGTAGTTGATATCAATGTAAAACATCAATCACACAACAAAATCCGCATGTTTTGATTTCATCTACTCCGGATGCCACGCTAAGTATTTAGAGCCTTGCTCTGCTTCCCGCTGACACAACGCCCATTTTGCGAGCAAGCATCCCATCGAGCAAGCTTACGGTTTCAATGCAATTTTGCAAGCAGACTTGCTCTTCATTTTCTCCAGCGCCTTGTCGAAGTCTTTGATGGAAAAGACGTCCGTAACCTGGCGGCCAATTTGGTCACAACGCCAAATAGAAACAGCGTATGATGCAAGCCTACCATCCCTTTGACTCTTATCTTGCCGCTATCGAGGTAGGCGACTGCACGAGGAAAGCAGTGGGTTTGCGCGAAAGAACCAATTATCTAATGCCGTAGTAAGATACCATGACATCGAGAAGGTTCTTGAAGGCATGTACTGACTTTGATTTCATCCTGGAAGATTTTAGTTGGCGACCAATGCACAAGGTCGCTATTGGCGTAAACCCCGTATATCATGAGGGAGCCACCTCTGCGGACAAAGCCCAATGCGTCATTGGCAACCTTTTCTGCACCGGTGGCTTCCACCTATGTAGCGTGATGTGATTGTCATTCGAGATACACGGATTTTGAGTCAAATTGACATACAACGACGTCGAACCCATGCTTGTAGTCTTCTTTCATTTTACGCCATTGCGCTGATGGATCGACGCGGTCAAGCTCGATATATTCGTCGCCTGCGTCAAGCTGCCGGGCGATCTCTGTCTTGATACCTTTGTTGGCGGCAATAACAACCTTCGAAGCACCGTTGAGCTTCAGGAGCTGCGCCAAAATAAGACCTGTATGAAAGCGTAATTGGGATCGGGTGAGCCTTCTGGAAGCGGTGAGCTTTGCACAAACCTGTAGGCCCTGCGCCTAAAACTAGAGCTTCGAAGCCAACTGGAGGGCTGAGCTTATCCAGTCCATGAATCGCGCATGATGCGGGTTCCACCAAGGTTGCTTCTTCGTCGGTAAGATTCTTGATCTTGTAGACTTTCTTGCTTTGGCTGCAAATCCATCGTCAGCTTGGAACTTGAGGAATCCTGTAGGAGCTCGACGCACATGGCGACATATCCTGCGAATCCGCCAGCCATGGTAACACCGAGGCTCTCGAAATTCTCGCAAAGTACATGCTGCCCGCGGCGACAATAGAAACATGCTTCGCACTACGTCGATCCAATTTAGCGCGTAAGCGTGATATACTGCGGCTAAATGCTTACAAGAATGGTGTTGTCTGCGACGCAGCGGTCGCCTACAGAAAAATCTTTGACGGCCTTTCCCACTTGCGAGATAACACCGACTATTTCATGCCCCGGGATAAGCTGCAGCGGCCTCAGATCAGAGAAGAAAGCAAGAGTATTAATGTAGTGTGCTTACGGGGAATTTTCCGATGAATTCTCCCTTGAGGAATCTGGTTTATCACAAAGAATGATACCTTAGGCGCACACCGAACGAACCTCCGCTAAGTGTTGATCAGTTCCGCAGATTCCGCAACATGTCACTGTCCACGAGAAGCGGAATTAGTCCGCAGTGCAGCTCAGGTCTGGTTAAAGGCGCTTGCCTTGAATAAGCACTTGATCATCGTTTATCTGAGGAATCGGAACTTTGACGATTTCAAGCTCTCGAGGCTATTACAGAGTTATGCTGTCAGTAGTGTGGTTCATTCGTGCCCAATTGCAACCCACAGCGTGATAGCACACTGCATCCATGGTAGTCATTGTGAATCCAACTTGAAGGTTCAACAGGAATTGCGGTCAAGTTAAAGGTTAAACCTTGATGGAGTCAGGACCAGGGCGAAGTAAGAAGAGCTGTCCGGAGACGTGGTCTCTTCTTGCCCTTTATACCGAATCTCGTCCTTGCTGTCGCTCACATATTGAAGATAACGGTCGACGGCGGTCCGTCTGCCGCATCCCGGACGATGGGAGGCATGGGCCTTCAGTCATGGGGTCTCCTTCCAGCCACGGTAACATGACGTCTGTACGTTGGTGGAGAGCGGCGTGAGGCGAGGCGCGCGTCGACAGCAGTGTACTGGACAACAGAGTGCATAAAGTAGCTTGCCACTAGATGGGGCGTACTGACTTGAGCATTAGGGTAGGTAAAATTAGAGTAGAATCAATGGTAAGTTGATTGACCATCATGGTCAAAAGCAGAGGGCAGACACCGATGTTCGCGACGTTTGTTGATCCGAAGTTGATGAAGGGCCTGTGACGGCAACTCTGACTCGGAAGACCTCTTTCTCTCTTACATCCCAATCGCTTCCGGCAATTCTTCTGACAAGACCCAAACAAGACCGTCTGCACCACTATATCAACTCTGTCTTGGTTTACAAGTTTGCCAAATTGTCGTTTGCTTTTAATACATGCGAACCATTCCGCGGACTCTATTCTGTCTCGTTTCCTGGATCATCTTTGCCATCGACCTATCTTCAGGCACAACCTTAGAAGGTCGAAATTGCCCCGAAACCTCTGTGGCGAATAGTATAGGTTCTATGGTCAAAACAAGGCCGCAGGTCCCACTGGACGTCGAAGGTTATTTGCCCGCTCCAGATAATCTCAAACTTGAACAGGTCCACGTATTTGTGCGGCATGGTGCGTATCTCGCGCGTCGTTCTACCATTCTCACAATCCTAAATGACCGCACAGGGGAGCGTACACCTGTCGGAGTGCGATTGGCAGGACCACCAGCAAACATCCCTGAGTATTGGCCGCTGTGCAAGACAGCCAACAGATTCCAGGCGACGGTGGCCAGCGTGTTTCAAGGGAAGGATCTTCAGGACGAGCACATCAAAACGCGAAAAGTGGTGGAGCGGCGGAATGGGATGCGTGCGGACGAGGAATGGTACGTCGTGTGACTGCTCTGAGTATGCCAATGTGGCCCTAACCTATCGTCTTAAGTTTATTGGGCGAACTAACAGATGTCGGGAGACAGGTGCGCTATCTGTGGTATATATATTCCCATGTACTTACAGAGCAACGCAGTCAACATACAACTTCGGAGTCAACTTGCGCAAACTGTATATTGACCGGTGAGTGTGAAAGTGTTGCCCAAATGCAGGTGCTTAACCATATAGCAGACTTGGGTTCATTCCGGACATCCTCTCCGACAAGAATATCACATACTTCAGGTCCGCTAATCGCATGGTGTATGGGCGCCTATTCTTACCTCCTTACAGGAGTACAAATATGCCGCGGACAACAGAGTCTCTGCAACAGGTCATCCACGGACTTTATCCTACTCACAAATGTCATCCGCAAGCTTACCCTGACATCCTCCTGAGGTGTGCAACTCCGTGTCTTGCCGCTGTCCTTTACTCATGCTAGACAGAAATGGAAAGGATGAGAATCTAATAGGGAATACGTACGCGTGCAAACGTTTGGAGGTGCTACAAATTGGATTTGCCCATGGTAGGACATTCATATCACCAATCATCACGAGGGACACTGACACGAATATACGGCAGCTGCTGCGCAAGCCTATAACCCGACTCTGGAGCACCTTGACAAAAAGGTATCTAAGTATATCAATGGCAATCCAATTCGCGTTGACGGAAAGCCGCGCGCCTCTGGAGTGATGGACACGGTAATTGGAATATTCTACCATTTCACCTTTCAGCCGTCCTGATTTATCCCTGCCAGATACGAGCTTCAATTGCGCACGGTATCAAGGTCCCTCCGGAGTTCGAGGACAAGAGTGTCGTCGATGTGATAGTAAGTGCCGCAGCACTTTGTTGGGCTGCCACTTATGAGCCTCTATAGGAACAAGCTGTTGTAAGCGAGTGGTTCTCAGGTGAGTCGACGCATTACTTTCCGACGCTAACGCTCAAATTTACACTTCCTCAGGGTGTAAGGACTTGAATCTATCATGCACGTCAACACCGCTTTAATTTTATGTTCTACATTTTAGATAAGACTGAAGAAGTCCGTCGGTTGGGGATGGGACCCCTGCTGTCCGACATTGCCACCAAGATGCAGCGAAAAATCGATGACGGAGAAAAGGAACAGACGAAGCTCCTCGTACACAGTACTCACGACACGGCTCTTGCTGCGCTCGCGGCGACGCTTGATGTCTTCGATGAAAAGTCAGCTCCTGAACTCGATGCGAAAACTTGACCCTAATGCGGATTGATGTAAACAGGTGGCCTGCTTTTACCGCCTCAATGACATTTGAGCTGTTCAAGAAGCGACCGGACACAGTCCCGCAGCCGGTGCAACCACAGTCTATCCTTAAACTAGGCGCCTTTGCAAGGGCGTCCCCCCAATACTGTACGTGTGCAACTATGATTTACTTATTGCTGATCGATGCCTGACGTTATTGACGTTGACGTTTACGTTTGTACTGCACCCTACAGACATCCGTCTCCGATATCAAAATAAAGACATGGCATTGCCCATATGCGCAGCGGAAGGCAACCACCTGGAAGGCCATCCTGAATTCTGCACGTTTGCCGCCTTTAAGGCGCGCGTGCGGGAGTTGACGCCTACTGACTGGGACGGGGAGTGCATGCCTTCGGGAAGGGCCTGATATATGCTGAGTGGCATTATTATTTTCTTGGGATTATTTGTTATTTTAAAATTATGGGGATGATGAAGATTATAAAGAACATTTTTGAGGTGTTGATTAAAAGCACAGCTGGCTCCATCTGTGACCGGTTGATTTTTGAACTTTTTCTCTGGGCGACACTTTGACTACAGGTTTAGGTTGCAAGTATTGACATGTACTTGAGTACACGCAAGGCATACCCAGTCCGACCTTTCGACTTGATTCGCACTGAACTATGCCATCTTAGTCGCCTACAGCGTTAACCAAGAGAAACACAAGACATACTGCGAATGAGTCCCTCAGGAGTACCCCACCAAGCACAGTGTACAGTCTGCCTGCTGACATGTATGTGCTGTAGTAGCAGCACTTGGATGTATCCGCAGCTGACCCCTAGTAAGCATCAACGTGTACTAACCGCTATATTTTCAAGGCCCTTTCCTTGCAAGTTGATGAGCCACTGGCTCAATGGCTGACACTTCCCCTTGGGCCGGACTGCGATTGCCCACAAAGAAGTGATTTATATACGGGGATGGAAACATTTAGCCGGTGTTGCTTCTTCTGATAAGTATGTCTCATACAATCGCGCGCCTCCGAAGGTTTTGATCCTTACAGCTGTTAATCTCCACGATAACAGTAAATGATGTATTGGGCGCTTGACCACTATTTTAAGTCTACTAAGCGCCAACAGGCCTCATGCGATGAGATACAGGTGCTAAGAAAAACACTTCAATTGATCCGGTCGCACACTCTGTCCACAGCCCGCTTCACATAAAGATGAAGCAGTCCAGCTGCCGCAATTGCCATTCTGCAGTCTGCGCCCTCTTCAATATTCTCCTCAACGTACCAGCGCACTACTTGAAGACCATACAAAGTGTGCACGATGCCAGTCGGGAACATACCAACACACAAGGAGCTTCCAGTGACATTCTCTGGCGCTGTGTGTTTTGGCTTCTACCTCGTCACTCTTGGCCAAACCCTGCGATGGCAGCTGTTCACAGACGAGGGATGGAAACTCCGGCGACATCGAAATAATCTCATTCTCATTGCAACTCTATTGATTTTTGCCTTTACGACGATATACATCGCCCTTGGACTGTACAAAGGCATGAATAATGTGTATGACGCAGTATATGGTCATAAGATGCCGGGCTTCATTGACTGGATATCTACAATTGGTGTGAGTAGGATGCCAAATTTAATCCATCTCTGCCTGGTCTCTTATTGACTTTGGAATGATCTATAGCAATGCACGACTGCCCAGACAGTAGCACTGCTAGCCGACACAGTCCTTGTATGTCATTGATCAAGCGCCCACAAGTTGGACCATGTGCTGATCTTTATTAACCAGATATATCGATGTTGGATCGTCTCCGCAAAATCGAAACGCATCCTTATCTTCCCCATTGTTATGTGGATTGGCGGAGTCGTCTGCACTGTTATTCAAGCATACTGGCAGGCAGTGCAGACTGGGCATTTCGGGACAGGTCATTGGGAACCTGTGAACATGACAGTGGGCCCTGGTATCGTGCTTACACCGTTCTGGGCCACCACATTGGCGTTGAACACATATACAACTGGTTCGTTATCGTCTTTCTTTGTTACACATACCATTCACTGAGCGCTCAGTTTATTAGGGTTCCTCGTCCGCCGGATTCTGACTGCTGTAAAGAACTTCAAGACGGTCGAGTCGCCTGTACAACCACTGCAGCTACTTCTGCGAATCTTCGCGGAGTCGGGTGTGCTTTACTTCTCTACCACAATTGCGCATCTTGCTGTATGGTTCACGCCCAGCAATCTTGGAATCAGGATACTCTCAGAAATTGTGGGTTCAGCTGAATCCCTAGAAGTGAGGATTTAGACTGACTATAATCTCTGCAGAATATCCCGACGATTGGAATTGCATTCAACATCATTCTCATTAGAGTAGCAGAAAACAGGGCGAGAGAGGCGAGAGCGGAGAACGCCCGTCGCAATGGTGTCTCTATCATGCGTTTCGCAGAGAACAACACTCCACCATCAAAGGGCCTAATCGTTATTTCCCAGGAAACAACCATATCCTCATACAACAGTGAAGTGGGGAGCTACATCACTACACGCTTGCCCAGTGAACCGCGTTCGCCAGCTTAACGATCTTCCGTTTCATCGTGGGCCGTCAATCAGCAACCCTAGTCAGGGGGCTATCGCGGGTATTTCCGAAATTCACGACTCCCTCTTCCATCTACCTGTCACCTGCCTCATTGGGATGACAGCTCCCTGCCTCTAAAAGGAAGGTATGTCCAGATTAAGAACATTGCCATCAATGCCAAGTACCTTTGAGATATCTGTGAGCCATTCGACAGTGTAGATTAAGTATCTCGCTGCTGAAGTGCTGCTATATTTCCGTCCTGTATAGGGCAATAAACCACCTACAAGAGACACGTATATGTACTCTAACATGTATGGCTGTAATAGAAGTACGCAGAACAGATGTAAACGGGTATACAGAGCACTGTTTGTGAGAGCAATGTACAGAACAACCACATACATATGAGATACATTGCCAGTATATATACTGGCTTAATTCTCGAGCCAGTATCTACTCAGGCTCTTCCAAAAGCTCCCCTTCACAATGCCTACTGCACCGAAGCAATACAATGCTGCTCTAAAGCATCCGCCTGACGGTATTCCCTATCTACTCCCAGACGGCAACTCTGTCCTATTACCCATTTGGAAAGAGGTTGGAACGGACACGGATCTCGTCTGCTGCGATCTTTGTGGCCTATTCTACATTGTCTACGCTAATCGATCGCTTGCTGCACTTACCAGGCATCGAGGAAAGGCTGCATGCCAGAAGGCTGCATCCAAGAAGGCAAATGTTGAAAGTGGAACACTCACTTTTTTACATGGATTTGACAACGTCGGACCTAGTCAGGAGCACTCTCCTGTTACTAGTAAGCTCGTTCTACTGTCGATGTAGGTTATACTCATGTAATTTGTAATGAAACTAGCTTTCTCAACACCATCTCCCGCCCCGGAAATACGTCCTTTCGATGGACCTACTCTAGTCAACATTCGGTCAAGTCTTCCGCCGTCTTCGCCTCCGAGTCACAGTCTTGTCGACGAAACCAGCTTCGATGTCAGGCTTTCTGCAAAGAACCGTGAACATTACATTTGTAACGGTCAACGAATCCGCTGGATTGCAGGCCCCACTATTTGGGACACGTACACATTTCCCAAACACGCAGATGAGGAGACCACTCAGTGGACGCCACTTTCGTTTGAGCCCCCAAACCACATCTGGCTTATCAGATGCGGGATGCTTCACGGAACTGGCCTACAGCAACAAGCATGTGCCAAAGATTTACTCCAATTGCCAGTACCATTACGAGAACATGAATCTCGGTGCTGCAGCGGTGTCAAGTTCTAATGCACCGAGCACCAATATACCTCTGAATTGCCATCTCTGTGCTGATTCACCCTCTCCAGATGCACAGAAATCCAAAACGCTCTGGAAGTACGGCTTCATGATTCATATGGCTGACCGACATCTCAATGAAAAGAATGAACTTCCATGGATTCCACTGGAGATGTGGGCAACAACTCACATAAGCAAAGGAGAGGAATTCAAGCTGGGAATACCGCAGGAACGCACACAACTATGGAGAGAAAGGAATAAAATACCTGATACCGATGAGGTTGATGTTGTATTAGCCGAAATGGCTGATGCAGGGGACTCAGATAATGACGACGACAGTGAGGATCAGACAATTCGGGCACGAAAGCGTGCGGTATCTATTGCATTATCGCAGAAATCGAGAGATGAATCACCAAAGAAGAGGCAACAGATTGGTAGCTGATCTCTGATACAAATTATTTCGCAATAATATTTATTTGAAAGCATAACTACTTGCTGAGAGCTCTCAGCTTCTCGTTGGACTACAGATACGTCTTCAACCTATTGTGATCTAAGCGGACCTGCATATGGCTCGGCTAACAGTGCCAAGGCAGTTGATGGCGTCCGCGTTGGGAAGGTGACAGGTAGATGGAAGGGGGGGTTGGGGTCTCGGAGAAAGCTCGGTAATAGCCCCCTGACCCTAGTAAATATATATCTTCACGACATTTTTTTGAAAGCTGTGGAGCCTGTAATAATTATTTCATTTTCCCCAATGCTTATGACCTCCCATGAGTCACTCCCTACCTCATCAGCACCTCTAGATTTTGCTTTATATATAGCGACAAGCCGGCAAGTCAGGTCCAAATTATGTATAAAAAGGTGAGATAGGCATGTATTGGGACCATTACTTCCTGTAAGTTATGGAGGTTTGTTGCATTTCGCTCCTGATTAAGTAACATTGATCAAATCTCTTATGTACCACAACAAAGAAACATAATGAGGTACGGGGGAGGAACGTGCAGATATTTGGGGCAAATTTGGGGCGGTTCAGCTGCGTCATCTGCTTTTTCCAGCTTTTTGACTGGTTCGGGAGCCCTGCAAGTCAAAAAGCCAACGAGCAAGACGTACATAACCTTGCTCATGCCGGCCCGCGCCTAAGTACTTTATCAGTACTTCCACAGTTTTCTTTTTTCGACTTGTACAAGTCGAAAAAAAGTCGAAAAAGTGGCAAGTTGGAAAGTCAGGTCTAAATTTTAAAAAGTTGATATGCGTACATATTGCAACCATTATTTTGTGTAATTCATGCAGGTTTTTCTGCACTTAGCCCCTGAATAAGGTTGATTGCATCTCTTATGTACCACTACAGAGAAATGCGCTGTGTTAGGGGAGAGGAAGATGCAAATCTTTGGGGCCATTCAGCTGCTTTGCTGGCTTTTTCCGGCTTTCTGACTTGTTCGGGAGCCCAACATGTCAAAAAGCCGAAACGCATTATGTAATCTCATCAGCAAGATGCCCATTTGATTGCCGGCTTTTCTTGGCATTTTGACTTGCCGCAAGCCAAAAAGCTGAGAAGGTATCGAAAAGCGCTTTCAATGTCTGTCCTACTCAGCTCACTTTAATGAGAATTCCCAAAAATATATCACGGGGTGAGTAGAGTGGGCTGACAGTAGCAATTCTTATCCATATTTCCATAAAAAATTATCTGCATGGCACCGTTTCCTATTGCTATATTGTAACTTTTTTGATTTTAAGACCTGGGTTGCCGACTTGTCAGCTTATTACGTTTTTAACGCTTTTTTTGACTTGCACAAGTAGAAAAAAGCTATTAGCTAAACTACTGATGCTTGCTGATGACTTGTGCACACATATCCTGACTGTTAAGTTGAAGCTCCGATAGCATGACAGACTTCAGTCCCAGCTTGGCAAGTTGTTGGCAAGTCCTCTTGTAACGGACCCCTACTTGAGTCCTTCCACGTCCAACCCCAGCCCTCTTCAATCTTGTTTCCCAGCTGCTCCAGGGTTTCTGGAGGAATCTCGTTCTCGTTCCCTTTCTTTAACGTTATCAAAGGCTTTGGTGCTGAACTCGTACAACCGTCCTTGCAACCTCGTGGTATCGACGACAATATTGCCCCTATGGCTACTTGATGCAGTTGTAGACCTGGCTCATCTCTTCGATACTTGCCCCTTTGGAGATGCCTTTATCGAGGATGTTTGCAAAAAATAGACGTCCTGGATTGTCTGTAAATCAGTATTGTTGAACTCGATAAAAGTTGTGGATCTTCCCTCTATAGCTTGCCTACACCATTCCCCAGATGAAGCGACATGACGTGCGCATGGTGGATCAAACGAGTTTGAATCAAGTGATTGTCTCTTAGTCCCCGGTCTTACTGCATCGCCCAGTAGAAAAACCCCCGCTCTCTGCGTACTTATAAAGTGGGCCAACCGTCTGTATCGCTTACTTGGAAGGCTGTTTCAGACTCTATTCACCAAATTGGTCTGCCGGAAAGCCACTCTGACCAGGAAACTTGAACACGCACTTGCATAATGCATTACACGTCGACCTCCCATCCTGTGTATACCACGAAAAGGTTATCTGAAGTTGAACTATAATTTACTTATTGTTGACCGATGCCCAACCGATGCATGACGTTGTTGACACTGTTGGCGTTTGTGCCATGCCCTATAGATATCCGTCTTCGATAACAAAATAAGACATGGCGCTCCATATACGCGGCGGAAGGTAACCACCTGGAAGGCCATCCCGAATTCTGCACCTTCGCCGCCTTTAAGCGCGCGTGCGGGAATTGACGCCTACTGACTGGGACGCGGAATATATGCCTTCTGCAAGAGCGTGAAATATACTGAGTGGCATTTGTTTTCTTGGGATGATTTTGTATATTAGAGTGATCGGGATGATGAAGATTACAATATTTTCGAGGTGTTGATCAAAGCGCAGCTGGCTCCATCTATGAACGGTTGATTTTGACCTTTATCTGTTGGCGACACTTTGATTACAGGTTTGGATTGCAGGCGTTGACACGTACTCGAGTACAGGCGAGACACACCCAGTCCAACCTTTTGACTTGATTCGGACTGAACGCCCGTAGGTGTAGGCTCTGCCGAATGATGGCGCTGATCTCTGCCAACTTGGTTGATTTATAGTTTTGATTAAGAGAAACAGAAGACATATACTGCAAATGAGTATTTCAGGAGGATGCCACCATCACTGCGGGCAGTGGGATATATTCCCTATTAGCAAGACCTGTGCAAAATGCATGGTAGGCATATAGAGAATTACCAAAGACAAAAAGCAGGGAATACCATGGGAAATAATAACATATTGCAAAAAATATTTCCTTATAAGGAAATATTTTTTGCAATACGTTCGCAGATTTTATTGTTTTGGTAGTTTTTTGTCTTCGGTAATTCTGTATATGCCTACCGTACATTTTGCACAGGTTTTGCTTATAGGGAATATATCCCACTGCCCGCAGTGCATGTGAAGTGTCCAGTATTCCCACTGACATGTCTGTCCTGCGGTAGCACCACTTGGATGTATCCGCAGATGACGTGCTCGTTGAGCATCGATGCGTACTCACACTACAGGCCCTTTCCTTGCAAGTTAGTGAGCCACAGGACTTTCTCAGTGCCTGACATTGCCCCTTGGACCATACTGCGATTATCCGCGAAGCAGTGATTTATGTCCGGGGAAGGAACCATTTGGCGCCGATATTTGCTTCTTCTGATCAGTACACTCCACATGATCGCTCGTCTCCGAATATTTTGATATTTATACTCGTTAATAGCAGTAAATGATGCATTCTACAAATCTGTGCGCCTGTCCACTATTTAAGGGCCACTCCGCGCTAACAGGCCCCATGCGCCGAGATACAAGTGTTGAGAAAAAACCCTTTGATTGATCTCCTTGCACAGTCTGTCCAGAGCCTACTTTGCATAAAGATGAAGCATAACTGCCGTAACTGCCATTCTACAGCCTGCTGTCGTTTTCAGTTTTCCCCTCACTACACCAGCGCACTACTTGGAGACCATACAAAGAGTGCGCGATGCCAGTCGGGAACATACCAACACACAAGGAGCTTGCGGTGACGTTCTCTGGCGCTGTGTGTTTTGGCCTCTACCTCGTCACTCTGGGGCAAACCCTGCGATGGCAGCTGTTCACAGACGAGGGGTGGAAACTCCGGCGACATCGAAATGATCTCATTCTCACTGCAACTCTATTGATTTTCGCCCTTATGACGATGTACATCGCCCTTGGACTGTACAAAGGCATGGACAATGTGTACGACGCGGTATATGGTCATAAGATGCCGGGCTTTATTGACTGGATATCCACAATTGGGGTGAGCATTGATGCAAAACTAATCTGCCTCTTCCGCCTGATCAGTTTTTGACTTTGGAATGGTCTATAGCAATGCACAACGGCCAACGCAGTAGCGTTGATAGCCGACACAGTCCTTGTATGTCATTAATCAAGCACCCACAAGTTGGACCATGTGTGATCTTCATTAACCAGATATATCGATGTTGGATTGTTTCCTCAAAATCGAAACACGTCCTTATCTTTCCCATTGTTATGTGGATTGGCGGAATTATTTGCACCATTATTCAAGCATATTGGCAGGCAGTGCAGACTGGGCATTTTGGTTCAGGTCATTGGGAACCCGTGAACATGACAGTGGGCCCTGGTATCGTGCTCACGCCGTTCTGGGCCACCACATTGGCGTTGAACACGTATACAACTGGTTTGTTTTCATCTTTCTTTGTTATACATATCATTTACTGAGCGCTCAGCTTATTAGGGTTCCTCGTCCGCCGAATCCTGACCGCTGTAAAGAATTTCAAGACAGTCCAATCGCCGGTACAGCCACTGCAACTCCTACTACGAGTGTTGGCGGAGTCTGGTGTGCTTTATTTTTCGACCACAATTGCACATCTTGCCGCGTGGTTCACGCCCAGCAATCTTGCAATCAGAATACTCTCAGAAATTGTGAGTCCCGCAAACCAACTTCCACTCAATCCCTAGAAGTGCGGATTTGGATTGACTATAATTTCTGCAGAACATCCCGACGATTGGTATTGCGTTCAACATTATTCTCATCAGAGCAGCAGAAAACAAGGCGAGAGAGACAAGAGCGGAGGATGCCCAACGCAATGGCGTCTCTATTATGCGCTACGCGGCGAACGACGCTTTACCATCTAAGGGTCTAATCGTTATTTCCCAAGAAACCTCCATATCCTCGTACAACAGCGAACTGGGGAGCTACATCACTACACGCTTGCCCAGTGAACCGCGTTCGCCAGCTTAACGATCCTTCATTTAATCGTGGGCCATCAACCTTATTAAATATACTATTTCGAAAGCTGTGGGGCCTGTAATAATTATTTTATTTCTTCCCAACGGTTATGATCTCCAAGATAGCAACATATGAGACTCGCTACCTGCGCTTACAGGTGCACATATATAAGTTCTGTACAAAATACAGGAGACAGTGAGGAATTCCATTGAAAAACTGCACTGTCACCTCCGTATTTCTATGCTCATCCTCAAAGAATAGCTAGTGGAATTTGATCCGTGTTTCATGATGGGTTTGCAGTAGGCGTGGCGCCAAATATGGTATATTCGCTGATCATTTGCGAACGAGGAAACCCTGTGCTGGTTGCATGATCACAACAGAAAAGAGATGAATTGACAATCACAATTATAGCGCGCCAGTGCATTCCATTAGATTCAAGGAACTTTTTACTCTGATACAGGCCTTGTCTTCTGCAAGGATGGCCTGCGACTCAGAGACTGCTGTTTGTTCATGCACCCACAACGGGTTGATTGGCGGCCGGCAATCAGTGGCACGCACAAGGAGGCAGGTATTTAATCATGACGCGGTGACAAGGTATTACACCTTTCTGACTTGCTTCTATGTATGAGGACTTAGATACATGGTGAAATTGAATATTCAATATATCCAGTACTCAAGGAAATGACCTCGAAATTGAGCGGCTTCTTTTGATCTGTAAAAATGGTGAGATATAAGCCAGGTAACTCATCATTGCAGGGTCATAGAGTCCCAGCGATGCAACGATAAATTCCCTTGTATGAATTTTTACAGAAACTGCAACCGCTCACAGAGCTCAATAGCATGTACACATCAAGCATATGATACGCACTTGCTACGCATCGTACTTAGAAGTCTTGAAGAAGTTCCAATCTCAGGACATGCTGAACACATGAAATGGGCGAGAAACCAGTTTTTTGATGATCGATATTGCAAGGGACGTATGCGTCCCACGCAACCGTACCTTCGAGGGTTGCACTCGAGCATCTGTGCCATGAGGCGCATACGCGCCTCTCGAACTACCTGTCAGACCAATATCACTCTCATGTCACCCGCCTCCAACATGACAGCACTTGGAGTGACGAGCAGTAAACAATAACGCACGCGGAAGCCACTTACTTTTGGTGGTGGTTTCAGGCCCGCATGCGGATTTAGGAGCGACATTGCAAGAGCGGAAGCAGGAACTTGGGTGTTAGTTACTGAAGAAAGACGGCCCTAGTCATATTTTTCTCAGAATCAGCTCACGAATATTGCTTGTTACTTACCACCACCGGTCAGTGTTACTAGCTTATCGAAAGCGACACGTTAATTCTTGGTCAATTCAGCATTTTACTTGAGGGCTGACCTGAGGCTGATTGAGAGCAGTCACCGAGGAATCAACATCGCAGGCTGTAAGCAGCAATCGATAATTTGGAAATTGGTAAATATTGGGTGGGAGAAAAAACTCGGGATGTGTGTCAGGGTCGCAAGAGCCTGAGCCAGAATCGGACGGATATTTTACAGAAGGCCTTAACATCAATGGCCCGACGTGATTGCAATCGCTGAAGGATGATCACAGAGACTGGCAATTTGCCGATGAAGGCATAGCCACAGCCACCACGCCTAGCTCCACCAAACCACTATGACCATGACACTCATCCTCCTCTCGACATTTCTGCAAGCAAGAAAGACGCTCATGACAAGCGCAACAGAATGTAACTGTGTGCATGCGGTACATATCTGGCTACTTAACCAACAATTGTGAACCATTGGTATCGCTTCAAGGCAAGGGATGACAGTGCACATAGCCCTGGATTGGCTATCCGACATCGGTCACATCGGAGCTGTGGATATCTAGGGGCTCGCTTCGCGAGACACTGTCTCATCGTCGTGACTAATGGCAACAGCCGTGAGCGCCAATCCGAATAGGCGGGGTACATAACGTCGACCTGGCTTTTGGGCCCCTTCTCTGTGACTCCATCTCTCTAGTTTGCGCGACATCAACAGGTCTTTCAGCAGGCTAATACTAGTCTGAGCATGATCCACGGTGATTGGGGCGCTCTAGCACCAGAGCTGGTGCGACAGAACTATGCATTCGGTGGGTCAATATTCTTGATACATGTAACTTGCTTTTTGTGCGCTTCATCAACGTCTTCACACAGTGGCCTCTTTTTCGGCTGTGTTATGGGATTGTCTAATAACTTTCCCTCAAGAAATCAACTATGTCTGGTAGTAAGTCACTGAACCCTGCGTGCGGTTTGATTCTTTGACCTTTCTCGTTGCTTATCTGCTCTCAGCTCCCCATCGAAAGCGAGAAAATATCTCTTCTTGTTTTTTCGATATGGGACATTGGGGTACTTCATGTACGACTTTTCAAACTAAATCTGCCATGCTCTGACCCATCTTCCTTTCATCTAACAGACTGTCTTCCATTTTTGACACCCAATGGACGCTGCGCGTTCCAGTCTCGAGAAACGACTGTAAAACATGGTTTCTCGTCCATGCAGCTTCAGTTACTCTTTCATATGTTGGCGTTCAATTCATACTTGTCCGGAAAGGTTCGTTATTTCTTACCCCAGTACGGTCCATGGTTTGGATCAACCGTCGAATCAGTTTTCAGTCTCTACGGAAGATCAACACTATTGGTCACTGGGCTTTCTACACTGCACTGCATCCAAATCGTTGGCTCGTTCATCTTGGGCCACCGCATTTCCGGCTCGTTAAGTTTCAACCCAATTTGCAATGGCGGTGACGTTCCGCGCATTATTTTCTCTGTATTGTGAGCTTGTTCCCCTTCCTCTGTGACGGTCATAAAACTGTAACGCCAACAATGCCTACTTGCCACAGAGTGTCGGTGATTTGCATCCAAGCTATAACATGGGCATTGATTCTACGGAAAGTCCGGAGGGTCCGACCCAGGTTGTTCCCCAGCTGGCGTCGTTATCTGCGCACCTCTGAAGCGCAGGTAAAGATATCTTGGGTGATCTGTCTTGGTGAGCACAACGCATAATACTGCATCTCAACTGCTACCATTGTTTTTAAATATTCTCAACGTTCACAGTTGCCTTCCTATTCAATTCGTCGCATTCTTTTGCCAATCGACGCGTTGCTTCTGTATACATCTTCACGTTTGTACTTCTTCTGTTCGGCTCTGCTCAGTCCTTATCAATCTCATTAATTCTGATCTTCCCTGCGCGTCAGATTTCCTGTGGCAGTGATCTCAATCGGAGTAAGTGGCCACTCAGTGCCTCGCTGCCACTGAGTTGAAGGTTCAGCATTTAACCAGTACTAATTATAATCACGCTCTCCACCTCCTATTTCTAGGGGTGCCAATACATCCTGCGGTTTGAGAGAGACTGGGATACGCGCACAAGACTCGCTGAAGCTGTCGATTCCGCCGAAGGTAAGGGGGAGCAGTTCGTCGGTGAGGATCAATCGCACGGCGACACCCTGCCTACGCAGACTGGACACCGCTATTTCTGTCCACCGCCACGACAAGCAGAAATACCCTTGCCACGGTCATCCCCGGAAGCATCCCCAATGCGGACATCCGAGCTCCTAGCCAGAGGGCATAACATCGACATGATGGCCTCAAATTACCCATACCTGCACGGTGCCGAGTCCTATATACTCAACAGAAACAGAGGCTTGGCCACCACCTTCACCAACAGCAGCATTGACATGAATCATTCACCGCGAAGGTCATCAGACTGCGGAAGTCGACGTACGGCGAGCGCCACGTTGTCCCATACACAGGGCTCAGAAGGAGAAGCAGGTTTGGGTTCGGTCTTGCGTGCGGGTGCTCCAGGCTCTGCAGACGAGGGCAACCAGAACGACAAGGTGGAAGAGACGCAGAGTAAGTCCAATATCGAAATCGGGAGCCTGCAATCGTCGTCAAGTGTTAACTCGGAGGAACTACGCCGATTCTATAACGGTACATGAGGCGCTGGGCCGTTTGTGGCAGGCCGCGCATCACATTTTTCCTGCTCCAGCACCAGGCTATAATATACGATAGCACGATAGTACTACTTGATCCCCGGCTCCGGAGAGCTGGAAAACCTCGAATGAATATTCCACGCTTTGGCAAGGTTCAGCAAACCTGTGACTCGGCGCAATTTCAGGAGCTTTAACGTAGCTATTTGTTACAATACTAGTAGGGTACCCATGCGGAGCACGGTGGCTGGGTTTTACTCATCCAATGATTTTTAATCATGCCGAATTATTCAACAGTCCTTAGGAGGCAGGCAAGAATTAATTCATCCAGCTTAGTAGTACAATACAAGGTTCAATAGAAAAATGACACGTCGCAGCCTTGCGGCTCACCTGTCTCCTTGCCCTTTCTTGTTCCTGCCCATATCTTTACGCCTGTCCTCAGCTTTTTCCGACTTTTTTTTTTTGTTTTTTTTTTGACTTGTACAAGTCGAAAAAAGATCGTTATTGTCAAATTTAAGCTCCGATAGCATCTCAGACTTAAGACCAATCACAGCTTGGCAAGTCCCTCTCGCAGCGGAACGCTACTTGAATTCTTCCATGTCCAACCCCAGCCGTCTCTGATCTTGTTTCCGAGCTCCTTCAACGTTTCCGGAGCAACCTCATCGCCTTCTTTAACGCTCTCAAAGGTGGTGTTGCTGAACTCGTACAGACGTCCTTGTAACCTCGTGGCCTCGACGACAAAATTGCCCCATGGCTGCCTGATGCGGTTGTAGACTTGGCTTATCTCTTCGATACTCGCTCCTTTGGAGATGCCTTTATCCAGAATGTTCGCGAGAAAATAGGCGTCCTGGATTGTCTGTAAATCAGCACCTGTGAACTCGATTAAAAGTTGTGGATCTTACCTCAATAGCTTGCCCTGCACCATTTCCTAGATGGAGCGACATGGCGTGCGCCTGGTAGATTAAACATGTTCAGAATTGCATCCCTTCTCCTTGCGTGTTGGCCTTACTGCATCGCCCAGAAGAAAAATCCCGCTCTCTGCGTACTTATCAAGCGGACCAACCGTCTGTATCGCCCACTTGGAAGGGTTTTTAAAATTCTACTCACCGAATCAGTCTACCAGAAAGCCACCTTGACCAGGGAACTTGAAGACTCACTTGCACAATGCACTGCACATCGTCCTCCCATCCTGCGTATAGCGCGAAGAGGTCATCTGAAGTTGTATTCTGTACTGCAGGGCCTTCGAGTAGACTTCCCTCCTTCTCTGGATCGGAAACAAACATGACCACGTTCGTCAACTTGCCTTGAAGAACAGGGAAGGCCACAACATGCTGCAAAACAGTGCATTGTCGGCTGTTAGACCCAGATATGCCTCCCAGTCCCGGACACTCGCCTTGTTCTTGCCGCAGTACTACATACAGCGCCTGGTCAGTTCTTGAGCTTGGCTGTTATAGTCTTCACGCACCATCATAGGCATATGGAGGGCTCTGTGATTTGGAGAAACTCGCCTAATAACATCGCTGGCAATCAAGCCCCGATACACATTTGTGCCTGTCCATCGGGGCTCCGCACAATCTGGATTCGATATTCTCCCCGACTCGACAAGGCATCTCCTGACGGCCGAGTTAACACCATCCGCGCCCACCACCATATCACAATGCGCTGTTGTCCCATTCTGGAATTTCAGGACAATACCGCTCGGAGTCTCCTCGTACGATACCAGACGATGCGACAGATGTGTGCGGATCGAAGACGATATCGCGCCTAGGAGCACGTCTTGCACATCAGCCCGGTGGAACGGCCGGGGACCGCCTGTGGCCGCAGCGCGCTGGTCAAGCACCACTCAACCACATACTGTATCAAACAACAACCTACCAGGTACACAAACATCCACGATCGGCACTCCTTCTGCTCGGTCGCTTTTCCTGTATGAGAATGCGGGCACTATTTTCAGGGTTCTAGTGAGCCGAACAAGATACCAATAACCCAAAACCAATATCACAGCGAAGGCGGAAGACCGCTCACCGTTGTCCCTTTCAAGTCCTACCTCGTCGGCGGATATGGAGTCGTGCACGGACAGCGCCGCCCCGACCCCCAGGAGCTCGAGGATCTCCCAGCCCCGGGGCCACAGCGTGATGCCCGCACCGACCTGCGCCAGTTTGGTCGTCGCTTCGTATATGTCGATGTCGACTGCCTTGTCCACGCCCAGACGACTGAGTGCGACGGCGAGGGCTAGTCCCCCGATTCCACTTCCACTGTTAGTGGTGCATGCTGTCAGAACATGCTTATAAGGACGACGTGATAGTTCTTTCGCGACATACATGATAGCCAAACGCGGTTTGGACATGATATCGATACCTGAGAGGATGCGAATGAGGATGAGGGGGTTGGGGAGGGGTTCTTGTGGAGACGGGTTTTATGTATCTTATACATGGCTTCTATCTGGCGCACTGCCGTTTATCAAGCAGTATTATTGTCACTGCAGTATCTAAATCCAGGTACTTACAGGAATTGACACTGACGCATATCTCTCGGATTGATGGCACAGATATTTGTTCGCTCCGTCGGTGCTACTTATGTCGGTCACTTGGACATTTATTGCACCTTTTCGCGCTAACGGCCTCACTCGGTCATTCTTTGGCGCGATATACCAGCTGGAATAAAACGCCACGCGAAGATCAGTGTCTTACGGCGCTAAAATAGCCCAGTAACAGGACAATTTTGACATGACGATGATGGGTCCGACGACTTTTTTTTTCTTCTTCTTTTTTTTTTTTTTTTTTTTTTTTTTTTTTTTTTTCGAGTAAACATAGCGTTGATACATTCTCCCGCCATGATATGGTATTAACAGTAGGGCAAGCAATAAGCCACAGACAGGGTATCTATCAGAGACTTAACTAGTATGTCTTCTTTTTCTCGTCCACAGACAGCCCTCCTGGTCCCATGTTGACCAACAGGATGAGCCCTCCGACGATGGCTACACAAAGCGTCAGCATATTGTCGCGAAGTCTGGTAGACGATAGAGAGGAAGAGAACGTACAAAGGGTCTGGAAGAAGTCATATTTGAGGAAGTCGCGCTGCGGGTGCGCCGAGTGCACGCTCCACCAGTTGTTGGCGAAGACGTTGAAGACGCTGAGCACAAGGACGAGGAACGCGGCAGACCACTTGGCCTTGAAGCCGACGGCGACCATGATGCAGGCGGCAAAGCCGATGATGGAGACGAAGACACGGCCCAGGTTCCATTCGCCCTGGATGATGAAGCCCAGGAAGAGGAAGATGAGGAGAACACGGCCGGCAAGAAGGAAACTGTATGAGAAGAAATGAGATTAGCAATTGGTTAGACTTGGAGAGGTATGAGGGCGTTTCGTGGGATCCCAATTTCGAGTCGACAGCTCGGGGTCATTGTGGGTTTGGCCACCAGGAACAAACACGTTGTAGGTTTCGCTGTGGCCCCATTCCCGTTCAAAGTGGCGCAAATGATGTGCAATAACACGTCGAACCCGACCTGCAATCCAGCCCTAACTGCACTAAACCCAACAGGGCCAAGCGCGGGTTTAAGCCCCGGCGCGAAACTGGGTCCTTGAGAAACACCTATCCAACGAAAACTTACTATTTCTTGCGATCGGTTTCGCTGATGGACGGCAGACCGGCGAAGACGGACTTCCGTGACACCATAGAATCGCTGAAGACCATGAACAGACCGCCAATGACAGAAAGGTTGCGGAGGAAGAAGTTGAGGTCGAAAATGAGACCATAGCCGAACCCTTGGATGACGACAACAGAAAGGAGGCCTCCGACGGCGTATTCTGTGTGCTTTTTGAGGATAACAGCGCCCGAGCCGATGAGCATGACCTGGCGGACAAAGACTTAGTCACATGCAACGATTTCTTCAGCGAATTGAACGCGTACAATGACATTGATGATCAGGAAAGTATGTGAGATGCCCCAGGGGAAATGGCGGTGTCTGGGAGCGTGCGTGTCAGCGACAGCAATACGGTGGGTCATATACGGCTCGCGGCTCACTGTTGCAGATACCAAATCTGGTCACCCCACTGGGTGGTGATGCGGAGTGCATCCTCCAAGAATGTTACAACAATGAGGAAACGACCAATTGCCGGCAAATGGGGTTTCAGGGGCTGCGAGTAGATCTCGACATTGTCCTCGACGGTCTTGCTGAAGGCGCGAATCTTCTCGAGCGGGTCGTCGGGGTTCGCGGCCCTGTATCCAGACGAGGGGCGGGAGTTAGAGAGCCCGTGGGGGTCGACGTTGTAGTTGGTCTGTGGGCGGGCGATGTTGATTCGCGAGGACATGGTGGGCAGGAGCAAGGAGAACTCAGAATCGAGATGACGGCGAGGAGCAACTCTAACGTGTCGCCAGGGTCACGCGTCGACGTGGCCTGCTTACATAGTCACCCCCGTCAGCCATCTTCGCACGTCCGTGGGCGCAACATATGTCCTGTTCACGTCCACTGACATCAAGTCAGTAACATCTTTCATCACTGTAGAACCCAAGAGAGACAATATTTGAAATGTATGATATAACAGCCGCCTATTTATGAATTTCCTTCCTCGTCTAATACGAACGACCAAAGAGGGTCCACTTCTTTGCATCCTTGCCGCATGCAGTGCACTTCGTCTTTCCGGGTTCAATGGGAGTCCAGCGCGACTGGTCGAAGGGTATGCACAGAGACTTGGCACCAGCAGACGGCGCCCGCTCGTCCTGGGGTTCAGCACTGCACAAGAAATAGAAATCAAGTCAGACAGACGTAAGAAAAAGGATATTAACGATACATACGCCCGTCCACTGCGCTCTTTAATATCATCCTCGCATGCCTCCTCCTCGCACCAGGGAATGACAACAACGCACTTGTTGTCGAGCGCGGGGACAAAGTCGTCCCACTTGGTGACCTCGATCACGCGCGACTGGTACGCGTCGCGGGCGCGGTTGAACATGTCGCTCTGGATGGTCTCCAGCAACTTAGAGACGGAGTCGGTGAGGTTGGCAAGTGGGATGGGCGCCTTTTCGCCGTTGTCACGGCGCACAGTCAGCGTCTGCTGCTTTGCCAGATCGTTGGGGCCGATTTCGAGGCGGAGAGGGACACCCTAACCAGAAAAATATTCAGTGGTTTGGAGAGTGAGATACCAAAGAAAGGGCGCACCTTCTGTTCCCAGTCATTGAACTTGTATCCGGGAGTGTATCCTTCGCGCAGGTCTGCCCGGGCGCGAATGCCCACCTTCTTCAGGGTAGCAGCGAGCTCCTCGCATTTGCCGTTGATGTTGGCCCTCTGCTCGTCAGTCGTCTTGGCGGTGATACCACAGGGGACGATGACGACCTGGACGCTGGCAACGCGGGGCGGGAGGACAAGACCCTGGTTGTCGCCGTGTACCATGACCATCACACCAATCGCACGCGTCGACAGGCCCCACGAGTTCTGCCACACGTACGACTTCGAGCCGTCGTTGGGGTCCTCGACGAAGATGTTGAACATTTCCGGGCGGGAGAAGTTCTGGCCGAGACAATGCGAGGTCGCGGCCTGGATACCGCGCCCGGAGGTGGGCACGAAGCCCTCGACGGTGGTGGTATACAGACCGCCGGCGAATTTCTCCTTCTCGGACTTGACACCGGGGATGACGGGGACGGCGAGGAGGTCCTCGTAGACGCGGCGGTAGAGCTCGAGGATGTCGCGCACCTCAGTGTCGGCCTCGGCCTTGGTGAGGTGGGCAGTGTGGCCTTCTTGCCACAGGAACTCGCGCGTGCGCAGGAAGGGCTGCGGGTTCTTGAACTCCCATCGAACGACGCTGTTCCACTGGTTGAGCTTCAAGGGGAGGTCGCGGTGGCTGCGGATCCACTTTGCGTAGTCTGTACGCGGTCGAATAAGTAATTGAAGGAGTTTTACGAGCATTGAAACTACTCACAAGGGTACATGACGGTTTCAGAGGTGGGACGGATGGCGATGGGGTCTTCGAGCTCAGAGTTTCCGGCCCTGGTCACCCACGCGACCTCAGGAGAGAAACCCTCGATGTGGTCCTTCTCGCGCTCCAGCACGGACTGCGAGACGAACATGGGGAAGTATGAGTTTTGGACGCCAAGCTCCTTGATCTGCGCGTTGAACCAGCCCTGGATCTCCTCCCAAATGCTGTACGACCAGGGCTTGAGGATGTAGCACCCGCTGACGCTGTAGTAGTCAATCATCTCGGCTTTCAGCAGCACCTAGCAAGAAAATCAGTCTGAGTTGAGGTAGGGAGACCGGGTTGACGCACATTGGTGTACCAGGCAGCAAAGTCAACCTCTTTCTTGACACCAATGGCGATCTGCACAGCGCCCTCAATCTTCGCATCCTCCTTCTCCTTGACGGGGGCTTTGGAGGTCTGGGCGGCAGCGCCGGGGGCGGTTGCGATTGCGCTGAAGTCGATCTCCTGCACCTTGGTCTCTGCCGTCTCGAGCTTCTTGAGGTACGACTCGATTTCCTTGCCGCTCAAGAAGAGCGTTTCGCTGGACGAGTTGGCGTGGAGGGCGAAGACGGCGGATGAGGTCGCGATGGAGGGGTCGAGCACGGTCACGATTTTCGGGAATGAGGATTCGGTGATGGAGAGCGGGGATACTGTCCAAAATGTGAGATCTAAAATGCACTGAGAGGCCGAATAGACGCACGAGAGTTCTTGTCGAGTGAGAAAAATTCAGTCAGTAGGTCTTCCGAGGCGAGACGGAGGTCCTTCAGGTTCAGCGCCTTTCCGATGGCGGACGAGTTTGTCTCGGTCTCCTCGCGTGCAATGACGACAACGGGGACGGGGGTCGCGCTCTTTGCTGTCTTGGGCTTGTAAACCAGCGTCTTGACGAGTTCGAACGACGCAGGCGCGGATCCGGACGCAACGACGGCTTCCTTCCACGTCGCGGGGGACGTCGTCTCGGCGTGGGTCACGGTCGCGGTGGGTTTGATAGAGAGCGCCTCGAGCTTTGCAGCAAGGTCGGAAGCCATGTTGGTAATGGTGGTGGTAGTAGGAGTATTAGACGAAAACGAGCGGATGGAATGCAGCAACTTTTTTGGTGCCTGTTGTGACTCGACTGGTCTTCTGACTCTTATCGATACTATCAGATGGCGTACATCTACCACAGACCGCGTCGACAGCTGTCTGGCATGCCGCACTAGGAGCATCGAGAGAACTCGCAGAGCTCAATGAGGGTGGTGTCCAACCAACAGGTGACTGTCAGTCGGTTAGATAATTTTTTCGGTTTCGACGACGGCCCTATCAGCGCTCTCGTTGTGATCTCTGACGTGGCGAGCATCTAATCTCTCGAGTTCGCTTTCAACTGCAACGACTTCATAAATCACTGAACCAGTTGAAGGCGCACGGAAGCACGGAAGCATGCATGTGTCGTTGAACTTTTTGTTGATCATCGCGATTGATGGAGGTCATCATTGGTGCTGGACGAGGAGACAACCGGGCGCTGTTGGACTTAATGGTCCATCGAGGATACGGTGTAATAACTTCCCGCCACTGGAAGGTCTTGATATATATTACTATCAGGGAACCCGCACAGTGGTGGGGTTGAGGAACTCTTTTGAGAAGATTTGTGAAAGTGTGTATGTGATTTCAACCCAAGTATTCTTGCTGACAGCGAAATCGGAAGTGTACAATTGGGAACATTTTCGAAGTGTATACAAGGAAAACCATCTGGCATCCATGATTGGATGTTATTTCCGAGAACATGACCATCAGTACACCACTGACACCACCCAAGCCCACTGCCATTATATACAATTTTGGGAGTGGCCCATGATTACCATGATCCATTCCCAGTCGAGAAAGGCCATCATGCGAGTATAAAATTGTACTTAAGCATCAGTAGGATCAAGCACCAACTGAATACACTCTCCAGTCTGTCTCCGGAATACTACCGACAATGCGACTCATCCATCACGCGATACCTGTACTCGTCTGCGCCCTCACAAGGGCTGTCTCAGGCGCCATAACGCCTGGCTTTAACGGTATCAAATGTTTCCGCAGAGGCTCAAGGTCTGAGATCTGAGCCGAGTGCCTGCAGTGATCCGGGATCCCTTGTGCAAGTCCAAAACATAGTTGCCCCGTAAGTACATAGGCAGTCCATATTAATATGTGTTCATGATTCGGAGACTGATCAATAGACCAATGGACACTACAAGTCGCGACAAAGCAAATGTCCAGAATGTCCAGAACGATTGACGATGCATGTAGTAAGTAGTTGAACAATGATACGCATGCGGCATATGCACATTTGATACCATCCGTTTCTCATCCCTAAATAAATGCGCATCGATGTTGGACACACTGGCCCTTCGAGACGCCAAGATATGACCCCACTGCCCAGGCTTGTCGAAGTCTGCGCTATAGCCTATAGGCCGATAACCTCTTTGAGGAGATTGAGCCTACATACCACAAACGTCAATCATCTGCTCTATAAATAGAACCATCGGCTGTGTTGGACCCGTTGATATCTCGAGGCTGCTCATATTTACCACTGATGCGTGGATATCGTTTGAACTCGAAGCTTCTCAAGATTTCACCTCGCATAGATAGCTATTAGGTATCACCTGGGATGTCTAAAAGTGTCTCTCGGCGTGTCGTTCAGATTTGGCTCGCATACGTCCTTACCGCGGTTAAGTGACATCCGTGCAACATACATCCCTTCACGGATTGGAAGACGGGCGACTTTTGTCGATATGCAGTCTCCCATATCATACCTAAGTCATCAAGGGCCTATTCTTAAGTGTTTCAGTTCTGTTATAAGGAGATACAGCTTACACCCAGGTTCATTCATTTCAATCTAAGCCCTTCACGTTGTGCACCATATCCAACATCTCGACGGGACTTCCACTTCAATTCGCGTGGCACCAGTACACCCAATGCAAGACACGTCTCGGTTGTACGTACTGACCTCGCCTTAGGCTTGGTAAACCAACGTGTTAACGTAATGGGACTGTACCATGCAGATTCGGGCCTTTCCTGCTGGGAGCCGGCTTCAATTTTACTCTCTATGGAGTAAGTCGCTATGTTCCGTACTCTACAAAATGAGGGACTGACATTAACTTGTAAATGACTTTCTTTCTGTAGGTTTGCATCCTACAGACATTTTTGTACTTCCGGAAATATAGCAGGGACCCTCTGAGAATCCGCTTACTGGTACAATCCAACATTATGATTCGTAACGGCGAGTAACTCACATTCATAACTATTATGGCAGGTTGCATATCTGTTTGTGATGGAGACAATCAACTCTGGATGCACCATGGGTGTACTTTATGAGCCACTAGCCCTCCATTACGGTATGTTCTTGATATAATAGCTGAAGCAAGATGCCTATCCCTCACGTCGGAGATTCAGGTGATCCCGTGTTCTTCGAAAAATTCCCTTTGAGTGAGTGTCCAAGTTCCCAAAACATCCAGTAGTAGAGGTGTATTGATCGTCTGAGAATCCTTTAGTGTTGACAGCTAGTGAGTTAGTCAAATCTGTGGTGTGTGATGAGGTTTAATGAACGCTTTGTAGACGCTCTTGTCACGGTGCTCATATCTACCCCTGCCCAATTTTTTGTTGCGTGGAGGCTCAAAATTGTCAGCCGGAGCTTTGTCATTCCCATTGTCATCATAATTCTTGCAATTGTTTCGTTGGGTAAGGAACAAAATTATAGTCGAATGCGGGCATCTCAAGAATTCGTTGTTTTGACTCCAGTTGGCGGAACAAAGACCAGCGCATCAGTAATCAAGAGCCAGGATTATGGCCACTACAGCTCGTTTACACCAACAGTGACTGTCTGGCTAGCATCTTCTGCTGCGGCCGACTTTTTCATTACGATCGGCCTGACTTGGTCCCTCTTGAAGAGGGACTTCGGCACGAAAGAGACAGAGGATAAGGTCACGCGTATTATACGATGTATGCATTCTATCCCTCTTATACTTCACACAATAGGCTCATTGTTACACTTAGTAACGATACAGACTGGCTTTGTAACTATGGCTTTTGCTATCATTGACCTGACTGTGTTTTTGGCTCGGCCGGTGAGCTGCATCCAAACCTTTCCAACCTTTGCGCAGATAGTTAACAGAACGATTTTGCAGCGTACGACCCTAAATTTCATCGTTGACTTCGCTCTGTCCAAATTGTACACTAATTCACTGTTGAGCACGTGAGTCTTCTTAAAGACATCCTCTTCCACCACTACCAATGAATTTATCATATCACATCCATTATAGGCTAAACGCACGCTCTGGATGGGATCATCTCTGTCAGTCTCAAGAGGTCAACGTCTTATTCGACCGCTCAGAGCTTTCGGCTATGCAAAAACGCCAAATGGAAGTCGAAAGCGGGCATGGTTTAGGCCGAGTAGAAAATGGATTCGCTCCACATCCCAACGCTAACGTAAGCACGACTAGTATACACATTCGCTCATTTGACGCAGTAAACTGATATGTCCCCCACGTAAACCTGGAACAGCACACTGCAGACAATATCGAGCTCCAAACAACAGTGACTGTTCTTGCCGATAGCGTCTATACACCTGGGAGCCATGGAAGCATTGAGAAAACAGTTGACCTTGTTTAGAGCAGGCAAGGGATGGGCAGTTACTTATATATAAAAAGACTGGCAATTTGATTCGGCTATCAGGGCTAGCAATTAACAATGAGCGCCTACACCCTAAAATAGATAGCCGATCCAATTATGGAATTCACATATGATTCTCACCTGTTTGTAGACGTTTCAAACATGCTTCCTCAAATTTGGTACAGTGGTGTAAATATCCTCTGTGCACCTGACAGGACTTCAAGTTTCAAGAGCGGGAGCGCAGCGACACGGTCTTGTGAGAATAACCGATATTTTGAATCCACCAGATCACCTATTTCATAATACCCCTGACTGGCCGTCAATTGAGACATCTATCGAGCCATAAAGAGGATATTGATTGGGTAGCTGACTAGGAAATGGTATGCGCTTTGAATGGCACAGGTTGTGTCAAAGCTAGTGCACCTATGCTTTGTGCGAACGTCAACATAAATCTACCTGGGTGTATAGGAAGAGAGGACAAGCTAACCCGAGTTCATGGGGGGACATTCCCGCGACTTCTTGGTGTCTTGCATAATCAGGCGCCTGCTTCTGAGCTTGCCAGAGCTAATACGATGCTAGATGCAGACTTAACCGCATTAAAGAAGGAGTTAGTATCAGCGCGCGTCGCGTTCCTCAGCGGACCGTAGCCTCGTGACCAGGCTCTCCATAAGACGAGCCCGAAGGTCCGTCTCATCAGAGGGTCCTCTCAGCCCCTCTCAGCCTCAGCGCAACATTTTCGACAGTTGATATGAGGTTTATATTGCTGGAGGAATAAAGAAGCCTTGCTCTCGAACGCCACTCGGCCCTAATTTTGTGGGCAAAACGCATGTGGGTCAATTGTTTTTGGGGTGAAAAGAGCTGACCCGCGATCACTGCGCCGGAGATCGGGCTTAGACACTCGGATGTGGGCTGGGTCTCAAGAAAATGTCCGGGGACTAGGCTGGGCTAGGGTGCGGAAGAGGCTGACACTTGGCTGACACATTAGGGGTTTGGAAGGGTATACAAACCCCCTCATCCCGCTCTCTTCTCATCCACTCAAACCACCACCAGCACCACCTTGCCTACGCAAAGGTAGAGCTCTCTCCCTTCGTCAGCTCCTCTAGTACTTCCTCTCTAACACTTACACAGGTGCTAAACCTGGCGGCCACTATGCCCCATCGTACTTCGCGCTCGAGAGCAATGTCGCCGCCACTCTAGTCTCGCCCGACGGCTGAGTGTCGTCGTCGTCCCTCGCAGCCGACCAACACCCATACCCGCATTGCGACGCCCTTTCTCGAGACTGGGTCTGGCCGAGCCAGCCTAGTGGCGGATTTTGGTGTCCTCGCTCTTGCCCACTATGATCCCTCTTACTCAGAGGTGGTCCAGCGCCTACCAAACACATCAAAGTACGCTTTCTCTTCTCCCCTCGTTGTCACGTCTAATCCTTGCCCCAAGCCTCTTTCCGGCTGCAGATACCTGCGTCGTTTTCCTATTACCAGTATGTCTTCCACTTTCCTCACAATTGCACCCCTGGAGGCTGACAACATGATGCCGCTCTAGATCACCCACCCTGCGGGCAGCATCTCCATCTCCAATCCATCTCGATGCGCTGACTCTGTGCTGCATCGCAGGCCAGCTGATGCACTCAGGTTTTGGTGTCTGTGTGCTGCCACTGTCGCGCACACCCGCGGTTGCATTGGTTCAAGCTGTACTCGGCTCGACCATGACGCCAACTCGGCCCTCATCGGGTCATCTCGCCAACTACCCACCCATTGTGTGAACCTGTGTGATCAGCCTCAATCGCCAACCCGCGGGGCGCATCCGCGGGCGCAGAAACAGGTGCTGCGTGACTTGGGCCAACCTGCGGGGCGTGCCGCGGGCGCTTGAACAGCGAAAACATTCATTTCGACGCAACCCCTCTTTTAGTGTACCTTTTTCGAACTTCGCGCTTCCTGGCGGGGCATAAACCGCTAGCGCAGGAGCTGCGAACCACTCTTCCCTAAACCAAACAAAAAGCAAAAGCCCTTTTGCCACACTGGGCGGGCGTGATAGCCTGAACGTGGATTTTGGCACAAAAAAAAGAGAGAAAAAATTGTAGATAGAGCATAAAAGGGCGGATTCCGGTGCCAATTGGCGCTGGGATCCGCCCTTTTGTGCGTTAGGTCGACTCTCCATTCTTAGACGGGCGCTTGACTGGGTCCGGCATAATATATGACATCGTTTTCGAACCTGAACAGCTTGTTTATCCAGTCGTGTTTAGTACTGCCCTGTACCCCTGTCGTTTTATTGATCAGTTGTTCTGACGAAGAGCCACATACTGGAGGCACAGAAGCGAGACCACCTTCAGATAGTAGGCGTCTGTGCTCTTCTGGGAAATTCCGGCCTTACAGAACCAAGACCCGCTCAGCGCCGAAATTGTAAATATGAATAAAATTGACGTATGCAAATAGTAGCAATACAATAAACTAACAACTAGGTGGTATGATTATCAGAGACATCAAGGGCGTTACACCCATCGCATATCATAGGTCCTGCTCCACCAATGCCTTCTTGACCTTTGGCTTCGGCTTCGCATTCGAGACAACATGCCCCCTCCCCCTTCCCTTCTTCGCCCCCTCTTTCGCACTCGTGAAACTGGTATCTTCCTTCACCGGCTTCGCGCTCTTGGCTAGTTTCTCCTGCGTGACCGGCTTCTCATCATGCACACACAGAAACTCCGCCTTCTTGATCCTCTCCAGCCGCTTCTCAATGCGCTTCAGCCGCAGCCGGTGCGCACCGCTCTTCGGCGGCGCGGGCGTCGCGGAGTACTTCTTGTTCGGGTAGTGCTCCTCGAGCACGATCTCCGAGCCGAGGTCGGGCAGGCTCAGGCTCGACGAGTTGCCCCAGTGGAAGAGGGACGGCGACGACGCGCGTCCGGGCGATGAAGATGGTGGGAGGGAGGAGGACGAGGAGAACCCGTATGAGAGCCCTGGTGTCGAGCCAAGGGTTGTGCGTGTGGCGCGCTCGTCGTCGTCATCCTCTTCGTCCTCGACGTCGGAATACACCGTGGTGCTCGCCCGGCTGGCTGCGCGCGGGCGCCTGGTGTACGCTTCCACCACGTCCTCCTCGTCGCCCTCGTCGTCGTCTTTGTCGAACGGGTCGTACGGGGTGTCTTCTTCGAAGAAAGACGCGTCGATGTCGTCGAACGAGATGCCCAGCGGGTCCATGAATTTCAGGAGGTACAGCGGGAACGCGTGCGCGGGTTTGTTCCATCTCGACGGCTCGCGGGTGAATACAAAATCTTCCGGCTGCGCTTCGCGGTCATTGTCATTTTCATTGCCGTCGTCGCCGTCCGAGTCTTCGCAGTCGGTGTCTTCCACTAGGACTTTGGCGGGGGAAGATGAGGATGCTTGGAAATAAGGATGGCTCTCGCTGAATGCTTGTTGTTCTTCGTCCGTGTCGCCTTCTGCGTCTGTGTCCGTGAGCTGCTCCTCTGCAGGACGTTGTTTTCTTGTTCGCCTTGGTTTTGGCGACGGTCGTGCCGCTACAGGCCACGGCTTCAAATGCGCGCGCCCCCTGGCCAAGAAGACCTCGGGAGTATTTGATATGCCCCGCTTTACAGGCAGTTTCATGGTGTTGATGGTGATATGTACTTGCGTATCAGATGAGTGGTGCTGCAGGAAGAATGAGCACCAAATCACAAGGCAGCAAACGATATTACTCACGTAGACGATGGCAATGGCAGGATCGAGCCCATTCTGCCAGACATGCGAAAGGGTATACTCTTCTTCGTCCATCCACTCCCAGTCTTGTTCCACTTCATCCTCCGGCGTCGCATCCTCGTTGTCGTCGTCGTCGCCTGGGAAGACGTGATCTGCTGGCCATCCTCCTGGGTCCTGTACATTTGATAGCTTCACGGTGGTAGCACCTGTCTTGAGCTGCCCGGGTTTGTACATCATACTATACGTGTCCGCCTTGTTCATAACCTCGAACAAATACTCTTCCACCTCCTTCTTGCCATTGGACAGCAGAGCCGGTGTCTCGAATAGCCAGTTGATGAGGGAGCGCAGATGAGCAAAGGTGTAGCTGAGTGGTACGCGCGCGATGCGGTATACACCGCCCAAGCGCGGGGATATGTCGGCACGTATGAACTGAAAGCGGAGACAGATGTGCTTGCTGAATGAAGTCACAGGCGGCAGTGTATGAACCAGTCGTTCCTTCCTTTTCCGCCCAAAAGGGTTTGAAGGCGAGTCCATGGCGCGTAGAGGGTAGGGTGTATATGGAGTTCGGGGTGGCTTGCCTGGGCTGCTCATCCATCGGCGTTTTATTGGGGTTTGTGGCTGAGGCAGAGAAGACGCGCTATCGTGTCGCGTCCGCTTCTTCGGTGACTCCGAGCCCACCGTGCGCGACGACGACGGGACGCAGTCGGATTCCTCTGGACTTCCTGCGCGACGTTTGAGCATGGCGTCAATGGCGAGTGAGAATGGTACGAGGAGAGGCTGTGAACGCGTTGAGCAAGCTTAGAACGGTTTGCGAGTCAATGCGAGCAAAATGCAGGTGAGAACGGTATCAATAGATTCAGCGTCATTATACACAAACCACACGGTCACATGTGCGCGTCGCGTCTCATCACCGCGATTGGCGCGGCGGGCCCTTGTTAATGCATATGTTTGGCCCTATGTTCAAACTAAAAGGCCTATTAAACGACATTGAAGCTGAGAGAGAAGCTGAGAGTAGATGTAGGAAAGCCTCACTGATGTATACATGTCAACACTACATATTTTGATCAATAAATACGTCTTTGCTAGTATATCGGTTAGTACACGCGCCTGTCACGCGCGAAAGCTGGGTTCGACTCCCAGGCAGAGAGTTCTTTTTTATCTGACTTTGCTTTTTCCACCAGCCTCAGCACCAGCACATACCTAGAAGCCCATCATAAAAGGCGTGTTAGTACTACGCATCTGAACTGATAAAGGCGACTATTCTTGCTCTTCAAACATATTGCTCCGACACGGGCGCTTAATGTAAGCGATGTCAGCAAAAAGAACGCTTCCCCCGCCAAATTCCTTTCAACCATTCCATACTGCCTTTTCGAAGGTCAGACCAGACGCATACAAATCAGGACTAGGTGTGCCCGTGCATATTACCTCAATAAAGGCCGTCGTAATTGACGCCATTCACTATTCACCCATTGGGATGTAATTATTTCTGAGAGCCCCACATATTGACATCGAAGTTATTTGCGCAACAGGTGCCCAATTAAAGCCTAAGTAGATATGTATAAAATGTCTCTCACAAGAAGACCAGCTCAGTTGCTTTCGCATTCTATCCTCTTTCTCGTTCTACAACCAACACTTAATATGCCAAAGACACGGTTGGCGATAATGTATGTCGTTGACTATCTCACACCGTCTGAGTATATTGACGAGATATGCTGTCGACAGAGGAAGTGGAATTGGGGGACTGGCCCTCGCAGTGGCACTCAGTCGTCTGGGGGTGGATGAACTAGTCGAGGTCGACATATACGAGGCAACAACCAAGCTCGCGCAGGTCGGTGCAGGCATCACGCTGTGGCCCCGGGGCTGGGAGATCCTCGAAAAGCTTGGGCTCGGACCAGCACTGTCAGCATACTCAGTACCTGCCGCACAAAGAGACAATGGTGAGCGGTCTTCATTGCATTATGATGGGTGCAGCAGGGGTTTGCTCCGACTCACACCGGAGCCTGAAATAGTACCCGCTTTCTCATTTAGAAAAAGCGACCGGGCAGAAGGAGTTCCGATGGTGGAGGTTCATGTGCCCGGTGAGTTGCTTGCGACAGTAAAGTATTTTCAGTACCAATTGATGAGTCCAAAACGGTCACAGGGGGCCCTCGGCCGTTCCACCGCGCTGATGTGCAGGATGTGCTCCTCGGCGCGATATCGTCTTCCATTCGCACACATCTGTCGCATCGTCTGGTATCGTACGAGGAGACTCCGAGCGGTATTATCCTCAAGTTTCAGGATGGGACAACGGCGCAATGTGATATGGTGGTCGGCGCGGACGGAGTCAACTCGGCCGTCAGGAGATGCCTTGTCGAGTCGGGCAGAGTATCGAATCCAGATTGTGCTGAGCCCCGATGGACCGGCACAAACGTGTATCGAGGCTTGATTGATAGCGACGCTATTAGGCGAGTTTCTCCGGATCACAATGCCCTCTATAAGCCTGTGGTGGTGAGTAAACATTATAAAACACAATGCTCAAGAACTGACCAGGCACTGGATTTAGTACTGCGGCAAGAACAAGGTGAGTATCCTTGGGCTTGAGTAGGAGACGTATCTGAGTCTGACCACCGTTGATGCGCTGCTTTGCAGCACATTGTGACATACCCTGTTCTTCAGGGCAAGTTAACGAACGTGGTGCTGTTTGTTTCCGATCCAGATAAGGAGGGCAGCCTACTCGAGGGCCCTGCGGTACAGAATACAACTTCAGATGACATTTTCGCACTATACGGAGGATGGGAGGACGAGGTTCAATACATATTGCAAGTATGTTTTCAAGTTTCCCGGTCAAGGCGGCTTTCTGGGAGACTAATTCAGCAACTAGAATTTGGAACACCCTTCCAAGTGGGCGATACAGACCGTTGGCCCGCTTGATAAGTACGCAGAGGCGGGAATTTTCCTTCTGGGCGACGCAGTAAGGTCATTTCTCAAGAAGAGGCGATGCAATCATGAACAAGTTTGATCCATTAGGCACATGCCATGTCGTTGCATCTAGGAAACGGTGCGGGGCAGGCTGTCGAGGTCAGAGTCACAAGACTATTGAGTTCATAGGTGCTGATACACAGACACTCCAGGACGCCTATTTTCTTGCAAGCATTCTCCATATGGGCGTCGCCAAAGGAGCGAGTATCGACGAGATGAGCCAGGTGTACAGCCGCATCCGGCAGCCATGGGGCAATTTCGTCGTCGAGGCCACGAGGTTACAAGGACAGTTATATGAATTCAGCAACGCCACCTTTGAGAACGTTAAAGAAGGGGATGAGATTCCTCTGGAAACCTTGGAGGAGCTGGGAAATCAAATTAGAGAGGGCTTTGGCTGGACATGGAGGAGTTCGAGTAATGGTCCGCTACAAGAGGGACTTGCCAGGCTGTAATTAGCCTGAGACGCTGACAGAGCCCCAGGCTGACACAAAGGATATAGCGGGTAGACTGTTGCGTGCTTTCAGGGCGTTATCTTGTTGTATAAGTCAATCGGACGATTGAAACCTGTAACAAGTTCGAAATAAATGCCAAAGCGGTGACAACATATTGTGGTGACAAAATCTTACCTCCTTCTACAGCAACTGTGTAATGGGAGGCAGGGCCAAAACCAATTTCCTGAAGTATGGACTCAAAATCGGTGGGTCGAATGACAAGGCTTTTGGCATTCTCTTTGAGCGTCTGAGTTTATTGGTTAGAAGAACAAGCCCACCACATGTCTAATTGAGGTGCGTACCTGGTTCATCCGCTTTGCTTTGGAGTATGAATCCCAGGGTTGTGGCTCGAGAATAAATGCCCCTCCAGGATTAAGTACTTCATATACGCGCCGAAAGAATCTTCTGAGGCCTTTGTCTCCTTCGTTCAGATGTATCCATTTTGATACCGAGAATCTTCGATCTCTGTCAGCTTATTCTCCGTCATGGATGACAGTCAAACTCACGCAACCACAACATCATATCCTGCAGCGTCTTCAGGTATCTCCGTCTTGGTCCAGTCGGCAGTGCGGAATGAGACGTTGTGCGGGAACGACGTTTTGCCCCGGTGCGCGGACGGAGGTACTGGGAGAGTGCCAAACTCATGGTCGCAGGATAGCGGGAAGTAGTTTCGCGGTGGAGGTGGATTTCGTAGGGGATCACGATAATTCGATTCGAGGTCTTCCGTGCTTGGGTTTGCTTTGCGTTTTCTGTGCTCCGGTATCGATGTCGGTGATATTGGCGTTACAGGGGATGTTACCTGAGATGGGCCCTGCGTCGACCAGACTGATAGCTTCCGTTTCCACGCTGCCTGGATGAGCGCGTCGTCAATGTCTACGCCGACGACGAGATCCGCGCCGTGGCACTGTGCTTCCAAATGCAAAGCTCGTTTCATACGCACTGCTTTCATCTAATCATACTCTAACTCACCGATTTCGCATGTCACCCACCCCTCATTGCATCCGACGTCCAAGACTCGAGCGCCTGCAAAGGTGGAAGGCGGAAGAACTGCGAGGCGTTCGTCAGACAGGAATGGGCGCTTGTTGTAATACCTGCCAGTACGACGTGTCTTGAGCGTTGTGTACAGACAAATAAGCTGTAATAGAGCCCTCACCCGCGATAGTTGCCATAGGTAGGCACATTTGTTGATGACATGATGGTGGTAGAAAGGGAAGGATTGGGGATGCGAGGCTGATTAGCACCGCATCAATAGGGTGTTTCACAACTAGCCTGGGACCCGTGCTTCGCACGGGCAAGCAGTCTACATACATCCTTGTCTGTTCTTTGAGTAAAGATTAATTATGCGTATATCACATATTGGACAATGAAAAGTCAGAGACGGTGACGAAAAGGTCACCGCACCGCAGCCGCCTTACGCCGGCTGTTTTGCTTCACTCAGACTTCACCAGCATACAATGTAATCTATTATACCATTTGGACTGTATGTTTATACCACGCATCACAACCCACGGAAAGTGCCTTTTTTAAAAAAAATCGCCTTAATTGCAACTTAATTCAAAAATAATTATTTCGGGACAGTCTGGCAACAAAAGGTTCCAAATCCGCGAACATACTGTCGATATAGTACGGTATATGGATTGCAAAATATTATGATGACTGGATGTGGTACGATATTGTGTCGCCGCTGCCGCATTACAGGTCATTATTTTACTTTTAATAATACCTGCAAGTATAGCGGTCACTGGAAAGTCTCTATGACATCTTTTGTTTTACATATTGCGCATGAGTTGCCTTGTCTCGATGTAGTTTGTATTCAATTGGTATGCTGCCGCTCTTGCTAAGTCAAAGTACTACACCAATTAAAACAGATAAGTTGGGGGCCCGTAGCAGGAACATGAACCAACGCACAGTCAAGACAGGTTTAGCAGGAGGGCCATATGTTGACAGAAAGTAGCGTTTAGCTGGTCTTGAGTCAGTCGCGTTGTCGTGTCAAATATTATACACCGTTTTGTTAGATTTTATGTCCTAGGTATTGAGCTCAGACTCATGGTCCGAGTCTACGTGCGTACACATGTAGATAGTCTGTACACATAGATAGAGGCTCGCACGCCGTAGCCAATGCATACATACAGTAGCCAGCTCATCACTCCTGCGTGCTCAATCTAGGCTGAGTCCAACAGGTTCAGGTCTATTTCTAGGTCCACGGCGGGCGAGACCGTTGAACCCACTGATTTGCCACTGATCAATATATGATTGGCCAACACAAATTTATAACAGTTGTGAAATACGACAGAGCAAGTTGGTATTATCTATGTACTGTAGTCTGTGTACCTTATTTATGAGTATGTCTAAAAAAGAAGAGAGAATATCCAGCACAAAAGAATCATCTAGCGAAGTGAAAGGTATGTGACAGTTGTCCGACCAATGAGAATGCAGATTTGTCTTCCATTTTCGGATGACATTTGTGTTCCTTTTATAGTACCGTGTGAGATCTTTCGTTTTATATAATGGATAGCCCAACTTTGATGGCAACTTGATCGCCAACTTGAGCCAAGTTGGGACCCAAGTTGGGCTCGCAAGTTGGGAAATTTGGCCAAGTTGTGGATCGACCCACGACTTGCAAAGTTGGGCAACTTCGAGCTCCAACTTGACACCCAACTTGACCTCCAACTTCGCTTCAATCACGCTCAAACGGGCAAAGTTGGGCACGGCGTCGGAACTCAAGTTGAGAACGAAGTTGGGCCCAAGTTGGGCTATTGTGAAACACCCTAATATGGTGAAGAGACTGACCAACGACCTCGCAACCAACCACAAAAAATACATCGAATTTCAGTGCTCGTACATTCGCGGTAGATACAGATTACAAGGCTAATATATGGAGTAATTCATTGCTGGAGAGTAATGTAGAGTGTACAATAAACCGTATATGTGATTGCATACTACAAGAGTGCATCTAAACCCTATTGTGCCTCGATAGATGATGCTAAATAATCAATGGTTTAGTGAATGGATATCCAAGAGGTCCACAGGGATCGTGTTTGATACAAAAAGTCTGTGATAAGTGCAGAAGGGTGGTGTGGAAGTCCGTGGAGATTAGCAGCGTTCATACATGCACATATAAGCTTTCGCATGAAGAACTTCTTCCAGTGTGGTTAGGCGGACGACAGTGTCACTGATATACGCCCATTGTCTTTCTTTCGGTTTCGCGGGGATGGGGGTAGGATCGGAAGTGCTTGCGCTGTTTGTTTGTCGGTTTGGTGCTGCGTTGTCCAAGTTCGACGAGGGAGCAGGCGCCGTCCTTTCTGACTTCACATTAGACTTGAGGCGAGACGAAGCCACAGGTGACTCCGAGGGAAGCGCAGTGTATGCAATGTAATGGCCACCGAGCTGCAAGCAGGAAATCAAGATAAACCACTAAATATCTTACAGAGAAAACGAAAGACAAACCATATTTCCGATATGTACGACAACCGCATATAACCGATACATACACCGCTCGTCTTTAGGATGACGAACGCTCTTCTTCTCCCTGTGCTTGCCTTTTCTGCCTAAGCCATAATCTTCTTTCTTGGGAGCGAGGAATGGCGCAAGGTCCAGGTATTCAGGGAAGGAGATATAGTCATCCAACTTTTTGAAACCATGCGAAAAGGACATCAGTGGAGTCTTGCTTGTCTGTTGGAAACGCTTCAAGTGAACGACGAGAATAGGAGGAGGGGTGGCGATGAGGTAGCGTTTATATGCTGCGCGCATGATGACCGGCTTTGGTTTGGATGGTTTCTTCTCTTTGACTGCTGGAGGAACACCTCCCTGCGGCGCCGACGATGCCTGAGAGGCAGACGACGGATTGGTTGAGGTGGCAGCTGAGTTTCTGCTTGCCGCTGATTCACCCGAGACGGATGACACATCACTCAGGTCGTCTGAATCGTCGTCTGTCCTGCTGGGATCCGTATTCGTCGACTTCCGGGAAAATGTTCTCCGCTGGGGGATGACAAGAGAATCTTTAGAATTTGCTGGATAACCATACAGTTCCTGTGTTAACTTGGGATGGGGACTGGGGACTGAAGCTTGGCCGTTGTGCACTCCCGCCAAGCTCTCCGCGATCACGGCTGATCGCGACATTGAGGTCGGACCTGTAGGCGTATCCGGTTCGGTTGTGGAGATAATGGGAATAGACATGCCACCAGGACCTTCACCCGTTCCACCATTGATCGCATGGCCAGAAAAAGGCGACTCCTCGCTGGTCTCCGAGACTGAGCCTGTCTCGAAAGGGAGAGAGGATACCGAGCGCGAAGGGCTCTCGCCACTCAGACTCGTGTAATAGGATACTGTTGGCGTAGATATTGACGTCAGGATGCGTCCATTTCCAGTGGGACGCGTCGTGGAAACAGGCTGCAAGAGTGGTTGTGTTCCTTCAATGTTAGGTCTATGCACGGGCTCTGGGGTCACTCCCTGGCTCGCAGGAGCGTCTTCCGCGTGGTCGTCTTCGTCTTCGTCTGCATCAGAATCCTTCGATTTCGTGTTGTGGAGCACCCCGTTCTGTATTTTCCAACACCGCCGACAGCCGACCTTGTTTTCACCGTCAAGCACTTCGACAGCGGTGAACATGCGCAGGCATTCTTCGATGCCGGTGAATTGACGCACGCCCATCCCGAGCCACGACGTGGCACTACTCTTGTCTGCAGTTGCATCCTGACCTGAGGAACCATCCATGCTACTGGAAGCAGACAGAATGTCGTTTGGCGTGCGAGATGTATGCAGACCGGAAGGACTGTGGATCATCGCTGGCTTGAAGATCGTAGCAAATGGGTTTCCTGGAGCCACAGCAACGTCTGCAAGAATCTTGCGCAGATATTCGGCCTCAGCTACGCTGGGCTTAGGTGGTTTCGGGGATTTGGACCGCGGAATCTCAGCTGACGATGAGGAGGCTACAGCAGCGCTATCAGGATTAAGATGGCTGCTTTTCAATGGTCGATGAGGGGAGGGGCTTCGATAGTTGAAAGGAATTGCTGGGCGTGCTGGCATGGGTTTGGGAGTCGCTATTGGCATGGGCGACGCTTTGGAGGAACTCGACGGCCTTTCCGACGATATGTGAGTATCGCTGTCATCGATAAATACCTCCTTGGTCGAAGAGTCAACGTCGGGGGACACAGTAAGTCGCGGTGATGATACACCAGGGTCAGGCAATGTTCGCGATGGGGCGTCACTTGACGAGCCATTCTCCATGAGAGCACCTATTGAACGAGTTTTCCTTTCTCGTTCCTTCCGTTCCTTCTCTTTGTCGGTGCTACGAGGGCGACCCAAACCAACTGAAAGGCTGATTCTCCGTCCAATTTTTGCCCAACCACTGTCGTCTTGTTTTTGAACTTTCTCTACTGACTTCGATGTTGGCGACGAGGTAGGAGTCGAGCTGCTCTCGGTGTTTGTGGATCCCGTTTCGACGAACTCGACGCGCCGCTCATCTGGTGAGATGACATTCACCAGAACATGAGAGTTTTCGCTTTCTAAAGTGACGGCGTCTCTGGTATCTGTTGATGATTTCGAATCTGTGAATGCAATTCCTGGTGGGACTGCCGGGGAAGCATCCGTCTCAACGTCGGTGTCTGTAGGTTCTACGTGTATGTCGAAGCTTCGCCGTCGCGCGGTATCCTTATGATTCAGGGGAGGGGCTTCATGGCCTAATTGAACATCCCTTTCTGCGCGAGGACTTGGAGGGACCGATGATGCTCTTAACATCGCCACAGCATGGATAAACCCCGCATTCTTCGGCTGCTCCTTCTCCTGACTTGGATTTCCCGTTAAACGTCCCATAAGCTTCTTGAACCGATCACGCTTTCGATGGTGCATATAATCGTCGCCCTTGATACTCAGGCTTATGTCGTTGAAATCTTCGTATGTTTGAGAGACGTGCTTGCATGTTTGACAGACAAGAATGCTAGTCAGCTGGCCTCCGAATATCATGTCGGAGAAGGATAGCAGAGGTAAATCGTCGGAATCAGTGCCATGAATGTTGTCAGGAGTAATGGTTGTCCGTCTGCGCCGTTTGGGGCGAGGAGGCTGGCGCTGCTTAATTATCTGTGGACAATGAGACAACATTTCATTGCAACATCCCAAGCGACTTACATCTTGCTCCTCCATACGCATAGCATCTAATAGTATCCGCAAGAACTCATGGGCATCCTGTTGAGCAAAATCCAAGTACTGGTCGTATTTTTGGCCCAGAGCGCCGAGAATCGGTCTGCACAGATTAGGACGAGTCTGAAACGAAGCAGATGAACTCACTTGGGGCTGATAATCTCTCTTGTCCTTCCAGCCTGGCTCGTCCAAGCCTTATACATCACGGTGAGAAACATGTCGCCAATTGGCATGGTGTTAACCCAGGCCTTCTCGTAGCTTCCAGCAAGATTGTGACCATTGGTGAGTTGTGGGGACCGTCTGGAGACAATGGGTGTTGCTGCGGTTACCTGGATCTCAGGTGGTATATCTTGGAAGTATACCATATCTGCAAGGAGGCGAGTGGCTATAAGCTTTGAAGAGATCAGTGAGCTTTCCTGCGCGCATATACGAGAACTTACACCCTGCAGAACCGAGTTCATGAAACATGTATTGCCATGGTTGATCAACCCCGGAGGCAAGTACGCGCTCCGCTCCTTCTCCTCTCGCTCCCTTCGCTGACGATAGATTTCCTGAGGCGTTGGCGCCTTGGACTTCGCCATGGAGTGCGCGAAGGTTAAGAATTGGCAAGGAGTGGAAGTAGTTGTAGATCAAGGTGATTGGCGGACTTATAACTCAGCTTCGTTCCAAACCAATACCACGATCCTTCATATATTTCTGGTCCCACTTCGATTTCACACTCGCAGTCAAATTACCATGCCTTTCCGGCTGTTATCGACCTTTGGAGAATGGGCTGCGGATGACAGAGGCGTTCTACCTTTCACTATACGGGCTCGCCGCAGCCACTGCGCAACCAGCGCAATGATACGCAACCGCACTGCCTCTGAATCGCGCAGCGCCATCAAGTCGCATTGCCAGTCCGCTTGATTCAAAAGAATCGCGGTAACAGGAGATCAACCCGGTACAGGATTGTGCGCATATCAAATGTGACCGTTACACCAGGCGCATCCAGCAACTCCAGAAAGAGGACCTCAGGAGCACATTGCAACATACGAATCACATTCGAAGCGTTATCTTCGGTTTCTGACTCATGGACATGAAGGCCCATTTGATGGTCTATTTTGGACAGCGTGAGCGGGCACATCCGGCGTTGTTCTCGTTGCTTGCTTGTATCCACTTGCTGATTGTTAGCACCCATCTCTGCTATCGATATGGACCATGAAAGCATACCGGAATCTGCGCCTGACTTTCCTCAACCAAAGAAGTTCAAAAGATTGCCTGGCGCTTGTGATGCATGTCGTTTGAAGAAAAGTAAGCACTGAAGATTGTGATTCTATATGATAGGGGCCTGATGGCTGCGTCCAGTGAAATGTACAATGCCCACACGTCGCAGGTCTTGTAGTGACTGACTGGTGCTCAATAGGTGATAGCGCAGAGAGAGAAGGTGGTATATGCTCTCGATGTCAAGCATCTGACATTGACTGCACTCATGATATGCCACGGCAAGCTAAGGTCCAGTCGCCCATTATTTCATGAGATGAGATTTTTCTTTGCTGATAATCTTACACTAGAAGCCTGACAGCAAAACGCTGTGCGTGATCATAGTCTCTCAAAAATGAAACTTGCATATAAAGCGTCTCTCAGAACAATACACGACCTGCAGCAGAAAGTTGAGAAGATGCAGCGCTTGTTGCAACTGGTGGTTAAACCCATTTGCATGATCTGAAAGCTATGTTAATCTAAAATATGTGCAAGGCATTTCCGGATGACAATCTGAATACCTTACTCGAACTGCCCATTGACGAGCTCCCCCAAACTGCTTCTTCCTCGCGTAGCTCCCCTGGTGCGGAACTGCATGCACGGATTCTCCCGTCGCTTGTAGCCCATGCAAATGGTCGCCCTACCGTCGAAGACGCGTCCGATGATGAAGACACCGCTTTACTAACGAACCGTTTTCAAAAGTTTGCTATCAGCGGTGCGCCTGATCTCTTCTTTGGTGGATCGAGGTTTGTCACGACACGTTTTGTTGTTTAAAGACTAACTAGCGCATCAGCGCGTACATGTTCATTCGGGATGCGTCCGCAAAAAAGGAAGCCCTTCGACAGTCAGACCCTGCTGATTCTGCGCAGATCAAACGCTCAGAATTCTGGACTATGCAACCTGTGAGGGTATCATCTGAACTGACATTGTCATAACACTAATAAGCATGGAATCACAGTGGGAGAAAGGGTATGGACCAACACCGAACACCACCCCATACGTGTATCCAGAGGAGGATCTCCTCCGTGGCCTTGTATTCGTCTTCTTCGAGAAATTCAACTCCATGTTCCCTTTGCTGCACCGACCGTCGTTTCTCAAGTCCCTTCTAGCTGGCGACCACCTGCGCGATCAGAGTTTTGGGATGGTTGTGCTCTTGGTCTGCGCGCTGGGAGCTAGGTATTCGAATGACCCGCGAGTAATCCTTCCTGGTGATGCCCGTGGGCTGTCAGCAGGTTGGCAATTCTTCAGCCAAATTGATATAAACCGGTTCACCTTGTTCACCAATTCGACCCTGACTGACCTCCAAGCTTACACCGTCAGTGAGCTCCCCCGTACATTGAGTGGACTTTTCTTACCTTCTTCCGTCAGCTTGCACCAATGTACCTTGTCGGAACTTCAATTCCCCACTACTCGTATCATATCCTCGGGCTTGGGATACGCAGTATCATCGAAAAGGGTGGACATCGTCGACGGTCATTTTCCAAGAAACCTACTCCGAGGGAAGAACTAATGAAAAGAGCCTTCTGGTGAGAGAGCTTCAACTTTCACCTGTGTTTAACTCAGTTTCTTCTTCAAGGTGTATGTTTATGCTTGATCGTGTTCTGAGCTCCTTTCTTGGTCGCCCATGCACAATACAAGATGAAGAGTACGTCTCCCCTTGCTTGATGTTCGTATGTTAACGACCACGTTTCCATAGCTTCGACATTGAATACCCGATCGAATGTGACGATGACTATTGGGAGACACCAAACCCCGACGATGCCTTTAAGCAGCCACCAGGAAAGCCCTCCGTCATCACAAGTTTTGTCCTGCTCTTGAAGCTGTGGGAAATCATGGGTCTTGCACTGCGTACTCTGTACGCCACAAAGAAGTCGAAGGTGTTACTGGGGATGACGCAGCCCGACTCGGAACAACGTATCGTTGCCGAATTTGACTCTGCCCTAAACCAATGGAAAGACTCCATACCACCATTCTGTGCGTAGCATATCTCCTCCTTTCTGGATCATACACTTACTGGGAGAGGTTGATACAGTGACATGGGATCCGGAAAGACAACCGGCAACCTTCTTCCATCAGTCGGTCTCATTACATGCAGCCTTTTACTATTTGCAGATTCAAGTGCACCGCCCATTCCTCACAAAAGAGTCTCCACTGTCAATGCCCTCACTTGCGATGTGCGCCACTGCGGCACGCTCCTGTATACGCATTTTGGAAGTGTCTTTGACGCGCGGCATGCGAGTGCTCCCACATACTATCGTTGAGCAACTTCTTTACCGATAACTAAAGTTTGAACTGATGATTACCTTCCTCAGATGGCCACATTCTGCGCAGGGACGGTCATCGCTATGAATAGCTGGGGGATCCGACATGCTGGGCTTCCTGGTGACCCAGATAGGGAATCAGCCAGTTTTCAGAGATGTGTCAACGTGCTGCATGAATGCGAAAAGAGGTCAGTTAGGTGGAGCTAGTCTATGGGTTTTTGTTAATGCATTTCATTTTCGTTGGTAGATGGCATGTTGCGGGGAGAGCTTGGCAAGTCATCTTCCTCGATAATGTGTGGTAAATTCTAACGGACCATGCAGTGATATGCTTCACGAGGTCGCTGCCCGCAGAGACTATCGTCGCAGTACTATTCCCAAACGGTCACGGGAAGAGGACCCCCCAGTGCAATATCCGGCAACAAAGGCTCAATCGCCTTCCTCGGTGGTGGAAAACATGCAACCTACCCATCATCGAGTATCTTCTATTGGGAGTGGAAGTACTGACAATGTGCCCGGGAACGATTGGGACATGAGCAACTTCTTTTCGCCTAAAACGGTGTACCAGCAGCCTGACCAGTTGCTGAACACTGTAAACCAGTCAACGTATATGGAGCCTGGCTTATACACCACTGTGCCACAGCAAACACAGGCCATATCCGGACAGTTCCTGCCGTCAACGCCCTACAGTCCAAGTCAAGGACAAGAGCAATTGAATCATTCAGACGGCATGGCAGATCTTTTTTCGCTATGGGCAGACGTACCAATGGCATTCAGGTATGTCAACGGTGCTTCCGTGACTGCCCCCTTTTGATAAATTCATCTAGTGTTGATGACTGGGATTCATTTCTCGCCAATAACATGCCGGTAAAGAATCCTCTATAGAGTCTATCTTAATGCAGTCACTTCAATATTGCTCACCCTCATCTCCCTTCGGTTGTCACGTCCCCAGCGCTCAATTCCTTCTATGACTCGTCTATCTCGAAGATCTCTTGTTAGGTATCAATCTTGTATCAATTGAGGTATAACTTATACAGAAGATGCAAGCACATGGTAGCCATGTGACAAAGGTTATTCCGAGCTTTAGTCGGCCTGAGTGGAAAGTCAAGCTCCAAGAAGTAGGATGATCGTGAGTAGACATATATATATATGTCAATGAAATCATTTGGCCTCAGGGGTTCTTCCCATCCTCGCCTTACCAATACTCTCGCCATTGAACCTCACGCTCATCGAAGTATGTCTATCCCTACCTCTTCAAAGCTTCCAGCCGATTTTCTGTTCGGTTTTGCTACTGGTAAGAGCAGAGACTGGTGACGATTTCCAAATGTATGAAATCGAGGCTGATTCCCTGTCTTGTGCACCAGCGGCGTACCAAATCGAGGGATCGCCTACCGCGGGAGGACGGTCCCCATCGATTTGGGACACCTTTACCCATCCATCTGATTCAACAGAGCACAAGCGCATCGTCGATGGCTCCTCTGGCGATGTCGCCACTGACTCGTATAACCGATGGAAGGAGGACATCGAGCTGTTGAAGCAATACGGCGCCAATGCATACCGATTCTCGCTGTCCTGGTCCAGAATCATCAACTTTAATGGACCTAAAGGAGAAGACGGATTGGACCCCGCAAACCCCGAGGGTATCAAACATTATACCAGAATCATTGAAGCGCTCCTGGAAGCTGGAATTACGCCTTGTTTGGTGAATGTTAGACGGCGTAGCGCAATCACAAACTCTAACTTCTACCGCTCGTACTACAGACTTTGTATCACTGGGATCTGCCGCAGGCACTCCACGACCGCTATGGGGGTTGGCTTGACCGAAAGATCATTGACGACTACGTTCATTACGCCAAGGTATGTACTTCTACAAATATAGCAGTTGACACTGGATGCCACTCACAAACGATCCCTTAGGTTTGTTTTGAATCGTTCAGTCATCTCGTCAAACATTGGTATGCCCTCAACATTTTATTTTATTTTGAATAAAAAACTAAGTAACGTATTCACACCAATTTATTCTATTAGGATCACACATAATGAACCATTTTGTGTTTCTGCCATTGGCTATGGGTACGCCAGATTTGCGCCCGGGCGCTCGAGTGATCGCCATAAGTCGAAGGAAGGGGACTCCTCAAAAGAACCTTGGATGTGGGTACTACAAATGATAGATGATTAAGATATCACTGAATCACCCATTGCTGGCAACAGTGTTAGCCACCATCTAATCCTCTCTCACGCCCACGCAGTAAAATACTTCAGAGAGAACATAGCTCCCGTATACGGTGGTACCATTGGTATTACTCTGGATGCGAGCTTCTACATGCCCTACGACGATAAGCCTGAAAGTATGGATGGGCGCTTATTTTGTAATTCAGCGCTCACTTATATCATTTGATCAGATATCGCTGCAACGCAGAGGGCGTTCGATGTTCGCCTGGGCTGGTATGCCAACCCTATATATAAGGGCGACTATCCCACCGCGCTCAAGGAGATGTTGGGAGATCGTCTCCCCCAATTCACGGTGGAAGAGCTCGACCTTGTTAAAGGGTCTTCTGATTTCTTTGGCCTCAATACATACACCAGCAATTTGATCAGTTAGTGGCCCTGATCTGAGTTTGATTTGCATCGAATAACTGGCCTTGCTTGTATTATAGAAGATGGCGGTACAGATGAATTCAATGGCAAGGTTCAGACGACGTTCACCCGACCCGACGGGACTCAACTTGGGACTCAAGGTGCGAACAATCTGATATGCTCCTGGGCAGATATTGATGCTCACATTATTTACTAGCACACGTTCCTTGGCTTCAGGCCTGTACGTCTGACATTTTTAAACCTCATACATCTCCTGAACATTGAATTATATTTGGCAGATCCGCCAGGATTCAGGGAGGTAGGCCTGCTCACATATTTCTCTAGTTCATGCTGATGCGCTCTGATCGTAGCTCCTCAACTACATCTGGAAGGTAAGAGTATAGGTAGAATTATGCTATATCTTCGTTGAAAATTTGTTGTTAGGCCTATAAAACCCCTATCTTGTAAGACAATTACCACATGCCGACAAGCGCTTATTATGTTTTGCAGCGTCACAGAGAATGGCTTCGCTGCTAAGAGTGATACGCTCCCCATAGTGGAGGCTGTCCACGACAAAGATCGAGTTGAATACTTTGAAGGGTACACAGACGCACTATTGAAAGCGGTCAATGAAGATGGCGTCCCTGTGAAGTCCTATTTTGCATGGAGTAAGCACCGATTCACTTAAGTCCGCGGGGCCTGTACTGAATTTCCGTCATAGGTCTGCTCGATAATTTTGAATGGGCAGACGGCTACACTACGCGCTTCGGGGTGACTTACGTTGACTATGAGACTCAAAAAAGATACACCAAAGACTCGGCTCTGTTCCTTGCGAAGGTATGTTCTCATCCCTTTCATTCCAATGGTCGATGTGGCGACTCATTGGCTCTCAGTGGTCCAAAAGTAACATCGAAAGATAATGAATCTGTCGTCTATTTTCAAATGGTGTATTTTTTTTGATCATGTTGATGCAAAGCTTGGACAACTTGACCTAATATCCGCCGGGAGAGAGGCATAGACTTGGCGAGCCACTCGACAACGGATTACATAATGCACGTTTGTTGCAGTGCTGAAAAGCTATTTTTAGATGATCCAAACTTAGTCGCGGTGGTTTTTGGTGTTATATGTCTTTGCATAGAAGAGTAAGACTATCACTGAGGAAATGAAATGTCAAGATGGGATAGATCGTGTTCAGAAAGTGTGGAGAACTATCACTCTTTTCTCTGGGTAAAATGCCTCTCATTCCCAACAGCTGGAGTTCAGCTCAATAAAGTTTGAAAATATTTTTATTGAAACGAATTGGCAGCGCGCACGTTCGTACATAGCTGACGTAGAGACTGTCATGTTTATTTCATATAGTTCACGTCTAGATGGCCATCTCATCCGCTCAAGAGCCTTCTGATCCCCGTGATGATATGAGCAAACAAGTTAGATCCCAGGGAATCGGAGGTAAGTTGCTGTGTATTGTCGAGTCAGGTACTTAACCTGTGCCATTAATGAATAGGGTTTGCCGACTCTTTCATTCGAACACTCATACCGATGCCCACAGCCCAGTTTCTTCAGCTGTTGTAAGTCCTTGAACGATATCATATTCTTTCTCTAAATTGACAGTCGTTCGCAGAGCTGGAATGTTGGCAAGTTCAAGTTAGATCATTCTGTCCACGTGTGCCACTGACGTCGAGGGAACAGACTATTGCAGGGTTCACGAACTGGCTGTTCATGGGCATTTTCTTAATTCAGATTTGTCAGTAGTTGAGTCCTGTCATATACGTCTGACAATACTCACGCGACTCAAGTCATCTTTTTCACCTCTTTCCCGGAGGACCGATTGTTCATCAAGCTGTTGGTTCTTGTGCTAACAGCACTAGAAATCTGCCAGTCAGCGTTGGTGTCGCGCGACATCTACACTGCCTTGGTTGTAGCGTCAATTGGCATCAATGGAACGACGGTCCCAATAAACATCGATGGAACGGTGGCAGGCATCAGCAGTGCGACTCTCGACTCCATAAAAAACCATTGGGTTAGTATCCCAGTCATAGGGGGGATTTCGGGAAGTATAGGGCAGTTTTTTTTTGCCTATCGCATCTGGACGATGTCGCAGCACAGCCCAACTGGGAACATTCGAAGGGCTCGGGCGGGCACGAGAATACCTGGTATTATTGTAGCAACGGTGCGCACAATTACTTACAATAATCAAACCGGTGGTTGGTCTAACTGTTTTCTTTCGCCAACATAGCTTGCTCTCGCTTCTCTGGGATCCGCGCTGGCCGCTGGGGTCGTCTTTTTCCGCGCAAGAAAGTTTTCCGTCTTGTTAGGCGATGATGATGACCCTACCGATGCTCTTGGATCTTTAGCTTCGATCGGCGTAAGCGGTGCAACGCTCTCGAACTATGTAGGAACCACCCTCACACAGACTGCCTGTGTTTTGACACTTAGGTATGGAATGGCATCGGTGCCATTTGCGATATAGTCATCGCATTGACCATGCCATATTATGTACGTTCTACCATTTCTATATACTGCGACAATAGAGATCTTACATCAAAATGTAGCTGATGCGCAATGGGAGTGGATTGCGAAGAACCCACATCCGACTTGTAGGTGTCGTTCAGCTCGTTATCGAAACCGGGTTCTTCACTAGTGAGCATCTGTTCTACCTATTGAGGCATTTCCTCTCGAGCACAGCGCATCTAAACCAATTCACCTTAGCCGTCGTTGCCATTCTGCATCTTTGTCTGTATTTCGGCAACAGCCAGGCGTTCATCGTGCCTGGGCTCGCCCTATCCAAAGTATACTCAAACACGACGCTACTGTTGCTCAACAATCGCAAGTCGGTCAGGAACGCATGGGCATCTGACCGAGGTGGCGATGGTAGTGACATCCACGTGCCGGAGACGCCCACCAGCCCCCACCACAATACGTTCCCCGGCCGTCGCTTGTCGATGCTGGAACCAGGCCGGCCACGAACTACTATCATGGTTTCGCATGACCGTCTGACAATTCGTATGGCGGACCTTCCGCCATCCCCCAAACCTGTTCGATTGACAAGTTCCTCCGACGTCCAGCTGAAGATCCTTGAGAGCGCCCTTTCTCAGGGGACCTCGACACACAGCGACTCATGACAATTTTCTCGTTTGGCTTTCAGGACTATTGTATCACCTTTATGATGGAAGTATAGGAAAATAATTGTAATCAGTAATACTGTAAAGTAGTAGTGTACCTAGGACGTTTATGAATGACACACAAGTAGACCACAAAAAAAAGACTCTCTGCCTGGGAGTCGAACCCAGCTTTCGCGCGTGACAAGCGCGTGTACTAACCGATATACTAGCAAAGAACTTGAAAGCAGGTCAAAACTACTAATTATGATAGCTTTGCTACCTCCATTTGACCTACCCTTCTTCCACCTCAGCAGCACCGGAACCTAAGCCAAGAATTCGAACGATCGGGCTCTGCTCGTCTGAGTGCGGGGATATTGAATCCAGAAGATTCATGTCCCGCGAATCATGCATTTTTTCAAGTAATGACAGCGTAGGCGGGGAGAATTGGTGAGGGGGGGAGGCGGGGGTAAGGGTGCTAGGGTAGAGGTAAGGGCAAGAATGAGTGCGGATTGTAGATAAATAGGGCGACGGATGAGAGATTGGGGTGAGGAGGCACAGTCGAGAGCTACAGAAAACATCGTAACAACAAGAGTAGAGTGAGTATCTGTGGGGTCGTCAAGAAGAGATGCTACCAGAAGTACAAATCAATGTCGTGAAAGGAACAAGCGAGGAACAGGAGGCAAGAGAGAGGGGAAGTGCAGAAGAAGCGGAGAGTAGAATAGAAAAACGGGGGAAAGAAGGAAGAAGGAGATTGGAGCGGTTGATACGAGAAACGAGGACCCAGACCTTCGATACTAAGAAAGAAAAGTATAGTTACATCCCAAAGAAGCGTATGTGCAGCGACAAAGAAAGAATAAAGGTAGTCAAGGGAGAAAAACAAACAAAGAACATGAAAACCAGAAATGTGCACAAAAATCAAGGCAAGCAAACGACAAAAGACTGGAGGATAGGACGAGACCAGGTAGAGGCTATGAATACATGGCGGTGCGTATCGTTCTGGACAATCTGAACAAGGTGGTGGTACTACTTGATGCTAGATATATTGGTAGGGGAGATGTAGTGAGTGGTGGGTGGTTGTCGGGTTGCAGGGCGTGTGGTCCAAAGGGGATGGCTCCTGCACAAATACGTGTTTCAGGAGCACAAGATGGCAGATTGCGGGGATGATGACGGGAGTAGTTCCGTTTGGTAAGGCAGAGTGTGGGCGTATTCCAGAAATCTGGAGTATGGCTTGTGACCAGTATATTCCAAATACAAATAATAGTCGGGTGTCGATAATAAACAAGGAGGACGTTAAATTATGTGGCCGGCCAGGCGCGGTTTGTTGTAGGGCGGCCTTCGGATTTAACATAGACGATTAGGCAAGACGAGCCATGTATTGTTGGTAGAGAGTGTCAACAAAGGCCTTGTCAGTCTGTAGAAATTTGTTTAGCACAGCTGTATTGATAATGAAGGAATGAACGTACATTAATCAGAGTCAATACTTCCCGGGTGAAATCAGTTTTCCCCATCCTCTCGATAGGGTACGGCTGCATCTCCATTGCAGCGAGCATACTGCCGAGCGCAGTATTCAAATCAACGGTTGTAGAATGCCCGTTGATGGTCACTGGACTCTTTCCGTTGGCGGCCTTGCCTTTCCCCTTTGCGGGCGCAGCCGCACCGTTGCCGTGGCCATTGACGGATGAAAGAGTCATTTTGGCGGACATCGTTGGCGTTTTCATTTCAGGAATAGGATGGGCGTCCTCTGACATGGAAGGGGAAAATGGCGCGTGGAAGGAGCCGGCTGCCTGCGACGAACCCGTCGTGCTGGCAGGCGAAGGGGGCACGTCCCAGCTCTTCTCAATCTCCTCTCGCTCCCGTGCATCATTTTTCTTGTTTCTCTTGTTCTTCTTTCCCTTTCGGTTATCCGGCCCTTCGCTCGCGTGGTGCGTTTCGTGTCCGTTGACGTGATTGCCTCTGGGTGCCCCCTTCTGGTTCTTGACGACCTTGTCGAATGCAGCTGGGTCGCTAAGAAGGCTGGTCTCTTCGAAATTGAGCTCGACAATACCGCTGCTGTCGTCTGCGTCCGATGAGTTATCTTGAGCAGGGACCCTAGAGTATGGCCACAATTCCGAGTCGGGTTCGAAAGGAACCAAGGTCCTGTTGGCCCTGGGCTTAGCATTTGCATGAGAAGCAGCGGCTTGTTTGTCATTGCCAGCAGTAGATGCATGCCGAGCAGTTACGCTGGAGGACGTAGACTCGAGTCGCTGAAGACTGTTCAGTGGTGGCCGTGGAGTGACGTCACCATGGACAGCTCCCTGTCGCGGCCCGGTCAACCCGAGCGTACTCAAAAGGTCGTGCCGAGCGCGACTCGACACAGATCCAAAGTTGTCTTCACGACTGAATATCGTGTTCGGCGAATCGCTCTCCCCGTCGTCTTCATTGTCGCCTTCTCGGGAGCTGGGATGCGAGACAGCGGATATGCTGACCGTTGATGCTGCGGATGCGGTACGGGTGGGTGGCGGAATGCCCAGCAGGGTGGATAGCACATTTTGGTTGAGAACCTGAGGAGGCGATGTACTAGGATTGGGTGCGTAGATCGGCGTAGATGTGGGTGGCGGTGTTTGTGCAGCGGAAGCAAACATGGCTGCCAGCAGAGTATCTTTGTTGGATGGTGCTGGTGATGGAGGTGTCGGTGCAGCTGACGCCACAGCAGAGCCTTGAACCGATGCGAATAGAGTATTGAGGGAGATGGAAGAGGTCTGGGCAGCCTGAGGGGATCGAGGGGCAGCAGGCGCAGGAGGGGGCGGTGCTAGCTTTGCGAAGAGTTTGTCTACATCGGATACTCCATTGCTTGCCGTAGACCTTGCATCCGACTGGTATCCTTCATTGTCTGACTGGGACGAAAATTGAGAATCGGAATGGTAATTGCCTGCCGTGAAGCGTTAGTGGACAAGATGTTAAGACATTGATAAGCGCTGACGAACCATTGAAGCCCATGCTCGAACCAAGGGTTGGAGCGTTGGGGTACTTCAGCGTTTCGGGATAAGGTTGGTTGAGCTTCACACAAGACAGCAGTCTCGTCATTGTCTCCATCATACGATTGTCGATTGTATGCATCCACAGGCCTTTAATAACGCATAAGCCTTTTTGCTCCTTCGAGATGCTATCGATGTTTGGGACATGATATAAAGGTGAGAACTTGTCCAGAGTCTGCCCGGGCGGCAGATGCGCCATTCTCTGCGCAACAAAGTTGGGATACGACTTGATGATCACAAATTTGCCAGATTGGTTGATGTCATCTTCGGGATAGATCCCTTGGACATAGTCGTCCATACCAACACGGTTGAGAATATACAGAGCGTATGGCGGATAAACAGACCTGTTGACGAAATTGTAAACAATATTCCTTGTGTATTGTGCGTGCAGGCTCACCGTTCGCAGAGGAACATGCTTCCTTCGTGCCCATGCTTATGCCACTTCCCATCCTCGTAGGTGTAAACGCAAACGTAGCTGAATTGGTCGAATATGGAAATGATAGTTGGATTTCGCCTCCGGATAACCTTGAGATTGTGGCTGTATTTCGACGCGAACGTCATGCCCTGCGTGGCTGCTGAGGATTGGATCATGGAAGTGTTTGAGGACATCTGAGGAGGTGTTGGGAACATGATATGAGCTGGGGGGATGTGGGGAGGCTTTGCGGGGGGTAGACCCATTAAACGTGGTCGTCGTTGTATCAATGTTCTTCGACGTTGGTGGCGATGTCCGGGTATTTCATGTTATGCTGTGGTCCCTGCGCCACACAATGCTTACGTAAGACACGCGCTTTGAAATTTCGGACAATGTCGAGGCAGCTCATCACCCTCTTCGTCGTTGTCGTCGTCGTCGTCGCCGCCGCCACCCATGGCAACTGCATTTCTGAGACAGCGAGCTACTGCATCCTCGCATGGCGTCCGCATTATCAAGGACCTTTTGACTCGGAAAACATTCCTGAACCCCAACTTCTCTCCACAGGCATTCACCACGACACAACTGTACCGCCTCGCTATCAAGGAACCTGTTCCCAAAAACTTCGTTGCATACCCATTGGCGCCAGTGGAAGTACCCAAAGTTAGAGGTCCCAAACCCCCGCAAGCCGCAACGCCCTCCGAAGCTTTCCCCCCTCACCCCGAACATCCTATCCGCTCCATACGGTATGCGCATTCTTTGTCGCCCTGTTTGCTATGTTTAACGGACCTAGGTTCTTGAAGACCGTCATTCTCTCCCAGCTGGAGGCTGCCCGCTTCATCAAGCTCTACCGTAAACCGAGGGTAACTGCCGTGCAGGAGGAAGTCATCATCAAAGGCAAGAAGCAGAAGATCCCACAGAAATCGTCCAAGGCCGACTTCGTGTGGAAAGTGGCTGGACCCCGCCCACCAAAACCTACTGTTATCAAGCGGCACAAAAACACCCGTGGCTGGGATGTCGGAGTCGGGCTTGACATTTCACACCTCAACAAGCGCAGGCAACGCGCTCGCGTGCTCAAGGTCAGGAGCGATGTGGAGATCATGAAAGCACTGCGCCAACCACCGCCAATTGTCACATCCACCTCCACCACCGCGAGGGCTCCGTAATCCAATAAATAATCCCACTTTCCTCCCTTTATTATCCTGCGTAAGGTATTCATCAATATACATTATTTCGGACAAGCCCTATCGGCTTCGAGTCTATGTCGTTTGACGCTCATTCACTTGTTCACCGTGCTTGCTGAATGCGCACCCCGAATATTTAGCTTTCAAAGGGACTCCGGATTTCAACCACCCGAAGGTTGTTCGCTCTGTTGTACATTTCACAGTGGACTCCGAATCGTTTTCTGGAGACCTCCCACTTCTACTTCCTGTTCTAGTCAGGGCTCTTTGCATGCCCTCCATTCACCTGCTATTCAACTTCGCTCTGTCCTCTTCTGTCTACCTGGGCTATAATCATAGGGTGGCCGCACATATACTCTTTCACGGTCAAGTCTCGACTGGCACACAGCTCAAGTCCATACTTAGCTTCGCCTCAAATCTGAGGGACCCAAAAGCTACCGCCTTGACCTCATTCTCTGCCGCTCGCCTGTGTCTCCTTAGCATTTCTCGTCCGACATCACTACTGCGGCTCCGAGTCTTCAATTTAGTATCAAACGTGCTTGGATTCAATTATTGAGCTGACAGTCTTGACAGATGTTATGCTCCAACTTTGGATGCGCAGCGATTCAGAGGCATCGTCCGAACTATGAACCCTATACATTTCCGTCTGATCTTGGCGGAAAAACGGAACTCCCTGACTCTTTTTGGGGACCTCCTTTGCAAGTCATTCCTTGAGGTCAATGTATACTTGCTCTTGCTCATAGTCAGACCAACGATTCTGGTAGTCGCCATTGTCCAACGGGCTTGTGAGTGCGTTATCCTGAGATTTCCCTATTAGAATTCCAGAACAACTATTGGAGGATATCCAATCCAGTTGAGGAGGTCTGACGAGCTCTGACGAAGAATACCAATGACACTGGACTTGACCTGTCAGTCTAACTTTAAGCGTGAGAGTTCTTGCCCTGTGTATACACCAGTGCAATCCCTCCAGTATATCGACCACTGCTTCACCCCATCATCTTCGGTGCACGTTCTTCTATCTATGTCTCTATATCCTCCTCCTGTCAAGAGCATCTTGAAGAAGACAGAGACTATTCCTGAGGCATCAAACTCTAACATATTCCAATACAAGAGCATCCTAAAGAAAGGAAGCTCTAATTCCGAATCCGGTCACGCCAAATCATCCGTCCCAAGACCCAAACCCACAACTAACCCCCCTACGGTCCCGCTCTCGGAACACGTCTTAGACAGATTCCCCCTAGAATTAATTGACTACTGCCTCAGCTTTCTCCACGACGAGCCGCATGCCCTTGGAAGATGTGCTTTGGTCTCCAGAGTGTGGCACTACCTTGTGGACGCTCAACGTTTTAGAAAATCGCTTGTCCTCAATGTCTCCGAGGGAAACCCAAAGGTACTGGCGTTTGCAACTAGCTCCACAGATTCTTTGGCCCACCACGTAGTCAGCATCGTGGTACAGGTGCCAAACAGCACACAAACAGAGATACAGCAGCAGCTTTGGCTAGATCAATATGCGTATCCGCTCCTCGCCCTGTGCAGACGTCTGCGGAGCGTTTCACTTTACAATATATCCAAAGGGCCACCCCGGAATCCAGCCTTCTCCACCATTTCCGTGCAGCTTCAGGGCTTCAGGCACCTTAGACAGCTCAACCTCGCTCGGTGCGAGTTTGTCAACTTCCGCGAACTGTTGTCCGTCGTTTGCGCCCCGCGCAGACTCCAGGTGCTGGCTCTGTCGGAAGTCAAAGTCACAGAGTGGAACACCAACCTTTCGACCTCCGCTTTCCAAATCTCTCCGCACCTCACGCGGCTACATCTTTATGCCCCGATAACAGGTCGCCTTCTGCACTGGCTCAACTCGCTCAAACGGCAGTATATCCCGGAAATCGCCACCGTACACTTGAGTATACCCGGAAGAATTCTTGAGGACCACAGAGCGACAGGAACGTTCCTAAAATCGCTAGGCCAACATCTTAGATGCTTGCATTTCAACCTCCCAATGGGTCAATTCATATCGCATAGTGCGTACTGATATCGATGCTTTTTTTCATCCGGCGTGTCGCTGATAGAGCCTCCCAGTTGACCTCTCAGAGAATACCCAACTTCAGGAGTTATCAGTCACCCACTGTTTTATACGAGGGCAATCCTCGGAGAACACAGACGAATCTGGCGCCTTGATGACTCTGATTCGCAATATCAACTCCCAGGTTCTGCGGCGGCTTATTATAAACTTTATCAATACGCCGGAGGATGTCCTTGCTTTTCCTTGGGGAGCTCTGAGTACGACTCTGGCACTGTCATCATCTTTCCCGGCGCTCAGGAGAGTCGCAATCACAGTAAACGGTCGGAAGGACGATATGCCACATCTGCGGCTGAGTCTTAAGGAGTTGTCGAGAAGACGAATCCTCCAGTTGGACTATGTCACGGAAGAGGAGGAAGACGAATGAAGCCGATATTCGAGGTAGATATTCAGAATATTGTCTATATTTCAATTTTCCATGTATGAGAAGTTTGTTGTACATAACAGTTCGCAAGGGTGTGGTACGCAGTAATCAGATCAGATTGTACAGATAGGGAGAGCGTACAATCCACAAGGATAAGATGTCAGAAACCATGTAATATACAGGATGAAATTGGGTGCGCGCCAAAATGTTACATAGGGGCATAATAGATTAGATATAAGCATATCACGATGGCAATGAAATAGGCAAGTCTATGCTTTCTGGCGAAGCGGCACGAGGATGCGGGTGAGCGCCTTTACGGCCTCCTCAACAGCTGGCCGATCAGCTTCACACACCTGGTGCATGATCCGGCCTTTAAACTTGTCCGGATGGAAGTGCAATACCTCACGCCGGATGATTGACCTGAAATCCTCTCGTGGCGACGACAAATGAAGTTGATGGATGAACTCTGTCACCAGAGGCGCTGTGACATCTTCGGGTGCCCTGACTTCATGCAGAACGGGCCAGGGAAGCTGCCAGAATTGTAGATCCCTTTGCGGGGTGGACGGTTCAAGGAGTACTTCCCATTTACGGTTGTACAATTCGATAGGCGTGAGTGGCGGTAGCGGCTCGGGTTGTGGTGGAGGCATGGGGTCTGGCTGAGTAGTCGGTGGTGTCGGGGAGCGAGGAGGAGGGGTGGCGAGGCGATCATAGAAAGGTGGTACAAAATGACTTCCATCCCATGAGGAGTCGTCATAATCCATCTCATCCGTGATAGAATGCATGGATGCGTCCATATTAACGAACGACCGTTCTCTCATAGGTGTGTCTGTGTCGAGTTGGTTATAATGATTATGTGGCTGATACGACTGGTGCTGCCAGGAAGTATAGGGTTGGCTGGAATAACCTCCGGATTGTCGTTGGTGCTCCTGCTTTAGCCATTGCTGTCGCAAATATTCATTATATCGGCGAGCTGCATCTGCCGCCCTCTCCGCCTCAGCGCGAGCCCTCGTTTGCTCCTCCAAAGCCCGTCGTGCTTCTTCGGCCTCCTCGCGTGCTCTTTCTTCAGCTAGCCGGCGTCCCTCGGCTTCTGCACACGCAGTCGCTTCTATTTCGGCCTGTAGCCGTGCTTCCAGCCCAGCCCGCCGCTGCTGTTCTTCAATACGAGCTTGTTCCTGGGCTGCTTCATGAGCACGTATAGTTTCTTGATGAAGGGCGCGTAGACGTTCTTCCTCCTCGGCAGTACGTGATTGCTGCTCCTCCAAACGGCTGCGTAAGTACTCGGCTTGCATGCGTTCAGCTTCCAGACGGATATTCTCCTCTCTGACGCGGTCCAGCTCCTGTTGTAGTCGCCGACGCTCCTCCTCGACGCGTCGCAACTCTTCCTCGCGCACAGCGCGGATGGCAGCCTCCTTTTCTTCTTCGATATGTCGAGCCGCGCGTACCGCAGCGTCCCTCTCTTCCTGGACGCGTCGGGCTTCCTCTTCACGCACGGCACGAATTGCTGCATCCTTTTCCTGCTGCATGCGTAGACGCTCGTCGTCTAGCGCCTGTCGCTCTGCCGTGAGACGCGCGCGTTCTTCTTCGAGATTCGACCATAGGGTATCGGCGGTGCGTACCGACACAGCAGGGGATGTATTTGGCGTGGATGTTGACGGTGACGACTGGATGTCCGATCCGGAGGCGTCGTTCTCATTCTCGCTGTCGAAGTCGAACCGAGGGTCTTCACACTTGTTCGCGTCGAATGACCGGCGTTCGCGATTGGACGCGTCGCGCGACCCAAATACGTCGTCGATGGTATCTTCCGTGCTCTCCGCGCCCATCCCTCCGTCTTCATCCTCGTCTTCTTCTATGACCGCACTGAACCTGGATCTCCGCGAGCGCGACGGGGTTCTACTCGCAGCCTCCCTTGCTTTCTGAGCTTCGGCAAGACGCCACTGCCTAGAGCACTCGGCGTCCCTTCGAGCAATTCTTGCTGGCGCAGTCACTTCAGCGCGCTCCGAGATCGCTCGTTGCTTGAGGAGTTGCGCCTTCACGTCGGTCTTGAAAACGAGGCGGTCAAGTTCTTTGAAGAAAATGAGATTATCTGTATCCATCTGGTAATTTACGCGCTCAGACGCGCGATCTGCTTCTTCCAGAATACGATCGAGGGTGGGACTGAAAGTGAGGGCGTCAGTGGGACTCCGTGGCGCGTAGTGGGTGGCAACTGGAGCTGGACTGGGGGAAAGGAACCCATGGGGAGGAGGGGGTGGCTTCGCGGTTGTGGAGGAATCGGGTCGACGAATCCTAAAACAAAAGCCACCAGGGTTGGTAGGGGGAGGAGGTTTGCTCGCCGGGAACAGACCTCGGCCATGGAATCGAGGCGAGGGGCTGGCGGGTGATGGTGAATATGGTTCATGGCGCTTGCCTGGGGCTTTCTTTGGCGTTCGAAGCATGTCGAACTGGACAATGACTCGATTTTTTGCAGTGTTACGTTGTGCACAGGGGGGCGGGGTTTCTCGAGAACTGGGCGGTAGCTGGACTAATAAGGAAAATAGAAGATTAATGCTCGAGTCCCTATTTATGAGCCCCTGAGATCGATACACGTACGGAGTTTTGACCTCAGTAAATGATAAACAAACCCGCGAGAACGGTGAACACAGGACTGGGGGTTGACGGAGATAATGGGTGTCGCGTACTGAGTCCCTTTGTAGGGCTGAGTAGCGGTGCACCGTGGGCAACAAACAAGCTGTATGGAAGCTAAGCGAGAGAGAGATTGATCAATTATTTCATGGCTCACAATTTCCAATGGTCACCGCTAACTTCCGATTGTCATCATTCTTCGGCATCTATGATTCCCTTTGTCTGCACGAACGAGGTTTGGGAGCATGAGAGGAAGTCAGTGCGGCGAGGCCACCATCCATTATCGACGAGGCACAGGAGTGGCTTCCACCAGTTGCATCAACTGGTGCCCCTCAGCATCTGAGGACCCTATCAGCTCACTAATAACGAGCTAACAGCTTCCTAGACAAGGGTTTCTCTGTAGGTAATGCGTCTACGCATTGTCTAACGCATCGAACACCATAGGCCCCTTTGTGAATGAGGAGCGCAGCTACCTGTACGGCATAGTGGTGAGTGGCACAGCAACCTAGCAACTAAACGGATGGACCCACAATAAACCCGGACGCCTAGGCGAGAATCAAGCGTTGACCAAGCGCACAAAGGACCACGCTTAAACTATGCTAGATAAAAGGTCGGACGCGCGCACCAGCCTGGGGGCCATCGAACCCAACGTCTATCGGATTGTAGTGGCACTCTCGCGTCACGTAGCTCAGACATCGCACGAACAGCAAAGGGACAATCATGGAAGCAGAAAACAGCAAGACAGGCGCGAAGCCACCCATCAAGAAACGCCGCCTTAATACTCTCCTCGAGGCCGCCGTCATTGTCTCGAGTGAGACATTGCGCATGACCGCAGCCGCAAACAAGCGGAACCCCGCAAATATATTGCTTCACAGCAGTCCAGAGAGTGGACCAGCAACCAAAAAACCGCCTCAACCTCCGAGTCCGGCTTCTTCTGACTCTTCATCCGAGTGCACCAAGCCATTCTCCTTGCCTCTGCCAGCGAGATCTCCGCCATATGGGACGCCGCCGATGATGCCTTCGACTCCGGAGGTTCCGCCAGCACCATACAGAGCTACCATCACGTCGCCCAAGCTCCCTGCTAGTTATCTATATGGTCGCAAGCTAGAGTGGACTCCTGGGGGTCATCCTGTTGAGCCTCCAGTGACGTCCCTGCCGCCGGGCTCCGACAGGCGCGCTAAGTTCGACGAGGTTGGAAACCAGCAACGGCCCAAGGCACCGCGTCGAACCGGCCTGCTCATCTTCGATTGTCCCGACGCATGCCTCGACAGGTCTCCCGTACATATTCCGCCTTTCCAGGACGCGTTCCAGAGTCGGCGGACGTCGAGCAACTATAGCTTCAGTAGCGAGGAGTCGTTGAGGCGGAAAAATGTGTCTCCCAGGAAGTCTGCGCCAAAGGAACCGTAGGGCGTCCACAGACACCGGCGCTGCATGACACCATCCTGGCTATCGCAGCAATATCTTCTCATCTTCAAGCGCGGTGCATCTCAAACTTGACGGATGACTCCAGGTGCACACATATCGATATTATACCACTTCAACCCATTGCTATTATGTAGAACTATTTTACTATTCATTAGCGCATAGCATTGTTTCTCAAATCTCGAACTCACCTAAGCATCAGTTAAAGTTGAAGAGGCTGCAGTCGTCTGTGAGTTTCACAAGTTAGAGCAAATCAACCTTTCCAGAGCCCTTCTCCCGCTGTCAAATTAGTGGGTGCGTGAGAATTTCGTCAACAAACCCAGAGAGTGAAATGATAAATCCAGCTCTAGTCACATCGAAGGGGATTGGCATGTTATGGATAAGAGGAATTTCCGAGCCTCACATAAAGAGATCTATTCAACTATTATCAGAGACTAAATCACGCTTAGGCGCCCACAATGTGATCGGGGCTTCAGCTTGATCCAGGGTAATGTGAACTTGACATGTTTGGAGATAACATGAAGGAAGACCTTCAGCGTCCTATTGCCCTGTCACAAGCGTAAGAACAGCCAAATTGAGTCACAATTGAAAAGGTTCGTCATACCACTGTGAGGCGAAGAATCGCGAACACGAGTCGGCATTTGCCGGCCACCTGCCCAGATGATGAGTGGCTCATTGACAAGTTCAGGATTATCGATAATATGTTGTCGAGATTATTATTTTCTGTACGCGATATGAAGAGAAAAATCTTTGAGCCTCGAGCCTTTCAATAGAGTAAATACCATTGTTTATTAGTTCAACAACAATAACCTGTCGGTGGTCTTCACTTTTTTGGGACGCATCGGATGAAAACTTTGCCACCGTGTTTGTGGAACGGTGGTTTTTTTATTTCTACTCAAAGGGAGGCGTTCCTGCGTGAACGGTGACTCTAACATTCTTCCCCTTATAATCATGGCAATTACCCGAATTGATATTGTCCTGGGTGATGGCAGGTCCCGTGGATCACTATCTCGAGTGTAGTTAATACTGACTATTCTCCTGATCCTCCCACTTGAAATGGTTCAGCGCTGGCCAGACTCAAGGGGTTTCGTGATAGAAAATGTATTCGATCAATCGAGAGAACTAGAAGTAGGCCCTCAGGCCCCCGACAAGGCACACAAGGCGCACTACAGCTGTGAGAATGCGTTGCCTAGTTAGCCTGCACCGCCTGAAAACAGACGTGATCCTTCCAACGGTGGCAAGAGCAGTTCATGACGCTCTCACAACCATCAATTAGGCGCCTACAAAACATGTTGACAATTGCCGGCCTCTTCGATTGTTGGTAGTCTTTAGGCATCAAATGGGTCCTCGTGGGATATTTTGATTTCGTAGATCTGCAGTTTCAAAGCACAGAGACTACATATGCGGGTGTTGGAAACTTAGAAACCCCTGTGTTGTTGGTCTTCTGAGTGGCTCTGGCCACGTGCCTGTGTGTCACGCTTGGCCCCTATAAATGCCTTCCCGCCTTTACGCGCTTCTCTTTTTCTAACCACCACGTCACCTACTTCCAAGCCACTCTCAACTCACAATCATTCGCGATGGGTCAATACTGGAAGCTGTTTAACCTCGACCAGATGGAAAACACGCATCTCGGCGCCGCAAAAATGGGCGAGTTCTTCTACGCGAACTACAACAAACTTTTCATCAACGCCCTCTTGGGCGACAAGCCTGGCCACAAATTCTGGGCCGGCGATCGGATCATCTTGCTGGGAGACTATGCAGAAGGCCTTCCCGCAGGTGTTGTCACCAGCGAGGACTCTACTATGCTGAGAAATTGCAGCACCTCCGACAGAGTGTACGACCTCCTCACGTACAAATCCTCGCTGCTCGACGGGGTCCAGGATGTTATGAAAGAATTCCCCGCTGAGACGTCCTACATCCTCCGTAACTTCTCCAAGAAGGAATATGTCCACTCACGCACTGTGGCAGAATACAGGCAGTATCGCGGCGCACCACCTGGTCTCTCTCAGGCGCTGTTCACACTGATTGGCTGGTCTGATGATCCTAGCTGCGCGCTGTACTACAACACGGATGCATATACTCCTGCCGACAGGGGCGGCAAGACGCCTTTGCATCGTGGGTCCTGGGCGGGCAACAGACTCGACATCGTGGTTTCTTCCGATGAGGTGCAGCAAACTCTGAAAGACGAACAGTGGAAGGATATCTCTACCGAGACTGCGCGCCATGTTTCCAACGTCTATACTTCCGTGGGCCAGCAGGAGGAAGACATGTATGCTCAGTTTGAGAGGATGTGCCGCCAGCAGCTTCGTTCTGAGATGTGCTGCACACAATGATTTCATTTCCTGAGCGTGTACTTTACTATAACCAAATCAATATTGCAATTCTATACGCTACGCAGGAATTTTCGGTCCCTATAAGCCTTCGCAAACCATGAGAATGACCCCTGGGCTCTCTTACATACGTTGGAAAGTCATTCCTACTTAAATCAAAGTAGATCTCAGAATCATTTCCCTCTCATGCTCGCCGAGATGGCGGGCTGGCCGGTATAGGTGGGGTTTGAAAAGATCTGCTGAATGATCACTTAAAGTCCAATTCCAAGCTCGAGGTGAACAGAGATAAACTTGCGCTACTATAATGAGGAACAAAGTATACTACTATGAGACTCCCCTGGCAAGACGATGGGCGCTTTCGCCGCCTTGGGTGTACGTCGTACATTGCTTCTGTTGGCTATATCAAAAAGTACTGCAGCAGCCGATAGTCAGTAGCTCTGTGCCCTCCCGATGGGCCGACTCTGGTTGGGAAGCCGGAAATAATTCTCTTCTTTTCTCCATCCCAAATTACTTGGAGCGTGTCCTTGGCCAGACTCAAACTCACTCAAACACGCTGCACTTCCGATCACTGCGTTCAGAGGAATCGGCTTGAGTGTGTGTGTGTTGGCAAAAAAATTGTAACTGGTGATACCAAATTCATTCCTCTATCCGAACCGCGGGGGTGACTACATGGGCGTCAGTGGTAGTACCCTTCGACTCCGCCATCCAAGTTTCAAAACCAAGCTAACCTTCCTAGCAGTGGACCCGACTACGTGCGATGAAAGCCAGAGCTAAAGTGACGGCTCCTGGGCCTCATGTAATCTCTAATAGCTCTGACCAGATACATGGCAATCCGGACGAGTTTAGGCGCCCGCAAAACCGACGTGGGATGTCACTACGGCATTTTCCGCTCGTCAACATTTTCTCGACCCCCGTTTCCATAAATCCTATTCTTCATCCATTCATCCTGCGGGATATACTTTCGGGGTCTGTTACTCTGCGAATTATACAAAAACGACCTTTATTCTCCCTGTGGCCAATAGATGACAACCCTCTTTTATCCACTAGGTACTCCCTAATATTCATTTCTTGCCTATTTCAGTTAGCTTGTGCCATGATTCTTACTGTAATAAAGCCCTTGGTAAGTTATACACGGTTTTGAGCCATCTATTGAGATTTCTCTGAACCTAAACCTTTCTCGCTCTCTCTTTCCTCGTGTGCCGCCTCTTGGTCACACTGTCATGAAGTCACGCAGTTGTCACACGCGTGATCCCAGTTTTTTCCTCCCGTCATTGGGTTTCCGTTTTAGACCACAAAGCTATTGGCCCAGTCAACACTTAATACCCCCTTTCTCTCTCTTTATAATGTCTGGTGCAATCCGCTGCCTCGGAAATTCTCTTCGTTCATCCAGGCTTGCTGCACGAATTTCGCCAGGGGCGCTTCCACAAGGTCATACCGACGCGTTTGATGGTTCCGCGAGTTGCAAGTCGTGCTAACACGGGACATACAGGTGTAAGGAGCTATGGGCAGGCAGCAGTACGACAAAGAGAGGATGTTGGGGAGGGACAGGCACCAGTGAACGCTGCACCACCGAGAAAGCAGCGCAGCACACCGGCAGAACGACCATACACGTCGGGACGGCCAGTGTCAACGGATCCTGAAGACCCCGTCTTCGCCAACTACCTCAACCGCCTCATGCACCCGCTCACCTTCTCCCCCGAACTCTCCCGGCGCATTATGACGCACTCCAGTCACGCGCTGGCGCGCAAGGGGCACAACGGCGGGCTCAGCTTCTTCGGACGCCGGGTGCTCAACACCTACACGCTCCTCTTCCTGCAGGCGAGCCCGAACCTGCCCAAGGACGCGGATATCGAGGATATCACGAGCCGCACGGTGCACACGAGTCTGCTGGGGCAGCACCTCGGTGGCGCGTGGGGCATTGGCCGCGAGATGGTCTGGGCGCCGTCGCTGCCAGCGGGCACGGAGGAACTCGAGGCGCTGCGCCATGCCGGCCTGTACAAGGTGCAGGGGGAGATTATCCAGGCGGTTGTGGGTGCGGTGTACCACCAATACGGCGGCTCGGTCGCGCACAGGCTGTATCATACGCGGATACTGCCAAATATCCTGACCAAGGGCGGTCTGCCGATGATGTTCCACGACGAGGTTCACTCAATAGCTGAGCGGATCGGAGGTGCAGAGGCACCCCTGTTGCAGGAGTCGAGATAACTATTACATAGTGCGTCGTGTGCCCGTCTTTGCCAAATTCAACTCGCTGACCTTGGCTATAGATGCTAATTTTTCCATTGCTTTGCTATCCCCCTCAAAAGTTTATGCGGATGACACTCCCTATTTATCATAATTCATATGGTATCATTGAAGCCAGTATCATATCATGCAGTAACCGTTATGGGTCCTGCGCCCATTAAGCAATCCAACTAACATAGATCCGCCAACACAAAATCGCGATACAGCAGAAGAAGCACAACGCAGGCGCCTTTTGTTCGCATTCGGGTGTCGCATTCATTATATTGATACCGCATCCTTGCTCCGTGGATCTGCTTCAAGTGCTTGAAGACAAGAGCTCCCGTCATCCATCTCCTCTAAATGGAAGAAGTGATTGGACCACGATGCATACCTGAGACGTTGCTGCCTTGCAGCTGGTTCACCATCCCGGTGCCCCGGGCTTCTACTGAATGGAGTGTGGTTCAGGTGGATTCAAGCGTGTTTTGGATATTTGCGGATATGATACACATAGGTGGAAGACGTCATGATCGTGAAGAATATAAGATAAAGCAAGTCCGTGGCTTGGGTTCAGAATAGGGTCTTTGGGCAACACTAAGGATTACATTGCACCTTCGCTCTTTGAGATGATGTACCTGCATGTCCGTCTGTATCAGCCCTGGCAGACGGTGGTACGAGAAGTGAATTGCGTACCATGCATGAATCACACCTGGTAGCCAGCCGAGGATGCAGAGCAGGACGTTGATCCAGAAATCTGCTGCGCAACCTCGCTTCAGAAAGACCGAGACGGGGGGCAGGAGGCTGTGTTGACGGCATTGAATGGTGATGTGAAACAGTGAAGATTAGAACGAGATGGGCCATGGGCGTGCTTCAATAGGGTCACTTACATTGCGAGGAAGTATAGGAAGACGTCGCTGTTAGACGAGACGACTTGGGTCATGATGTATGAGCTGGTGGTGGTGGCGGTGGCGGTAGAGGGTTAAACGTGCAACTGGTGGTAGCCCTTGTTCTGTTTCAATCCAAATTGGCCGCAGGTGCCTGAGTGTGTTGAATGATGGCACAGAAGAGGGAGAAGTGTGAAGGTTCGGATAAAGCCTGCGACGTTAAAAGTGGTGATTAGAGTAACTGAGTAGCTGGGTAACTGCGCGAGTTGGGAGTGGTTTTGGTGCAGTATCTGAGACTGACGTAGTTGATATGTAACAAGGTTGCTCCACCATGCGACAGATAAGGGGCTAGGTTCGGTCAACTGCCTTGCGGGCGGCGTCAAATCTTGACGAAATTAGAGTAGGTACTGTAATTTAAATGTACTATATCACATCGCTTCAAGCTATTATAAACCGCATGTTATTCCTACGTGGTTACAGCTAGGCCTCGTTCGAAGAGCAGCCTACCCTATGACGGAGCGGCAAGAGTGGTTTATTTATATCGAGTATGTACAAGCCAATGACGTCAAGCGGTGCATTTCTGTCAGTGAGAAAATTAAATTGGCATTACTTCAAGTCCATAGGTCTAGGCGCTCGACTCTCAGAGTATGTCTGTGCCTCAAAGAGAGGAAGAGCAAGAGAATGAACACAACAGGAAGCTTTGGAAATAGGATCGAGAACGAATCAAGAGATCAATGATCGGAGGATGCCGTAATGATGTCTCACGTCCTCTGCGGGCGCTTATCATTCTTTTCAATGAACCAGCATGCCGTTCTGCAAAAGCCTCTGCATGGTGTATTGGACGCAAGGCCGGTACAAAGCCTTTCAAATATCGGAAGCATGGTGAATTACTGCGAACTTGGCATTTGCCACGTGAATGCCTTGTCACTCGAGTGGCTCAGTGCTCAGTAGCTGTAGCTTAGATTTGAAACGTGAATGGGAGAGGGTCGGAAATCAGATGCGCAGTACTGCTGATGGCTACATCCCCGGCTTCAGCCTCATACGGAATATTTATTCAAGGAAATTCGAGTATCCTTTGCTGTCAATCAATTGCCTAAACCAACAGTAATTGAACTTTGCGCCTATCCATGTATACGCTACAGGTAATGTAGGAAGTACAGAACTCTATCATTGGCTTCTCAATTAGAGTCAGCTGACCTTCATGGAATCAAGCGTCTCAAGCTAAGCGCGGAATAGATGCCATAGATAGCTGCATTAATGGCAGCAATAGGTCGCCTTGCTCCTTCACCGCTTCATTCCTTCCGTGTGTACAAGTATCTTCAAATGCTAGAAAATGATATTTACATCTATAGTACTCTATAGGAGGCATACTCAAGGTATACTCAATGCGGAAAAGGCATTACAACTAGGAATCGGGGGACTGGTACTGATCAACCCAGTTTCTTATCATTACAACCTGACTTTATCTTCGTGACCACCAAGGCTGCATCGAACGACTCGTGATCATTTCGACTCTTTAGCTCACGAGGGCCTTCAAAGACCACCTGGTACAACGATTACCCGGCGAGCCCGCCATCTCGGCGAGCATGAGAGGTAAATTGCAAATCTATTGCCCACACCAGATCTTAGAATACGGGCAGAGCTTGCTTCCTCACGAGTCACTTGCGTACCGAAAAGAACAATGGTTTTTATATGTTCCAATACAAAAATGCACCCTCTTTCTGACAACGATTCGGAGCCCCAGACCTTACGAGGGTCGTTGTCTCTTGTGAATGAACTTCAGACTTGTTCCTTCTTAACTTCGAATGTCGCGCCACCGCACATCCCCTGAGTCTGCCGCCGGGCTCCGTGTGAGTGTTTTCAGATCAGGGAATTGCATGTCCCTATTAGTACCGTTCCTCAGCCTCTGATTACAATGGCAAGCAAGCAGTAAGGAAGCCATTGTCCAAATTCCTCACGGTTTTCGATTCTTCATGATTCAAATATAATGTATTTGTTATTCATCGATTCATCTCGTAAGCCCTCTGCTGTTTGATTCAATGACAGAACTCGGGGCCGTTAAAGGATCACACAGGGACTGACAGACGACACACTCCGCCGACTTCGCGAGATCTCCAGCTCAAGCCCGGCTATTCTTATCTCGACTTCTACATGAGACATCACAAAGTATATCGCTCAGTCAAATTTAGCTTTCAATTATCTCAAGGGGCTCACAAACTTAAATTATACATCATGCCGCATTACCAAGTCCCAATAAAACCGTCATTTCCCAAACGAGCACGCCGAGGGTCCGGCGACCGGGCGGCAGGGAACGCACACATAAACCTTCAATGACTATATATGGTAATGGCGATCACTCGCAGCTACGCTTATTCTCCTCCTCCTCTCGTCCGCACCCACCGTTGGCGCTCGCAAGTGGCAATGGCTTCCCTCACAATGGAGTCAACAATGGCAGCTCTGCTCAGGTACCAGGTGTTCAGGTTCTTCCAGAAGAATACTTCAGTAACGCAACAACAATGCAACGAAGAGGCTGAACGCATCAATGGTATGCCCGCGAGCCCGTCGGCGGTCCAAGGCGGAAGCAGTTATACCCTCATCGCTGGAGAGACCGTCGTTCAATTTCGTAGCAGCGGCTCTGCCCTGGATCTTGTGTTGCTCAAATGTGTCGAGCTAGCCTACGCAGGCTTCGTCCCATGCCACTCCAAAGCTGGGGAATTCGGCGGGCTCCCCGTGTACACAATGAACAATATCGGTGGGGTCTCAATGTACCTTGCACGCTGAGAGCTGCATCTGGATGACTGCCGCCTCCTCCAAAGAACCCTGAAAGACTATGCTAGGTGAGTTTTTCTCAGCATCTGACTTGATGAAAGAAATGAAGCCAACCTCCAACCCAGATTCTTCGCCTCAGCGTGGCATCACACACCGAATAGCATGCCATCACCAGATCGCGGGGATTTGTTTAACGAATACTCGCTGAAGCTTACGCAGCTTGCCCATGGGCTTCCTAGCCGCTTTCGCCCAACCGTTAACCGCCTCATCCATCATCTGCCATCTTTGTTCTTAGATGATTGGCCGATGGTGCCTAACCACACCGACCTCTTGGAGAACAACATTCGTGTAGACCCCAGCTCTGGCAGACTTGTGGGTATTTGCGACTGGAGGGATACGGAGGTTAGCCCGTTTGGGATGTCGCTTTGGGACCTCGAGACCATGCTTGGGATCAGCGAGACAAGGGGATGGCGCTACCACACCAATCAGCAGATCCTCCGCGACTTGTTCTGGGAAGAGTTCTACAAGGCTCTGAGGACTGAACTGGACGAACGCATCGAGATTTCCAGGTTGGTTGGGATCCTTTTACAGAACGGCTGGCAGTCCAACGATGATGGTGACCTAGTCCCCGTGTCCCAGGAGGGGAACCATAACCTCAACTATCTCAATGCGGTTGTTTTGGGAATTCAGGGCACGGACATCATTTGGAATGATTGAATATAATGGGAATGCACTGAACTGTAGTACAATTCAGGATTTTTTTTCGTAGTCCCCACTCTTATCCGTAGGTAGTTATTCTTTATTCTCATCTAATTATTTGATCTGATGGTCCCCATATGCCGCTAACAACGGCAGCCGACATCGGACAAGTCCTGTGCACCTCAGTGGCTTGGATGTACACAATCAGGGCAAGCTAGCACGAACTCGATAATACAATTTGAAGTTCGGTGGTAATACATAAAGCGGCCAGGTGTATACATAAATGCTATGATACAGAAAATATAAAACCCAACAGAGCTCATCAAGAAAGCACAACTTTTGCAATGACGGGGACCAGATGAAGATTGGTGATATACACTGGCGTCTTATCGTTGCGCGGGATCGGCGATCCCAGAGACTGTTAATCGTGAGAGGGAAAAGGAGTGATTACAGTTAGTAATTGGCAGGACGCACACAGACGGATTTAACTATTTGAAGGAATGGAATAGAAGGGAAGTTCGAAGAACACATGTGAAGAGGATGGCAGAAAGTAAGGAATATTGAAGAATGCAAGGACACGTACGAGTATATCACCGCTATTGAGCTGGGTTTCACCAGAGATGCGCGACCCGTTGACAAAGGTGCCAAAGGCACTATCTAGGTCCTTGATGTATACCTGTGTAGAGATTGACATTCACAAGTTAAGTGCCGTTGTTGCGGTACAGCGGTGATACCTCAAGCGCACCTTCCCATTTTTGAATGATAGCTCGGCATGGGAGGAGCTCAAAGGCAAAGGCGAGATATTGGGCTGAGAACGGTCCGCAGCAGGCACTGGGGAAAACCATCCGTTTGATGAGGACGGCACATGCGGAGCCTCCTTTGATGAGGACGTTTCTGTTGAGCCTAGGATGACCCTTCCAGTGGTGGCCAGACTCAGTGACTTTGTTTTGAAGGGGAAGGATCCGACAGAGGCGGACATCGAGAGGTTGATCGACATTGTGAAACGGAAAACAACAGTAGGGATAGTTCTGGGGGGATCTAATGGAGACAGGGGAGGAGATTGAGAGTGCGGAGCCTGTCTCCTTGTTGTAATTCTTATATATGTTTTGGAAAACGAAGCCCGTCCACGAACGGTTCTTCATCAGATTCCGGAAGAAGAGAACAACACTCATCGCATACACATGTGTATATTCGCCGGTGAACCTGCGGCGAACCAACAACTCGGGGATGAGAATACGGCCTACGATCCAAGTACACCAATCGGGAATTGGTGAGTTGTCAGTTGTCAGTTGTTGGTGATTGTGGGCTGCTTTCGTCAGTATCCGATATCCCAGATCGATCAAAGGTTTCCTAAATTTAAGGCACAAGAAGGAATACTGCTGCAGGATAAGCTTTAAACACCACCGGCGCCGATAAAAGTCGCCTGTGTATCTGCTTCAAGTCTGCTGCCTGAGTCCCGTCAATTCGGTGTTGAGGGTGGGCAATATGTCACCTCTACGAGATAAGGTTTTGACAATGAGGGAGTGTGCACTTACACGAGAATTGCACGGGACAATGAAGAAGTTCAAGATCAAAGCAGAAGAGCATACCCAGGTGAGAATTGATACGCGCGGGAGTGCTTCCATTTTATCGCGTCAGAAAATGGGGTCAAGTCTGGTCATACTTACCGCTTTTGCGAATGACCGAATGTGTATGGCAGCTGGGATGTTCTTTGAGGAAACATATCACAGTCTTGCAATGGACGCATGTGGCCGGGATAGGTTTGACTAATGTTTGGGGTAGAAAGATGTCACATATTGGCCATCAACACCCTGAAAACGAAGAAGATCCGTGATTTCGACAGGCTTAACGACATGTAAAGGAAGCCAGAAATACGAGAAAAGCGATAGCCTGGGGAGTCACAGGAGGTCACAGGTGAGCGGGATGACCATCCTTTGACGCTTCTGTTCCGAAATCTGTTCATGACTGATGTACTGCACTGCCTTTGGTAACGGATCCAAGAACTTCGGAAGCAAGTGAGGGAGGTGATCATGTTCAAACAGTCTGGGACTGGCGTTCAATTTCTGATTTATTGTAACATTACAACGCGCTTTGTCACAGCGGCGTGATCGCAACTGACACACACTAATTTAAATCAGGGGACTTTAGCTTTGACGCCTAAAGGCGGCCTGTAATCTTGATCTCCAGCCACCTCAAAGGAAGGTACACTAGCGCACTGAGCACAAGAGCCACCTCGAATCCCAGGTCACCCGTTGTCCGCGCAATGGGCCCTGTAAACCACACTTGACTGATAGATGGCACGACAAGGCCGAATGTGAGAAACCCACACCCAATTGCTGCGAGTCCGGAAGGGAGGCGGCCGGGAATGTTCCAAGCCTCCGTATCGTAATTAGCGAAGGTGTTTGATCGAAACACTAAGTGTTCGATGAGAAGAACGGAGACAAAGACTGAGGCCCAATATCCGAGCAGACTGAGGAGATTGCTGATGGCAGTGTAGAACCTGTGGGCCCCAATGATGGAAATGGGCAGGACTCTGCAAATTGTATGTTCGATATTTTTTTATATATAAAAATCTGAAATCTGAGGGACGAACAACTTACATGGCAGCCGTGACCAGAGTGAATACATATCTCGGCACCACGACAAGACGAGGGATAATAACTTGAAAGTTCAGGGATGCAGTGTAGAAGATAGAAGCGAGGTTTGCGGCAACAGACAAGCTCAGAATGACCGTTAAAAGCTTTCCGAAGCCACCTGCTGGGGCTAGAATAGCATTTAACAGTCCTCCAACATTTCCCCCGGCGTAAGAATTATTCCAGGAAGGAACGCTTCCAGCAATTCCAGCAATCGCAGCACCGATACTAGAAGCAATAATCTATCCCGCCATCAACATTTTTTCGAAATTCATTCTGATATGTAGTATAGACTCACAGTCGGTACAGCGAGTCCAGCATAAGCGTAGAGGAAAATTCTTCGTCTATGAGATGTCAATGTTAGATGGAGCAATCCAAAGAATCGGCCGAAAGGACCACAGACGAAGTGCCATGAGATTGTAGATAAATGGCATAGTCAGCGGCATAGCCTGACCATGTAATCATGAATCCGGCTTGTGTGCCAGCGAACCCAAGAATAGCGGGAATAGTGATAGGGGTCGGAGGAGATGGATTCCCAAGATGTTTGCCACTCAAACCGAGTACTACAACAAAAGTTGCTAATATCGGAACCCATGCTATCCGTTCGTACCTGAAAGGAGCGTTGAGTCTTGCTGAGATACAAACCTTGAGGTCGAGAGGCCTTACCAATGTAAAAATCTGTAACCAAAAAACGAAACGATTACTGAAATGAGGGTAAACACAACGATTCCGACACTTCGTCGGACAGTTAGTAGTTGTACTTAAGCCGCGAATTTATGAACCTACGTCCAGCTGAGATGTCCATTCGTGACACTTGCAAGCGCCTGGCCTCCCACAATGCAGTTTGAAGCAGAATAACCGATGACACCCAGGAGATTGAGTATACATGGGACGATGACTCCATAATACCTGGCGTGTTTAAATGTGTGAGTAGACTGCGCCTCGAATCAGAATCAAATGAAACCGATTCACCCAAAAGAATAACGAGCTAGAATCATTTGTCGCATTCCGAGGTTCGCTCCCCATGTTGCGCTTCGTCATTGTCAGGCTGATGTATAGTGCATATATGAAATTCCCTCACAAATATGCTGGAAAAATGGCGCAGAAGAGGGTGAAAGTCACTATAACTATTATGGAATCCCTGACATTCAGGCCAAAGACTGCAGGTCCCAAACTTCCGACTGCGAATCTATCGTGATAAGATGAGCTATCATATAACGCATGGGGCGAATAGCTCACGTTAGGATACTCAGGTTAGATGAACAGAAGACCCAGCAAATCTTGTTGTATTGCGTGTCAGTACGCTCTTCTACAGAAACTGGCTCGATTCCTTTTGGTAGTCGTGTGAGCGAAACACAACGACATAAGTCATTGGTGGCGAAATAATCTGACCTCTCAGCTCGACACCCCATGTCGCCAACCGGTGTGCAAGACCTCTGAGTCTGTTGTGGTCACCGTGGGCGTCCAGAGGGGACTGGGAAGCCTTTTCTCGAATAGACATGGCAGTTGAGGATTGGAGATAAGAGCCATTCTGCGTTCATATATCTTCGCTAGGGCAGAAAATGATTGGTCTCAGGCGGCCTTCCTCCACCTTGAAGTGCAGTCAGGATACAGAACGCAAAGGTGACCATTCAGGGTAGAAACGTACCACGGCAATAGAAGTTCTTCCAGCTTATCTTTCCAAATATAGCTTTTGCGCGCTACATCTTTGCTTGCCAGAGGATTCAACGACGAACACAGCTTCAAGTGAGCTTCTTATAGGATTGGTCGCGTCAGGGTAGTGGATTGCGCTCAAGATGTCAGAATGAATGTCATACATTGACTAGTCACGCCGCTGTTACCGATCTCAACGACCAACGACCATGTTGCACTCAAAGATGCACATGAAGATACTGTAATGGTCGCATCAAAGAATCTGGGCAGCACGACTATTAACAATGCTGCAGTACACGCCGTCATTCACGTAGGGCGCCCAGATAGCCTAGAGCGGCTGTGCGTTATGATTCCCCCACGTCAGACGAGTAATTTCTCGAAACGAAATTGGAGCTTTCAGCTCAAGCTCTTGACGCATTTGACAAGCGGCAGACCCGTTGGCGCCTGTAGCTGTGGATTCGACCTTCACAGCTCTATTCGAGGTCAAGATACTTGCTATTGGGAAGAACGAATAAAAGACGATACAATGCGAGTCCAAGGAAACAAAGATTTAGTAGAAATATAACTGCATTCAAATTTCAGAATCTAGTTGACACGTAAAAAGATGTAGGATCTCTGGTAAGGAACAACACCTCAAGTCAACGCCAGTCGACTGCCGTTAGGACAAAAGTGAGCTCCAGCTGAGACTCGTGGTCTATCTAGGACACGCTGTAGACTCCTGCATGAAGAAGATAAATATGCAAGGGGACAATAAATGCGAATCCAGAAAATGAGTGAGGAACTGAGATGAAAACTGAAGGTTTATATACCTTGCAATACTATCCCACGGTTACCACGCTTACATAAGCCGCCAAATACTAAAACACTATCATCCTGTGCTCCATGATCACCAACTTTTGACCAATTTGCTTTTCAACCCCCGAGTCGTCTCTCAACTAAACCTAAATCAGACATCTCCTTGCGCGTATTCAATTGATGTCTTGGGTAATAAAAAACTCACCCTAAATTCTTGACCAATTGCAAACCCACGACAGACTAGCGGCCACCCATGATTTCACAATTGGCTGCAACAGAACTTGAACTTGTCTGAGCGCGTTCTAGGCTCGCTCACGGTCGTGCTGGTGCCGCTCTTCTCGTCTCTCAAATCAGGGCTAGGATTATATAAACTCTGGAAACGGCGCGATTTTGAACAGAGTGTTTGCCGGAGGCTCTCGATCGAAGTGCCGTGCTAAGCCGTGGAGATGATTCAGAAGAGTTAAAGTCTCAGCTGAAATGATCTTGTAGACTCTTTCTCTGAACCATCATCATGGCGACGCCATCCTACGAAGGTGTACTCTACACTGCTGACAATGCCGCAGTGCCTCCCTCAGATCTGGACTATTTTTCGTACTTCCGTGTCCAATGGGTCGACTGGACCAACAATGTGCGATGTGTCGTGACTCCAGCGGCGTACTTTAAAAAGGTCTTAAAGACCGCGCGCCTGGGACGCGGGTAACGAAGGCAGCGCTGGGAATAGCATTCACTGCTTTAGCTGAAGGATTTGGGTAAGAGACTTCATCGTCATATGTTGCAAATTTGACTGATATCGCGTTCAGCGCATCGGGTGAATATCTCTACGCGATTGACCTTTCGTCTTTGCGCGCATGTCCCTATGCCCCCGGGCATGCCATTATCTTAGGATTGTTCCAAGAGAAGGTCCCGATTGCTGGGTTGATAGGTCTGGATGCGGTCAAAGTTGATCTCTGTCCACGAACGATTTTGAAGCGCGTAGTGGGGTCAGCTTTCCCACTTATAATTCCAGATGTTTCGCTCTGACACTTATAACCTATATAGCGATGCATCATCCAGAGCAGGGGTAGAATTTCTCGTTGGGTTCGAAACTGAATTCATTTTACTCAAGGATACGAAACCGGTGCAGGCCGTGAACGAGCACATGTGGTGTAACTCTGCTGGTTTGCTATCCGGAACAAAAGAAACGCAGGTCATGGAAGAAATCGTAGAGGCCTTGATCGCCTCTGGCGTGGAGCTGCAGATGTACCACTCGGAATCCGCACCGGGTCAATACGAGGTTGTTACTGGCCCTCTGCCACCTCTCCAGGCTGTGGACGCCCTGGTGCACACCCGCGAAACCATTTTCAACATTGCAAGCAGGCATGGCCTACGCGCCACGCGCGCGCCCCGTGTTTTCATGGATAATTGTATGACTTACAGTCTCAATTGCTAGCTACTATCTAAAAGTCCATCATTAGGTGGCAGCGGTGCGCACGCCCACATCTCTATTCAAGACACCACAGGAAAGCGACCCACTTCGTCGAAGCACCAAAACCTGACAACCCTTGAGTCGCGCTTCCTTGCGGCACTACTGGAACATCTGCCCGGAATCGCCTTACTTGCACTACCTTTGCCAGCTTCGTACTCCAGGATGGTTGACGGTGTCTGGTCAGGTGGGACGTACGTCTGCTGGGGTACGGACAATCGAGAAGCGCCTGTACGATTGAGCAATGCGACTTCACCAAAGTCACGTAACTTTGAGCTGAAGCTTCTCGATGGCACGGCCAATCCCTATCTTGCACTTTCTGCGTTCATCGGCGCAGGCCTGGACGGCATTAAGCGCGAGAAGGAGCTGAGGGTCAAGAACTGTGAAGGGCTACAGAGTGCTGCTTATCTTGGAGACGATGCACGTGCCGAACTTGGTATCACTGAGAGACTTCCTCTGACTTGGGAGGAGGCACGGGCGCGCTTCCAGAAGAGTACCTTCGTCGATCAGCTTTTCGGAATGGACTTCAAGATGAAATTTCTGTCTGTGAACAAGGTCTGACATCGGATGACCACTTCCACCTAAATATACTGACCATTCACAGATATTGAAGGAACAGATGACTGCGCCGCTTTCCGAGGACGACCAGGTTAAGCTGCTTGTCGAGACCTACTGATGTACAGAAGATACTCCAGAAAGCCAATAGGCGCACTCCTACACCCATATCAATCAATTGCTATTTTCTTATGGGCAATCATTTTGCGTAGCCAATTCATAGCATGTACATAGTGAGTAATCAGCATGTTCCCAGTCAAGACTGCTCATCAAGCACGGTACTGGCTGGAGATATTGGCCACTCTTGGACGTCTACCCACAAACCCCGCATAATACACGCGTATGTGCAGGTGCCAATGTCGTTCCTATATTTTTGTTGAGCAGCCAGCCTTCAATGCTTTAGAGAGATGCCAACGAGATTCGACCTGATTCGGCCGCATTTGGTCGTCCGACTCGTCATTATTTTTATCTCCATCAAGACATGTTGATTTTCCATGAATCCATCTGGTGCCCTTCTGCTTCCACTTCCTCCTTCATTATTTCTCCTTCAACTTATTTATCTTTCGTTACGACCACAATCTTTTTACGACCACAGCCTTAGGAATGGTCAACTCTTTGCTTCACGTCACCATCCTTTTGGCTGCCGCAGGATTTTCGTCAGCGGCCAAATTTAATCCTTTTTGGCTTAACCCGGGCTTCGACATCGTCAAAGTGGTTTCTTTGGCCCAATACACTCCGTCTCATTCATGGGAGTACGGTGTCAGCGCGCAAGCCCAACTGGAACTGTACGATCCTCAACTTTCAGTTTTTTCGACGCGGCCATTCCCTGTACCTTATGTGCCACCAGGTGCTGTTCGCGCCCTCAACTACGCCGGATCCAAGATGAATATCGGTGCGGGGACTGGCCTTAACAGCCTCATCGATGGTGCAGGAGCGGCCGGAGATCCCGCCAGCCTCGGTGTCTACGCCGTTATGCTCGGAAAGTCGAACGCGACTTTCGCGTCTGCTGCACGGAGTACCGTGATCGCGTTATTTAACAATACCCCGCGCTTTGGGAACGGCGCAATCTCGCATCGGGCAAATATCGCTGAACTATGGTGCGCTGCTGTTTTTTCACGTTGACCAATGGGTGCTGAACTTTTCTACTTATAATAGGGCAGACTTCATGTATATGGTCCCTCCGTTTTTGGCGTACTTTGCGGCGGATACAAATGACGCAAACTTGCTTCGCGAAACGGTACGCCAGGTCAGCTTGTATCGCGACGTTCTCCGCTTCACGAGCAACGACACCTTCAATGGCCTTTGGATGCATATCATTGGACCCCAAAGCCAAGATACAGGATTATGGGCCAGTGGCAATGGTTGGGCTGCTGCAGGCATGGCGCGTGTTCTTGCGACAGTCATGAAAGCACCTACCGTCATCAGCACCGATTGGCGTAGCCAGGCGGTCGACACGCTCACCAGCTACATCAAAGAGATCCTAGACGCAACCGTGCAGGCTCCTCTGGACAACGGGCTTGTGCGCAACTACATGAACAACCTCAGCGGCACGCAAGGAGGCTTCGGGGAGATTTCAGGTAGCACCCTCCTTGCGTCGGTGGTGTACCGGATGGCTGTACTCCAGCCGTCTATCTTCAATGATCAGAAGTACCTCGACTGGGCCGATGCCATTCGCGAGACCATTGGAACGTCGGACAATATGGGCAAACCACACGTCACGAACACGGGCGTCGTGACTCCTGCCGTGAACCCGCTTTGGTGGCAAGATACGACGCCTTTTGTGTGGGGTAGCCCTGAAGGCCAGGCGTTCGCCGTCCTGATGTATACCGCATATCGTGATTGCATCGCCGCGTGGGTCTGCATTGTTCAAATTCGATAAGGAGACAGCAAATGCGATTTCATACCCATTCAATTCTGCGATACCTCGGAGGCTCGTCAGGAGTCTCCATCCCTTTCTACAACTACCCCCGCTTCGCGACACCTACTACTCACCTCACAACCGCCACTGTACTTTGCGGACATTATACGATACTTACTAACTGCTGCATGGTTGGCGATGACTCACCGTATCGTACACTACTCACCAATATTATGTTCACGCACACCACAGTTGAAGACTTTTGGGGGGGCTATACTAAAACGACATTGACCTCCCGGCGACATGGAATAAGCACAAAAGTACGATGATGCCGATAATTACAGCAACGAGACCTAGAATCGCAACAAGGCCCTGATGCATGAGACTTTTCTTCTCGGGACTGTCTGTAGAAGAAGCACTAGGATAGGTAGCGGAGGTGGTTGGAGAGGGATCATCGCGCCCCACTCGAATAATTGCCCGAGCAGTGGGGCGTCCGGCACCCCTGTAGTTCTTTTCGAATCCTGTTCAGAGTCATAAAATGTTAGCAACAAACCAAAAAGCAAATAGGGATTAGACTTTACTTCCGACCATTCCGCCAGCAGTGGTAGTTGCATTACAATCACCGCGCTCTGCCTCAACGATGCATGGCAGGAAGTCCCTCAATGCAGCAGCGAAGGCTATGACAAAAAGCGTGATTCAATATGATTCAGGGGTAGTTTCAATTTGAGCCTCGGACACCCACCGAAATGAGGAAGCCATGCAAAGAAAAAAACGACAATGATGCTCCAGGCGTGTAAAGAGCGCATCCCAGGCGGAAAGTCGGCCGGAGTATTTTGTTACAAAGGAATGTCGGGTGCTCGCGTTGAGCTAAGAGTTTCAAGGCGCACAGTGGCGCTCTTTTTGCAGAATCGTCGAGTCTCAATAGAATGAAGAGGAATGGGTGTTGGAACAGAAGGTTTATTGAGCAAGAGACATCCGGACTGCTGGCGAGATCACCGATACCGTAATGAAGAAGGCTGTGCTCATCACGTCCACAGTAAAAAAGGGCACCGTGGGTACCGATGTCGATGACATTGGAGCCATTTGGAGTTCGTCGCGATGCTGAAATTTTTGTGAAGAGTCGTCGGACCCACTTGCTTTTCTCCTCACAAATTATCTCACCCATTGTCCTATCTGGTTTGTGAGCAAATAAGCCATGTGCCGAAGCCCCTGATTGGGCGCCTAAATTATAATCAGTAGATGTTGTGTTTGCTGAGCGACGGAGCAGTTGAATGAATCCTGAGAAACTCGTATCTTGTCAGACGTTTAATTTACGCGATTACCCGAGTATACATGTAATACTGTAGAACAGGTACGGTGAGTAGATTCACGAGGCTCATAACCATTGACACCGAAGGATCCCAGAAATCTATCTCATCGAGCTTTGATACTCCTGTGGGAAGATATATTATAATCCAACGAGCTGTAAGATGACACAGAAAAGAACTTTCGGAACTTACGGGTCGTTCAAGGCCGTGGCGCGTTCTCAAGGTAAAACTATGACGGGCGCTTATTTTTAGGTGTGTTCGCCCACTCGCTGCTGCGGTTCCCTTACCCCCAGGACCGCTCATTGACAAGCAATCCCATATCCAGCACAAAGTGCTTCTTATTTGAGACGCTTATCTTAAGCAATGTAAACATAACTTCAACCGGACTGCGGTGAGCTGTCAAGCAGCCAAACTTCCTTGGAATCTCGACAAACCTACATTTTCTGTCGAGTCAAGCACTGGCCAAGAGGCTCTCACATACAACAGGAGGTCGCCTGACCGCAAGGTCGAGTTTTCCTATGTGATTTCGTCCAGACCCTGCACATTCACAAGCATAGACGCCTCGTTGAGCGGCATTCGCCAATAGCCATCTGGGTCCGGAGCTCGTGTGCTTTATATAGCCACTTATGCTCAACGATCTTCCGTCTTTGCCAAAGTACCGTTGGGTGCTGGTAATTAGTATTGGCGAGAGTGGCTTCGTATGTTTGTCCTGGAGTCCTTAAGTTCCAAGGCCAACCCAAATCAATCTCCATCCTGTCTTTGAGGACATTGCGCAAGCATTAAGAAGCATACCATCGGAGGAAAGCGGTGAGAAGTGTTTCTTCTTCCTTATTCACGTGGCTTCACTTGAGAAATTAGGTTGCTTGGTCGGAGAAGCATTCGGATTGGAGACTTCCTCCGCAGATGAGTGAGTTCTGGCCGTGGCGCGGAATTCAGTTGGGCTTCGACACCCACGCCTGAGCTATGAATACTTTTATGACAGTGCTTCTGGTATGATTGTCGCAGACTATGCAGCTCCAATTCGAGGATGCTCTGCGGCTATCGAGGCTCGAGTGAAGCGTCGTCTGACGAGCTTTTTCGACCGATGAGTGCTTCCATGTTTTGCTGTGCATAGTGGATTTCGTTTGGAACGAAGAAACTGACTGCATGAAACGATGTTTCCCTCTCAGCACATTTATTTGTTCCTCTAACATTATCGTCATGACCATCGCAGCATTTGATTTGGCAAAGCGATACTCACTCCATCCGAGCGGAACTAATTATAATGGGATTACTACCAACGCCATGCACGGTGTGCTAAATATAACTGGCAATATAACCTGCAGTGTTGATCGAGTTTCTTGATCTCTCCTTCTTCTTCCCGACTTCCATCTTCGACAGCGTTTGTCTACTCTTCCCTACCTCAAAACAACTCGGACGTGGCGAGCCATGTCGTCCAACCCGGCCGAAATTCCTGGTGTCGACACTGCTGACGCAGCATCAACGTCTCCAATTGTACCTCCAATAGCACCCTTTATGGAGATTCAAGAAGAGGTGAACCAGTCGTCGAGGTCTTCATTCACCCGCATCGACCACAACGATGAGCAAGCACCACAGACGGTGTCAACAACAGCACCGTCACACGACCCCATCACACCTGTCGACACCACTCTTCCCACACTGCAGAATATTGACAACGCCCTCGCTGGCGACCAATTTGTTTCATCAACAGCAGAGTTGGCGTCAGAGGACCTCAAGATTGAAACAGAAACGCCCGAGTCAGAGCCAGAGCCAAAGCCGCAACTCGCCATGGAGGAGCCAGTGCCACAGACACCTCAGACATATCTCACCTTCCTGCTCATCTCAGGCAAACGGAGGACCATGGCATTCGAGCCAAGCACAACCGTGGGCAGAGTAAAAGAGTTGGTTTGGAACTCGTGGCCAACAGGTGTGTGAAGCGATATCTGGACGCGCTCAGTCCCTGAACGAGCTCAGATTGGCAGGACGAGCGTCCACCTGCCCCGTCATACCTCCGTGTGCTGTATCTGGGACGGATGCTCCAAGATGATGAAACGTTGACGAGTGAGTCTTTGTCTTTTGCTCAGTACTTGTCATGATGGTTCTGTTCACATCATTGAATATATCTTTGGACCGTGCGGCACACATATTGAGTTGTCGTAATGTCGAATGCATTATGAGACTGATAACTTCAACAGACCTAAAACTACCAACTTTTACGCCTGCGCAGGGATCATCGTCGTCACCAGCCCCGGTACCTACTATCGTGCACCTATCAATTAGGCCTTATCTACTCCCTGACGGTGACGCAGTCAAGAAGAAAAAGAAACGGGTTCCTGATGGTCTGTCCATGCTTCACCCACTGCTCTCTGCACCCACTCAATTTGTTCACAGACAACTCACCTGCAGGCGAAGAACCCAACACAGATACAGATGACACCCCATGCTGCCGGTGCATCATTTGCTGAAAGCTGCCATGGACAATCCGAGCCATTACATCGAGACCAGGATATCTCGTTCCTTGATATTTGGCTCCAGGTCTGGGCCTGTCTTCTGCATTTCCTTGTGACCCTCGTTCTCATCCCCCGTGCACGGAAATAACTCCACGAGTACACGTTCTGGCGTACTTGACGAGGACGATTATCATGCTCCTCGTTTGTTTGGCAGTCATTGCACTGTCCTCTCCCCCTCTCGGCTTCATCCCCGTGTGTTATTCTGTGTTCTAGCCACGACCTATCTCTCTTCGCTGTGGGTATCTAATCCGTTCTTTACTTGTACGCTCGTCGCTATTTCCGCTCTTTGCCTCTTACCCTCCTATTTTATGACCTATAGAACTCTCACCCGTGCCCCCTTACTTCTTACTTCTCTTCCGCGGTCTTTTTCTATCTCTGTCTCTCATCTTTTGTTCATAGCATCAGGATCTCTACTGCACAACATCATGTACCAGTAATATTGCACGCAATCATTCCATTTTGTTCCCATCCACTGTCTAGGATATGCTGATGATATATAGATACCCATGCCTTCTTTGAGATTGCAATGTGCTCTGGGTTTTTTTTGTTGATCTGGATGCGGTCCGCCATCCATGATGATCAAAATGCCTGGATGCTTCGACGAGTATTTATGACCAGGCCGGGACGCAGGGCCTTAAATCAAAAGGGCCTTCGGCACAGCCAGCCTTTACGATCGACGCCCTCAGGGGCAGATGAGGAGCATCTGCACTTTATCAATGATGACAGCATCCATGAAGCTAAAGAAATGCGTTCATTTTGTTAGTTCAATGTGTGCCCTTCGGCCAATGGTGTAGCGAAGGGAAGAGTCAATATAAGATCATGACATGAGGATTCGAGGCTTTTTTGCCATGGTAGATTCAGCTCAAGGTCAGGGTTTAGCTTTCCTAGCAGAGAAAGGTGGTGGACAGCAAGCATCTTCGAGCTTCACCTTCAGGATGCGTCTATCCAGAATTTAGTCTTTAACATTAAAATTCCACAAAAAATATGAAGAACATGGTATAAGACTGCCTAGAGTACTCATACATATCCAATAAGATTCAACCAAGCGCGCTGCGGCCTGGGACATCACAGATGAGGGGGGTATTAAACATGGGAAGGGTTGGCAAGGTATGTACAAGGTATAAAGGCCAAAAAAGATTCAATCAAATAACAGAGGAATGCAAGAAGCGAAACCAGTCGAGGGTGGAAGACGAAAAAAGAAGGGAATGCCAACCTTTATGGTATGGCAGTAGTAGTGACAGTAATGGGACAGTGTCGAAGGCGATAATACAATATAGGCCCGGTCATCTATAGGACAGCGGAAAGGGTTATGAGTGGATGTCAATAAATACAGAATAAATGTGATGTTGAAAGATTTGATAGCAGGTCGCGCCGCATGCCGCGGGTGAATAGCAAGGCGCGACGTGTTGACGGAGTATGCCGGATTGCTGAGTGTTCAGTGTTTGTGAGAGAAGTGGCGACGCGCGTGGTGTGCGCGTTTGCTAGCATGGACCTCGCCGACCTCAGTTGCGGGAAGGGGGTCGCAGACGTTGGCTTTGACGCAGTCCCTCCACGCGGCGTACATCAGCACGACGAAAGCTTGCCCTTCCGGGCTTCCTTTGGTGAACGGCTTGGTGTCTTTCCATGCCAGGGGGTTAACGGCGGGGGTTGCGATACCCGTACGCGTGATATGGGGATTACCATCCGCGTCCTTGCCACTGAGTGTGCCGCGAATGCCCTCCGCCCAGGTGACATACTTGCTGCCAAAGGCTTGGGGTTGGAGCACAGCCATGCGGTAGACAGTCGCTGCGAGGAGGCTGCTGCCCGAGATCTCGCCAAAGCCGTGTCCGGAGCTCTCCATGTCGCTGAGGTAGTTGCGGAGGAGCTTGTCGTCCATGGACGTCTTCATCACGCCGTCTACGATCTCTTTGATATACGAGGTGAGGTCGGTAATGGCTTGTTGCTTCCAGGCGAGGTTGCTGATGAAGGACGCTTTCATGACGGTCGCCAGAACGCGGGACATGCCTGCGGCGGCCCATGCGTTTCCAGTGGCCCACAGTTCGGTGTCCTGGCTCTGAGGACCGATGATGTGCATCCAGATGCCCTTGTATTGCCCTGTGACGTTGGGTTGTAGGACTTGACGATAGAGCCTGCATTGTTCGACAGCATCCTGAAGACCTTCCAAATCTTCTTTGTCTGCCGCGTAATATGCAAGGAAGGGCGGAGCCATGTACATGAAGTCAGCCCTGCAACATTGCACCGTGTTGTCAGTGTCAAAGACGCGACTTTCGTGAAGCTACTCTGGAACGCACCAAAGCTCAGGGACGTTCGCGCGATGTGAGATGGCTCCATTCTTGAATCGGGGAACGTCATTCCAAAGGCCGTCCCAGGTATCCTTTGCGGCTTTTGCAAAGGTGCTATTCGTCTTGCCGAGCATAACAGCGCTAACTCCCAAGCTGGCAGGATCTCCAGCGGCCCCATTTCCAGCGGCGAGCGCGCTGTATCCTTTTCCAAGGCGGATGGTACTGGCGGCGTAGCTAAGGGCTCGAATATCGTCCGGCGCGACAGTGGGAACAGGGAATGGGCTGGCGCCGAAAACTGATAGTTCCGGGTTGTAAAGCTCTAGTAGGGCTTGAGCAGCGGTGCCATACTCCCATGAATGGGTGGGGAGGCTCTGCGCCTGATCGGCGAGGCTTCTAATGTCGAATCCAGGATTCATTGAGACAGCGCTGAATTCGACCAAAGTTGCTGCGATGAGCCCAAGGGCGGGGAGGATAGAGGGTGCGTCCAAATTAACCATGGCGTTGATGTGGTTGCTTTTTGGATGAAAGAGGAGGGTGAGGGGGTCGGATTTGTGAATACACGTCAAAGAGAGACTGAAAGAGTGTCGTTTACAGGAGCAATGAAGAGAGAGCGGACGCAGTACTGAGAACTGACTGAAGGCACAAACCTACAGAAAGAAAGGAATCGTCGTCCTCGTAGGTGCTCGTTGAACAACAATTGATCAGTTGATGCCGGGCTACAGAACCCGTGTGTTTTATCCTATTTTCGGCAACGCGTTAAGCGGCGACTTGGCAACGGCAGAATGGCAACAGTCGTCGCCTCCTTGTTTATTCCGTCAAGTGTGGTACTTGTGGGTGCTGGGTATTCTGGTTAAGATCTCTGCTAAGCGCTAAAATCTCATGGTCAGTGCCTGGAAATACCAAATAACCACTTCACTCAGCATCCTCGAGTCGCTCGACGGTCAATTTGTCAATTTCTTCGACTGGGCTTGGTAGTACCAACTTCCAAGCAAATTGCACGCCATGGATCTTGGCAGAGAGAATTGCCCCGAAACTAAGAGCAAAAAACACCATTTATGGGTGTCATGCCTGTGGCCTCAGCAGCTCAACTCCTCTGGTGTTTACGTACCTGCGCGAGGCGTAACTTTCAACATCACAGAACAAAGGAGAGGACCCTCAAAGATTTGATTCCAGTTAGCGTACACTGTCCAAAAACAACCTACACCATGATTGACCCGCCCACGTGCGTCCCAGGTCCTGATTGTCCAGTACCCAACACACGACTCGCAACATTGCCTTCAGTCTGACGTTCCCTCATGCATGCTGCACAGAATGAATTGAAGGCCGGAATATGTGAATAGCCTGTCTGAAGTTTTGCCACTTCACCAGCAAATAATACGTCAGATAAACAGTAAATGAGGATAGAGGATAGAGGAATGTATGTCGGTATCGGTAGAACCAAAGTTGAGTCCCAAACGCGTTTCAGGCGCGTTTCGCGTGTTCAATCAATTGAACATATTTTGCTGGTATCTGCTCACGGCAGCCCAAGACCAGCGCAACAAGCACTTCTCCACCAAGGCGCCGCATATGCGAGGCCCCAGGAGGATGAAGCCAATCCTAGCACACCAAAGTGAAGCGCCGCCAGTCCCACCGTCACGTATATGCTCCTCCACCCCCGTCGCGACAGCAGCAGCGACAGTTGTTGCTTCTCGCTGCTGGGCCTCTTCCACATATCAAGCTCGTCTTCATGTTCGCGCACCGTGTCTGCCACCGCGGCCGTCAGGAGCACGGCGACCACCCAGGTACGGGGATGCGTCAAGGGTTCTGGGCAGAGCCACCCCAGCGTCACAACCTTGATGACGAGCAGGCTGCTGCGAATCGTCTTCATTCCGAGCACGATCCACTGCCGCCGTGCCAGCGAAGGTCCGCGCCGGGGCTTGTTCCCGGCTGCTGGAACGTTGGAAGACAAGAAAGTAGTCCAGGTCGTCCAGGTTAGCCATCGCCGCCATAGACTTTGTTCGACACCCAGGATGTCGACAGACGAAGGTAATTCAAGCATTCGCGGGATCTCGTTGATCATACTTGTCGGCGAGCCTTCTACTATATTCGACTCCGCTTGTGTATCGGATTCAAGCCTTGGGCGCGGTGCCAGGGACATATTACCACTTGTCACTGGTTCCACTAAGGGATCCAACTGGACACGGTATGATCAGGTCATGTGGTATGAACATCACAAAAGCTAAGACTCACTTTGCCCTCCCGTATAGCTGCGTTGACGCGGTCACAACTAGGTCTGGTCGCAGGAGATTTGTGCAACAGATTTTCAAGCAACACCAGAAAGGCACGAGGTAAGCGCCTTGCTTCAAAGGTAGCGACGTGAGCAGCATTGGCTTTGAAACTAGTTGAATATATGAGCGATGATCTTTGTTCACCAAAACAAAGGCGGAGGGCAACATACCCCGGATAATTTTGAACTTCTTTCTCCAGTTTACTCAGCTTTTCACCCTCTTCATTTCTGCTGATAGGTTCTCCGTTGGCGTCACCGTCCGCAGCGTATCTATGCAATGAACGAGAATTAGCAAAGAAGCAAGTTTATTGAATAGCTATGCGTTACCGGTAAGGCAGCTTGAAGAACAGAAGTTTGTGAAGGATCATCCCTAAGCTCCACATGTCGGCCTTGGAGTCAATTTGACGGAGAAGACCCGTTTTTGGAGATGGGAGTGACTCCGGTGCGATGTATTCGAGACTGTCAAGCAGAGATGGGATATCAGTGTTTATTTCATCAGGATGCCACTGTAGATAGGGTTCCTACGTACGTTCCAGTGTTCCCCGACCGTTGGGCACGCGAGCTGTTGATCATGTCTCGAGAGGTCCCAAAATCCGAGAGCATTGCGCGTGGGCTGTATACAAATTTCAAGCTGTTAGTAAGGCCTGGGGAAGGATGACTTCTATCACGAACATTAGTCGACCCTCATCCCACGTAAGAAGCACGTTTCCAGGTTTGAGATCAAGGTGAAGAATTGATTTATCGTGCTATTTAGACGAAGATTGTTATTGCGAATTGTCAACAAGGACTTGATAATGAAATTACGTACCAGAAAAGCCAGACCTTCGCTAACATCATGGAACAAGCTTTTAATCTCCTCCGCACTGAGCAGGTGCACGGCCGTCCACTCCTTCGTTGACCTACTGCTCCCGCCTGCCGCACCACCACCTGCAGGAGGAAATGCTGTCCCAAAGTTGTTTTCCATCTCGCGACGCATGCGGTCCTTTTCCTCGGGAGGGGCACGCTGGTAAGCACGGAACGCGCGGATGCGCGCCGAACGTGAATGCGACGCGCCATGCTGAGGCTCTTGCTCCTGAGCGTTAACCCCTGGGGAAGACTCGGCACTAGCAAAACGCATATTTTTGGGTTTCTGCTTCGGCGTCGTAGGCTCCGCGGCCACAGATGGCCCAGGTAAAACTGGCTCCGGGACAATGGGGTCGAAGGTGGATTGCGCGTTTAGCATGGGGTGCATATGTGCGTGCGCTGTCTTCCGGCCAAGTCGCACGTCAATGAAATCGTCCAGACTATGAGAGAGGTGAATATAGGCCGAAATGTCAAAGTGAAGGCATGCAGTACCTTCCTCCTTCCGCCCATTGCATCAGAACACTTAGAACTCATTGAGACGGATGTCGAAGGATGATAAACAGCAAACATACTGCAGGGTCGGCACTTTAGGCCCAAAAGACGAGAATTGCGCGTTCTCCAACCAAGCGTGGCTGCAAGGAAATTTAAACCTGCTCTGACAGACAGGTGGGGAAACTCACTGGTAGCTAATGATATTCGGATGGTGCAACCGTTCCAACAATCTGACTTCCCTCAGAATTTTGAGCAAATACGAATGCGATTCTCCCACTGCTATCTTTTTCACTGCGAAATGTCCTAGCGGGTTTCCGTCAAGGACATGCTAAAGTCGGGTTAATACAAATAACGCAGATGCATTGCGGAAACCTACCTGGCACAGATACACAGTCCCATTAGCGCCCATACCCAGCTTGCACTCTTCCTGAAAGAACATTTTGAAGTATCCTTCGGCCATTTTCTCCGCGGGGAATGCGCCTTGGGTACTTCTGTTCTCTTCCATCTCTCGACGCCTCTCATTACTGTCTTCGTCGTCTCCAACTCTAAACGTCGGGCTCCTACTTTGCCTTCGGGAGCTTGCATTCGAGGATGTCTCGTTCGCAATTTGCAGCAGCCGGAAATAGTCAGATGCGCGGGAGTGGTACGCGGGATCCGTGCTCGCATCTTCCGCCACTTCGTCAACATCTTCCCATCGTTCCTCGCTATCACCATTCGTGTCGTGGCTGAACCCAGGAGGCAGCGTTTGCTTGCAATAGGGACATGTGTCTCTCGTGTGGATATCGGTGCTCTCAAGCCTCGGCCTTCTCGTAACGACGACGCCCTTCGCGGCCTCGTTTGTCGTTAATGCAATGGACAAGGCATGAGAATGGGGGTTGTAGAGCACAACCTGGTTCGAGGCGTGAAGGATAGGTTGCCACTGTTCAGGCGCTTCTTCGAAGCTCTGTGCTCGACTCGACCGCGACAATCGTCCTGGAGAAACATTCGTGTTCGTAAATGGCACAACCAGTGCACCAGACGAGGTCATGATAGCTGGTGGTGATGGCGGTACATGAGAGAGAATATATTCAGGGGTGTGTACACAACATTGCATCAAAATCTGATCGGCTCAATGTTGAAATGCATAAATACGTTAGCGTTCCCAAGTTTCAAGGAGGTGTGCAAGTTGACCTTCACCACCACCACACAGCATCGACTGCTGCAGAAAGACGCTGGCCGTCTCTCTCAGAAATGGAGCACCAAGTCCGCCGTGGAATCTATCGCCAGAAAGCACAGCGCTTGAGCATCGCGTTGGCCCCGGTGGCCGCGCACAGATCACTTTTATTCAACCAAGTCAGAGCCGACCTTGCCAGCAAAGCCAGTTATTCAGAGGTGCGTTCCCAAAAAAAATTCCCGGTTTTTGCAGCATATAGTAATCTTTACGCAGTTATCACCGAGGTCGAATGACTCCGACTCTGAATATGAAGCCGAATCGCCAGCCTTATTCATGATGACGCCCCAGCCGCAGAAAATGAGCGCTATCATCTCTGCTAAATCCGCTGCGAGCATGTATAGCCAGGATTCTTGGAGCAACCGATCAGCCTTCATGGCCAACGACAACAGGCGCCATGCGATAGCAGTTAGCCCCAGCCTCCAGCTCGCAGACCTTTTGAAGGAGGGGACCGTCACCAGAGGAAGGCCCCTTCCGACCTTGCCGTTGCGCTCTGCACCATTGTCTGCGCTGTCGCGTACTGGATTTGAAGGAGTGTCGAAGGTTCCGAGCCCCCAGCGTGGTCTTTTTGAGGCGCTCACCCCGACTCTCCAAACCGCAACTGTGGCCATGATGCAGATGCCTATACCAGAAATACATGTAGCCACCGTCCAGGAGTGGCCGGAACAACCTCCCGTCGTTCAGGCCCCGCCGAGAAAGCCCTTACCTGAGATCAAGACCCCACAGAACGGTTTGGAAGTTGTGCTCGATACGGTCGCGACCGACTCCGAAGGCGCTTCGAAGGATACCAATGTGGAGCCTCCCTCATACAAGCCACTGCCCGAGGTTAAGGACAGTGAAAGCAGGAACATAGCTTCTCTGGACGTAGCGGACGAAACGAAGCGCACCTCAAAGCACACGAAGGCGTTCGGTAAGGTATTGAGCCGTATCTCTATGCAGGCAACCAAGAAGGAGATTGCACACAGAATCCGTATGGAAAGCATCAGCCACCCCATGCCGCCTATGCCGCCTCTCCCCGCCTTGCCCTCTTTGCCCACCAAGAAGTCATCCATTGACGACTTGAAGCTCACCCTCCCAGACGTGCCCAAAGTAGAGCCCATTCGCACATCCTTCATTGCCAAAGTCGCCGCCCGGCCAATTACTTTTGCTGCTACACATGCATCCATCATAGAGGAAGGAGCGCCCATCATGACAAAGAAACGTCTGTCACCGACCGAGGCGCGCGACAAGGAACGCCGTCGCCGCACCACGATGCCGCCCACCCCGACCTCCGTCAAGCGCTCGCTGGAGTCGCCCATGCTTGCCGTTCCTCCCATGGCTCTGCGCGCACCCCCACCCCGCAGACCTATCACTGGCACTGGGCAGCACAGACGGGCCAAGAGTTCCCCGACGGTCATGCAGGCACCAGTCCTGCCTCTCACACCGCAGCGCCGAGGCAGGAACAGGAGGTGGGACCTGGAGAATATGCCCCCACTGCCGCCCCTTCCCCCTTTGCCAAACCTTGCGGTGCCTACCAAATCGGCGCGACCGACGCTACCTCTGGTGCCTGCCAGAACGAGGTCTGATAGTGTTGGGCCTCTTCGGTTCTGAAGGATTACACGATTGATCAGGTGTCTCTGTGGATGGTGGCGGCTCACTGCGTCATTATTTAGTGCAGAATCTAAGTACTGGTTGAATAAACAGTGTCCTTGTTCAAGTGAAAGCGTGAATTGAAGAACCCCTGCCTTATGATATGATTAAGGGTAACATTGGTCAAAGAAGATATATGCGACTAGTATAGCATGTATGGTGTATGGAACACAGCCTAGGGAGTAACAAACCTTCACTAATTTATGCGATACATATACTGATTTCGGGTGGTATATTCTACCAACGCATCCAAGCCACGGAGATATCAACTCTCACCACGCTTGCGTTTCGGGCGTAATACCCGCGTTGACTGCAGCACTGGGGCGGGGTTGTCAGAATTAACACGCCGCGCTGGCGTCGGTGGCGTAGTGGAGTTTTCCATGATAGCTTGGGCATCCTGTCGCTCGTCCCAAACATATTTTCTGCGACCAAGCAACGCGTCTTGCACATCACCATAGCGTTCCCCCATGATGCTCGCAATAATCGGCTCAGGCCCTATAGAAGCCAGCAATGATTTGGCACCCTCTAGGCGATAATCCCACTTCGAGCATTGGATGACGGATTCGTGCTTCGTAATCGTCAGCAGACGAGAGTACGAGCTTTTGTCTAACTCGTACTTGCACAAATCTATGGCGTCTCCAAGGCGGATTTGAAGATGATAGTTGCTGCGACGGCTCTCGATGTTGTGTAGTCGAATTTCTGTTTTGGTGCTGAGGATGAACTTGTCCAATTCTTGGCAAGCTTTGCAGTCCGATTCGTCGCAGCTAAGACTACGAAGACCAATGTCAACGAGTGGGCCTGGCTTGCCCAGCACCTGGCTCAGGTATTTGCTGATCAGTTTTCGAAGGAAACTGGCGAAGGGAGGTTTTGATATATCCTGGTTCAGGTCCTTGAGAAGCTGTTTCAGACGGAATATAAGTGGGATATAGAACTCGGAGAAATGCCAGAATGGGTTGCCAGAGATATCCAGCGCTTTGACGAGAACCGTATCACACGAGTCAGTAGCGCCGTAGCGAATACAGTGCTCAACAGCGAGGAGTATGCGCTCGATTTTTTGCGCGGTAGGGTCGTCGATCGCGCGCTCTTCATCCAAACTGAACATTTCCTCAAGAATGTCCCTTTCTAGAGGTGGTATTTCGGACCAGCTTGAACTGGCAGCAGAAAGGCTTGCTAAAATCAAACCGTCGAGGAGTTCAGCTTTGGTTGGGGTATTGCTAGAAGATAGCTCCGGTGTACTGGCAGGCTCTCCATCTGGTGTGATAAATTCTGGCCGCGCAATCACGAGCTCTTCGAGGAGTGTCGGCCGTTGTTCTTTCAGGGATTTGTGGAATGTCATCCAGAAGTCGAAAAGGTCGGTTTTGTTCTTCATCCTTGGTGATAGCCTGGAAAAATCGATCAGGAAAATAAAAAGAGGGGGCCAACGAACAGGATAGCTTACTCCTGCGTGAACAAATCAAGGCCGACCAGTCTTAAAACCTGTAGAGCCGTCACGGCGTCCTTTGCACTCTTTGGCATATACGAACGAAGCACACATCGTACTGCACTGGTGCACCAACGTCGCAGAACTTTTTTCTCGTCATCTGTCTGTGATTGGAATAGCAAATCATGGATGAAAGTGATGATCTCCACAGCCTGAACTTCGCCATAACGGCGTATTGTTGAGTCGCGGATCAACGCCCCGAGCCTATGTTTTTACGTCAACTTCTCGACGATCATGGACATGCTCACCATTGGCGTACCTGTCATGGATTTTCTCGAACGAAAATGTCTGCCGAGCTCTCAGTAGCGACTCGGCCTTGATAATACCAAACGTCCATTTGTAGCACTCTGTGGTTTCCTTCCACAATTCCAAGTCTTGCCAGTCCATCGCGTAATTCAGCAATGTAATGAACATTTCCTCTGTAAATTCCCGGATGTTCTTCTTTTGCTGAACGATTACTTTGGCCCATTTCATATTGTCTGGCGTTGGCGGCGTTTGCGCTCTTCCTCGGAGCATCTGCAGTGCAGCTTCAAGGCCATCCACGTCATATCGAAGCTCGTCCTGGCTTTTCTCGTCTATCAGAAGCAGCACAGTGCGTACGTTCTCGTCGCTTTTCTGTTGTAGATGTAAGCTCAAAGGTGTCTATGTGTCATTAACCACCAACCTTTGAGTAATAGCTATACCCGTATGTGTTTCTCGATGAATACTCCCCTACCTCAACAACGCTCTTCTTTGGCAGCTCCAGAGATTTCGTCAGTCCAAACAAAGGGTTGCCTTTGAGATCGGTCAACTGCTCCAAACGCCTGGTACTGCTATATCTGCCGCAAGAATCCATCTTCATGCTCGCAAAGCTTGGTATGTAGCCCAAATCTCCGGCTATTTCGCGTAGTATTCTAACTCGGTGTGAATCTGCCCCTTTAAGACTATCAATCCCGTTCTTCATATTCTTGAGATCGTACGTGTGATCCAAGGTGTAAGCTACGCGATGCCGCGTCGTATCGCTGCTGTCAAGTTTGTTTCTCCACTCGCAAAGTACACCACGGAGAAGCATGGTTGCCTCAGATGTATCCGGGAGCGAAGGAAGAGGCTGGGTGGATGATGGTGTATGAAGTAGGTTGTAGTGAAGCGCCAGACAGCACCCAGACGAGATAGGCTTGACGTCAAGCATAGCTTCAGTGTACCAAGCAAAGACCGCGGACGCATAGACAGATTCAGAAGAGAAATCGACAGTTGTAGTTCTTGATGTATGGGACAAATTAGTCTGCCCGCCTTTGTATGCTGATGGTAGCAGTATTACCACAGTGGCAAACACCTCGCTCGATATCTGTGGACTTTGGTCACTTGAGTAGTTGTCGGAGCGACAGGAGAAGAATGTTACCCTTGACGGGGTAAAAGACTGTTCTAGGTTAGGCGATGATAAATGGCAAAGATCGACATGTGCTCACAGAGATCCCGCCTCACAGATAAGTAATCGATCCAACTCCAACTTGCACACAGAAGCAGACACATCAAGTGCTTCGTAAAGCTCTGGGCATAATGTTTTAGAAACATAAGTTTCCCATGCTGGGTTTAGGAACGATAACCTGGAAGCCTCGATTTCCCAAGGACGAGCGACAGTTTGGTCCTCACCCTTTCGTTCTGCTTGAAGGAGTGCTGGACTCGCAGTCGCTATAACGTGTTTTGCGTTGTCCCCAAGGAGAGGCAAACCGACAGGACCCAGGCCTGAAATCGCTAGACACGGGTTTGGTGCGGACAGATGTAAGGCCGCATGATGATAGTCTCCCTTGAACGAGAAAACTTTCTGGTTAAGCGCCTCCTCCAGTTCTTCCTGGGCAGTAATCGAAGCATATTCAAAACAAGAAAGCGGGTTGCCTGAAACCAGTACATACTTCTAGATTGAAAGGTTGCGATGAATTGACAACAATCGCACACATGCTCGAGCCTACTAGGGCAGAAAATAGTGTTACATATCAATTGTGAGTTGCACTGAAAGAAGATCGCCGAAATCTCACCTACAACATCGGGCATTTGCACCCGTATAGAGGGAAGTCCGAAGGATGGTGTCCTCCTTGACGTCAGTCAGAAAGCCTCAAAAACGGTGAGTTAAAAAGCTTCAAGTTCAAGTCCAGCGCTTCACGTTGATTGTGTGTCACGTGACCTATGGACTCTGGAGACGGTTCAAGATTGGACCGAGCCATGGTTCCTGCCCGTTGAACTTCAAAACAAAAAAGGACAAGCGGTAAAATACGTGTTAAAGAGGTGCTTTACGGTACATAGTAAGAAGTGCACCAACTAAAAACATCATCCATCGGCGCATCAGCTATATAAGGTATGACAGTTTCCTTATTTAGTAGACTAGCCAACGACGAGACCTGTTGAACGGGTCGAACAACACGCCTAGCGCTGGCGCGAAGTCGAAGGGTAAGTGCACTCGAGGTCCTGAAGAATGAAGAGTGTAAAAACGGAGAGTATAGAGTACAGGGTAGCCATAGGGTTGATACAAGCGCAAACTGGTTACAAGCCTACGACGAGTCCTCTCCGGTGAAATCAATCACGTCCAGTAGTTTGAGCGGAGCCGTTTTCCGTTTCTGGCCTTTAGCTATCTTTTTAGGTCGGGCGTCTTCGTGGGAGGTAAGAGTAGACGTCCCCGCGGCTGGTTGCATGGCGCCCGATACGGCTTCCGAGTCTTGCGCCTCAGTGTTATCTGGTGCTAGGATATATTGATTTCCTTCGAGAGCGGCAATAACGTCTTTCAGACGAGCTCCCATGATCTCGGACAGGACTTCGGCGGAACCAAAAGATGTAAGAAAAGTCGTGCTCTCTTCCAATCGATGGCTCCAATTGCATGCCCAAACAACAGCAGGTGTTTTCGTCACTTTGATTCCCTGTGGCCTGCCATAGGATATTTGCGTGACGGTACAGAGGTCGGTCGCATTGCGTAGCTGGTTTTCAAGATGATTGCGTCGCTGCTTGTTCACCTTCAGGATAGTAGTGTATTGACGCCTGTCGAGGATGAACTTGTCAAGATCGTTACAGTCGCCGCATCTGCAGCCGACTTTCCGGAGACCGCACGGATGAATATGACCTCGCTTCCCAAGGATCTCAGCAAGATATTTGCCTATGACCTTCTGTGCGAAAGCGGCAAAGGGTGACATGGTGATACTTTTGTTTAATTTGGCCAAAAGAGCGGAGAGACGGGGTATGAGCGGAACGTAAAATTTAGTAAACTTGGCTGTAAGATCTCCGGGGATCTTGAGCGTGCGTTGCAAGAGGTCGTCGCAAATATCTAAATGGGAGGTCCGGATACATCGCTCGACGAGGAAAAGAGTTCGATCGATCCTGATGCGGAAAGGGTCATCCGCAGATTGTCGATCATAGTACGAGTAGCTGTGCTTTGGGGAAGGTGCAACACGCATCGCAGTCGAACTAGCCAGAGATAGACAGTCTCCGATCAACGTTTTGAGCATTCCCGGGACAGGATTTACTGCGCCTCCCTGGGTCTGAGTATCTGGCTCGGCACCAGTAGTTTCTGGTGAAGTGCTGGTGGTTGCAATTTCTTGTAAGATTGCTTGCCGTTGAGATAAAATCGTTGTGTGAAGTGTGATCCAGAAATCATAGCTTTTCGCTCTAGAACGAAGACTGGGGAGCATCCTGTGGAACAACGAGGAGGTGAGCGTCATGTCGGTAAGTAGGAAGTGCTATCTTACTGTTCCATGAATATATGAAGGCCAAGACGTTTGATCAGCGCGACAATAGCGGGCACATCCTCAGCCCCCGTCGCGGTAAAAGATGCTAAAGCTTTTTGTGTCTCCTTGTTGCTCCACAGTTCAGCAGTAGCGCGCTCAGTGTCGGTTGCCTTGGCGGATACTTCACGGATCAAAGAAACTTTCTCAAATGCAGTTTTTGGCCCAGATCGCGCCAAAATATCTTCAAGACTGAAATGCATGCGCTATCAGTGCTGGTGGCACAAAAACGAGCGCAATAGCCTCACCTAAGTCGTACAGAATCAAAAGACAAAATTTGACAAGATTGCAATAGTAATTTGGCATCAACAACATCGAGAGTGCACAAGGGACATTTCGTTGAATCATTCCAGAGACCGACGTTCTTCCAGTGCAGCGAGTATTTCATCATTGTTGTAAGATGCTCCTTCGTCCAGGTGGACCGCTTTCGAAGAATGCGTGCAGCCCATGAAAGATTATCAGGCGAGGGCGGGTTTGCAAGGTTCTTCTGTATCATCTTGAATGCCAACGGGAGGCCTTCCACTTCAAACAGAAGGTCGTTGCGCTTCTTAGCGTTGAGGATCAATAGAACGGTTCGCTTGTACCCTGCATTTCGAAAGGGGTCAGACACGCCCACAAACATTCGTGGGTGCGCTTACAATGCTCGATTCCACCTGCACCCTGTAGGTATATGGTGTAAGTATCCGTTCCAGGATACAGCTGGAATAATACTTACATTCCCCATATATCCTTCGTAGTCTTTGCGGTCAGGCTGTACATTTTTGAACGGGTTTGCCGGAACCAATGCCTCCTCTGGTATAATCATCGGCTTTGTCACCCCAAACAATGGCTTTCCGTCCAATCCAGTCAACGAGCTGATTTTCGTTTGTGTGTACCCGATTTCTACCATATCCGGTACACGCCGCATATCTTCATCGGAATCTTCTTCATCGGAATAAGCGCGCCGATTCCTAGAGTAGTAGTCTGCACCGTCGTCATCGGCAGCGCCGGATATGTGTTGCTCGAGACTGGCGAAGCCGATAACAAAGCCTAAGGACTCTGCGATAGGTCGAATTGACCTTACACGGTGCGCGTCGGCGCCTTTCAGGAAAGTGAGACCATCGCTGAGATTCATAAGGCTGTATTCGTGGTTAAGAAGATATGCGTAGATGTGTTGCTCAGACTCGTGTCGTTTCAGTTGCTTTTTCCATTTGCGGAGGGCCTGATCAAGGAACTGGGTCGCTTTTCCCATGTCGGGAAGTGTTGGGCACAGTTCCGCCGAGCGTGCGGCGTGGATGAGATTGTAAGAGAGTGCTAGGCGATATCCAGATGTGATTGGCTTCACTTCGTGTCTGACATCGGTGTACCAGGCGAGAACTGCTGTCGCAATTGTCGATTTTTCGGAGAAGTCAATAGTTTTCGTCTTCGACGCGTGCGAGACAATGAGTTGGCCACCCTCGTATGTCGAGGGTAGGATGATGATGACGGTAGCAAACATTCCATTGGCTTTCTGAGTGCTGTAAAATCAAGCATCAGTCAGTCCATAGTTTAATTCAGGGAGTGGCGACCCACTCTTGATGTGGTAAAAAACTGCACAAGCGTAGTGAGTGTGAGCAAGTACAATGAGTATCCAGTGGGCATTGGCGTACTGTGATCCAGTTTCGTAGAGAAGTAGTTTATAAAGTTCCATCTTCGACACCGAAGCAGACACCCCGAGCGCTGTGCAAACTTCAGCGCATATAGTCACGTCAACATGCTTCTTCCATGCGGGATTGACGAATGTGATCTTCTCTGGGTCAATTTCCCATGTATCTCGAACAGTTTTGTCAACGACAGTACGTTGTCCATGTCCAAACGGGGCCAAATTCGCAGCAGAAATCATTCTCTTTGCATCGTATTCTGACAGAGGGAGGCCAACTAGGCCAAGACCTGTAATGAACATGCATGGATTTGGGGCAAACGGTTGCAGACCGGCATGATAGAAGTTTCCAGCGAACGAAAAATGGTCTTGCCCCAGTGCATGTTTTAATTCTCTCTGCAGTTAAAATCCGAAGTCAGCCAAAGTCAAACTAACCTTGCTGAACACTTATTGATCAAAAGGCTTACTTGGAGCTCAGTTTCTTCGAAATCTGAATCATCACCGCTTTCAGAGCCTTCAAAGTGTTGCTGCTGAGACTCTGATAGGCGAATATCTGGATGAGCGATAATAAAATTTAACTTCAGTTTTGAGGACGTACCAATTTCACTGTCAGATTGTTGCTGTTCTGAACCGTCGTCACTATTAGTATCCATAGCCAGGAAGTAATATGATTCCCTTTGTAGAGACTTATGGAGATTGAGATCCGAGGAGGGTCAGCTAGTTGAAACGAGAAGTCAATTAGTCGTAGCAGGTGGTGTTGAGAGACAGAAACTTGCGGCAAATAGCCAGCCTGGAAGGTCTCCCTCACGTCGCGTCTCGTCACACCACGTGCTTAAATTAATTATTGTGACAAGCCCCTGACTAAGGCTGTCAACGAGTCCAGATCCAAGTTTACTTGGATCTGTTTGGCAAGTACTTGCATGCCAAAAATCCATACTTGGATTGACTTGGACTTGTGACCACAAGTACTTGTACTCACAAGTCAAGTACTTGCAGGTCAGCAAGTTACTTGTGCTGTGCAGGTTTTTTGCAAGTACCTGCAAGTTTACCTGCAAGTACCCACAAGTATCTGTTTATAATGGTAAATATGTAGTAGGAAATGCAAATTTAATAAATCTTTGGCTATATGTAAATTTGTAATGTCAACATTATTGACTTTGTATTGACATTCATGACAGTCACATCAACCTTGCTTTTACTTGTAAGATACTTTCCTAACCTGAATTACACATGAATAATATCAGTAACCAGAATGAGGCTATAATTTTTACAACATCATCATTCAGCCATGGTCTTCACTCTGTATTTTGTGCATATCTCTCTAAATAGATTATTATTCAATGTCATTACTTATATGCTAAATTTTCCTCCAAAATCAATATGTGATCATATATGAAACATAAAAGTGGCTGGTGGGATGACCAGTTATGGGTGGAACTTGGTGTTCATTATGATTATACTCCCAAAATTGTTGCCAGTAAATTGGCTATGCCTTAAATTCAGAGTACATTAATTTGTTCTGATTGAATGGTGCTGTTTTCATCCTCATCCACCAATAGTGTGCTGCAATTGTTTCTAGTCTATGGTCACCAGTCACTTTACTATCATGGTCCAAGCTTGAAATCAAAGTGTGGCTCTCAAAAGTAAATTTGAAATATATATGAGAGTTTCCTGACCACATGCAAATGTAAACACTGCATCTGGTAAAGTAGACTACACATGAATAGTCATGAAAGGTATTTTACATTCACACTTAATATTATAGATCATTGAATTGCTATGCAGTGTAGTGGCCTACACACCTAGTCAAAAAAAATAGTAACACATTCAGATATCCAAAATCAACCTATTCAAAAAAGAAATTGTGGCCTGATTCAGTGCATATACCATAATTTATTGAGTCAAACAGGCACTTATTACATATGCCTTGAGAGAAATTATTCTCTCACTTTGGAAAAGAAAAAATTAGTAAAGGTTCTCTGAAACCCACACAAGAATACATCCAATTTCAAGGCCTCATATACCTAGATATATCTGCATTAATAGCCCAAGTACTTGCCACAAGTACCTGCCAACCTCTAAATCCAGACTTGGATTGACTTGGATCTGGATCTGCGGATCCCCCAGACTTGCGAGTCCAAGTCAGGGCAAGTATTCCCACGAGTATTTGGACAGGTACTTGCCAGGGACTTGGACTTGTTGACAGCCTTACTGAGGATAAAGGCGTCCACCTTCTTGCAGATGGCACAGTCGGGCTTCGCGCAGCTGAGTTTCCGAAGACCGATGTCGATGACAGGCCCTCGTTTCCCAAGTACCTGACTGAGGTATCTGCTGATCAACTTGCGTGCAAAGTCGGCAAACGGAGGCTGGCTGAAATCTTGATTAAGAGGCTCCAGGATATCCCGGAGACGGCGGATAACAGGGGTATAGAATTCGGCGAAGTACCACATCGGATTTCCGGACATCTCAAGGGCTTGCTCCAGAACGGATTCGCATAGCGTCATGTCATTGCTGTGGACACAAGCACCTAGGACCGAGACCAGCCGATTGATTCTCCCTGGGATGGGGTCGAATTTGGCACGGGGACAGCCGAAAACGAGGCCTCCAAAGTCATTGCTGTATGGGCGGTGCTCCTTGAACCAAGCAAAGCCCGGAAGCAAGAGACTGATTGTGATGAGGTCGTTCAGAATATCGGCTGTTGATCTTCTGGCTTTTGCCACTTTGTTTTCGTCAAGCGAGTCGGCCGTAGTCGGTACATGGGGGTCGGGATGCGACTTGGACAGGTCTTGAAGAAGTGACTGGCGTTGGTCCCTCAGCAACACATGTAGCGCCATCCAAAAGCCAAAGTACTGCTCATTGTCGTGGTCTATCAAGTAGGGAAGCATACTGCCAGGCTTTTTGTTAGATATAATGTTCTAACGGGAGACTGACAAATGGAATAGTGCTCACTGTTGCCCGCATAACTGCATGCCCACAAGCCTGATGACTTGTAGAATGCTCTCAGCATGGGAGGGATCCTTCGGCGAGCAACTGGAAAGAACTTCCTTTACAGATTGTTCACACCAAGACTGTACTGTTTGATTTCCGTTTTCTTTCGCAGCTTCGGCAGCCAGAGAATGAAGAAACGTGATCATTTCCATTGGGCCCTCCATTGAATCATCGCGCCAAAGTGATGATCTGCTCATTATTTTACTAAAACTGAGATGGCGTGAATAAACATCCGCATCATCCCCGTGAACAAGCCGGACTAACCTTTCGCGGATCTCATCAAACGGAAAAGTTCTATACACCCTGAAGAGTATATCACTGTGAACGTAATGGAAGTCCCACTTATAGCTGTCCATTGATAGTTTCCATAACTCCAAATTTTTCCAGTCCAAGGAATAGGTCAGCATCTCCCTGGAAACATCGGGCGTGTACTCCTTGGAAGGTTCATTGCGGTGCTGAAGGATACGTTTGGCCCATTTAATATTTTCCCGAGTCGGAGGTATCTGTGATGTCTCTCGCAGGACCTGGGCAGCGACCGGCAGGCCCTCGACTTCGAAACGCAGGTCGTCATGATGCTTGCTATCTATAAGAAGCAGCACGGAACACTTTCCACCCTGAGTTTCGAGAAACAAAGCATCAGAACAAACATTGCCTGCCACGCTTGTTATCTGGACTTACATTCTCGGAACCGCCATCGTACTTCCTTTTGGCTGATGAACTGCCCTTCGAAGCGAAATCGGAGACCATGATGACGCTTCCTCTCAGGAGCTCCAATGGCTTGGTCAGACCAAACAAAGGTTGCCCGTCCAACCCAGTCAACTGCTTCAGGTCAGTAAAGCCTTTTATGACGTCCGATATTCTACCCGTCTCGTATTCCAGATTCGCGATGCCGAGAGTAAAGCCCAGTTCTGCACCAATGTCGCGCAGGATCCTCACGCGATACGCGTCCACCCCTTTCAAACAGGTGACTACGTCCTTGACATCCTTGAGGTCGTACGTCTGGTCCAAGAGGTATGTCATAAAATACTGCTCCGTTTCGTAGTTATCGAGCGTGTCCCTCCACCTGCGGAACATATTTCGAAGGAGAGTGGCCGCGTCAAGTGTTCTTGGAGACAAGGGGCAACGTTCAGTGGGTGCCGTGGTGTGAATGAGGTTGTAGGATAGTGCCAGACGATATCCCCATGAGACAGGCCGATTTTCGCAGGGAATATCGGCGTACATGGCAAGGACGGCGGACGCATAGGCAGATTCCGGGGCGAAGCCGATGGTTGTGCTGTTTGACGTGTGCGACAAGACAACTTCTCCTCCAGTGTATGCAGAGGGGAGAAAGATAGTGACTGTTGCGAATGTGTTGTCCGTTTCTTGTGGACTTGGAAGCGTCAATTACGCGTCAACATGGAAGAAGAGTGGACTCACTCATGGTGGGCTGGGTAGCTGTTCCAATGTGAGCGACGGCTACAACGGATAACGGTGTTTCGACTCACTTTGCTTCCTCCCCATACAGCAGCAGCTTGCGCAATTCCATCCTCGGTGCTGAAGTCGATGCGCCCAGAGCCGTGAAGACTTCTCGACACAGCGTATCCGAGACGTAAGCGTCCCAAGTCGGATTCAAAACACTATTAGCTGCACCAATCATGTATCAATATAGGCAACTGCCCATCTGAGGTTTTGTATCACACAGGGCAACTGCCCAAAGCTTTGGGCAATGATGCATCGTGTTGTGGTGGCTTTTCTGAAAGGCATATCGATGCATTATTGCCTGTCTTGCCCGTCGGCAACCTCGGCATGGCCCATTAGCCATCAGTTTTGATGGTTTAACAGAATTTCGGCATTTGCCGTGGTACCATTGTCCGGCATTTTCGGCATCTCCCTGTTGATGCTCGCCGGGATGACATCCAAACAGAATTGTCAATTGCTTGACATTCTCGCCATTCCTGCGCACCAAATTACAGATATAGTAATCTACTTGCTATTTCTATATATATCCGTGGTTTTTACAGAGGAAATCGGTCATTTAAGGATGGATGCAGAGGATGCATCTCGGATGTCATTTTCGGCCTATTGTGTTTATTTTTGGAACACGGATATATTTGAATACGCAAACGAGAGATATTATAATGATGCACTGTAACATATATATAGTCTAACCTGGTAGCATGATAATGTGCGAGTCTAAAAAAGGCAAAACAAGGCGAGGTAAACGAGACCGGGGTATCTGACACGCTTCAATGTGTACTGGACAGATCTTCAAGGTAATTAAAAGAGTGTATCTGGACGATGATATGAGTCCACGAGTGGCACGAATGAATGAATCACATACCATTGTCTGAAAACTGCCGAAAGTAGCTCGTCATTGACGAGGCCAGAATCAAGAAAGTTGCTGGACGACGAAGAGGACGTTGTCGACAGCAGCGGCCCATGCATCGCGTTGACCACTGGTTAGCGATTCGGTACCCCAGTAGCAGAGCGCAGCCATGACGCTGAGCAGGCCATTAGCGCCGGTGCTGCACTTGCGTAAATGGCTCCAATCATAGCCGTCGCATTTAAGTGTACCGTCGCCGTTTGCGGTTCTCCATTCCGGTTGGAGAAGCCTCCACCATGCAGCGAACTTTCTCCCAAAGTCGTCAATGCTCCCAATGGTTGGTGTCCATCCTGTGGCGCGCCGTCCTCTCTTGATCCATTGGCCGACTACCTGCAGGCGCCCTGTCGGTGATAGCCTCTCTTGCTCGACAAACCCGGCGTGTTCCTCCCTCTTGAGCCAAGCGACCACGAGCAGCTTCCACTGAGGACCGAGATCCTGACGGGTCAACAGACCCAACGAGTCGGAAACCCACTCAGGAGCTTCCACTGGCACATCGATGGCGAATGACGGGGAAGGAGCAGCGCCGCTGCTTGCAACACGCTGCTTCTTTGCTGCTGGCGTCGCGCCACCTGTCGCTTTCCGCTTGTTCCCCGCTCCTGATGTTCGAGTGGGCCTTGTGCCGCTGTTGTTGGTGTTTTCGACGTCTCCGGCGAGCTTGCGTTTCCGATAGGTCTTCGGTGGAAGATTGGTGATACTCGAGAGGTCGGGCACAGTAGCTGTGCCTGACGGTGGTGTAATCTGTGGCACACTCGCAGTGGCAGGGGACGGTAGAACGGGAGAAACCGGACGAGACGGCGTGGGTGATGGTGGATGAGATGGAGTGGGTGTTACTGGACGAGAAGGGGTGGGCGTTGTCGGACGAGACGGTACCGGAGTGGTTGGACGCGAAGGGGTCGGCGTTGCTGGACGAGAAGGAAGTGGCGTCGCTGAATGTGAAGCGGCGGGTGGGATGCGAAGAGATGACACAGGCGAAGTGGGACGAGACGGGATGGGTGTGACGGGACAAGACGGGACAGCAACCATAGTGGCTAATATTATACATGAAACCTTGGTAACTGCCTAAGTGAGTTCATATATCCAGGATGGCAGTTGCCCAAGGCCTTGGGCAATGATGCATGAGCCTCTCTGCTGGCCCTGGCATCTCTGGCACCTATGTAAATTCAAACTCAGCCATTGCTGGGAGGTATGCCGGAGTTCCGGAAATTCCCACGATTCACAAAATTGATGGCCATGATGGCCACCTCAAAATTCCCACAATCACTAAAATCACTCAGATCCATCAGAAATGATGGCTCACCTTATAAATTCCCACGCTCGCTCAAAAACATAAAAGATGCGGAAAAATCAGGAGCATCTGGAACCGTGAGAATCACTTCCAAATTCGGCCTACAGCATGCTCTAGAACGCTTTTTTCGTTTTAAACGACGCACTTTTTGCTATTTTTAGGTCGAAACTTTTGGGTGATCAAACTGGAATCAAATACGATAAAATAGATGTGATTTTTTGAGCCCAGAACCACCTGGATAGGTGCCCTGGTTGGTGAGATATGGCTGCATTTAGCCCAGCATATTAGCCTAGCTTTAGCCTAGAATTCCCACGGCTGTAGCTGCCCCAATTTTTGGAATTTCAGGACGCTCTCCGTATCATTCTGTAGGTATTTTTAGCGCGCTTCTGACGCACCTTTTATTATGGAAGCGCATGCGGTTGTTATTCCGCTATCCACATAACAAGCTACATTCAAAAAGCGAGCCACTCACCTGTACCATGCTCAAATCTTAATATTTCTGGACGCTTCTGACACCATTCTGTAGGTACTTTTGACACGCTTCTAACACATATTATATATTTTTAGTGTGCTCAGTGGTTCCTATGCTATTCTCAAAACAATCATTTCTCCAAAAAGTGTGTCATTGGGCTATAGCTTGACCATTTTTGCATATTTCCGCACGCTTCCAGGACCATTTTGTAGCTATTCTTAACGCGCTTCCAACGCATATTTTATCATATTAGAGTGTGCAGCGGTTCTGGTGCTATGAGAAAAGCAGCCATTTCTTCTATAAATATACCACTGGGCCATAGCTTGCTCATTTCTTTATATTTCTGGACGCTTTTGGTACTATCTTGTTGCTATTTCTTGATATATTTAGATGCATACTTTATTATGGCCATACAGTAAGTATCTGTCTTGCTATTAGTTAAATAGATGCAGGCTGAGGGATGCAATGATGCAGTGATTGCATTTGCTATGCTGCCTCAATCTGCGCACTCTAAAAGCGAGCTTGTAGCTGTGATTTACCCCTTTCTAATGCATATTTTATGTTTTCAGGGGATCAGTATATCTCCTGCAATTCACTCAACAGTACCTGCATCATTTTAGATCTTATGCCACTATTGTTACCATCACTACACTCCCATATACCTTCATCTTATGCTCACTCAATATACATAATCTCACCTCTTATTGATCTATCCCACTACATGACAGTCAATGCACCCAATACATCATACATAAGGTGAATGAGAAAATGGTGTAGGTCATGACTATGTCAGAGTACTACCTACAACCAATATGACTTCAGGTAGCAATGGCTGGTATTGAGCAGTGCCACGCATGACCCACAGGGTACAACTAAATAGGTTGTATTAACCTTCACTATGCAGCATGGTTTATCAGATTTCATTCTGGCAGGGGTCTGGCTATGTGAATGTACTCACCTGTACCAGGAGGAGAGGTTGGGTATGTGGTATATTGATATAGCATATCATGTATCAGTGACTGACATCTACACCACTCACCAATGAACTATTTTTGCTCTAATTGACATAAAACTAGTATAGAGAAACATATTCCAGATGATGATGCAGGCTAGTCATACCAGAATGAGAGACCAGTGTCAAAGTAGTTGATGAAGTGGTCTGTCTACCACATCTGACTTACACTATCTAAAATTATTGACACAGCATTCTAAGAACCTCATAGAGGTTTTGAAGCAAGGAATTGGGAATAGGTATGAGTCACTAAAGTACAGAAGACTACCATATACATTGGTGCATAACAGTGTGTACTCACTCAACCCACCATATGATTAAGCCATGAGTGCACAACTATATGTGAGTTTCAGAGGGATATACTGATCCCCCTGAAAACATAAAATATGCATTAGAAAGGGGTAAATCACAGCTACAAGCTCGCTTTTAGAGTGCGCAGATTGAGGCAGCATAGCAAATGCAATCACTGCATCATTGCATCCCTCAGCCTGCATCTATTTAACTAATAGCAAGACAGATACTTACTGTATGGCCATAATAAAGTATGCATCTAAATATATCAAGAAATAGCAACAAGATAGTACCAAAAGCGTCCAGAAATATAAAGAAATGAGCAAGCTATGGCCCAGTGGTATATTTATAGAAGAAATGGCTGCTTTTCTCATAGCACCAGAACCGCTGCACACTCTAATATGATAAAATATGCGTTGGAAGCGCGTTAAGAATAGCTACAAAATGGTCCTGGAAGCGTGCGGAAATATGCAAAAATGGTCAAGCTATAGCCCAATGACACACTTTTTGGAGAAATGATTGTTTTGAGAATAGCATAGGAACCACTGAGCACACTAAAAATATATAATATGTGTTAGAAGCGTGTCAAAAGTACCTACAGAATGGTGTCAGAAGCGTCCAGAAATATTAAGATTTGAGCATGGTACAGGTGAGTGGCTCGCTTTTTGAATGTAGCTTGTTATGTGGATAGCGGAATAACAACCGCATGCGCTTCCATAATAAAAGGTGCGTCAGAAGCGCGCTAAAAATACCTACAGAATGATACGGAGAGCGTCCTGAAATTCCAAAAATTGGGGCAGCTACAGCCGTGGGAATTCTAGGCTAAAGCTAGGCTAATATGCTGGGCTAAATGCAGCCATATCTCACCAACCAGGGCACCTATCCAGGTGGTTCTGGGCTCAAAAAATCACATCTATTTTATCGTATTTGATTCCAGTTTGATCACCCAAAAGTTTCGACCTAAAAATAGCAAAAAGTGCGTCGTTTAAAACGAAAAAAGCGTTCTAGAGCATGCTGTAGGCCGAATTTGGAAGTGATTCTCACGGTTCCAGATGCTCCTGATTTTTCCGCATCTTTTATGTTTTTGAGCGAGCGTGGGAATTTATAAGGTGAGCCATCATTTCTGATGGATCTGAGTGATTTTAGTGATTGTGGGAATTTTGAGGTGGCCATCATGGCCATCAATTTTGTGAATCGTGGGAATTTCCGGAACTCCGGCATACCTCCCAGCAATGGCTGAGTTTGAATTTACATAGGTGCCAGAGATGCCAGGGCCAGCAGAGAGGCTCATGCATCATTGCCCAAGGCCTTGGGCAACTGCCATCCTGGATATATGAACTCACTTAGGCAGTTACCAGGGTTCATGTATGATTACTGCTGCTATTAGTGGGGACAGGTGTGACGGGACAGGGAGGGACATGGTTGGATGCTGGGAGAGATGGAGCAGGGGAGGAAGCTCGAGGTAATGGTAGTGGTACCGGGTGGGGCTGAACAGATGCCGCGTTTGTGGTGCTTGTATCATTTCCATTGGCCAGAGATTCTGCGCTGGGCACTTGCAATCCTGGAGCAGCTGTGCTAGCTGTGCTGGTGAGACCTCCAGATGAGGATGTGGGCACAGTAACAACCTGCGATAGAGGGGAAGGTTTGTTGGGGGCGGTGGTTGTCTTAGGTTTATCCTTCGAAGGTAGTTTGCGTTTTTTCGTCTTCCCGATTGGCGGGCCGAACCGGACAGTCGATGATGGTGTACCAGCCGGAGGCGAAGTGGTGGACTTCCTGGGCTTTTGCGCGATGCCCTCGAAGAGGTGCTTTCCCTGTGCTCGCTGAGTCGCGTGCGACGCATCCACGTGCTCCTTATCGATAGCGAAGCGATGCGTCGTGATTGAATCGTTGTCGTCATCAAGTTCGGGCACGGAGGCGGCGAGGGTGTGCTTGATGAGATTGTGATCCTTTGGCAAAGCTCGTGCTCTGCATTCTTCGATAGCTGTTAAAACCGTTAGTGCATTAAATAGGGTATACTAATGAAGGTCTTACTGTAGCTTCGTTTAAGAAACCTCCCAAACGCAGGTGTGATAAGCTCCTTGAACGCCCTACGCTCCGCACGACCAAAGTCCATCTTCACGGAGCCACGAGAATACCCTGAGTGAATACTGAAAATTGTGATTTATTGAGCTAAACGGCAGTGTACAGAGAAATATGAACATACCAAATCATATTTAAGCGGCCACCATCAGCCGGTTCAGGCCCGCCTGCCACCATGGAGATCCGGAAGCCGGTATACTCTGCCAACAGATCAAGAATTGGTTCAGTGACCTTCGCCAGGTTGGATATAATTCTGGAAACACTGAATTAGAAGTGACGGGTATCGAACAACAAATAACAACTTACATCTGTTGATCCTGAGGCTTTGTAGAAGCGCGCTTGGCAGCCTTCTGTCTTGCCTCGCGCACTGCCTGGTCGTGCTCGCGAACAGCTTTCTGGGTGAATTCCTCCTGCATCTCGCGAGGCTGCTCTGCAAAAAGCTCCTTGTATACAGCGCTGCGGAGGGCAATATGCTGGTTCGAAGGTACGTTTTTCTCCGCTACGCGCGCTTTGAAAACGGGGTCGACAATGTCACGGTTAAGTGGACCCCAGACATTGTAGGCGGTTTTCAGTCTAGGTACCTTGACGTCGACGCCGGTGAGCCTGGCAATCAAGACGTCGAGTAGCTCGTTAACCTTCTTCCCTCCGGAGGAATCGTCGCCGTCGATTCTGGAATGCATGTATCCCATGCGACGTCTAATGGACTATAATAGACAAGTTAATACATGTGTGAGATTGAGTAAATAAAAGAAATATATGTCTTTTCGAAACTTCAACTCCTTCACGAGGTTCTCATAGTCAGCAAGGGCTTCCGCAGCCTCCTCGGGGCTCATGCCGTCAACGTTTGGAACGGTTATCTCCTCGCCTACAGCGGAATCACTGACATTGTCCATCCATTCCTGGGTTTGTTCTTCACCATGAGGCAGGCTAACAGGCCACCTGAGAAAATAGCGTCGTTGAATGTCGGCCACAGTGTCAAGGATGTGACCGTCCCTGACGGCTTCCGCATATATGCCAAGTTGAGCCTCAAAAATTGGCCGCGAGCACCAGGGTAGGATCCGGGATTGGGCATGTTGGAGTTGATACTGTGGTGACTTAGAGGGGTGGTGGAGGTGAATCCGGATGTGGGTGCAAATGCGAAAGAAGGGAGGCCGAGACGGTGAGTTAATACACCCATGCTTGACCAGTAGTCTATGAAATTTGCGAATATGGAGAGCCGGGATTTGGTAAATGTTGTGTAGACCAGATTCTCGCCATGTAATTGATTATTCTTGCCTAAGGTGCTTGTAAATCGAACCATTTGATTGATATTTCTTGGGCAGAATAAAGATCGAGCCCAGGGATCTTATACGTTTAGTGCGCGCACTGACCAGGGTTGCAGACGGGACAGGGAATGGCGCTACTAAGCTAGACGGGATGATAGGCGCTGCCATCCAACTGCCATCACAGGTCAATGATCGCCCCGACTAGAACAAATATGTATCAATACTCGGTACAGACGTCAGAACAGTCTCACGGCTAAACCGAATCATCTTCTCCGTGACACCTCCACTCAGCCATAAAGGGATTGACTTCAACGCGATGTTGAGCATCTCGCACTCCCAGCGTATTTTCTATCCATTCGAGTACCAGCTTCTTCACTATGCAACTCCTTACCTCCCCTGCCGTACCTCTCAACTCCGCTGTTGACACGCCGTCTAGTGTCAGTCAGGTTCATCCTGGATCTCTCACTGCTCCCGTTGAAACTGCCGCTCCCTCTGCCAACACACCTGTTGACGCCTCTCCTGCTGCCCTCGCTGACAGCCCCATTGGTCCTCCTACCGTCTCTGCCACCATTCCTATTGGGGTTCCGCCAGCCACCACTGACAATGAACCTGTTTTTGGACTCGATGCGTTCATCAGTGAGTCCGAATTGCAGACTAATTATATTAGTGTCCATCTTAACCTCTTTGTGTAGCCAATGCCATGCCGGGGACCACCCTCAATGCGCAAGGCATCTTCGCTGTTTTTTCTTGCACGAAAGAATATGGATACGATCTCGTCACCGAGACATTGGAATACAGCAGGGTGACTAGGGCCCCCTGGGACGAGCGAGGTATGCTCTCTAGTGCTCAGCCTGTGCATATATTCAATTCTCATCATCCGAGCAGACGAATTCATCAAGAAACGCACGATCTTGACGGAGACCTATGAAACAAATTCTGTGACCGCGAAGGATCTACCCGGTTGGGCTCTTGGACTCGACACTCCCGCTCCGTCCTCCACCATTGAGGGCGGAGCCGACATAGTCGCTCAACCTGGTGACGGCGAAATTAGCACCGTCACTACCCCAATTCGCGCTACCTCTGTCGAAAGCATCACCACACCAGGACGCGATGATGGGTCCTCTTCCGATGGATTCTTTTTCACTAAGAATGCTAGCCTCGAGCCCACCTCCAGTGTTGCCAACACCTCCCCTGTCTACTCCGTTAGCACCCCTGCTGTCGCCAATCCCGCTGCCGCTGCCACTGCTTCTGCAAAATCGCCTGCTGCTGCCACCGGTCTCTTCGGACTCATGGGGCCCAAACCAATTTTGGATGACAGCCTCGACAAAACCGAAAAGCGCCACAGATTGATCACCCACTTTTTCCAGGACCAGATTGACGTCTCTAACATAGCCGCGAAAGCCATTGCGGCAACCGAAACATCTCCTGTCAAGTCTCGCACCAAGAAGTTGACCTGTACCGAGGACGAAGGTTTTTCGGCCTTCACACCCAACACGACGCGGTTCTTTGATGATTGTGAGCTGTTCTATGAGGCCACCATGGCACTCCCGTCGCTTACGCCACTCTTTGAAGCAGCTTTCCCATCCGCTCCATGCCAAGGGACAGTTGACACTGCCGTGAGCACTCACGCCACTCTCCCTGCACGTGTTCCCACCACCCCCGCTGCTGGCCCATCGACTTCTGTCGCCTCGAAGTCTACGCCCTACCTTCGTTCTGCCAAGAAGGTTGTTCTGCCTTCTGGCTCCATTGGCGCTTCAGGTCGTTCAGTCAACCATGAACGCTTGAATTCTTGATCAGACCTGGGCAACTGCCTAAGTGAGAATGTACATCCACAGCGGCAGTTGCCCAAGGCCTGGGCAGTGATGCATGAGCCTCCCTGGCTGAAATTGTAGCCTCAGTTCATGCATGATTCTGGAAAGCTGCCCACTGTGACCCTCACCCTGTCACTCTGGTCACTGATTTTGATGGCCAGAGCTGATGGCCATGATGCCAGACCTGGTGACCTCAGTCACTAAAATCACATGGGCCCATCAATAATGATGGCTCACATCAAAGATTCCCACGCTTAGTAAAACTTCTAGAATGTGCAGAAAGCTTGGACACACATGCCACAATTTAAATCACTGCCTAATTCGGCCTCCATCAGGCTCTAGACCCTGATCTTTGATTCTAAAAATAGATTCCAGGCCACAGAATGTGAATATGAAAGTGGGCTTTCTGGACAATCTTGGTACCGTTCTGTAGCAAATTCTCACGTGATTCCAACGCACATATTCTCAAAGCTGGGCGCTTAGTGGTTATGGTGCAATTGAGCAAATACACATATTTTGCAAAATAGGTAATTCAGCCATACCTCGCCCATCCCACCGTATTTATGCACGCTCTTGGTACCATTTTGTAGGTATTTCCAGCGCGCTTCGAACGCGTGCTTGACCGTGAATATGCGCTGAGCGGCTGTTGTGCTACTCATCATATACCATATTTGGTAGAAATGCGCCCATTCAGTGGTACTGTGCTTGATTCTGCGTATTTCTGGACGCTACAGATACCATTCTGTAGGGAATCCCAGCGCGCTCCTGATGCACAAAAAATCGTGACAGTGCGCTCAGTGGTTGTTCCGCTATTTACAAAACAGGTATGTTGCAAAAACTGAGCCACTCAGCTGTACCACACTCATTTCTCCATATTTTCGGACGCTTGGGGTACCATTTTGTAGCTATCGTTTACCATATTCAGACGCATCTATCACTGTGGCAATGCGCTTAGTACTTGTTTTGCTATTAGCTCAATGGATAAACACCAGAAAATGCAATCAGCCAGAGATTCCATAGGTTATACTGAACGGTTTTGGACGCTCTTTGCACCAGCTTGTAGCGGTGAATTAGGGGACTCCAACGCGTCCATTATCATATCAGCGCGTCAATTCTACGTTCCGGAATAGTAAAAATACCGAATTAACACTAATATGCCACCAAATCAGCATTTGCATTGGCTATACTGCACCATTATGTACCATATTAGAACGAGCTTGTAGCTGTGATATGCCCCTTTCTAACATATATTTTATGTTTCCAAGGCATTCAGTATATCTCTGGGAACTTTACAAACAGTACTAGCATTGTGTTAGAACTACAGTCCATGTAGGTACAATCACCACATGTCTGTAGATCTGCATATCAGTACTCATATCTAGTGTTACAACTTTGTAGACTTATGCCATCATATCCAATTTGTAAGGCCCATAGCATAATAGAAAATGTCAAGCAAAAATCTGAGGGTATGAGTGTTTCAGGTTTGTAAATACAGATGTATTCCAGAGCATGGGTTGGTATTGAGACATGATATGAAATACAGAGTGTTGTTACATATGTAGGGTTTACTTCCACCATGCAGCAGGATTTACCAAACTCTGTTCAGGAAGCAGCATATATAGATCAGTAAGTCCCATAGTGAAAACCCAGTATCAGACTGGTCTATGATATCTTATATAGTACTAACCACTCCTTACTTACTGCTATCTTGAATAGTCTAAGCTATTGTTAGGGGTTCATAGAAATGTTAATTATGATCTGATAAATGGTCATAGGTCCTTAAGGTAGTGTTAAACACTATGTGCATGTGGTGAATGACATTGTGCACTAACTGATCCAGACTCATGGCAAAAGCATTAGCATCTCACAGTATTTGAAATTGCATGGGTTGTACTGAATGCCTTGGAAACATAAAATATATGTTAGAAAGGGGCATATCACAGCTACAAGCTCGTTCTAATATGGTACATAATGGTGCAGTATAGCCAATGCAAATGCTGATTTGGTGGCATATTAGTGTTAATTCGGTATTTTTACTATTCCGGAACGTAGAATTGACGCGCTGATATGATAATGGACGCGTTGGAGTCCCCTAATTCACCGCTACAAGCTGGTGCAAAGAGCGTCCAAAACCGTTCAGTATAACCTATGGAATCTCTGGCTGATTGCATTTTCTGGTGTTTATCCATTGAGCTAATAGCAAAACAAGTACTAAGCGCATTGCCACAGTGATAGATGCGTCTGAATATGGTAAACGATAGCTACAAAATGGTACCCCAAGCGTCCGAAAATATGGAGAAATGAGTGTGGTACAGCTGAGTGGCTCAGTTTTTGCAACATACCTGTTTTGTAAATAGCGGAACAACCACTGAGCGCACTGTCACGATTTTTTGTGCATCAGGAGCGCGCTGGGATTCCCTACAGAATGGTATCTGTAGCGTCCAGAAATACGCAGAATCAAGCACAGTACCACTGAATGGGCGCATTTCTACCAAATATGGTATATGATGAGTAGCACAACAGCCGCTCAGCGCATATTCACGGTCAAGCACGCGTTCGAAGCGCGCTGGAAATACCTACAAAATGGTACCAAGAGCGTGCATAAATACGGTGGGATGGGCGAGGTATGGCTGAATTACCTATTTTGCAAAATATGTGTATTTGCTCAATTGCACCATAACCACTAAGCGCCCAGCTTTGAGAATATGTGCGTTGGAATCACGTGAGAATTTGCTACAGAACGGTACCAAGATTGTCCAGAAAGCCCACTTTCATATTCACATTCTGTGGCCTGGAATCTATTTTTAGAATCAAAGATCAGGGTCTAGAGCCTGATGGAGGCCGAATTAGGCAGTGATTTAAATTGTGGCACGTGTGTCCAAGCTTTCTGCACATTCTAGAAGTTTTACTAAGCGTGGGAATCTTTGATGTGAGCCATCATTATTGATGGGCCCATGTGATTTTAGTGACTGAGGTCACCAGGTCTGGCATCATGGCCATCAGCTCTGGCCATCAAAATCAGTGACCAGAGTGACAGGGTGAGGGTCACAGTGGGCAGCTTTCCAGAATCATGCATGAACTGAGGCTACAATTTCAGCCAGGGAGGCTCATGCATCACTGCCCAGGCCTTGGGCAACTGCCGCTGTGGATGTACATTCTCACTTAGGCAGTTGCCCAGGTTCATTGATTATACCAGCGTCCATTAGTGATGGGTTATGCACCCCCGACGTTGCGTGAAATACAGTTCGTGTTCGGTGCGAGCTCAGGCTGTCCATCCATGTCCACGTCCGCGACCTCGACCTTGATAAGTGACTCGACGGGTGTCCCATATCAGGGCTTAAACACAATGACACGACGGCACGTCTGCGGCCTGCCAGTTGCTTGTTGCATGCTGTCGGAACTCGAGATTGGGACGTGGTCCGTGCAGATTGCATACGCATCGCGGGGACGCGTGCGGAATTTGAGAAGTGAGAGGGCGCCTTCGAGTTGCTGCATCTCAGATGAATCAGAGAGAGGCGCGACCGTTCCGAGGAGTACGAACCGCAGACTGACGTGCGCGTGCCTCGATCTTCGATCTTGCATAGGTCGCCTTCAACTAGCAATGGGACTTGGGCATAATAGTGATCACGAATTTGAATCGCGTCCGCGCGTGGCACTGGATATCTATAATCCCGCGGGAGAGAAAGAAGAACTCCAAGAACGTGGAGTGGTGCTAAGTGTTGGTGTCGCGGTGCGTTGTGACTGTGGTGGTGAAGCGAAGTGAGGTTCACTGTAAGGTGGTGGCAATGAGTAGAGCTGGGTGGAGGATGGTGGTGTGATATATGATGAGACGAGTGCTCTCAACACTCAGGAGCGGGTGGAGGGCATCTATCCGAGGGTGCGCCGGCGCCGTGCTGACGAGCAAAAGTATGGTGTCCGGTACGATAGGTCTCAGCAGGGCGTGTGGTGGATCAATGTTGTTATGTGTGCCGGTTGAAGAGATAGAGGGGCTGCGGAAGGGAGAGAGGGACCCACTTCATGCGCCATCCGTTTGTTTGCTCGATCATCGGCGGCCTCCTCCATATTATCGATGCCGCTCTATACGATGTTGTTCAGGAGAAGGTCTTATCAGAGGAAAAGTCGAGCGCTTCACATACGCGTACATTGAGTGCACCGCCCAAAGGTCTCGCAAAGCCATGGTTCATAGGTTCAAGGGACGAGGTGATGCTCAAGGGATGCTTGGCCGATTTGGCTGCAAGTTTAACGACGCGCGTGATCGCTTGTCAACTTCGCAGCCAAAATCTAGCCCCTATTTATACACTCTTCCCCTTGACACTAACAACATCGACCAACCCGCCCCTTCCATCCTTTCCTCTTCCTACTGCGCGAACGACGAAGCAGCTCCTAATTCCCTGAGCACTGTTCTCGCTTGACTTTGTCAACGCTCAATTTCGGATCAGGGTGTCGGGGAGGGCGATTTACAAATGTGGCAACTGCGTCTCCGCGAACCCGCCGCCCATTGACTCGGCCCAGCAAGCACCGTTCGTGGCTTTCTACAACACACCCGCCTCCTACCTGCCGCCCGTCGCACAATCGCTACCTGCCCTGAGCCTCGCACAGACCAGACTTAGAGTGCGTAACTCGTCCTATATGCGCTACCAATCGACGCGCTAACAGAGAACTTCAGTGTCGCCCAGGTCGTCCGCGACGAGTTCTCGTACGCACACGAGCGACCGGAACGACACTCTGTCCATACCGGGCACAGCTAGAGCACGAAACAGGGGGCAACCGTCGAGCTGGTCGCGCGTTTCCTCGCCCATCATGTAACCACGGGCACCCCCAGTGACCCCAGTCGACCGTAGCCCGCACGGCGCTACGACTTTGCGAGGCGCCCAGGCGCTTCACGCAGCAGCATCTGCTCCCATAGCCCTCTCAATCTGATGTATCCGTCGTCCTCCTCGTCGGCCTCGTCTCGCTCCATTCGTGCATTCATATGTGACAACAGAGAGGGGTCACCAGCACCTCGCGAAGTTCATACCGGCAGGAGAGAGCTCGATATCCGTACCGTTGGGTCGCTGAATCCCGGCACTGTTCGCTGCTTGGGCCCGGGTGCTGCGCAGATGTCGACGTCGACGGCGAGGAACCAGCAGCGACGACGCGACGGCTGCTGTTAGGCACCAAGGACGACCGCCGGGAGTCTGGATAAGACCCTCGATGACGGACGTGTCCCGTCTCCGCCTCTACCTCCCATATCTCCACAGTATACCCTGCTGCCTCTGACACGCCCACCGATCCACACCTGGAGCAGACCTCCTGAGACAAGACGTGAAAGACACGACACGACTCGACAGGGTCAGATACACTGGCCCTTCGCTACAACCTTCCTTCCCGGATCCGCCACTCAGATACGCTTTTGGGATGGTCGAGGGATGCACGGTTCGTGTGCACTGGAGTCGAAGCAATCTCACCCAGTCATCCGTACAGAGTGTTTGTGCGTTTTCAACTGTGTCTCTCGGATGATATCCTGGGCTCCAGGCCTCAAGATGATGGCCTTTCAACAGCGTACATTTACTATACGTTCTACGACCTCATTGAACCCGTCGGCCTCATTGACCAACTCACGGTCTACCGACCTGCCAGTCGACTATCACATTTTGTGGTGTCTGATTCTCAAGAAGCCCAACCATGGATTGGGTGAAGTCTCAACCATGTACCGGGTAAGTCCTTCGGTCTATTTTTTGAGGTACTTCTGCTCAAGTCCCATCTCACAGCTCATTTACTACAAAGTTAGCCAAGCAAGGAGATAAGAAGGAGCCGCGCGCAAGGGCAAGTGTGGTCCGATATTTTGCGGAATTGCGCTTGGTGGGCACTGCGTCTGCGAGGGAGACCCGTGTCGTCGAGAGTGCCAGCACAGCGTCCTGAGCGGCGGACGAGATCGGCGAGACAGTGATGTTGGGAGTGGTTGGTGCACCTGCTGTGGACGAGCAGCAACAACAGATCCAGATTTCATCATTAGAGACGTTGCGGAACCACGACGGCGGCGCCACGTTTCATTGTCTGCCGCTGTGGCTGTAAATGAGAGGCGAGGACAGCGGCATAGTGTTCGTAGCGTCTGATACAAGCAGCCGGCGGCGGCACTTCAACATTGTAGCGTTCAGGGTGTGTGGACGAGAGAGAGGTTGAGGAGGGGGTCAGCATCAAAGGGTGCTCGTCGACGACGGCACCACATCTAGAGCGGCACCCGAGCAGAGTAAACCGCAAGACCGCGAGCGCACTGTAGAATAAGACGAGAGACAAACGCCAAGGATGCCACCCACACGCGAATCAATGAATACATATGCAAATACCCTCCGTCTCCGACTTTTGCTCGTCGACACCTTTTGTCAGCTCCGCCATCCTCCTCTGCTAGCGCTCGCTTCCAACCACTGCACTTCCGCATCGCCCCCCTGTACAAAAGTCACGCAACTACCCACCCTTCACCTCTCCAGCCCTAGACCTGCGCCCTCCGGCTTCGCCATAACAAAATGACGGCTCGCGTTCTCAGTTTCTTGCTGTCCCACGGAAAATACAACAAATCCGACGCGCGTCGCGCCCGCGAATGCCTAATTGACGCGTAGCGCGGTCTGGCCCCCACACTGGCCCATGTTCTGTTCGAGGTAGTCACCCTATCTCAGTCTTCATGCCGGAGCCTGGACACCCGTAGGATGCTTGTCTAGTGCCCTCGTCCCGACTGCCGCCTGGCTCTTAGTTCCCTTCGTTCTCACCAGCACCCGCCGCGCGTCGCGTCGCTTTACGCTGTCTTCTATGCGTCACCTTCACTCCCTCGTCGTGTCCCTGCGGGATGGGAGCATTCTGCAGGGTTTTGTATCTCTGCTCGCCTACGCCCCTTTCCTGGTATTCGGGTAGTCCAAAGCAACCAACAAGTGTCTGAGTGGACGGCCTCGGAAATGTCCGTCTCTCCTGGCTTCCACTCCCTCTCTGCACTATTGGCAATGACTCGACTGCGTTTTTAATCTTCCCAACAGCAACGCCTACCTTCATTCTATTTAGTAGATCTAATCCTCGGCGAGGCCCGTTGCGCTAGTTATTCCGCAACAGCATGCGGCCCTCGTTCTGCTGCATCTTGCCGCAATTCCGGCCTGGTGTTTTCGCTGCGTCGCCAACCAAACTACTTGCTTCCGCATATCTCATAAGTATATGGCCTTAAATGTTCCGCGGTAATTTCCTCTGTCCTTAGCATATGTTTTCTGGGCAGTTGCGCTACTCGCCGGCGCCATACATTACATTGAGCATCATCTGCTGCCATGAGAGAGTACCCACATGTGCGAAATTGAGTCTGAATCCCTTTCCCGTGTATTGAGAACCAGAAAACAGTTTAGAAAGATGAGAGGAGTGCTGTGCTGTTCATTGCCTGTGATTTTGTGGTCACACCAGATCATCCCCCCCTGTGCAGTGGCATCTTACCTCACCCACCTATCTGCACGCAGAGAGATGCAGAGATCATGAAAGTACAGTAGTTCTTAACCCTCAATCCCTTTCAGAACAACATGGTGGTGTATGTGATGGATTGAGCCACCCTTTTTTTTTTTGTAGAAGTACTCAATAGTCTTCACATTGGTGATGCTTATTCAATCAGTCCAGATGGTCACTTGTTTGACCATTTCCAATTTGGACTTCAATAGTCATTTGATTTATCATTCTCCTGGCAAGTCATGCAGAATTGATGCAGAAAGTCCACAATCCTGTATGAAGTGAAAAAAGTTTATTACAGCCTACAGGGTGCCATCAAAATATGACTACCCCTGGGAAGATTATTTTGATGGCATCATTCAATCATGGTTTTCACTCTGTAATTTGTGTATATCTCTTTCAATAATTTTCCATTTACAGTTGTTTGCATAATTATCTGCAGATACAATTTCCACAAAACCTATTCATGATTACTCCATTCCCTGCCCATCCAGCAGCACAATACAAAACAGTGACAATGCATATGAGAGCTTCTTGATCAGATGCAAATGTATATACTGCACCAATTGAAGTGGTTTGCATATGAATATTTAGGAAAAATTTTACACTCACATTCAATATCATGGCTCAATAAAAAATGCACTCAAACTCTGTAAAAGATTGGATTGCCATGCTGTGCAGTGGCCTATATAATAAGTATTAATTGTATTACTACAATTACTCTACTAGTGTGGAGAATAGCAAGCCATCCACTCAGAACCTACTTTAGCATCAGTAAAATCAACATGGGCAACAAAAGAATGTGGAATAGTAAGTATATTAGAATCATCAGGAAGTCTTTCACTTATGGGCACAAACATGAGATATCCTTTGTCATGTGGGGAAAGAAGCCAGCCAGTATATTGTAAGCCATCTATGGATGTAGCTTTTTGCTCTCTAACATAGCAAGGTGCTGAATGAATTGACAAATCCCACACCCTAACTGATTTGTCATTTGAGCCAGAGACAACATAGTTGCCATCACTTGAAAATGCAACTGAGTTGACTGAATCTGTGTGGCCAAACAGAATATGATTTTCTTTGCCTGATAGGGCATCCCATACCCAAATTGACTTATCATGTGAGCCAGAGACAATGAGGGTGCTATCAAGTGAAAATCCAACAGAGCTAACTGTATCTGTATGGCCATTCATTACATGCATTTCCTTGCCTATTGAAACATCCCACACTTGAATTGATTTGTCACTTGAGCCACTGGCACATATAATCAGGCTGCTATCACTTGACAAAGCAACAGAATTGACTGAATCCTTGTGGCCATTGAGCACAAGTTTTTTCTTGCCTGTTGAGGCATCCCACACTTGAATTGATTCATCCTTTGAGCCAGAGACAATACAGCTTCCATCACCTGAAATTGCAACAGAGGTAACTCCAAAAGTGTGGCCATGTAGCTGATGCTTCTTCTGGCCTGTTAAGGCATCCCAGATCTGTGTTGAGTTATCTTCTGAGCCAGAGACAATGCAACTGCCATCACTTGAATATGCAGCAGAGGTAACCCAATGTTGGTGTCCAAACAGCACAAGCTTTTCCTTCCCTGCCAAGGCATCCCATACTCTAACTGTGCTGTCCCTTGAACCAGAGACAATATGGCTGCTATCACATGAAAATGCAACAGACAAGACCCAATCTTTGTGGCCATTTAGTACAAATTTTTGCTTGCCTGTTGAAGCATCCCATACCTGTACTGAATTGTCACTTGAGCCAGATACAATATGGCTACCATCACTTGAATATGCAACAGAGTTTACTCTAGAAATATGGCCTTGCAGCTCATGCTTGTCCTGGCCTGATAAAGTGGCATCCCAAACACAAATTGAATTGTCTTTTGAGCCAGACACAATGTAGCTGCTATCACTTGAAAATGCAACAGAAGTGACACAATCTGTGTGACCATTCAGCACATGCTTTTTCTGGCCTGTCAAGGTATCCCACACTTGAACTGAATTATCCTGTAAGCCAGACACAATACAGCTGCTATCAGCTGAAAATGCAACAGAGCTAACATAAGTTATGTAGTCATTGAGCACATGCATTTTCTTGCCTGTTAAGGCATCCCACACCCATATTGAGCAGTCAGCTGAGCTAGAGGCAATATAGCATCCATCACCTGAAAATGCAACAGAGCTCACTCCACGCCAGTGGCCATTGAGCACATGCTTTTCCTGACCTGTTAAGGTGTCCCATACCCGCACTGAGTGATCACCTGAGCCAGAGACAATGCAGCTGCCATCACCTGAAAATGCCACAGAGCAGACATAAGATATGTGGCCTTCAAGCACATGCTTTTCCTGGCCTGTCAGGGTATCCCATACCCTAACTGAATTATCCCAAGAGCCAGAGACAATGTGACTACCATCACTTGAAAATGCAACAGACATAACCTCAGTTGTATGGCCATTCAATACATGTTTCTCTTGGCCAGTCAAAGCATCCCACAATCTGACTGTATTGTCTCTTGAGCCAGAAATAATATGGCTGCCATCACTTGAAAATGCAGTAGAGGTGACTCTAGAAGTGTGGCCATGCAGCACATGCTTTTCTTTGCCTGTAGAGGCATCCCACACCCATACTAAGTTTCCCTCTGAGCTAGAGACAATGTGGTTGCCATCACCTGAAACTGCAACAGATGTGACAGCATGACCTGTATTAAGAGTCATCAAAACAGTGCCACCCATTGAAGCATTAGTAAATTTAGGGATTCTAGGAAAGTGGCTTTTCCAGCCTTGAATAGGCTCTGACTTTCTTGGCCATGTTGCCAGTGCAGATATGTAGAGGTGTGGAGTTGACAACCAAGCACTACTGCCACTGAAGTACAATGCAAAATGTCCAGCCTCAGAAAGAGTTTCTGATAATAGTGATTTGCCCTAAAGATGTCAGTTAGTTTGGTGCACACTACACTTTCTATACAGTTATACTTGCCTTTGATTTAATGACCCACTCATATGCTGTCTGAAACATTGGATAGCAATGACCACATAAGCCCATAAGATTCATGGCTTCAATCCAAAATAAGGCTTGAATCTGGAGAAAATCTGACAGCATTTCATAAAGAGCATTGGCAGAGACTAATGAGTCAGTACCAGATAGGTGATGGTCCCAATGTTGACAGGAATAGCTTAAAACAGAAGGGATTTTTTGTACAATTTCACCAGCAAGTGCAAGATTGTCTTGGTCAAATATGAATGATGATGGAATATTGGCAATGTTGAATTTCAACCCTTTCATAATTTGGAAGCAGGAAGTAGTAAGCCACTGGTGGCATTTTGCTTCATCACACCAGAACTCCTTAGAGCGAGTGTGATCAAACATGAAATCAGGAAAAGATTTATGGTATGACAAGACTTTATTGTTCTCATGATAGAGCAGGGCATGAAGACTCTTAAGAACACCATCAGCAATCTCAGTGGCAATAGAAGGAAGGAAAAGTCCAGCAACAACAGATGTTGATGTTCCCTCTGCACTACAGAGAAAAGTGTGCAGAATGTCAAGATAGTACCGACTCCTGAAACGCCTGGAAGCATCCACAAGAATCTGATAATACAAGCTATCAAGCAAGGTCTCTTCCAAATCCTGTAAACCAGTTGGGCTGGAGACAAAAAGTGTACTCAGGTGCTCTTTATGTTCTGCTGGTGCAAACCCTTCTACATATTTCACAACTGTTGCAGCATAAATAAACAACCCATCTGCCTGCACCATAAGCTGTTCCATTTCTGGGCAACCTACAAAGTGTGGGAGGCTAGCCCTGAGATATATTGCCACATCAGCACGAGCTTCTTGCAACCCTACATCCTGGAGACAGTAGAGCTCTTTCTGCTTTAGAGACTCTACATATTTGACAAGACTCTCATCTGACCGACTCGTGACAAAAATTTTAAGACCATCCAAGCATTTCTTATCAGTTTTGTTGATGGTGGCAACGAGTGCGCGCAAAAAGTCAGAGCCACCTGTCCCATCAATCTCATCCAGAGCATCAATAACAATGAGGTAGTGCAGTGGTGAAAGTGTATCTGTACGTCGAGCAGCTTCAGAGTCCTGCCACGGGCCAAAAAGGAGATTGTCAAGTTGAGACCGGTGGTTCTGGTTGATGATATCCGGTCTCCAAGAGCGAAGCAAAGCATCAGAGAACGGTTTACACTTTAGAGCGAGGTGATACACTATCGTACGAATGATGTACTTTGAGTGGCGCGTCTCGGGAAATTGCCGCGAACAAAAGAAATTGCCTCCCAAGATGATTGTGTCGTCAGAGTTACCAGAAAATTCAAAGCGGCGAGCAATAGTATACGCAATAGTGCTCTTCCCGGAACCAGCGTGGCCAAAGAGCCAGTAGACATTTGGACTTTCCGACGCAGCATTCTTGGCCCACGTAGCAATGTCGTCTAGAATACGAACACGAGTTCCGGGGGTGCAAACCTGGCGACGCAACATCCGCCCTTCTTCGCCATCTAGAATGTAATCGTGATGGGCGATATGCGAGGGTTCGAGACGATCAAGGAGTAGGAGCTGTTGTGAGGATGAGCTTTTATCTCGGTTGATAAAGGGGATCTTGTGTACCTTGACGGCTTTGTCCACTTCGTATACCGCCTTGAAGACTCGCAAGCCCAATGCAAGCTACATAGCGGTAGCGTTGAGACGACACGGACAAACAAAATGGTCACGGTGCGTACCTCAAACTGTACTCTCGCTTCATTGATGCGGACAAAATTATCTTTGATGCGTGTTTGCTCGTCTTCGTGATCGAGGAATTTCCTGAAGTTCGACTCATTACTGAGTCCTTTCAGCTCCTGTAACCCTTCGCTGAGAGTGCTGGACGGTTGTATAGTCAGATGCCCGCTGCACCAGGGATGTGAAACACGTACACGTTGAAATGATTCATCCATAATATTTCTTCCTGATCGACTGGGTTCCAGCCGTCCAAAGCCTTCGATATCTCCTCCAATTGACCTCCGGTTGATGCTATCTGCCGCGCGACTGCATCCTTGTTGTCTTTCACGGCCTGAAATAATCGTCAGTCAGAAAGCGCTGTGAAATGAGAGAACGAACGTTTTTGATCTCGATGATTGTCTTCACAAGACCTAGAGCGATCTTGGCGGGATTAGTGTCGACGATATTGGCCGCTTTCGGGAGGAGCGTCTGCAGGGCCCTTCCCGTGAGCTTGAGGTTCTCCTTTAAAGACGATCCGGATTGGACATTTGCCGACTGTGAGTCGGCCTCTACCACAGCAGAGTTGCTGGTGCCTACTTGGTAGAGATTACAAAATGTAAGCGAGGGATATCCATTAGTTAAGAACATATTCTTACCAGGAACCTGGCTAGCCAAAGAGGCCTCAGTCGGAACCTGAGGAGGTGAAAGATCCTGCAAGTCTATAGATGATGATCAGTCAAACGACCAGCTCTCAGATGTAAGCTCGCCCACTTGGAGCCGCCGAGGAAAGAGCCGATGGGTCCGACACAACTGACGCTGGGGTTGTGTCATGATCTAGGTATTGGGATGAGTCGATCATCAGCAGGGAGCGATTTGGAGATATACCGTCTGGGGCAATAACAGTTGGGGGGTCTGGCACGGGGTTACAATGGAGTATATACATGGACGAAATGCGGTACTTGCCCAATGTCCCTTCGCCTGGGTTTTCCGTCGAAGAGGCCAGAGGGAGAGATACTGTCGACTGGCTCCGGGAAGTTGTGGATTTGCTGAAGAATTTTCGCATCCGGCTCTTGGACGACTGCCCTTGGCTTGTTTCTGCGGGAGCATGTGACGTGGAACCTTTGAAAACATTGCCGATAGGTTTGAAGAAAGATTTCTTTTTGGAGTCTTTGTGATTCTGTGGGTTGTCTTCTGCCATGTTGATGATGGTAAGGGACAATGTTGTGCGAGTCGCCGACTTTGGTAACAGTCAAGGCAGCGCTTCTCACGCTCTCGCATCAACTCGACGTTCAAGCTCAAGACTTAGTTAGTGGCCAGTTGCAGCCTCTGAGCCAAATCTTTCTTCTGCTTGCCTCTGTGCTTGAGTTGTGCTGGCCATCTATTTATTCAGCTAATTTTATGTGGTTCTCTTGCTACCGCTCTCTCACGGACGGTAGTTGTATTGCCCATGCCAGTTTTGAGGTTCTCCTTCATCCAAAACTTTCCCTCAATGGGAAAGCTTTCCAAGCCCATTTTCCACAAGATTCACGCATCCATAATTCTTACCTAGAAAAGGAACGAAACTTCCCCTGAAAGGTATCAACCTTTCTCGCGCACGACAACATTTATTATGTAGCTCACAAACTCGTGATATTATTCATACTGCAGCGTACATTAAATGAATGTGTAAGACTAAATCAGAAGGTCTATATATCATAGAATGGTGGGTAATCGAACTGGTATCGTGTAAACAAAGAAAGACAGAAAATTAGAAAAAGGCAGCGCAAAAACAGCGTTTAGGGGCTGTCCAGAGTCAGATCTATGACAGGTCCAATCGACTTCAACGGTTGCTTGCGCTTCAGAGTATTTGTTGACTGGTTTACGTGAGTCTGCACTGCATTTGCAGATGAGCTACCCGCTTGCTGACTCGGCGGAGCAACCTGCAGAGGAGCAGGAGGTAATGCGGACGCGGCGGTGTTGGTGGCGCCAAATTGCTGAGTTCCATTAATCGCGAGGCCCACATCAGCATACCGTGCACCCATAATCTTCGCAATAACAGCGTCTGGCCCTATGGAAGCCAAGAACTCTTTCGCAGCCTTCTGCTTTGCGGCCCACTCAGTTACTTGAATGACGGCGGACGCCTTACGGACGGAGAGCCCATGCGGCCTTCCAGACCGGACTGTACTGAATGAACAAAGGTCCATGGCAAGCCTGAGGCGGCCTTCGAGGTGCTGTCGCTGGTTTTGCGGAACGCGGAAGGTCGTCTCGACCGTTCGGCCATAGATGAAAGAGTCGAGCGGTGCACATATACTACAGCCGCAGCCGATTCTGCGGAGGTTGACGTTGGCGACGAAGCCTCGCCTTCCCAGTATGTCGCGCAGGTAGGTTCCAATGAGGACTTGATAGAGATCGACGACCACAGGACTTGTTACATCCTGATTCAACTTGTTAAGGAGCGGGCGAAGCTGACTGGCAAGAGGCACGTAGAGCTGGGGAAAGTTCGTCGCCGAGATCCCAGGGAGCCGCAGGATTGATACGAAGAATGATTTGCATAGTTCCATGCGGTCGTCAGTAAGTAGGTCCTCCGTCAGGGTAATGATGCGCGCCAGCCTCGCCTGGTTCGTGGGTGTGACTGACCATGAAGCGACAGCGTTCTGGATACAAGTCTCCATCAAGTTCTCAACGAGCGATGTAATGGTATCTTTGCATTTGTTTACTCTGGACACCTCGTTCGAGATTATGGTTTCGCGATCCTGTCGTAGTCCTTTGTACAGGGCGATCCATACGTCATAGATGTTTGGTTTCGCGTTGAGAAGTGGAAGGATACTTCAAATCATTGAGCGTGAGTAGTGGAGGTAACGATACTAGATCAGACTTACGAGGTTAAGAACGGATCTAAGCCAATAGTTTTGATGATAGCGAGGAGAGTCGGAACTTCGCTTAGGTTGCCCGTTGTATATGAGGCCATAATCTTGTCCGTCTCCTTCTTGCACCACGCATCCACCGCTGACTTCTCTTCTGCGATCGATGCAGCTTGAACCCCATTTATTAGTTCCAGCCTATGCTGGAGGTCCCTGGATCGTGCAAGCAGCTCTTCGAAACTGTGGTACGAAGCGTGAGCGTCGACGAATAGAGCCAAATCAACAAGACGAATTAACCTCAGGCATACATGTTTGAAGCTGAATATCTGTCGTGCTTGGAGTAGCGAGGCATCATTGAGATTCTGGAGACTCCCGTATGGGCATTTAATAGCGGAAGTCCAGATAGCCAGATCTTTCCACTTCAATGCGTACTCGACGAGTGAGTTGATATGCGGTGAAGTGAGCTTGTAAGGGTCGGAAAGGACCCTCTTGGCCCAAGCCCTGTCAGTATTTGTCGGCGGGACAGCAGTAGATTCCTTCAGCTTGTTGAAGGCATAATTGAGACCCTCAGCTCGGTAACAGAGGTCGTCCGTGTTTGCTTCGGGCAGAATGACGATCACAGTCCTCTTGTAGTCTGCGTTCATATTAGCGCGCGATAGAAATCAAGTTCCATGATCACTCACGATGTTCAACTTGCCCGGCCCACTGGCAAGAGCGAACAACGTCAGCAAGGATCAAGGTCGATACAAAACTAAACCACGTACGTTACCCATGTAGCCTTCATACTCCTTCCTGTCTGGCGACTCGTCCTCGAACGGTTCCTGTGGAATCAGGCAGTTGTCTTCGACAGGAATGGAGCGGGATGTCACCAGCGGGCTTCCCTTCAAATCAACCATATTGGAGATGCTAGTGTTCTTAGAGTCGACCTCGCCCATCTCCGGGACCTCTTCATCAGACTCATCGTACTCGTCGTACCCACCCCATCTGCCGCGACCGCGACCACCCCATCTGTCTCCCCGCCCACCGTAGTAACACCCCCCGTCTTCGTCTGCGGACCCATACACCGCGTGCTCGAGTATCGCAAGGCCGACCTGGAACCCTGTCTCCTCCGCGACCTTCCGGAGGAAGTGGACACGCAGGGCGTCCGCCCCTTTGAGAGCATTGATCCCGCTACGAAGGTTTGCAATGCTGTACTGGTGGTCGAGCAGGTAGACGATCATATCTTGGCCGTAGAGGCCGTTATTCCACTTTCTCAGCACGCGTCTTAGCTCGGCAGCGCTGTCGGTCATTTCTGGCACTTTAGGTAGGGGGAGTCCGGCACTGGTGTGTATGAGGTTGTAGGAAAGTGCGAGTCGGTATCCGGACGTTACTGTCTTTACTTCGTGCGTAACGTCAGTGTACCAAGCCAGAACAGCCGTCGACAAGAGTGAATTTGGTGCAAAGTCGATTGTTTTATTCGCTGATGCATGTGAGAGAACGACTTCGCCGCCTGCATACGCAGATGGAAGGACAATGATTACGGTCGCAAACATCCCATCGGCCTTCTGCGTACTGTCATGGTTCAGTATTGTGCCTAGCGCGTTCTGCAGAATCACTCACTCTTGGTGTGGCAGGAAACTGAAAAGAGGATATAAAAAAATGCGTTTTTAGAGATGCAAGCGGACGTACTGGGACCCTGCCTCGTAAAGAAGCAGTTTGTAGAGCTCCATCCTGGGAGTTGCATTTGCACCAAAGGTAACACCAAGCGACTTGCATACTTCCGTGCAGACAGTCTGGTTGACATACGCGTCCCACTGCTCGTTCGCGAACGAAACCTTTGCCGACTCAATCTCCCATGTATGCCTCACAGACTTGTCGACAACAGTGCGCTCCCCATGGCCGAAAGGAGCCAAAGACGCGACAGAGATAATTGACGACGCGTCGCGGTTACTGAGTGGCAATCCCACGAGACCAAGACCATTTATGAAAAGACACGGGTTAGGCGCTGAGGGCGCGAGAGTGGCGTGATAGAACGATCCGGTGAACTGGAAGTGGCTGCTGTCTAGCGCCTCCTCTAGATCTTCCTGCTATCAATTTGAATCTGTGTCACCTGGTCGAGGACAAAAACTCGCCTGAAGCTCGCCTCCGTCAGATAGTTGTGAAGACCTGTCACTGTCGCTCCCGTCGTCAGTGTCCCTTTCTTGAGTCTCCGAATATGTCGCAGTGGCAGTGGCCCCGTTCACAGAGTTTATTCCTGCTTCGTCATGAGGTGTGCTTGTCCCGACAGTTGGTTCTGCGGCGGATTGTCCATTCATATCGTTGAGGAGGGTTGACATCCAAGGCAATGGGCACGTTCTGGCCTTTTAAGTTTTGAGTAATGAAAGACATCGCTAGAACGGAAGCGTGACTGATGGATGCGTATCGTAACGCGTGACGGACGCGTCAGATAGGGGCTTTGTGGGCGCTTATCGCTTATTAGGCGCATTGAAGGCTGTAGAAATTTATTATCGGTCTTCATTGCTACAAAAATGCTCGGGCCCGTCGCCTGAAGAAAGGACAAGCGCGCATTGTTATTTAAATAAATTTGTTATCGTTCAGAAGCAATATGTAAAGCAAAGTATAGCAAGCTGTTGTATATATAAGCTATGGTCGAAAGACGAATTGGATATCCCGCTTGGGGTGCATTACGGACGGTGTTAAATTTCCAAGACAGCCAGCGCTCGGAAGGATGATGAATGGGATGGCCAAAAAATCGTGATTGTCGTCAAAGGTCGTGGCTTCCCGTCGGGAACAGAAAACGAGACCTTCCGAAATGTCGACGGCATCAATATTGCAGAGGCCAATATATATGGATGTCGAAAGGGAGGAGTGGGCGATAGTTTAATGCGATGGAACTGTGCCTTCGATGCCTGCTTGAAACCCGAACCGGGCCTGCCCCAACCTGACCAAATATCAACCACTCCCCCTGACCAGTCAGCACCGTTGAGCGCCGCGGTACTGTGCCCCACCACCAGCCACCCTCAGCATCCTTGGTTGTGTAGATGAGAGAGAGAGACAGAGACAGAGCACCAGCAATCTCATAACCGAGCGAAGCCCATAAAACCATTCCACCCTCCTCCCCACTTCGCCGGTTCTCGTCACGGGACGCGCGGGTCGACTTTAAGAAAAAAATATGCAAGATCTCCAACGGTATCACTTGAGGAGTCCAACCATCTACCAAACCTCCACATTACGTCCACGCGCCGCCGGCGGTGGTGCGACAGTCGCATCTGGTCCCGTTTGCCGGGCCTGACGAGTATGGTAACGCGGACTGCGACGAGAAAGCATCAATGAGCAACGGAAGATCAAAGGTCCCAATTTATAGGTCACGAATAACAAACAAACTCACATCTTGTCAATGGCGCGGTGACCGAGCTCCTCCTTGCGTCTGGTGGCGCTGGGCTTCAAGGCGGACACGCCCGGGCCTCCCGGGTTGCCAGGGTTGCTCTCCGAAGCCTCTTCTTGGGTGGCACGCTGGACGCTCCAGTCGAAGATGTAGTCGTATTGGTAGCCCTCCCTGACGAAGAGGTCGCGGAAGAGCTTGCGAAGATAAGAATAATCGGGCTTGTCGTCAAAGCGCAGCGCACGAGCATAGTTGAGGAAGATGCCGAATTCGTTGGGGAAGCCTCGGCAGAGCAGATCAGTGGGCGTGGTCATCTTTTTCTCCATGATGCGGTCGTACTTCTGCTTCTTGGTTGCGCCTTTCATGCCCTGCCAGGGGAGCATTCCGCGTAGGAAGTATACGAGGACATAGGCGAGCGACTCGAGATCATCTCGGCGAGCTTGTTCGACGCCCAAATGAGTGTTGATAGAAGTGTATCGGGCAGTGCCAGTCAGGTTCTTGTTTTCAACGTAGGGAATGTGGAGGTGGGTCTTTGGGTCACGGAACTTCTTCGCGAGGCCGAAATCGCTAATGTTGACCTGGTTGCCGCGCTTTCCGACGCCCATGAGGAAGTTGTCCGGCTTGATATCGCGATGGATGAAGTTGCGGGAGTGAATGTATTCGACACGGGAGATCTAATGGGAATGAAGTACGAGATGAGAGGTGGGACACACAGAAGCGAGGGCGAGAGAAAGGTGTCAGTACACACCATCTGGTCAGCAAGTAGGAGCACGGTCTTGAGACTGAACTTGCGGTTACAGAAGTTGAAGAGGTCCTCGAGAGAAGGGCCAAGCAAATCGAGAACCATCGCGTTGTAGTCGTTCTCTGTGCCGAACCATCTGACGAAGGGAACGCCAACACCGCCTGCAAGCGTCTTGTAGATCTTCGACTCGGCCTCGAGCTGAGGGTGCTTGGCATTGACGGACTCGAGTTTAATGGCAACCTCCTCGCCGGAGATGGTGTTGAGACCTAGGTAGACGTCACCTAGAAAAAGCGACTGAGGTGAGACGGTGCGTGGCTCACGACAGACGAGGCGACACACCAAAAGAGCCTGAACCAATCTTTTTTCCGAGCTTGTACTTGCCGCCTACTCGCAGGTCGAGCCAGTGGTCTGCTGATTGGTCGGCCATGGATGGGGTCTTGAGAGAGAAAGCTGGGTAGGGGGGTTAGCAAGAGAAGAGTAAAAACGGAGAAAAGAGGGGAAGACGAGACGCTTGGACTATATAGTGCCCAAGCATGTGCCTCCATGTCTTCCATCAACGATCACAATGCAGGTGAGTGGCAGAGAGGTTGAGGCTACTACCATTGTATTCGATCTGGAATGACATGGACGCACGAGGAGATGGACAGGACTTGCAGGACTGCCAGTCACGTTGTATGAGGCGTGGTGATGTAGCCTCGAGTCTGACGAGAAATGGGGGCAGGAGAGTAACAATAGGGAGAAGACCCACCAAATGTTAGGATACTCGTGTAGCAGCATGACAAGCAAGACGCAAGGTATCAGTGAAAGCCAGGAGGGAGCGAAGGTCAGGAGAGCTTGCGAAGTCCATGATGTTCGACACGTTCTGTTACAGCGCCGTGATCGAATGGTTAACGTGCCATAGGCACACATCACACAAATTAGAGGCCTTTACTTTGATATTGTATACGCCTACAGGTGACCCGCAACCTTGATCTCCAACCACCGCAAAGGAAGATACAAAAGCGCACTGAGCACAAGAGCCACCTCAAATCCCAGGTCGCCCGTCGTCCGCGCAATGGGCCCTGTAAACCACACCTGACTGATAGTTGGGACGACAAGACCGAATGTGAGGAACCCACACCCAATCGCTGCGAGCCCGGAAGGGAGGCGGCCGGGAACATTCCATGCATCCGTATCGTAATCGACGAAGTTGTTTGAACGAAATATCAGGTGTTCGATTAGGAGAACGGAGACGAAGACCGCGACCCAATATCCAAACAGACCGAGAAAGTTACTGATCGCGGTATAGAATCTGTGGGCGCCGACAATGGAGATGGCCAGGACTCTGCGAATTTGGCGTTGGATGAAAACTAGCCAAGGTTTAAGCACAAATAACTTACATGGCAGCAGTAATCAGAGTGAAAACATATCTTGGAACCACAACAAGACGGGGAATAATCACTTGAAAGTTCAAGGATGAGGAGTAGAAGGTCGACGCGAGGTTTGCTGCGACGGAAAAGCTCAGGATGACGGTTAAAAATTTGCCAAAATCACCTGCTGGTTCCAAAACAGCATTTAGCAATCCTCCGACGTTTCCCCCGGCGTAAGCATCATTCCAGGAAGGAACGCTGCCAGCTACTCCAGCAATTGCAGCACCGATACAACCAGTAAAGATCTATCCTGACATGAATGTCTTTCAGAAGAATAGATTCTTATATATAAACTCACGGTTGGCATAGCAAGACCTGCATATGCGTAGAGGAAGATTCTTCGCCTGTGAAACAGCGTAGTAGTGTTAGATGAAGCAGTCAAAACATCAGTCGCAAGTGCACGAACGAAGTGCCATAGGGTTGTAGATAGGTGGCGTAGTCAGCAGCATACCCAGCCCATGCAATCATTAATCCTGCTTGTGTGCCAGCGAACCCAAGAATAGCGGAAACAGTAATGGGGGTTAAAGGGGATGGGTTCCCAAGATGTTTGCCACCCAGCCCGAGTATGACAATGAAAGTTGCTAATATCGGAATCCATGCTATCCGTTCGTACCTTGCGAGGCGTTAGGTTTTGTTGAATCACAGTCTTTGAGGTCGAGAAGGCTTACCAATGCAAAAACTTGTAACCGAAAAACGAAACAATTACTGAGATCAGGGTGAAAATAATGATTCCAACACTACGTTTCAAAGTTAATGCATGTACTTCAGATGGACAGATATGTACCTACGTCCAGCTGAGATGTCCATTTGTGACACTGGCGAGTGCTTGGCCTCCCACAATGCAGTTTGCAGCAGAGAAGCCGAAGACCCCCAGGAGATTTAGCACACAAGGCACAATGACGCCATAATATCTGACATGTTTAACTGGATAAGCAAACCGGACCTCTCATGACGGAAGAAATGAGTTTACCCAAAGGAATAACGGGCAAGAACCATCTGCCTCATGCCGAGGCTCGCTCCCCACGTCGCACTTCGATCGTCAGGCAGATGTGTTATGCACATATGAAAGTTCCTCACAAGTATGCTGGAAAAATGGCGCAGAAGAGGATAACAGTCACGATGACTATGCAGGAATCCGCGACATTCAAGCCGAATACTGCAGGCCCCAAGCTACCCGCCGAGAATCTGATGAAGGCTAGGATCAGATGCCTAATATTAAAACGAGTGGCTCACGTTAAGATAGTCAGGTTAGATGAACAGAAGACCCAGCAAATCTTGTTATACTGTGTGTCAGTTCGCTCTTCCACAGAAACCGGCTCAATTCCTTGGGTAGTCGTATAAACCATAAGAAAGTTATCAGTCGTGAAATAACGAACCTCTCAGTTCAACCCCCCATGTTGCCAGCCGACGCGCAAAACTTTTCGGTTGGTGGTGCTCATCCAAAGGCGACTGAACGTCCTTTTCCTGGATAGACATGGGTATCAGGCATCGCAGATGAGGGTCATTCCGAAGTCATATATGCTCCTTCAAGTTGGTCCCAGGCTGTCTTCCTAACTCCACCTTGCGGTCAAGTCGACTATGCAGGAAAGAACCTACCACGGCGGTGGCAATGGTTCCGGCTTATCTTTCCAATCAGAACATGATTTCGCTCCTCCGAGAGTTCGAAGACAAACACGGCATTCAAAATAGATTGCCTTCGAAATCGACGCGTCAGGAGGTGGTGGATCGGGTTCAAGATGCAAAGGTTGGTTGCCGACGACCACAAGCGCGTTGAGTGCAGCACTCATCAACCCTTGGTCAACACTTCAAGATTTCCGTGAAGTTAGTCCACAATGTTGGATGTCGAGTTAAAGGAAACACTTCATCTTGAAGATGGATACGACGAGACTGTAATGGTCACATCCAAGATTCTGAGCAGTGCTGACCATCAACCACGCTGCAGCACTATGCACCAGCCATTCACGCCATGGTTTTATCAGCCGTGCGCGAAAAGGAGCCCTCTAGGTCGCTTGTAGAGGTGAAAGAAATTATTGACCGGTGGAAGCTCGAGGAATGGATGGTATGTGCTTCCATTCCATTTGCTGGACTGACATTGACCGTGACCGATACTAGAATATCTTCGATAATCTACCTTTGCTACTCCCGGTCGACGATGAATCTGCACGGGAGATTGTCGCAGCTATGGGCAGGAGCGCTTCCTCGAGGGAAATCGTGTTGGCATCTCAAGAGGCTGTCGAGCGCATCGAACATGACTTGACCAACGAGGATGAGGAAGAGGAATATGATGACAATTCGAGAGGCGAGGTGGAGATGAACTATCCAGAAGCATCCAAGGTGAACCAGATCTTGACCCTTATCGATCTCAATGCGGCTGGTAAGCGCCCACTATCACCGATACCCGTCTGCACATTTGATTGTATGAAGTTTAGCCATTCCACGACTTGTGAAGCGCCGCAAAACGGCGGGAGAAACTCTCGAACCCATTGTTGAATCACTTGGCCGCGCGCTTGCCATCGCAGTTCCCAAGTCTACGCCTGAGCAATGGAGTGGAATCATGCAGGCTATGACGAAGGTCGCCGTCGGTGCTGGAAAATGGGTTGACGACAATGCCCCTGACGATGTCATTGCAGAGGTCAGTGGCATCCAGTGAACGAAAATGCTATCAAACTAACATTCTATTCAGCGTACGGTACAGGCACTAGTGGACAAGGTGTTGTCTGTGTGTTGTGCCAATACGCATACGTTAATTGCTCAGAGGGTTCTGGAGGAGTGTTTTCCGCGGCTTGCTCGTGGTTCGACGAAACCAACTAGCTCGCCGCATGATGAGGCGATTATAAGACTGCTGGTTTGTACTTTCTTATGAGAACCTTTCTTTTGGCTAATAAGTATTCAGGATGCGTACAAGTCTATCAAAATCGATTCTACAAGCAAGCCGTCAGCTACAGATCTTTTCCTCGGCGCATACTACCCGCGCACCGATATTGACCCCACCAAATGGCTGCAGTTTCTGCTCCCGGTACTATTGTCTTCTATTCAGACGAATACATTCCTCGACCAGTCGCTTGCGGTTCTGCTTCGGGCCCTTCATGTCTGCGAGACTACCACGCCTCGCCTTGAACTTCCCGCAAGCCTGACTGTGCCTCTCTGCGACGTCTTGCCCGTTATCGCGAGTGTCCATCCTGACCCAATCGTCCGACACCAGGCGTTCCGTGCGCTTGCTCTCCTCCTCGCGGCTGCCGAGCCCCAAATACGGTTCCAGCAGCTTGTGGAGCTGACGCGGGACAGCGAGTATCCACAGATGCGCGTCGCTGCTATAGGTTTGGTGAAAAGCGCACTGATTCACGCGCTTGAAAGTCCGGGAAACACGCGGGACGCGTTCTTCGGGGGACACATGTTCTTGAGAACCTTTGGGCCCGTATTATTCAGGACGGACCCCCCGGACCTTTTCACGGAAGATTCTTTGACTCTGCAAGATTTCCAGCAAGGTCCTGAACCAACGCGACTGGCGGCGTGCTTGTCCTTGTATTATGTGCTTTTACTTAAGGACGAGAAAAACCAGGTATAGTGGCTGTCACATACTTCGTCATGCTAGATCTGATCCCAAAGTCCCTTTAGACGGGCATCCGGGATAAAGATGTTCTAGCATCTGTCGAGCATGGTTTCTTAACGCCTTTGAGGAAGACCATTAATCGTTGGATGGACGATCCTTCCATTGCAGACAGTGAGTCATCTAGAAGCGTCTTTTGACCGTATACCTCATGAAATCGCATCCATAGGCCATGTGCACGATATTACCTCCGTCGTATCCTTGAAGATTGGCCTGGAACGAGTAGATAGTGCTCGTACCAGCATAGTATCATGAAAGATCCGCCCCGGCTTGGCAAGTTGAACATCGCAAAGAGTTTTCAGCACCTCTGGATCCCATCTAAGTATCTAATTAGATACCGTGGTACATCCGACGTAGGTATCTAAGTAGATACATTTAGCTGTTTCCCCCCTATATGCAATAAAAACGATATCGACCTACGGACTTAGGCTTAGGATAGCCATGCTGCTAGGCCCTAGGTTGCAGGCAATGGTCTAGGAAGATGCCTCGTCGACGGTGGTTGTCGCTCGCATTGAGCAACACACGTTGGGTACTCGAATTGGCTATGAGTTTGTTGTCAAGTTCACAGTCGAAAATATAGAGTACTCATGTACACCGTGACACACCAGTAATCAGGAGTTGGAAGATAGTAAACAAAGCATAGTGAAGCGTATAGCATTACATGAGTTACAGGTACTACAGGTAACCTGTTTCGAGCACGGAAGGACATAAGCTAAGTACTACCATTAGCCTCTACACTGTCAGAGGCCACTTCATCGTCAGTATCTGGCACGACGGACCTGCTGCGGTACTGAGTTGGGGCTTTGGACTTCCGCAACGTGGCCTTGCAAGAGCCGGTTTGTTTCTTTGGCGGGGCTTTGGCCTTCTGCGTGGTTGTTCTCTTTGCAGGATTCATGTTGGTGTTATCTGCTGCAGTCTTTCAAGCCCTCTTTGATGTGCGTGAAGTCAAAGGTTGAGTATCGTCGTTGTCGCAGACTCAAAGAGCGTCGGCATCGCTGTCGTATGAGGAGTCTTCGTCTTCTGACTCGCCGGAGATGTCAGCAACAGGATTACGGTGGCTACCTCGAATCTTGCCCCTGTCTGACCGCTCCTTCCGTTTTCTGCCAGCCCGCTGCCCCTGTTGATCCAACACCTTCTGGTGCTCCCTAATGGCTGTTGTATCCAAGCGAATCCAACGACAGCTACCCCGGCAAAGCAGCTCCACCAGGGTGCGCAGCTCACTACGTGAGGTGATGCTGAATGGGCTCACAACTTTGGGGAAAGGCCATCGTTCCGCGGGAGTATGTGCTTCAGCCTTATAAGCAGCTCGCAATCGTGATGATTCTCGTTCATCGCAAATATTGATGTTAAATTGTGTTATTACCTTATAGCCTCGAGAACATACACACGTATTTTTGATATCTCTGTTTTCTGGTCAGAATAGCTCTTCGTGCCATTGGTAGCTGGTAGAAAGCAAGCAAATTCGACGACCAATCTTGAGCTTGACATTTGATTTGTTTGGACGACCAAATAAAAGAGCCCCTAATCATTTATACCTAGAAAGAATGTGTCATTGTAGATGCAGGGCTTAATTATAAGTCATGAGCTCTATGAATTAGTATCTACCAGATGATAGCTTTCGATACATATAGCTTTTTTGGTGCACTGTAGACATTTAAATGTTCGCCAAATTGGACAACTTGAAATCATGTTCGTAAATGCAATTCCGATGCATGTTTCGAAACTTTTAGGCTTCTCATCACATCTTGTAATTATCCCTTGGAATTTTTTGAAATTTGTATAGTACAGAGCCTCAGTGACCTCTCATCCAAGTTTGACAGCATCTCGAATCCCAGTGCATGAGATATGAGACTGTAAAGATCAATTCATGTTCGTTGCCCATTCCGAAATCGCCACGGGCTGCCCATCAGCAGGGAGAAAGCTCGAATTTTGTCTGTTGAGGATGAATCAGTCAAACACTGGTACGAGATTCTTTTGGGCATTAAATGACGCAACCTGTAACATCCAATTTCGGGCTATAACCTTCAAAAGCATATCTCCACTGCCCTTAAGGCACGCTCAACAGCTATCAAAACCGCGCTCGACAGCTATAATGCAGCAGCTGTAGAAATGACACCTCCACAACAGACTTTAAGCTGGGAGGAGGTCGTTGACTATGGCTTTCTTGCCGACTTCGACCTTCTTTGCGATACTCAACAGGACATCCGGAAGAAGCCCTGGGCCACGCCAGCAGCCCACGCAACAATGGATAAGTACTTCAAGTGCATTCGAGCAGGCAAGGAAATTTAACGGCTGAAGGTAGAGGTCCGTCATTTTGCAACCTTTCTTTATGACAAAGATATCTTTCTACGTGAAAAGGAGAAGCAACTGCTTTCCACCAACCCCTCTCTTGCCCACGCTGTTGATCAGTATTGAATGGAACGGGCATGCTTCAGTCACCACCATTCAATCACCCTCCAGAATATCTATAAACTATCTGGATTCACTGGACAAAAGGGTATTGGAAAGCAGGCGAAGGAGACCTCTACAACCGTCTGTTCACCACTTCTTACCATCTTCCCTACGCTTCAACCGATGGTAACCGACGCTAATGTGCATGAACTTGTATCCGCTCAACCAGACAGTGACAACGAATTTGAAGAGGAGCAGGCCGACGAGGATGAAGAGGTGGCTGCTCTAACCGGCATCTATGGTGTTCTGACCACGGCAGAGGGCAGCCAGGATGCACCTCCCCATGTACAGCAGTAATATAGCATTGTATAGAGGTTTGTAGTATGGTTATTTCTTAATATGAAATGCAAAACTCATGCTCACAACTTGTCACACGCCCCATCTGAACCGTATGTACATGTGTTCGAAAGTTGAGAGTGATATCTATGGTCCAATGTCAACGAGCATTGGTCCTCATACTCTGGCCCGCCGTGTGGCTTCGAGTTTCCCTAGGATATGATACCCTAAGTCCGTAGGTCGGTATCGTTTTTATTGCATATAGGAGAGAAACAGCTAAGCCTATCTACTTAGATACCTACGTCGGATGCACTACGGTATCTAATTAGATACCTTAGATGGGATCCAGAGGTGGTTTTCAGGGCAATTTGCGAGCCCCTGGGGGGACCTGGGCGGAAGCGAAGGCGGGAGGACTTTTTCGCTTCTGACGTGCAGGATTAGCCCGTTTCAGACTTCGTTCATTTAACCTGTCGTTTACAAAAGTAACAACTAAGTATATATTCTATGCCAGTGGCTTGTGCACACCTGAGTGGACTACCTTGATGCATAATAATAGGCAATCCTCTATACACGGTAATGCATCATCAACTCTAGTTGCCTATGTTGGATGATGCATCAGAGTTACGGGTATGATGTTATCAGCCTTGCCAGTCATGCAAGATGTTACAATCACGCACTAGTACTATATATAGATATAAGCGCCCAAGTGTTCGTAGGCGCAGTATTTGCTCAATAAAACGCATTAGATGAATATCTAAGCTCCATAACTCTGCAGATATGTAAAATACCCATATTCCTACTCTTTGGCTGAATTTTAAGAGCGCAGAATCATTCAGGATATAGATATTAGTGCAGATGTAGGCACTCGCGCATTTGTTAGCGCAGTATGTGCTCAATAAAATGCTTTGGATACATACATAGGCACTGGAGCTCTTTGGATATGCACACTGCTTTTTATATCCACGCTCCTTCAAAAAATTAAATGTTCTGAACTGTTTTAAAACTGGATATCAACAATTCAATAGGAATTTTAGAATACAGGGTCTATGACTGAAAGAGATGCTTTACAGTGCAATACGTGTACCACTAAGCTGGACTGTGGGTACTGCAGGATAGATATTAAGGTGAATATCTATCAACATGTCTCGAATCCTGGAGTACCAGAGTGCTGGCCACGATATAATGGCTAATACACACTCTTCATCACCTGTACTGGATGCATATTCAAACGACGTTCACTCGAAATTGCTTTAGCGCTGGAGTATTATGGTATAGTATTCTTGATTTATACAATAGTGCAGTAAGTACTCAGATAAGCCCTGTGACAGCGTGTTTTGCAGTGGTAAGTGAACACAAAATAGTCGAAAAGCAGGTGAGATATCAGTATGGTGCAGTAACATGTTCGCAATATTCTGATTCTGATGCATTTCTGAAGCTTCGAGGCTCTGGTGCTTATAAAGTGCTCCATTTTGGAATCAATTAAACATTATGGGCACAAATCCGCTATCAATAGCACTTCATAGGACCAAAAATGGGGCGGAAAGACCAACATTTAGGGGCATAATAGGTCAGATATGTTTTCTGGATCCCATATTCAGCACGTATTTATTGCCAAGCTCATTGGTTGTCTTGTGGTCATCATTCCAAATTCATACAATGAACAGATGGGGAGCTTAAAAAACAAGACCAATATTAGTGTCTACCTGTCTGAGCCTACTGCGAAATTCTTGAGCTCCTAACCTCCAACGTCTTTTTTTTGTGCTCGATTTACATGTTTTTTCAGCAGTTATTTATGGTGCCATCAATGATTTGATGCCATCAGCGCATCACACTTTTGCTTTGCTGGCCCCACACACGCACAGGTGGGGGCAATGGCATGCAGCGCGGGTTAGTAGAAACACACGTGGAGGATGCCCATTATTAGGGCTGTTTGCAGGCAGCGCGTATCACAAGGCACGCACAATGCAGGAGGGCGCGCACGCGCTGCGCATTCTAGGAGCCCACACGGGCCCTGCAGTACTGTGATACAACTGCATCAAATTTAAGGAGAAAGAAGGATTCTATGTATGATGCATCACAAACCCAACCCTGACTACAGGTAGCAGGCCCTGGCGGCCATTGAGGAACTCAATAAATGATGCATTACTATTCATAGGCAAAGTCCTACTTTGATGCATGAAAGTAGCCCACTCGACTGTTGTGCACTATTTCTGAAGACGACTTACCAAGTACTTATCACCATAAAATCATGGACACACGATTCTTCGATTCAAGGGCTCCAAAAAATTAGCATTGTATGGGGCTGAAGCATCGATTTCTACTATAGACTCCAGATTAGGAGAAGAACGAAGAACGTTCTATGTCCAGCGTCAGGCCAGGTAGCAACGAGGCATTCTGATGAGAAACATTGAAACTGTTGAGTTTTTTTTTCTTTTTCTCTTGCGCGACAATGTTACGCCGAAACTTGAATGACTTCAAGCAGTCGAGTGGCTGGGCAATCGGTTATGCGCACGGATTCTGCTCTGGTAAGCGGTGCCAGTGATCTTGTTTATTGATCGATCAAATATTTTCAGAAAGCGAATGACGCCGTCCCTATCTTGGATAACACTAATAATATGAAGACTGCCTGCATTAAAGGGGGTCAGGTTCCTTCCCTCCTCACAGCCATTCTTTGGCCTCCTTAGGCTCACATTGCTATCTCTTGAAGCTCTCGGAGGTTACAAGTCATGTCCCTCAAGCGTAACACGAGTACAGAAAAGCAAAATGTGCCTGTCCTGCCCGAGTCGCACTCCGACATCGATTCCCTCTCCTCATCATCGCACTGGCTGTCCCGAAAGCTACGCACATGGGGGGTGGAATCTAGAGGTATGTTATGCGTTTTGACTTTCGTTGTATGGAATTAACAGTGAATGCCCTAGGGGTTGCACCTGTCCCAGTGGACGAACGAGTAGGACATCCGTACAGCAAGATTTTCTTCGTATGGTATTCGATGAATTTCAACATCCTCTCGTAAGAAACCCTGTACCATTGGCATTGGACTCTATGCGATAATAGGTTTAGCTTTTCAGCGGGAACACTCGGACCCATTGCGTTCGGACTGGGTCTTCGCGACACATGCTTGACTATCCTCTTCTTCAACTTGCTATGTTGCGCATTTCCAGCTTATCTGTAATGCTCTTCACCCGAAATCGAGCTCGAAAAGACGCTCATGTTAGTACTTAGGGGAACATGGGGACCTAAGCTTGGGATGCGCCAGATGGTTATTTCGCGATACTCGTTCGGGTGCGCTCCTGGTCGGCTCCAGCTATGCGGCGTCTAACGTCTCCCGCAGATACTACGGCGTCATCGCTGCCTGCATCATGAATCTCATCGGGATGATTGGATTCTCCATCTTGAATTCCATCCTAGGTGGTCAAACCCTGGCCAGTGTGTCAAATCAACACCTCAGCTGGACGTGAGTCACCTACCTTTTGATGTCTAAGCGAGAATCTAAAAATATCTAGCGTTGGCATTGTCGTCATTGCCGTAATCGCACTGCTTGTCTCTTTCTGTGGACTCGATGTCCTCAACTGGTGAGTATGGGCTAATGCGTTGGGGGATAGGTTAAATTGAAAATCTGTTTAGGTACGAACGTCTGGCATGGATCCCTGTTCTTATCACCTTCCTCATTGCCATTGGACTGGGAGGAAAGCACATGTCCAGTCCTCCACCCGCCGAGCCGGCAACTGCAGAAGCTATCCTGGGCTTTGCGTCGACGCTTGCGGGGTTCGCAATCACCTACTCTAGTCTAAGCTCCGACTTCACGGCATACTTTCACACTGACGTCTCCAGGTATGGGTTCCCTATATTCAACTTTCTTCATACTCAACGCATCGAGCTAGCTGGAAATTGTTCTTCGCCGGATATCTAGGATTCGTTATCCCCATCGTGAGTACACCACAAATAAATGCCTTCCCAATGCCTGAATCTTTCCTAGGTATGCATACAATGCTTCGGGGCCGCTGCTGTGGTCGCTGTGGCCTCCAACCCAGACTGGGAACTCGGATACGAGGGTGGCAATGTTGGAGGCTTGCTCGCAGCCATGCTCCAACCAGCGGGCGGCTTTGGGAAGTTCTTGACCCTACTTCTAAGTCTTTCTGTTGCGGCCAATATCTCGGCGACTTTCTACTCTATCAGCATCAACCTGCAGATATTTATTCCCATCTTGAGTCGCGTTCCGAGATATTTCTTGTCCATCGTTGCAACGGCCATGTGCGTGCGATTTACATTCCTTCCTGCCATTTTGTAACTGAAGCAACTCTCTTTCCAGCGTTGTTCCTCTCTCAATCGCTGGAGCACACAGATTTTACGATACCCTTGTCAACTTCCTCGGCCTTATAGGTTATTGGGCCTCTGCCTACGTCGCCATTTTGATCATTGAGCACGTCTACTTCCGCAAAAACGACCCAACCAATTACGATCGCCGCGCATGGAATGTGCCCCGCCGCCTTCCAACGGGGTTGGCGGCTCTTACAGCCGGCGTGGCGTGCTTCGGTATTGTGATACCCTGCATGAGCCAAGTATGGTTCACCGGCCCTATCGCGAAGAAAACTGGCGATATCGGCTTCGAAGTGGCTTTCGCCGCGAGCGCGGTACTGTACTTTCCTCTGCGCTGGCTTGAGATAAAATGGAGGGGCAATATGTAGAGTATATGGCGTGGAGTGTAGATATGTGTTATATTATGAATTTAAGTTGGAAATATATCTGGATAAATTCTTGATTATCAAAGCAACAATTAAGCGCCCGTCAGATCGCCCCTCCTCCAACAAAAAGCTCGTCAATATGCGAGGTGGAGGAAACAGGGTGCACCTTAGCGAAAACTCAATGGGCACTAAACCCTTTGGCGGTTTAATCACACCCGAATCCACAGTCTGATAAGTACGCATTTTCCTCCTTTGAGCAAGACCAATCAGTGCACAATTTTGGGAGGTGTTATTGTAGTTGTATCGATGCTCAACCATGGCAATGCTTGTACGTGACGTAGCGGCCCAGAACATCTCAAAAATCATAGATGACAGGATTTCGCATAAATTTGAGCATTTGACGTACCATACCAGAGTTTATATTTCAGTTAGTAGAGATTGTTGTATATTCCTAGTCATACAGTGGTAAAACGGGTATCGTACATTGTGGGGGCTACATAAATAAATGCGAACACTAAATACATCCACAAAAAATGGCAAGAGTGTCCGTTAGTCGCCGAAGAAATTACCCTCATTCTCCTTTCGCAGAAGATCGCCCAAATGGCGGGTCACAATCCCAGATCCCTGCTTCACAGTCTCCTTCCACTTCTCCTGGACACGGGGTAGGAACTTGTTCTCGAAACGATCCGGATGCCATTTTTTCATAAGGTCCTTGATGCGATCCTTCGTCTTCTTTGACTTCTCCTTGTCTGGCCAGTGGGGCGACTGCATGTAAGCGTTGATGAGCGCATAGGTGATGTCTTCAGGCCCGTTAGGCGTCCTCGCCATGGGCCAAGGGAAGTCGTTCCAGGCCAGCTCGGACGCTTCCGTTGCTCTTTTCCAGAGCCGATCATGGCGCTCGAAGAGTTTGGTCATTTCCTCGCGTGTGAGAGGGGTACCTGCGCGGCGCATTTGCACGTCTGCCTCCTTCTGCTCTTGGTCTCGTCGGAACCGTTCTTGTTGTTGCCTGACAAATTCAGCCTGTTTGCGTGCCCGTTCCTCCTCAGATATGGGTGACTGAGTACTGGGTGAGGCACCAGAAGGATACGACGTCGTGGGGGACGGCTTAGGCTGGAAGGGGATACCGGTGCTCGTGCGTGTGTTATTGGACGATAAAGGGTTCTTCACTGGTGGAGGCCACACGCCGCTGCTGCGCTCGCGCTCACCAGACGAGCTGTGATTATTAGAAGATGTCGCTTGAGTGTAGTCAAATCGAGGTATTGGCTGCTCGGCAGGGGGTGGCATCGAGTATGTAGGAGAGTGATTATAATGGTGTTGAGATGTTGGCTGTGGTGCAGATGGAGGAGGTGGCCGGGGCATTGAAGAGCTATTTCCAGGGGAGCTGGATAGGTTCCCATTACCAATACTGTCGTTACGCGAGCGTTGTTCCCCACGGGTGCGTCGAAGAATATCTTCCGCTCGCTGTTGGTATTTAACTTGCTGGAATATGAATGCCTGCTTCTGCACAAATTCGGGATCGTTGAAGTGCTCTTCCGTGATAATATCGTCAATGTCTCCTGCCGTTGCCTCTAACGCTCGACGAGTATTCTCTTCTGCGATTTGGGCTTCCTGTCGGGCAAGTTCTTCTTTGCGTTTGGCTTCTCGCCGGTCCTCGTCGTGTTTGACGCGCGCGCGCTCTCTGGCTTTGCGTATGAGGTCTTCCTCCTTTGCGTCGCGTTCCTTCTTCCGCCTAGCTTCCGCCTCCTCCTCCTCCTTTCGCCTCCGCTCGGCCTCCTCCTTGCGCCGAGCCTCATCTGCTTCATCCTGTTTCCGTTTGGCCTCCGCCTCTTCTTCCTGCCTGCGCTTCAACGTCTCTGCTTCCTCCGAGCGTCTTGTTTCGGCCTCTCTCTCCTGCGCCTCTACTGCTAGCCTCTGAGCTGTTTCTTCGCGTTCCTTGACTTCGGCCTCGCGAATTGCAAGTAACCGTTCGCGTTCTTCAGCACTTGCAATTAAGGCGCGGAGTTTCTCCTGCTCTTGCTGCGCCTTTTCTTGCTCCTGTTGTGCCAGCTGTGCAAGTTTGCGCATTTCTTCAGCTTCGCGTTTGAGGGCTTCCTCCTTCTCCCTGGCCTCTTTCTCCTTTCTCTTCACCTCCCTTTCCTTCCGCTTCGCCTCGTCAGCTTTTTTCCGGGCGTCTTCTTGCAGCTTCTGCGCCTCCTCCTTCTGCTTCAGCGCGTCCTTCTCCCTCTTCGACACCTCGCTCTCCTTTCTCTTCGCCTCGATTTCCTTCTGTTTTAGAATGGCGGCCTTGCGCTCCGCCTGCTCATGCTTCAATTTGGCCAGAGCTTCTTCCTTTGCGACTTGTTCCTTGAGCTGCCGAGCTTCCTCCTCCTTTCGCCTTGCCTCTTCCGCCTTTTCTCTTGCCTCCTCCTCTATCCTCCGCGCCTCTTCCTCCTTTCGCTTCAACTCTTCCTCCTTGAGGCGCGCCTCCTCTGCCTTCTGCTGAGCCTCTTCTTCAGCCTTGACGCGAATCTCTTCCGCCTTCCTCAGATCCTCTTCCTCTTTCTGGCGCGCCTCCTGCTCCTTCCGGCGCCGCGCAGCGTCAGCCTTCCGGGTCTCCTCCTTGCGCCTAGCCTCCTCCTCCTGCCGCTTTGCCTCCTGCTTCCGCCACATAGCATCCTCCGTGCGCTGCATCTCCTTCTCCTTCTCACGGGCCATGCGCGCCGCGTCGTCCTCCGCCTGCGCGAGGGCATCGAGCTCGCGCTTCTGCTCCTTAATCTGACGGCTGTTCTCGTGCATCTTGCGCCGCGCATGCGCGTCCGAGTCGTCTGCCTCCTCGTCCGCATCGTCACCTTCATCCGTCCCGCTCTGGCTGCGCGAGAAAGACGTGTCGTGGCTCTCTTCGTCCTCTTCCGACTCGCTGAGCTCGTCTGGGTCAGTATCATCTTGCAGAGGGCTATCTGGATCAAAGGGAGAGGCAGCGTCACGCCGGTAGCGGTGTGACCTTCGAGGGCGATGAGCGTAGGAAGTTGAAAAATGTTGGCCGTTGGGAGGCGGTGAATGAGTGTAGGAAGGATCGTTCATTCGCTGCATGTGAGGGGGAGGCGGACGTGCATCTGATTTCCACTCTTTCCAAGCCGGAGTAGCAGGAGGTTCCGGAGGGGCGTAGTTGTTCTCCATCGGTGAATAATATTGACGGGGAGGATATGATTCTGCTATTGCATCAGATAGATTAGTGAGATAGAACATTCGACAGCCATCAGACACCTTACCAGGTTCGTTCTCTGCACGGCGATCTGGAGTGTCTCTGCGAGTATACGAAGGTTGACGACTGGGTAAATTAGGACGCGTATTGTCGGAGCGACTGTATCCACGAGGCGGGGCCTGCGCATCGCGGTCATCGTAGCCATTCACATGATAGTCTTGTGGTCCTCGACTCTGATCCGATGGGGTGACGGGGTACACAGGTCCACGAGAATACTGAGGATGAACTGGAGCCCGTGGATCTGTGTACGCCTCTCGTTCGCGCTCGCGGCCATAATCACGAAGGTCACGGTCGTCATTCCACGCAGGCTGTCTATCCCATTGATTGTGGTCACGACGCCGCGGATCATCATATGGATACGAGCTCTGTGGTGAAGATGTGTACTCGCGATCGAGCACAAACCCCGGGCTCTTGGGAGGCCCTATGTGACGCCCATTTGCACTGCTATATGCGCCACTGTAATCTCTATCCTCCATACTGTATTGGCTGCGAGGCGGCGGTGGACCATGAGGCGGGTGAACGTGCATGTCACGCGAAGGCGCGTAGTCGCGTTCGTCATAAGGTGATCTGGACAAACCAGGTCGGTGTCCTGGATCTCGAGGAGAGTATTCATCTGCAGTGTATGGTGGCCTTGGGGGTAGCGGGCGTGGAAGTGAGGGATTGTAGTCTCTATCATCAGATTGATAGGGTGAACGAGGAGGTGGAGGTCGTGATACAGGTGGCAGTGGGTCTCGAGGGGAATACCCTTCCCGATGTGGATATCCAACAGGGATATGAGCATCCCGAGGGTCGACATAGGGATTGGGTTTCGACGGCCTATCCGTCAGGTGGCGGCGCTCGTCAGCATCGCGGGCGTCAGTATGAGCTGATGGGGGCTTGCCCGTGTAATATCGATCCTCCAAGCTAACAGACACAGATATTGATGAGACGGGTTTATTGTAAGAAGGTGAAGTGGCGTACTGCATTGTCGCGGACGAAGAGCCAGTTGAGCGCACGCTGGCAGCTGATGACATGGAGTCCTCGTGCCGTAAACCAGGATCGACTGGCGTTGGTCGACTGTCCCTGCGTCGTTCTCGACCCTTCCCACTGGGCTTTCGGGGAGATCTTTCATGCCCTTGGCGGTCACCGCGACTTTGATCATCGTCCGATAGATCGTCGACGCGCTCCGGTATGGTCTCCGTCATTGGACGGATACTGGCGCCAGATCCTGTTGATCGCATGCTGGCAGTACTTCCACGCCTGTTGACCTGCGTGAACGGTTTGGTTGGAGGGACAAGGTCGTCTGGAGGAGGAGCCGATCCCCGTCTGAATTCTATGTTGGGTGGCGACCGTGCACTGTGGCGCTCAGAGCCCGAGCGTATTGACCCTCCTGCAGATTTTCCGAGTGAGCTATCCCAAGGCCTGTCCGTTGGAGGTGCTGATGATGGCGGCTCCCCAGTTGGTTGTCGGGAACGAGGGGGTTTGGACTCTTCGCTTTGCTCGTCAAAGACACCGGAAAGTCGGGGTCGTTGTCGATGCGGCGCACTACGGGTCTCTTCATGTTTATCCACACTCTTCTGGGCGTCAGACGGGCGACGTTTTGGACGTAATGAAGTTGACTCGGCCTTTGGATTGTAATCGCTGCTGGCCGTAGGCGCACGACGCCCAGGAATTAGCTGCACTCCTTCGCGTTGGACGTTCGCTGGTGAATCTGACGATGATTTCGACGACCGCCGAGCAACATGCCTTTCCACCTGCAGCTCATCATCACTGCTGGAGTTCAGATCGCGGGGTTTCTCGATCGCAGTCTCCTGCGCGCGCTTTGGCAGCGTTTTCATAGTCGTCATGAACACTTGGCGGCGGTGCTCCCTCTCTGCCTGCAATTCGATTTCATACTGCTCGTTGACACCCTCTTGCAGCGACGCCATGACTCGCATGTATTCATCCTTCATACGATCCCGAGCGTCTGCGTGAATTACGGCTTCTGGCATCTGGACATTAAAAGTCTTTCGAGCCTCGGCGAACATGGATTCCGCCTCTTTGTCGATTCTATATTTCAACGCCGCTTTCCACTTCTCGTCCGGTTCAAACGACTCCTCGGATGGTATCGTGGTTGATGCCCCATATGATATCATTGAACCAGGCCAGTTTGAAGACGATACAGTTGGATAGAGGGGTAGATAGTTGCTGTGGCAGTGGTACGAATGATGGGAGATGAAATGAGAGGTTGCAGGTCAGCAGATAGGTGCGCAAGGCCCCCTTCTCCGTAATCCAAGCGTAATCACGACTTCACGGGAAAAGCCCTGGATGCCTCATGTTAGAAACACGCGTTCTAGTTCTAGAAGTCTCATTCACTTTGTAGTCTTAACTCACAATTGCTGGTAGTTCCTAGCCCTCAACGTCTTGTTCTGCCTCAGCGGCTGTACCTGTCCCCTAATCGTTCACTGCGACGCGCCACTGTGTTGGTTGTTGTTGAACGAGGCAGTGATTTCCGCTTTCAGATCTCTCGGATCTTCTGTCATTGGGTTATCTAATCAACTATTTCTGAACTTCTCACTGAGTTACATTGGGGTAGCATTACTCGGAGCAGGGTCAATAAGGCATGCTACACCTGTTCAGCTAATGCAGCAGTTACTGAGAAGACACTGTCCACAGAAAGCTCACGTATTGCTTGATAGGGGTAGGTGCCGAGCAGAGCTGCGCACGCTCTTAAAACCATGCCGATGCAACACCTCTCGGTGTCAATAGTTTATATAACATATTAGCGATGAATCTGATACCGACAAAGATTTTCACGCAGATACCGCCGGACGTTGAAATTCGAGGGCAGACTGTATGGTAAGAGTCTCGTAAACTGGCAGGATACTCGTATTATTTTTAGACGGTTGACTGGATAGGGTTTGAATTATTGGTGAAAGAGGAGCAAATTTCAACCAGTTATGACTACAAGTACCTATACTTGTGGCTTGACATTAATGTGCATTTCAAGTGGCAGCCTCAATTCACTCGTTAGTCGACATCTATGAGACTGATACACGGTCCTACCAGTACGAGCGCTTAAAATCATGTATGCCTCAATTCCGGAGGGACCAGAGAACATATCATGTAAATAGATTACAGAGTTTTGATGCTTGATGATCAGAGCGCTATCAACAACATTGGCCTACCTGAGGAGCCCATGCCTATCCGCAATCTTCCTCATCTCAGAGGTAGAAAATCTACCGCGGTTCGAAAGAATTTTCCAATATCAAGTTGCTCTACGAGGTATGTACAAGCATTTCAGACTCACGTCGGAGACTCACCAGGGCTCACCCCGTGGACCCACCTACCCAAGCCCCTGGATCAATGCGGGAGCACGATCGGCGGGACACCCATTATCCATGGCCGTTGCCGAGGGACGAACGCGCGCACGGACCTTCGTCGCAAGTATAAAAGGGAGCGCGCACCCATCATGGTTTCCTTAGAACATACTCAATCAGGATCTGTTTACAGAAACTGACCGAGTCTCGCATTTTTACAAATGCCGCATTCTTCAAATCCACTCGATGACATCCGCGCTATCTCGTTCTACTGAGAACATGGCCCGCCTTGCTGCGGGTCTCGAGGACGTTTGGTTCGCTCTTCCTTGCATCTGCAAAGGTGCATTGAAGTTTGAGCCAGCGAGAATAGTGTCTGTCTGATGGATTATCTTCTTGATATTTGGATAATATAGTATCTATGGCGTTTTCTTACGAATAAACTGCTTGATAAACCCCTGTTCTAAGCTACCCGAAGTTTTTTGCGCACTGCGTTGGGTGAATTGTGCAACGCTTACTGTTTTCGAGGGTGCATATCTGACTCAGCGCTAAATTTTCAAACAGACATGTCGATGTTGGCAGTGTGAGATTATTACATAAGTTGCTCCCATCGGGAAGATCGCGTTCGTTTTCGTATGGTTGGTTAGGTTACCGCAGCCTCAAGGTTTCTGCTATTTTCATCCTTTGTCGTCAAATTGTCTGCCCTCCTTATATCAAGTTGGGTCATATTTCCTTTGACTTACTTCCTTTCTACAAGGGAATCGCATACATCCCTCTCGATTCCTCACGACATCTGCCTTGATTTGATGTGCATTTTACCTGAGCCTGCGCCAGGCATAGTCCGGTTTTCTGAACTTACAGAATGTAATTCTACGCCTCAAGCGGCGGTGATAGAGGCTTTATCGGGGCCACGGAATGCCTGAACGTCGTTGATGCCTGGCAAAGGGAAATTTGGAGGATGTATTCTTGCATCATGAGAGATTAACCTATTTAGACATGGAGGCACCCATCGTGGGTGCTTGGTGCACACGCCAGCATGTCTAAAAGCAGTGTCAGCAGATAGGTCAGACGGTGCATCCGATACCCGACATTGGAGTCGTACCATTTTCCACAGTAAGAGTATACAATGTCTATTTATTTGCACAAAGAAAGACTTATGGATAAGCCGCACGAACTTCAAGTCCTTCATACAACAACACCAAGAATTCAAACATAGAGCCTCATTACTTATTCATCAAGGCGTCGGTAGGACTCGAAGAGGGCAGCATCATTTCCCTTTCGAGAATACGAACTGACAGGTCCATTATCGGATTTAAGGTAACCGACGCAGTATGAATGACCTCGTACGCGAACACGCTTCAGCAGCGTGTTGTGGAAACCATTGAGAGGTTGAGAGGTGTCAAGAATAATGAAAAATTCCACGCGAGGCCTCGACAGGGAGCCACAAGCCGCAGGCTGCGGAGAGAACTACATTGCTGCCGCGCCACCTATCATTGTTAATTTGACGAGCCCGGATTTGGCGCAAAGTGGTAGGACCCACATACAGTAATTCAAATATGCTTGCATGCTGCTGGAAACAGATAGAGCGCGGGAGATGCACTTTCGACCAAGCATGGAACATTGGTGACCTTGAACAGGTTACCCCGTAGATCGATTACTGTCTCTACCTAGGGCCAGATGGCAATTGCATTGGTCCACTTCGGCCGAGAGATGGCTAGTGTACCGTGCGTTGGAAAATTCGCTTATCCACGCCAGGGATCCAGTCGCGTTGTGCGCATGAGGCGCAGGGTCGACAGCGAGGTGAAGAAACATGCAACGTCTTTGTTTGAGGCTACCACGGCATTATGCACATTACTGCTTAATGGTGTACTTCTCATCCTTTGTTTCAGCATAATACGCATGCTAGACGGCTGCTGAGATAGATTGTCCCTAAACGGTTGTGTTTAGCAAGTTGCGCAGGTAGTCAGTATGAAATTTACAGAGAATCTCGCTACATTTGAATATCCGCGATAGTACGGAGTGGTTTCAATATGTAGCGTACGAGAATGTCGGCACAAGAGACCTGAAGGGAACCTGCATATGATAAGTGATATTAAGCCACCATGTGTGTTGCCGACTTCTTGTGGTTCTCATCCGCTGAATGGGGTGAAAGGCGCGATTAAACTACTGCGGGAAGATTGAACGCTATTCTCGTACACGATCATCCTGACTTCTCTAGTTCTTTGAGTGAGGTGTCCGGAAAAGCGCGTCGATGTGAGCTTGATGTGAGCGGTTATAGATTTCTGGAAAATGAGGGTGTGCTATATACACGTCAGCGTCCTAAACCATCAAGAATCGATGTGGGCCTGAATGAGCTGAAAATGGCAGAACGGCAAGAGTCGTGCGGGATGGAACCACAAAAAGGAACTGGGCAAAGGGTGGGCAAAGGTGGCCCGGACGTTTGTTGTGCTTGGACCTCGTGCACACGCCAGCAACCAATGACAGCTTCCACTTGAATCACTACTGGCCGTTATAAACAATCCCTTGTTCGTCCGAATCCTCCTACATATGATCTCCGTTCCCTCGAGTGTACTGCTTTCTCAACGCTTCCTAAACCCGAACTCTTGACCTCGTTCGCTTCTGCGGGACCTTAACAGTGCAGACCTGGGAAGGGACTGAGTATAATCTCCGAGCCTGGTGTCCCATATAGAACACCGGCAGTCCGCCAGGAAGCACGAGGCAGCCCGTTTTATTCCCAACTATCAACTGAGTAACTGAAGTACACTAAAATCGAGTCATTTCTATCAGCCAGCGAATACGACTTCTCGAGCCCCAACCTTGCCGCCCCGATGTCCTTCACAGCTATGCAGCTAGCCGCAAGCAACCGCGTTAGAAGGGAGTGGCAGGGGTTTCACAAAACGCACTCTGCAGGACGGACCGCCCTGGAGCACAAAGTAGAAGCATTGAAGGCCAAGGCAGACAGTGAATATTCCAGAACCGCAACACAGTCACGCATTCCCCAAGTAACCCACGACGCCACCAAGGCCAGACTTGTGAAGGATCTGAGGGAAAGGTACTTCGATGGCCTGAGGTCCCAATGGCAGGCGAAGTTGCTCAAGGCCGGTCTGAAGGACGAACAATGGGTCGACATCTCAGGCGTCGAGATGACTCAAGTGCTCCACCTACTGGGTAGCGAAGATGAGAGCGATGAGGATATGGTCTACGTCGCACCACCCACCAAATCTGTTCCCCTCACACAACCGTCTATGTTCTACACTCCTAGTCCTGCTGTAGCACCATCCATCTCCACCTCGACACGCGCATCCAACGTCTCGAGTGCTTCCAGCTATGCTTTCGTAAATCCCAGCGAATTCCACTCAGAGGAGGAAGATTACTTCTTCAATCCTAACATGGTACGTGGACGGCTTGTCAACATCGCTACACGCGCTCACGCCCACACCCAATAGGCATCTTCTCAGGAAGTGACCTCCGACGAAGATGAGGGCGCCGCCTCGTCGACGTCACACCCTCCTCGTCGTCGTGTCGACCCATTTGGCAGCTGGAGCGATAGCGAGTCGCATGTGCCCTCCATACACAATTCCGTTCACAGCGGCTACGAGAGTTCGAGCGCTTCACGTCCTCTGGCGTCGGACTTCACTTACAACAGCCGATCAACATCCTCTGCTAAGCAAGCAGCCCAAGCGAAAGAAAAAGCCAAGGAGAAGGAGAAAGAGAAGGAGAAAGAAAAGGAACCGTCCAGCGCTGTTACCCCAGGAGGAGCAAGCGGGAGCAAGAGCAATGCCGATCGCGCGCCTTATATTGGACCGAGCGTCGATGACCCAGAGGACAATCTGACGGACGAGGAAGATTTCGAGCGGTTCAAGATGCAGACTCGCTTCCAGAAGATCGCAGAGTATCATCAAGCTGCCGCACTTGCAGAAATTCAGTTGTCGATCAAAGTCTATCGTTCCAGGAAGGCGGGCGAAAAACATGTCGTCTCTGGTCTTCTCTCTGAGCACCAGAAAAGTATGTCACACCTGCAGACCACCAAGGAAGACGAACGGAAGGCCCTTGTGGACAAAGAAAGAACCCGCCGCCGGTCAGAACTGCGTAGGCGCCCCGGTCGTTCGAACACCATCCTCGCCCCCACGCCCAGCGCACCCACAAATCCCGTCTGGTTGCATAGCCTCGAAGACAACGCCCCAGAGGAGGTTCAAGCCAAATTTGACATCGACATGCTTATCTCAGGTGACCCGAATAATCAGAACGTGGATGCTCTCCTACAACAGATGCTTTCAGAAGCCTCATCGAAGCGTCCAGCTCTTGGGCGCGGTGCGGTCGCCATGCCAGGTCATAACTCATCGCATTCGTACTCCGGAACAGGATCGGAATTCCAAGTAGCAGCAATGGAGGCAACAGCCGCAATCTTCGAGTCGAAGCCCCAGTGGCCTCGCACAGCGACATCTTCTTCAGCCGCGGCCAGAGCCGCTCAACAGTCGCAGCAAAATGTCACTGCTGGTTCCAGCGCTTCTGCCAGCGTCTCTCATCTTCACAAACGGCGTGAGTCGGACGCCGCCAGGTACAAGGCACCAGGGAGGGCAAGCGTGAAGCCATCGCCTTTCGGGGAAGACGACTCATCCAGCGACGAAGATGAGCAGGTCCAGAAGCAAGCGGCCCCACCTCCACCCAGAGGCAACCAGATGCGCACCAATCCTTTCGCCAACCCCCATATGGCGTCTCGCGTGGTGGACGAGCTGCAAGATAGTCCTGAAATTGCAGCAGCGTTCCAGCAATATGCTGGTATTGCCACCCCAGCTCAGACACCCGCTGCCATGCCGTCTTGGGGCTCGAGGCTGGGGACTCAGACCCCTGCAATGCCTGGAGGATGGGCTCCGAAAGATACCGCCGGATCGCGTGCCCCGCCCGTTGTCGCCAGTGGCTGGACCAAAAGGAGAGCAGGAGCAGCCACGCCCCAGCCCCAGATGGCTGCAGAGAGTCTTTCAGGTTACAACACATCAATGGTGACCCCGACGAGGAATCAGTTTGGCTTTACGGACGAGGGTGCCTTCGGTTCAAGCATCCTTGGTGGCATGTCGAGCATTGCGAAAGGCAAGAAAACCATGCTGGCGCCCGAGGAGCAAGGTTCAGCGTGGGAGAGGGCTATGGCGGCGAAAGCAGCCCAGGAACAGGAGCAGCAGGAGTCGCTTTGGGGCAAGCATCTCGGGAAGTCGTCTAGTTCAGAAGTACCGCCAGCCGCGTGGGGAAGGAGATCGGCCATGCCACAGCAGCGAGAGACCGACGCAGCATGGGGTAATCAGGCGTCCATGTTCGCTTCAGAGGATCGACAGCCAATGTGGGGTAAAAAACCAACGCCGCCCGCTGAAGAATCGCACTCAGGTTGGGGAATCAAATCCATGGCCACCGATGAGCGACGGACTGGACCAACATGGGGCAAAAAGGCGGTCAACCAGCCAGAGGAAGTCGACCCGATGCAAGCAGCTTGGAGTAGTCTATCAAAGCCTGCAGGTCCTTCTGGCGATGCCACAACGAGCAAGGCCGGGGCCAAAACACCTCCTGTCCCAGCCAAGGTCGAGAAGACCGCTCCGCCCCTGCCCGCAACAACGTTGTCCAAGAAGCTGGCAAAGAAGCAACGCCAGAACAAGAAAGCAGACGACCCTGATGCCGACCCTGAACCACCCGCCGAGACCGCAGCAGCTGTTGGGGACCAGGACACCCCGTCAGCTATGCAGGACTCCGTCTTCGATACCCCAGAATCCATGTTCAGCTCGACAGTCACCTCTATAGGTCGGATGATCCCTGGCATTGGCCGCAATCGCATGGACTCGTTCGGCGGTTGGGAGTCAGAGGTTGCAGCCACTCCTCGTCAAGCATCCAAAGTGCCTGCTTACTTGATACAAGACTCAACAACGTCAGTCAAGGCAGAGGCCACCCTAGGAGCTGCGCGCAATGGGTTCCATAAGAAGACTGAATCGATGGTATCCACTGCACCTTTGTCACAGGGCACCATCAAGGGTAGCCTGTGGGGTTCGGCAGCTACACCCTCGTCGGCTCAGCGCGGAGCGCCTCTGTGGAATATGTGGGGTGGGGGTGAGTCGAAGAATGCTCAGCCAAATGTGAAGGAACCATCGCCTGAGCGTGATCCATGGGGTTCTGGTGACGTCAACGGGAACGAGGGCGAAGCTGGCGAGAACGAGGCTGAAGAGCAGCAAGGAGGGTTCGGGGGATGGGATGATTCGACAAATGACACTGGAGGCAACGACACCTTTTGGGCATCTGCGGCAACTGGCAATAAATCCACTCCTGCTGTGCCGGCAATGTCTGCTGCTCAACGCATGCGTCTCGGAATGGAAGGGCCTGCGGCAGCTCCAAAACCTGCTATCGTTGCCAAAGCTGCGACTCCTGTGCCTGTCACCACCATGGCCGGAAAGAAGGGGAAGAAGGGGAAGACCGTGATTGGAAAGAAAGCGTTTGTGGAGGAGGTTCAAGATGAAGAGGAGACGACCCGTGGCGAGAGCCTCCCTGTGGACTCGAGAACTATTCTGGAGGACTCGCAGCCCATTCTCGAACCAAAACCCAGCGTACCGTCCAAGCTGTTCGACTCGATCATCGGCTTCACTGATGAAGAAGACGAAGGGGGCGCCTCGCGGGTTGCGCAGTCAGCTCCTGCTGCCAGCGCCGTGGCGGAAGCTCCAGAACCGGAAACAACCAAGGCCAGCGCCTGGGGCGCCAGCTTCAACACGAAAAAGCCAGCTGAACCTGAACCTGTGCAAAAGGAAAAGACTCCGCCGCCGCCTCCACCAGCAGTACCCGCCAAAGCGGCGCCAGCGCCCAGTCAAGCTGGAGGAAAGAAGGGCAAGAAGGGTCGCAAGTAGATGAGTCGCGGTGAAGGTGTTGTCCATTCTGTTCTGAATCTGTGAACACAAGTTTTCGTAGTGCTTTTATGCTCCCATTAGACACTGTTTTACGTACTGTCATCTGTAAATTGTTTAGCGACTGTTGGTTGGATTTTTTTGTATGTATATGTCTGTGTATAGCCAAATCGTTGAAGAGGATGTTCCTGGAGAGTGAAGCTGGCCTCGACATGCAGATATATGCTCCGTCCGATCAGAGCAACGTGTTCAACGCACCGCAGATTGCATTGAATGGTGCGAGCGGTAGATAGAAGAACGCGCGTGAGCAGATAGTCTTTCGCAAGCGTTCAGTAAAGATGCTCTTATCACACCCACAACAGTCAGAAACTCCTTTCCGTGTCTCTTGCCTTGATTTTCTCAAGAAAGACGCAAACATAAAACACAAGCATACAAGCGCATATACCTGGCCTCCATAGCTCCCAAGCGGTGCGATAGGCCGAAGCGTTTGCCACAGCTTAGGCTCGCCGCTTTCGCAGTGAGTAGTATATTTCTGTGCCATCGAACACACGCCGTGCGACAAGGGGTTGTTGGACTGAGCCCGAGTGACTGCAATGAGGCGATAAGATTAGCAACTAGTCATGTTTGATAGCCAGGCACGCGGAGAATTGTTAAAGCCGAGCCTACTCCCGCGCCGAATCCTCCCTAGTCCTTTTAAGATTTGGAGGACAAGTTGCGCATGACGAGACTTGCGTGAGACTAGCGCCTCGTCCGGTTTGCTATGCAGCAGCCAATATGTAGCTCAATATTTCCAAAAAGGGGGCTCTTGCTGTAGTCTCTCGAAGCGCGTTTTGATTTCAGCGGTTATTGATCGGTGCAACCTTTTCTCAGAGTCAAAGTCAAGAAGAAACGAGGTCGAAGACTCGAAGTCGAGTGAAATGTTGAGGAGAAACACGACGCGGCAACGGCCGTATCCTGTGGGAATAAATCTGACATATGGCTTAAGCCTTGCATCCAACGCTGCCAATTACTTCCACCAAAGGCTGTGAACAGTATCTCTTCGCCACCGCAGTGTCCACAAATAAGCCATACAACCCTAAAGCCCAGAAGAATTTTTTAACACAAGTACCCCCTGGGCTGTAGCCATTAATAGAGGGATCCAGACTCGGACACATATGTAGTACTCAAACTATACTCGACATCGGGGACACTGGGCCGGACACCAATACAAGGCTCAAGACACTATACAGTCTGCTGATCATATGGCTACTGGATAGTCCGGTTAAAAGCCATCTTAGTAGCCGACACAGCCTGCAAATCGAAGGAGTGGCGTCCTGCGAAATGCTACAGTTATCAGTGAGCATCGCGCATTAATTACCCATATCCGCAAATTAGACGGGGTGGTGGATAAGCACCAAATGATCATAGCTGTGCTGAGGGTCCCATCTGTCTGTTGTGACCAGAATCTCCCAGAACTAGGGCTGTTATCAATTAGGCGCCCGTGGGGCAGTGATCACGTCATGCCTCAAATCACCGTGATTCGTCCATAAATAGTTGGTGATAAGAAGCCACTTCATCACACACCCATTAATGAGTGTTTGCGTTGTGGTTTGCTTACTTACGCGAATCTTTCAAACGACGCTTAGCGCCTGTGCAGACGGAGAGTAAGTCATCAGAGGGCAGAGACTTTAATGGCCCGCGAACACCTCCGCTGTTCTGACATGATACCTGGAGTCAGCTGGCACAAGTACACCTCTCATCATGAGCTTCTATGATCTATCCAGGGACATTCTCCGAATGTGGGCGAACTTAAATTGAGTACTGGCAGTGTACGTCATGACTCATACGAACGTCGTGTGCCATTGCTTTGGGCTTCCACTACATGAAAATGAATCCTCAAGGGCCGCCTTATATATGGAAAAACGCCCTCGCATTTTGTTACGAGTCGGAGTAAAGACACTTTAGAAGTAGTCGTAATATAAGGGAATAAAAAGTTCATGCACAAGGCGGGCCTTACAACAAAGCGAACAGCTGGGTGAGCATTGCCACTATGTTGACATGGTGCGAAGCGAGAACCATCAATGGACAGCCCCATTAAGAGCCGCGTAGATAAATACACGCATTAGCCGCCTGGATCATCAACCCCTCTTCCTTCAGCCCCTGTTCAACTCCTCACAAAATGAACACGCAAGGTGTCTGCCCAATCGGGTGTGAACACGCAATCCGAAGCGCTTGGCATGGATTCGGACTCGAGGAAGCCCAACACCGCCAGGGAGAAGCTGCACCTGCACCCACTCCTGGTCCCACTCAAGGGCAAAAAGGAGAACCCTCTTCGAGCCTCAGACGCGCCAGACGGCGCTGGGTCACCAAGCTCAAGAGTGTGACTCCTTGTCGGGGTAGACACTGGCCGTCAACCCCAGAGGAAGCAGGCCAGCTCAAGACTCGACTACACTGGGGATCTTCCGACATGTGGTCCGCTGTTGATGACGCTGGGGCTAATCGCGCCCGCAAACCTGCTCATCGAGAGGTGGGTAAATTATCACATCAAAGCATCGTGATTTGGCAGTGAACAAATTCACCTACTAGGGCGAACAACGCGCTGCCCAAGCACCAGCCCCGGAAAGCACAACCCGACGGCGAGAGGCGAGTCAACCCACCCCAGTGCCCCTACAACGCCAGGCAGCGAACCCGCCTGCCTCGGATGACGAAGGGCCCCGAAGCGACAGCGAACCCGTTCTATTCATCCAGCTTCCTTTGGTCTGTCTCCGCCCTCTGCATCAAGGCATAAAATGGGACCTGTTGTACTCGGAACGTGCGCGAAAGTTTGCCGTCAAGAACAGCCTCATACTCTTCAGGGAATTTCAGGCCATGATGTGGGAACGTGTACAACAAGATGCGGACGCGTACCTATCCAAGCCCCCGACCGAGAGGAGCATAATGGAATCCCAGAGGGCGACAGAGGATTTTCATCACCAGCTTGCGAAGAACCTGTACAAGCAGTTCGAGACTGAGATGAAGCGGAAACTGGCAGACATACGGAATGGAGTGCCCGACGATAATGACCTTGTCGACAACCCGGAGGCCGAGGACATCGATTCACCAGATGTCGAAGAGGATCATCAGTCGGGGAAAGTCGATGAGACTGACCGTATTCGGATGTCCTCCAGAAGCAACGAACAGGTATGTCAGTTGCTTCTATGAAGCAAAGAGACCTACTTATCAAGATCAATAGCCCATCTCAGAAGGCCACCGAATGAATAATCGCCAGACGGAGGTATATTCACAATCTTATAGACTCGTTCTTGCCTGACGCTGCCATTCTACCATAGGAACAACAAAGCCGACGATCTGCCCGCCCTCGTACGATGCCACCCTCTGAGCCAGCACGCCGTCCAGACACCGATCAAGAGGCTACAGGGCATTATCCTCCTGGCTCAGCAGACATCCGCCACACAGAGTTGCGGAACCGCCAATCCAGTGTGGAAAGACCTGTCGGTCCGTTCCCGTCAGAGGATTGGAACTCTCGGACACCCCAACCTGGTCCGGCGGCTGCATCGCATAGGCAGGAGCGTGCTGCCAATGCCCCAGTCAACCCAGTGCGGCGCCAGAGAGGGGAGTCCCATCACAGGGCATACGACGACAACGCCTATGGAGTTAGACCTCCTCCTACGCAGTTCTTCGACCCAACATACGAGCCCGCAGGTGATCATCGGCAGCGTCGTCCGAGGAGTGCGAGCGCCTCAGGCGATCCCCGTCCGCAGATGGGTCCTGATGCCGAAGCCACTGGTAGTCGCTACCAGTACCCGAGCTTTCCTCAACAAGGCCGTAATGCATCGGAATTGAATAGTGCGAGAGCTCCCCCTCCGAAAGCACGTCCCGACAGTACGCCCGTCGACCGCCGTGCTCCTCCACGCACCATGGCTGATGGCCCCTCCTATGGTTCAGGGTTTCGTAATCCCACACCCCTGCGATATATGCCTACTACCATGGAAGATACTGTGCCATCAGAGTTTCCAGACGGGTCAGAGACGACAGATTCGGATGCCGCTAACTTGCACTGGCTTGACCAATATTGCAGCGATCAATACATCGCAGACCAATACACAGATGTGGCAAACACATTCAAGGAATCGGAATTAGACCAGGCACTCTCCAAGAAGCTTTCAAAAGCGGAGGAAGGACGTCTTCAGAGCAACAGTAACGCACAACGCAACGCACAAACATCAGCACCAGCTGCTGCTCCGATGCGTCGTTCGGGTGTCGCGCCACAGACTCCCAGAGTGCCGAACATGGCGGTTCCACCGCTCGTTGCCAGTGAGGAGTCTAACACCGACAGCGATTCGGATGCGACAGTCTCCGACCTGACCATACAAAGCGAGTCGGAGAGTGACGAGACACCAACGCAGAGCGCTTACAGTTCGCCATTGGCCAGCGTGCGCATTCCTGAGGCTCTCTCATCCTTCGCTGGACAGAGACCGCGCGCAAACGCCAGTACCGAGGGAAGACAGTCCGCACTAAGAATGACGGCGAGCCGACAAGCAGCAGGCATGGCTATGAAATCAGAGCGCAGGGAGGTGCATTTTGCGGAGGAACCTGCAGTGAGATACTTCAGGGGGTGAAGAAAATATATATCAAAGAGCTGGCGGACTCACGTACTTATCTGTATGTTATACATGTCATGATTATTATGATACCCAATGATGTGCGTACTTTGTACTGTAGTAGCAGACCTCGGAAAGATTGCTGACTTGGGCTCTGTGTGGTCTTATTGACTAACACCTTGGCAAGCCCCTATGAAAGTTGACTCGGAGTCAAGTTCGTCCTTCATCACCTTTTAAATTTCTTCTCCACTAGTGGGTGACTTTCCATAACGCTAACTTGAATACTCAACTTCAAATCTGTTAAGCGAAGTCACTTCGGAGTTTTAAAACAAGTATTCAAGTTAGAGTCCGAACCATAACTGCATTAACGCTTTTCTAACTTGAATATTTATCTTCAGATGCGAGTTCATGCAACCTTGAGGTCATCTCCTCATAATTCTTGCTTCATTCGTTGTGTATTGAGGTCTAAACGCCACATTAATGAGCCAGGGACGTATCTCACTCCTAATGACAAAGAAACTATCGAAAAATCATCGAATCAGCGAAGGATTGCCTCGGGGAAAGCACTTTTTTTGCCGGGAATAGTATACAATACACTTATTTGAAGTAGAAAAGAGCCTTCGACTGATAAACAGACTATGCATACTGATAATGCGTTCAAATGACCTTGAAATGACCGAATGTCAGCACACAAGTACTTCAGCAACGGAGATGGAGTCGAGGAGGATAGGGGAAAGCCAAATAGCCGATCATGTCGCCACAGGGTTTTGTCGCCGCTTGAGAAGAACTGACATCGGCAAGCAATATTCGAGCGTTTCAAGATTTGGAGAGGGGGTCCTGAGGGCCTCTCCAGATTTAAGGTTTAGAAAAGTGATGGAGGACAAGTTATGTCAAATTCAGGAGGCGCTGTCATATGTCGGACAGCGGCACGTCGGCCAAGGACCCTTGATGGTGGCGTTTTGAAGATAGATATTCAAGTTAGCGTTATGGAAAGTCATCCAGTATCCTACGTTCGTTTCAATACACACGGGTTGCCTGTTTTTGGGTTTGGGTGTCAACATGTCACTCGTGAGGTCGCCGGTCCATCTGTTTCCTCAGTCCTTTCTCTCTTGCTTGAATGTTGGCTGCTCCCATCAGTGAGCAGCCACTGCCTTCCAGGTCATTCGAATGTGTGGAGGACTATAGTTCAAACCTATTTACGTGGAAATTGACAGCATTGGAGATCGGCATTATAAAACATTGAAAGGACACTGACAATTGCGCAATGAAGGGTAGTGCTGAAATTATGATCGAGATACTCCAGCTACTACGCCTTTGTATTCTGCTTCCTTGTCCAGTTGAATTGAACTCGAGAAAGCTATATAAAAATTTATGATAGGAGGAAGGGAACTAAAAGAAGAAAATAAGTTGCGCGAGAGACAGACACTGTCAGTCAAGAGGAGAGGATCGACCTGCTCCTTCCTGTGCCCATAGGGTAGGGAAAAAAATGTATAAAAAACAGTGCAACAACTGGGTCATGAAGTAGGCATATTATATGTCCTAGAGCCGTTGTTTGACATTCAATTACTACTGCCGGGTGAGAGTATCGACATCCTTCCATCCCTTTACAAGAGTTCGGCGCAAGCTGGCAAGGCCAGCGGGGACATTGTCGGTAGGATGACGGTACTCGGTCTTGTTCTCCGTGAGCTCCAGCGCGTTGCGACGATCGGCTGGTGCGAAGGGTTGGTTCCTATGAGCGAGTGAGATGCAATTCTTTGATAAGTTGAGTAGATGGGTTCTTACAGGGGGCTGAACACAAAGGATGATGGGTCGGGAGCGGTGTTTGCCGTGATCAAGTGGAGCTCCCGCTGAACCGCAGAGCAGAAGTAATCAAGGTCTAAACGGACGTCAGGACCAAGTCAACGAATCAAAACAGCTCGACTTACCGAGATCATTCAAATCGTAGTTGAAAGGGTTTTCACTGAGCGCATTGCCACCAGGTCAATCAGTGCATCGAAGTAAAAATTATGAATAACTCACATTTCTTGACCGATTTCAAGGAACCCAAGGAGAAGGAACGAGGCAAACGCAGTGCCAGGAATGGTGATCCAACGGAACTGCAGGACGATTTGGAACTGAGGGCAGTTTTAGAACTCCGTTACACAAAAAATCTCATATACAATTGGGCGCACTCACCGGCAGGAAGAAGAGATACAACCTATCAACAGAGAACATAAAAATAAGTTTAAAAAATTCCTGTCCGTTTCAGTCGGGCTATCGACTGACCAGAGTGACATGCGGAGGTGGGCCTGGTACGCGAAAGGCAGCGGCGTGTTGCAGATACGGTCGAGATTGGAAAGAGTATCCTGAAGACTTGTCAAATTCGCAGTAACACCAGTGGCAATAGCAGGCGTCAAGAGTGTGTTCCGCATGCACCCTATTCAAATTGTTAGTGAGCTGTCAGATTGTGGAAGGTAAGAAGTAAAGCGTACAGGCAGTGTAGCTTTTTCGCAGGAGAACAAATATTATATTAGAGGACAAGAATAAATCGACGAAAGGAAGCAGTGCTCACTTGGACAAGACGAGGATGATTTCCAAAGGGACCTGGCTCTCAACGTACTCATTGTAAGCGCGTTTTCTACCACGTCCCTTAGGGCGTGCGGCACCGGTGACCTTGCGGCCAATCCACCTGAACAGCCTCAGAAGCGGGACATAGTCAAGAACGGAGGGGGTGGGTGGCATGCGGGCGGGCTTCAGAGGACGATCAGCACCGGGGTAGGCGGCTGCGATGCCTTTCTCAGCGTCGCGGTCATTCGTCGACTGACTGTCCCGGGCGAGTTCTGTCGGAGGCATATCTGGCTTGCGCGGCGACTCAGGTTCCTCGTGCCACAGAGGAAGGAGTTCAGCTCCTGGGCCACTGTTTCCGTCGGCATACTTTGGCAGGAATGAAAGTAGAGGGTAAAGATCCTCGTAGTAAACACCCTGTTCTCCTCGGAGGAAATGCTTCACAGAGACAGCATACGCAAGGATCTAGTGACAATAGAGGCCGAGTAACCAGATTAATATTATGGTAAACTCAATAATGGGAAGCTACGTAGTACGCACCAAGTTAATCATCGTCTTCTTCTCAATGACATTCTGGAGAGGAGTAGATTCAGCTAGCTTTCCTGTGCGCTCGACTGGGATATGGATCCAAAACTTGGAAGGGCTTTTTAGTCTCGGCGCTTGGCTATGAAAACATGGGATACTCACCTGCTGGGCCAAATTTCTGGAAGAGGTAATGATGTTGGTCCACATTTTCCTTCCGTCTTGGTATCTAGCATCAGGCTCGTAAGCATTCCTCGCAAGGCAAAACGATCATGAAAATCTTTCACCTTTCGTAGGCAGAGGACGTGCGGAAAGAGATAACTAAACCAAGAACTGTACCGAGAACCGTCAAGAGTTGATTCGAAATATTGATGGGGCGGTCAGTGAGCTCCTGGACACAGGCCACCACTGGCAAAGGCATTGGCATTGAGCATTACTAACGTATCAAGGAATGGAAAGACTTACTGGTAGCAATCAGGGTGAAGAAAGCGACCTCAGGCCATATGTCGTTGATAACTGTAGCTTGGAATTTTTTGATTGTCCAGCTCCCCCGGAAGAGAGGATTTGAGGACACCATGCTCGTCGAGAGTTAGGTGCAGGTGAAACGGGAAAGGAGCTGAATGAATGAGCGGCGTGTCTTTGTTAAGACTTTTCAAGGTGCAGACGGACAGCGAGCAGGCACGGGGAATCAAAAGGAGCCTCTTGGCTTTTTGTATGTTTGGGAAAGAAACAAGGGGAGCTTGCCGTTCACTGGGGGTCATAGCGACATTTAGCATCATCGTGTGACAGACGGACGGCATGTGTATTAATGGATCCCCGCTGGAATGACAACCAGAACACTGGAAAACAGTCCATCATTTGCCAAATCATGGTATGCGTGGTGATCTCGAGTTGAAAGTGGCTGCACCGGCCGCAACTTTGCACATATAAGACCCACATTTGATCTAGAAATGTGGATGAATATCCAACGGAAACAGCGCCCGGCACTCGCTTTTCAGCGCCGCGCACATTGTACGCACAGCCTTCTCTGCGTGGAGCCTTGGCGAGTCCTCCAATAAAATTGAACAAATATAGCCTCGAGGCCGAATATGTTTGTTCAGTTTTCTTGGCGCTGACCAGGAGCCTGGTTTTGTCGAGGTTTTGTGGAGTTGACGAGTTCACATGCGAAGACTGCAGGCAAGAGCAAGGCAAGGATTTGGCAATAATTGCCACAGAGTAGAATGTGCAATCTGGCGTTCTTGATGATGCATCCAAAATGACCATCTGTTTCGAGGACATCAGTTGGTCCAATCAATCTTTTGACGAATCGGCCTCAAACGGGCATCAACTGAGTTCTGTGAATTGCCCAGAGGGTGCATTAATCAACAACGAGGCAAATGTTGGTTTCTAATCATTAAGGATTGGAGTCTTATCATTCGAGCTTTCAACGTAGCCGTGCGGTATGTTTCCCGTATGCTTGCCTTAGCTGGTCGAATCGCAAGACACCAGACAAGTTCTGGATGATCACCAGAAGGAAGACAGGTGCGCTGTGTAGATACGCCTCGACCGTGCATGACGGCGTGAACTGCGGGAAGAAACTAATCGCAAGAATTATTCCAATTGGTTTTATCTGCCTGCAGGGATCCCATCGTTACACTCATACTTCGGGTCCTCTGGACCCATTGACACGTGAAGGGTCTCATGGTTGGAAAAAGAAAAAGAGCCTACAACCAATCCAATAAAGACGTTGTATAAGGCTGTCTTTAGGTTATAATTATCCCTGTAATAATTAAGCGCCCATCTTAGATATTAATTATAAGCACGTGGAACAAGCCAAAAAAACAAAAACAAAAAAGGTACCCGTATTATCCTGGTATTATCTATCGGCCTCGCTATACAGACGAACAAAGTCAATAGACTTGCCACTGATAGTAATGATCGTCTTGCCCAATGTTGGTTGATTAACACCTCAACGGCATGGCTTGTGACGAGCGCTTAAAACTCATGCTGGACAGTTGAGAACCAATTTTTAAGGCTCAACGCTGCCTTACGACGTTAGGGGTCTGATTGTCGACTTCCGTTTATCGATGTGATATTCACATAGCATGTATGGGTCGCATTTTGATTTTTCCACACCAGACTGGCACCTCATCACACTTCAGGGTATGCCTCGAAAGGGATTGAACTTGAAGGCCAGGACCCGGATCAGAAGCGTTATCAACGTCGACATGCTGGCCGAACAGTCGCGCCTATCAGTTTCTATCGAAGCTCAGCCAAACTCGAACGTAAAATTTGGCCTGGTAATTTTGAAGATTAGAGCACACGATTACATCTTAATGGGATAGTCTACCTTGTCAGATCCTTCATTTTCCATCAAGGAGACCTACTCCTCCCAAGGCTTGAAGGTTCTGGGATATAAATATTGATGTTATCTAAGAATAACACCCCTGTTCAGACATGTACAGCACGTGTCTGCTTTATCCATTCTGAGCGACCAGCAGATAATAGCCATCTCTCTCTCTCTCTCTTTCCAATTCCCGACCTTTCTGCTCCATTGGCCGCTGGGAGCCTGCCATGTACTCCTCAAATACTGAGGCCAGTCTCACCGCGAGTGCTTCAACAGTGCGATCTATGCATCAGGAAGAGGACCACCACAGCGACCGGGCGGGCATATCTCAGACCCACAGTGATTCCTGGGAAGGCCATGTTCCAGTGAGCTTGACAACCCGTCGATACCTCTCTGAACATGGACGGGAGAGTGCAAGCTCGAGCACTGTAGGGCCCGAATCTAGTCCGCGCATGCACACCCTCGTTCTCCCAGCACCATCGGACAGCCCAGCGATCAGCCCGAGCCCATCGGTCTACAGTGCCTCGGAATCCTCCATCGCCTCGGTGTCTTCCTCGTTTTTCTTCTCGTCTTCGGCGCCTGGCAGTCCAGGACGGTCGCACCCCGGTTCTTATCCCTCTTCCCACCCACATTCAGAAAACGAGCGCGACGAGCACGAGGCGCATCCTGAGGGGTTAATTATCCCCTCCTTATCACTGCCAAATGCACTGAGACGACCTACGCCATACGGACAGACACTGGGCAGCCTCAGGCTTCTCGTTTTAGGTGGCTATGGCGCGGGGAAGAGCTTCTTGACTGGGCTTTTAATGGAGGACAACGAAGACGTCGTCGAAATTGGCACATGGGAAGACTGGTACGGCGGAGGGGAGGGGGTGTACGCGTATGGAAAGGTCTTGAGGGCGTCGACAGACTGGGTGGAACAGCACGACGGGTTTGGGCTGGAGCGCTTCGTGCCCAGCAAGAACGTCGAGATTGTCGAGCTGCCGGGATACTCGCATGACGCAGACGTAAGCGCCTGCTCAAATACGCAACGTGTACATCACTGACGCAAATGCAGGCAAAAGAGTTGATTATTCGCCTCAAAGCCGTGATAGAAACGCCATTTTGCGCCATCCATGACGTGCTCCACCCCGAAACCGATCCCTCAGGGGTTATAGCCAACCTCCTCAACGCCTCCTCATCCCCTCTATACACAGCTCTTGTTTTCCTTTTGCCTTCAGGTACGTTAGCATGACATCCGTAAGTGCGTAGGATACTGATGGACCACCAAGCACCCACACCTGTCGATCGTGAAATCATTCATGGGCTGTCAACGCATATACCGGTTATCGTCCTTCCCAGACTGCAAGGCGCACATAGAGTTCTTCAGAACACCTCCCTGACGTCGGCAAAGCTGTCTCGTTTCCGGCCCGCGACCGCAGTCGCTCTCCGAAATGGCCTCTTTCGCTCCCCGGAGACGGCGAGTCTCCTGCGAAGCGAGGCCGTGGACCGATTCCTGAAATGGAGGGAGGTTGAGCGCGCGGTGGAGGGCATCTGGGAAGGCAGCCGGATGTGGAACCCTTCGTCGAGTGTCCTCCGGCAGCGCGCGCAAAATGCAGCGGCACGGAAGCTCGGGGATAAAGAGTGGGGACGGAAGGGCACACCGGACATGGATAGCAGTCTTGCGGACGACACGATCGTCGGGGAGGCGTGGAGCAAGGCTAAATGGGAGGCAGAGTGGATGGAGGACCACTCGCAAGCCGTTGCGAGGAGGATGCGCCAGGGCACTGTGACGCAGCGTCGGGCCTCTGTGCGTCGTATCTTGGGATCGCACGCAGACTTTGCACCGTCACTGTCAGAGAAAGACGCCCGTGAGGCACCATCCTCGCCTCATGCGCATGCCAGGGACCCCTCGTCATGCGCGCCTTTCGATCCCCTGCATTTGCCATCGTTATTTTCCTTGGCGCTATCGCTTCTGGAGCCCTTGCGTCACAGGGTAGGGGCAACGTTGCAAGGTGCCGCGACCTCCATGGGCGACACTCGTGTGCGGTTTGCCTTACTCGGTGGGTTCTGTGTAGGTATCGGCGTCGGGTTCTGGGCGCGGGTTTTCTGAGTGGCTTATGGAAGCTCCATTCGGTGGCGACCTACTTATCTTTTGGGACTTTTTATATATACATCCACGAGGGCGCGTAGATTGCATTGCCCTGCTGGATTTTACGACTTCATGTGGATATCTTGCACTCTTTGAAGTGTTTTGTATATTATCTTGTACTGTTACATCTTCTCTTGTGTATTATATCTGACGACCATTCATTATGACGATATGACAAACATTCAACTGGGGCCTGCGAGTCGAACACACTGTGCACCGAGATTAGATTGTGGCATGCATGATCATGGGCGCTTATTTGCTTTCCGGAAGGATGACGACAAGATTTTGAATCGAGAATTGTAATCAGCATAAGAGGGATAGGTACACGGACCTACATCGTAAAGGCCATTAGTTAGAGTACATATACCCAGAGAGAATTCGTCAAAGTATATACAAAAATCGACAACCACATATGTTCGCCAGGAATTATATCACAGGAGCGTCTCAAAATCCAATTCTCCAGCGTTGACTCTCAGTGATCTTCCGACAAGAATGAGAAAACATGCTATCCCTAAGCACAACCAGACAATAAGGAAGAAGTCCCGGGCTGTGTGTGTGATTGTAAGCATCAGGGTGGAAAAGACAAGTCGAGAAACTTACAAAAGCCGTATTCCAGGAATCTAGCATCGGTCGTGTAGTAATAAGTGTGCACCCTCCTGCGTCGCCGTACTGCCTTCTCCTTCTCCTTTGGCCTCGACCTACCGCCAACAGCCTCCTCATCCCTCGCCTGTATCCGTCTTGACGAGCCAGACCGATGCGGCGGAGAGATAGGCAACGAGTCGATACCCGGGTCGACCGCCCGCGACTTCTCCCTCTTCCTCTCCGACAGTCCACCGTGCCTCCTTGCATCGGGGAGAATGACCTCCTCGGTAACGTATTCGCTTTCCCTCTCCCACCCTGGGCCAGGCGACGCGGTCGACGCCGACAGCGAGCTCGCAGAGTCGAACCCCAGGGTGCGGTAGGCCTGCGCACCTGCGCCCCTCACGAGGTCGACGAAGGGGTTGGGGCCGGTGGTGTATTGAGATGCTGTTGGTGAGGGTGGCAGTTGTTGTGCTTCTTCTTCTGCCTCGGCGTTCTGGTGCTCCTGGTATTGATGCCACGCGCCTGGGGCAGCGATCGTTGACATTGACGACATCTGCGAGTCGGCGACACTTCGACCCATGGGTGAGGCAGCAAGACTTTGTGGGCTTCCCTGCCCTGCTTCGCTCTGTGCCATTAGCTCCTCTCCGTCGTCCCGTATAGGAGAGGCGGGGGGTGAGGCGCGATTGAAGTTCAGCTCAGACAGAGAAGAGCTTGACGAAAAGCCTGAGTCTGTCATGTTGGTTTAGCGAAGAGCAGGGAGCCAGCAGGTCCAGGGTACACAAGGCGAGGTATAGGGGGTTATGGAAGCCGGCAACGAGGAGAACACATGGGGAGGTGAAGGCAGGGAGAACAAATCACAATGATGTTCATCAGTGACATCAGCTAATTGTTTCCGTTGTTCCCAAAATAAACTGGGGCTGACTCCTTGAAATTTCGAAGCATAGAATTTTACAACATGGTACAGGATACAGTGGATAGTTTTACAAATACAAAAAGTGGTGCTATGTTTGCTGGGACTTCGACCGAGGGTTCAGCTACCAAAAGTGTGAGCAAAGAACTCAGACTCTACGCTGCAGAAAGCACTCACGAATGCCGAATACGCCATGCGAACGTCCCGAATAAACGCGTACAAGTCACGACTTTCGTTGAGGTTGTTCAGATGAGAAGACATAGATGGTAGCAGTGGGGAACATGTAATCACTGTGAAGCGTAAGGGAGTGGCCATAGGCGTAAAACCGCGCTTGCGTACCTCTGAAGAACTCTCCTCCAACGTCAATAACAAAGGTGGCCTCTCGCTCCGGATCGGACGCGTCGAGCTTCGTGAACCTCACCAACAGCTGGTCTTTCTCCACGCCCTCGATCATGAAACCCAATAGATCCTCGCATGCGCTTAGTTCTTCCAGTTGGGATGCGTGTGTTCTTAGCGTGGCCCGTTCCTTGTTCTTTTCTGTAGGCATGTTTGAGTAAATTGAACAGCCTAGAAAACAAGTGGACGCACCTCGCTTGAGATTCTGCGTGACGACGCGATACTGCTCGATATCCGTGTCAACGGACGCGATCTTGTCGCGCAAAGTAGCCAGTTGTCGCTTAAATGCAGCCACGGATAGCTCTGCATCCTTCCTTTCCTCCTTTTCGCGTTCAAGCTCTGCTCAAGTTTGGTCAACGATCTCCTGAGGGCGCGATATACATACTCACGAGCCACAAGTTCGACTTCCCTCAACTTGCACTGGTTTGTCTCCGCTTCTACCGCTTGTGTCCTATCCAACGCTTTCTTTCTTTCCAGCGCCTGGTGCTTCCTCCGTTCCGAGATGGTAGTGATTGCGCGATCCTTGTAGCTTGTAAGTGCTTTGAGGAAGTTTCGCGTCGAGTTCTCGTATGTATGCACCCTTAAGTCAATTGAAGGGTGCTGCTGAGACAGAACAGCCTTCAGATCTATCTGCGGGAGACGAAGGGTAGACGCCATTGGTGTGGATGGTACCAATATGCGTGTTTGCGGTGGTTGAGTTGGTGATTGAAAGGCAAGTTGGTAAACCAATCGCAGGCCGGCCATGAATGGCATACAATTCTCACGACATCGACGCGGTTCGCGGGTGATCATCACCACCATCAACCAGCATCTCGCAATTCCTTCCAGGTTTCTCTCAGGTATGAAATAAACACACGACTTCAGTCTCATCACCTAAACTCTTTCGACCTGACCACTACCACCGGGATGGAGTGGTACTCGCGGTACTTATGCTACTTCCTGGGTGTATGCCTCTTGGGGCTGTACATTCGCCTGAACGACCAGCGCCTCCAAGTGCTTCCCCCAGAGCTCGAAAAACTGTCGCCCAAACGACTATCACTGGAGGATGTGCGCGCCGAGGCCAAGAAACTTGACAGCCAGGAGAGCATTGCCAGTAAGGAGGTTTTGCCGCCTAAAACTGGTCGCAGGTACATCGTTGTTGGTGGAGTGAGTAATGCATTTCGTTGCTGTTCACATATGTAGAGACTTACTCGTAAACAGGGTGGCTTTCTAGGAGGCTGGATCATTACCAAACTTCTGCACCGCGGAGAGCGTTATGACCATATTCGTGTGCTTGATATCCGACCACCGCAGAGTGAAGTCGTTCAGGACGCGTTGCTGAAGGGTTCCCAGTTTCTCCCAGTCGACATCACGAACTACGACTCGCTCGAGGCCGCGTTCACAGCACCTTGGCCCGCTCTGGCAAATGGGGAGCCGGAGTCGGAGATCACCGTCATTCATACAGTCGCCAGCATTCGGTACTACGAACGCCATCTCGCGTTCATGGACAGATCGTCAAAGGTCAACGTGGGTGGAGCCAAGAATGTCGTCAAGGCCTCCATTGCGGCAGGAGCCACCGTCCTTCTCTGCACTTCCTCGGCAGCCGTCGGCGTGCATAATGGCCGCGTTCTTCTTTGGCCCTGGGAGACAGAGCCTCCGATCTTCCGCCAAATCATCAACGACGACGAAAGCCGCCTGCCCAAGCGCCGTGAGGAATTTTTCTCGAACTATCCGTACACAAAAATTCAGGGTGAACGCATCGTCCGCGCGGCAGACAAGACCCCACTTCGCAGCGGCAAGGTTCTACGGACCGGTGCTCTGCGTCCAGGAAATGCCATTTTTGGTCCCCGCGGAGACTTGGTTTGCGACAGTTATACCCAGCGGGGAAAGAACGAGAGCTGGGTGCACCCCGTCCTGTCCTCTTTCACATATGTCGAAAACTGCGCCACGGCCCACCTATGCTACGAAGCGCGTCTCCTGGAACTGCTCAACGGTGGTAAAAATCCTGACATTGGAGGGCAGGCGTTCTGCATCACCGACCCAGGCCCGACGCCTACCTTTGGCGACTTTTACACGATGCTGGAAGCGCTTACAAACGGACAAACACACTTCCCCAAGGTTTCTCCGACCCTAATGCTTTTCATTGCGTACGGGATAGAGACTTATACGCGCGTTCAGCTTGCATTGAGCACGACGCTTGGCAGCTGGGTGTCGTGGGTTGTGCCTCCGATTACGGGGATCATCATTAACTTGCAGCCGCCCCTATTCACCTTGTGCAATATGCATGTCATTGTGGACGACTCTCGGGCGCGACTACCTCCGGAGAAAGGCGGGCTGGGATATACAGGTGCTTGGACAACACTACAAGGCACGTATCAGGCGATGAAGGAACATCATGCACGCCTTGAGCAGCTGGCTGTCAAAGCAGCCTAGTATATACGAGGGAGCCCTCGGTTATCTATGTGCTCATAATATTATACCCAATGACGATACCCTTCATGGACAGTCAAGTAGCACCATCCCCCCTGGTACTGAACAAGTCCATGAAGGTTCTGAGGAGCTTTGAGCAATGAATCCCTGAGTTGATGGGGCAAGGAAAGTGTCCTGGAGGATTTGTGGCTTATCTGACGATACTGTGGCGTCTGGGGTAAGGTCTGGTTCTTGGACAGTCAGAAACCCAATGGCAGGTTTGGCCCCTGGCAAAGCGGGGGGCACCACAAGCGACGCGTCTGAGGGATGGTGAACAAACTGCACCATAGTACCAACGTCCGGGGCGCGGGGTGCATCTAGAGACAGACTACCTCCCCTCGACGAAGGATCACCAGCGGTGATTTTAAATGTCCTAGTAACCTTTTTAATTGTTAAGAGATGTTCAAGTGAATTGTAAAGAACCATACATCACCACTAGGACCGACGACACCCAGCGCAAATTGTTCATTGTCCTTAAACGCAGACCCTGCCGCCTGAGATTCACGTGCGGCACCCAGCCCTGCTGTTTCCAATGCGTCAAGCAAGAGACGCGTCGGGTTCGCGTCATCGAGCGCGTTGATCATGTTCCCTTCTCGACTAGTTATTGTCATCGAGTTAGAGAGTTTCCTGGCGCCTAAGAACTCAGACTTCCACGTCGGAGGTTCTGTCTGGCCCTCGTTTCGTAGGAACGCCAGGCCTATAGCACCATCGCCCAATATCTCCCCATCCATGAACAAGGTGACGCCACGGCCGGTTATAAAGTGCGTTGGAGCTGCTATTAATGTAAGGGAGCTCGCAGTCGCCTGTTTATTGAGGTACTCGGAGAATGTGCTGGTTAAAGCATCTGGGTGAGGGGAGGAGAGCGTTAGGAGGGTTTGTATCCTGCGGGGGCTGGGAGTAGTCAGTACATTCAAGCAGAAGGACTGAAAGCCACTTGCTCGACGCTTCGCAGGGATTTTGGCAGCGCCAATTCCACAGACTGGGCTGAAGACTCTGCTTGGTTCCAGATATCCTCCCAATTCACTGGCCCCTTCCCCACATTCTCCCAATCTACGTTTGCCGATTCATCCTTGCCTACTTCATCCCCTTTCCTAAACGCATGCCACCGTCCAACCTGAGGCTGTTCTCGGCTTGCCAGCGTAGACCGGAAGGGAACACAGGTTGCCGAATCGAATACACCAACAGCGCATGAAAGCAGACTTTCTCGTGAGGCCGACCGGAAAGATGATGCAGAGAAGCTGTCTGTCAGGCACCCTAGAACATGGCCTGAATCCTTTTCTTTGCCCTTTCTTGAGCCGGAATTGAATGTTGTTAGACTGGTAACAGCAGCTTGGAGGTCCTCCGGGCGTGAAAAGTTGGCCGAGAGCGCGAAGAGAATGGTATGGCCGTTTCCTCCGTATTTTGTCGACAGATGGCTGAGTTGGGTGAGCAGTTGGCTCGGAGTTTTGACTAGTATCGTTGAGAGGTGTATAGGAGGCATCTTGTCGGTGCTGTGATAGAGAAAAGCACGAATGCTGAGGAAGGAGGATGCTGTCGCTGGTCGAAGACTTGAACGAAATTATCTGATCGGCAGCCGGCACGACCGTCCCACACTACTTGGGACCAGCTTGGGACTCCAGCAACTCTAACTTCTACCACCACGAAATGTCCTCTTCAATGTCGATAGAGGACTATCCGTCTCTTCTTTGGATAACGTATGGGATCTATTAAACGGGGTGCTTATTTTGCTAACACATTTATTCCATTCATCTTTTAGCATCCCGCCGGTACTGCTCATCTCAGCATACTACGTCCGAAAATGGTACCTCGCCAGGAGACTCAGGCTGTATGGGATAGGCAAGGGCGGTGAGCACCCAGCATACCATTACAATACGCTTATCCTCAACGTTCGTCGTTAACGTCACGAACGCATTCGTCAGCTGAGGGCTTCCAAACCAATGTGCGCAAGGTTCGCGTGACGCCCGAGATTGCGGCGCGTATTCGGCGAGGCGAAGACGTGAGCCCCGCAGAAGTCGAGGCGGCGTCCCGCGCGGCAGACGAGCAGGAGGCACGCGAGGCGAAGGAGGGCAAACCGAAGCCTCCGGTGCTACAGCCGCGTGTATTCGAGGAGCGAGACGACCGCCATTTGATTGGGAAGGACAGCGCGGATGAATCCGCGGGCTCAACGAATGAGTGGCTCCCTGACTCAATCACGAAACCCACCAAAAGGAAGAAGGGCCGGAGGTAGGTGTACCTCGACCATTTGGATTTTTGGTGAGTGACACGGAACGATGCACCGCAATCCGGTACTGATGCTGCTTATTCGCGTCGGAAGAACTGTATATAGATGATACAAATATACTCTGCTACACCAATGGTCACTTTCCGATTGTCATGCTTGAAGTTGCGCCATGATCGCCAACGTCAAGTATCTGTAAATTTCGCGCTCTCCGTGCAGGACGGACCCCCGTAAATCGCACTCTGGGCAGCGGTATGAGTTGGAATTTTTGCTCTCCCCGCTCAATGTTCAGGAAAAAAGCGGAGGTAAGCGTTCAACCGTCAACATCACGGTTTCGAACTGCTCGAAGATTGTTCTGAAACTTTACGACCCCAATCATCGCCAGTGGTCGGTCAACAAGGAATGATTGACACGTTCCGCGATCGTGCGCTGCTAAAATAAAACGAAAATGCTGGCAACTGACTGGCAAACAGAAACCTTGGGTATCCGTGCGTGTATTATTGGTATAACAACATGTCGTAAATGTCTAGTAAGACGGTCATCTATGTATGGGACAGCTTTGCAAACGCGAAAACAAAAAATTCTAATAGTGGGGGTATCATGGGCGAGTTTTGTTGGGGACGAAGACCCACGAGAGCGCAATGAGGACACGGAAGCCGACGGCAACGCCCATGGTGCCTGCTGTGCTGAGCTGGCTCAGGATTGCACGGCCGGCAAAGGCACCCAAGAAGAGAGCGCCAGCTGCAATTAGCCTGTGGTCGCGCGACTTGACCTTCTTGCTAATCTTGAAAAGGCCAGGGTCGGTGGTCAGCTCAACCCAGACGGTGGTGAGCACAACTATAATTCATATTAGTACCAAGGTCTGCAATGCAATCAACCACTACGACGTACTGGTTGTTCCGAACTGGGTGTTGAGACGCTTTCCGACGATACCCTGCAGACCGAGGCTGGCACTCATAAAGGCGAGACCAACGAAGCTGAGAGTGTTGGTCCAGGCAGGGTCGTCACGCTCGTCGGCAATCCCTCGTTGGCCCGCTTTCCAGAAAGCGATGGCGGATGCCATGGTGAGCACGGCCTGGAAGAAGGTACCCCCGATGAGCCAGATGCGCTTGTGGGCGCCAATGCGGTCACCAATGCGGCCTAGGAAAGAACCGAGGTTGAATGATAGGAGGGAAGTCAATGCCTGCTGATCAGCCCTGTGGAAGGTCTGGTCGCGGAACCCGGGAGCGCCTTCAAACAGCCGTGCCAATGCCAACGCCAGCTGGATTGGTCAAGTTTTTAGTATCTAAGCGAGGCCGCTCGTAATGCCCTCAACGCACCTGTGCAAAGTTTCCAGTTTGGAAACCGCACCATACGAAAATGGCAGAGAACGATACAACGTCACTATAGTCTTGTCAGGTTCCGATGTGTGGAAGAAACACCTCGACGTACACGTAGCCCGTCATGAAACAGTATGCAGCGAGCTGCCAGGTGGTTTGTCCTGCATCCACATCTGCTAGGAGATATTGCCAGAGTGAGGAGTTCTCCCTCGATGACGCACTCTCCACATCGCCCTTTGTCAACGGTGCGTCGGTCGTCGATGACGATGCAGTCAGACTCGAGTCCATTGGCATGTGTGTCTTGGTATCAGTAGACATGGCGGGTTATTGGACGCAACCTGAGCAAAAGCTTGATGAGGACCAACACCGTGTTGAGAGGTTATGAGGGTACAGAAAGAAAAGTTGCGCCTTTTTGAGTTGGAATGAGCCTAATCTTGGCAACTTTTTCAAGACGGAATGCCGCTCGGTGATGGGTGCCGAGTCGGCGAATCGGTTTCATTACATTACATCACTTTTCCACCAAGGGAACTGTTTCTCTAACACCGACATCTATGTTCCCATGTAAAGAAACTGTATCTCGGATAGAAGTGTCCTAGAAACTACTCCAAATAGAGGTAAGCAACTTGGCAAGGAAAGTAGAAGGCATTCCTATGCCAGTTTATTGACTAGAAGTTGTATGGTCCGAGTTCATAATGACTATTCGAACGGATCAACGAACTGCGGTCATTGGCCCGCTCAAACAGCGCACCAATTGGGAGAGAATCCCACCGCACATCGAGTGGTGTCTACTTGGCGTACTTGTGGCAAGGTAGTCGGAGCCGTTGTTGAAGAAACGTAAAGCCAGCTGGGAAGTTCATCTACTGGTAATACAATATCCACATCGTAGGCGCCTATACAGTTCTGTATGAAGAGCAACCCAAGAAAACCTTGGAGGCTTGGGGGACACACAAACCCTGCAGGCGAATCTGGTTCAGGGAGTTAGACAATTTCTTGTGGAGTTAGGGCTCGTAGAAGTCAGTGGGGATTTGTCTGCCCGGGGCATTTTCACACTCTTTCCAACGATGCAGCTGCATGTGTCTCCTAATACTGGCAAGAAAAAGACAGAGCACGTCATTGTTAATTATAACCCATGATGCATGAGGAGGCTTTCGAAGTGCGTGCAAAATCAAAATATAGTTATGATCGACGTGGTCACGACATGATGAAAGGGATTTGATTGGTAGATCACCATTCTGGATTCACAGAGGCATGCTTCTTACACGCATGAAACAGGTTTTGACACTGGATTACCTACCTCTTCGCAAACAACATGATCCACATGCTATACAGTGAGTCACCTACAAACGAAGTTTATGTAGTATATCACTAGAATCATCGGCTCATTCAGTAATCCAAAGATCAAGGAACAATGCTCTCTTGCTCTGATTTGTGTTTCTTGTGTCTAGATGGTCTGCAGCGACAGAAAGTTGCAATGGGCGCCTATTTCAAGTTAAGCGAGGCCATCGGTGATTGCCGGGGTCCTCTTATCTGTACATAACCATCATGGAATAGTACTTGGCTGCGATTGTACCGATATTGGCCATTGGAAAGATACTCACAAATCTAACAGACACTGTGGGATCTAATTTTTGTTCAAAATCTGTCACGGCGTTATGTAAAATCAGCTTTTACTCGGGCTCGGGTACTCTCAGAAATTTATCGCCCAAAATGGGATTGGTGTTGCCTAATTGGGCCGGACCAAGGTTATTGTCTACACTAGCCCGTCAATGTAAACACTAGCATCAATCTGATATATTATCGGAACATGTGCACAAACAAGGATCAGTTCTGGCATTGAGAGAGACAATGAAATAGTGCTAGTTGTTTACATTTCCAGCGCAGACCAGCAGCATCGAACGCAATTCACATTATCTACACTGAAGGATATTGAATCGAATATTGTTGAAGTACACTGCATATACCAACGGAGGCAAGCGAAATGTTATAGGAAAGCATGAATTATCCGATTTGAGGGTGCATTGTAATTACTTCTGAAGATTTAGTCCAGGATATATGTTCAGTAAGGAGTCCATTTAGAGTAGCTTTAAATGATGATGTTATATAATTCTATGCTTTCGATCGCTTCTGCATAAGGTCATGCAAGTCGTTAATCATGTGTTGGCGTTCACTATCATATTACATCAAGGTGAGCCTCTTGCAGCTAATGAAGAATCCTAGAACATACCTCAATGACCTGCTCGCTAAATCGGTTTTCAACGAGTCCAGGACTTCTCGGATCATTCTGGAGCGTTGTTGTCGCGTCAATGACGTCTTCTGATGAAATACAGAGCATACGAGGGCGTACGGGTCTTCAGGCTCTGTTCTAGGTGAGCGAGCCATGTCATGTGGGTAGTCCGTTCCCAGTATCGATGACGGCAAGTCTTGAGAGGAAAGAAAGACGGGCTCCTCCAGTGACCGAAGATATTGAACGTCATACCTATAGAAGAGATTGACGTCATGTTAGATTCTGTCACCCCTTGCAATATGAATACATGACTGACTTGATGGAACGGACGTCCGCTACAGCGCCGACGGATACAGAACGCCACATCCGGTCAAGTACATAGCTCAGCCGCCTGCGATTCTTCACCAGGGTTTTCTTTACTCGCGATGATATTGGGGCAGGCCCGCGTTCCAAGAAACGAGTCGTGTGTGCCGCAAAATGAGTGGAGGGTGCGTCAATAGGCTGAGATGCAAAGGAGATGTCGGACCGTGGGCCAACTCCACTTGGGAGCTGAGAGTCTGAGATGGGGAGGGCTGACACCAGCGACAGGAGAAAAAAAGACGTGAGAAGCCAGGCGCGAATGAAAAGCATTGCGCTGGATGATAACCGAACTCTTGGATGAGGAGGGAAAGATAGAAAGCGGATGGAGCGAAGGTGAAAGTTCAGCGAGATTTATGATGAACGGCCGCGCTGCGCTTAGATCTGCGTTCACGATGACGTCGTCCGCGGTCGCTGCATGTAGATGGTATTAAAACAAATCAACAATTGAAACATTGGCGCAAATAGTGACCGAACCACCTTTGATAGATGGTGTCGAGGGAGATAGAATGAAAGAGAGCACAAGTAGGAGCAAGAAGTGAGATGGTTACTTGAACAGGTGAGCGCTTAATACAAACAGTGTCGAATTGATGACTGGCCGGTAAGGGGTCAGCCGCTCGGTCTTAGTTGTGATTAGAACATTTCCGATTCAGACAACAAAGTCAAAGGGATGCCTTGAACCTCTTGGCCATGAGGAATCGAGTAGGTACCACGGCAAGCGGCATCTGATTTGGTACATGTCGCGTCGCGAACGAGTAGAATAGTGTTCTTCGTGAAAAGCGTTGACATATTACGTAGATAGGAACAAGAAAACAAGATAAGAAATCACAGCAACTATCGAGGTTAGCAAAGAAAAACATATTGCATCAACATTGAAGAGAGATGAGTTGCGAGAGATGAGAGCGCTCAATATATTGGAGAAGGGCAAGAGAAGGGCAAGAAATTATATATGTGGCTGTGCCGTACTGATCATTTCTTGCACTGCTTCTTGTGGGTAGCCCAATGGGCTTTTTGGCATGCGGCGTCGCAGTACCTACGATAGAGACATCAGAAATGGGCGCTATCAGGTTCGCGAGAGAGATGATCACCTAGCTTCACCACAGCTACCACCTAAACGTTGTCATCAGTAAACAAAACAAAGGATGATATGGACTCTTTTTAAAGCCATACGCACATTTACGCAAGACGGCAGAGGGAGTACCGCACCAAGTGCATCTATAGAGAGAGACGTCCTTGTAGTCCACCTTTACTCCGTTTTTGTTTGGCCCATTGCACGATATGAAGTCTTCCAGGGTGCCATCTTCCAGCTGCATTTTTGCAAGCCATGTCGCGAGGTCGTCTTCAACATTATCGGGGTTAACGACTGGCGCGTCGTTCTTAAGCTTGGTGTTATCAGACTTTTGGAAGACGGGGCCGAAATCTTTCAATCCAGAGGAATAGTTTTTGATAGCGGAGTCTTGCGCAAGGCGCATATTGGTTTTGGAAGGCGGAGCAGCATAGAGGACACTAAAGTCGTCCGAGTACTTCAACATTTTGAGAATAGGCTATTGGGTGGATGTCAATAAACGAGCAACGCGCATTACTTTACCGTCACGTACCTGTAGTTGATGTAGATCCGGGCTAAGATTCTCGGAAATGACCATATAAAGGATGATGTACCAATAGCAAACGGACTTCATGTTTAGGTTGTCGGGAGGCGCACCGCCGATATACGCCTTTGCGTCTTCGAGGGCGCTCATTAAGAAAGCGATACCTTCTTCCCATTTCTTGTCGCCACTCGGAGGCAGTTCTTGCAGAATTTTGACACCGAGCCAGCCAGCATGCTCCACTGCGCGTTGCATCAACTGATATTTTATGAACGGCGTGAGCAGCTTGCATTTCAGACCCTTCTTTGCTGCGCTGAGTCCTTGAACATGATCCGCTGCCAGCGTTAACGCGTAGTAGAAGTATGACTGCTCTGAGTTTCGCTCTATGGCCCTTTTCGCTAAGACCACCGCGTCTTGAACGCGACGGTTCATGATATGGTGCTTAATGTCGAGGATGTCGGCAAAATCCTGCTCCTCGGGTCTGCCAGCGCCCCTGATAGCAGCAGCACATAGGGGAAGGGCATCCCGCCAACGGCTGAATGGCAACGATGTACCGGCCGTGGATCGTCTCCCCGTACGTGGGTCCTCAGTTTGAAAGTAGCCGTCGCCAATGGCGTACTCAGTCTTGACGATCAGCTTTCCCAGCGTTAATCCGAGCTTGTGCAGATTCTCGTCCCGTAGGCAGTCCATCATGGCATTTTGGTACTCGGACATGCAGGCCATCATCACATAAATCTCCGTGCGTGGTTGCCCGTAGTCCCAGAGGATGTCAATGAGGTGGTCGGGCGTGAGCTGCTGTTGAATGACCGTCATCATTCGTTGCGGGTCCAGCTGCCTCTTGTCTTCTGCTCCTTCCAATTGGTGAAGACGAATGAGGGCGCCTAAGCAGGATGAGCGAGTGGGCCAGTCTTTGCTGCGCAAGCCTGCTACCAGGAAGCCAATAGATGCGGGGTATGCCTTCATGGCCGCGCATGTGTGCATGGAAGACGAGGACACAAGCTCAACCGCATGGTTAATCATGACGCGCGGGTGCGAATGAGGGCGCTTTACCGCCTCCAGCACGGACTTGTAGACAGCAACCATATCAATCTGTTTGAGAACCGCAGAATTACCAGGGCGCAAGTCGCCACCAGCGACGGCGGGCAGAGCATGTGCAAGGTTGGAGACAACAAGCTCTGCCACCTTTTCGTCGTCTGGGAGATCTCGCAAGAGTTTGGCCAGGGCATTTGCATGTTTTGCGATTTCGATGCGCACAGGCGCTCCGCCATGGTGGGTAATGGTGCTCAGCGCTTGAAGGGCAATGTGCCTGGTTTCGTCGATCTGACACAAAGGCATGATTTTGTCCAAGACGCCTGTGTCTTGTCAGTGGTGAGAAAAGGACTTTGGCGTGTCGGTTACCTTTGTCAAACAGTTTGTTACGCAGAATCGCGTCGATGCACATTTTTGCGTAAATTCCAACAATGGCTCCTTGAATTTTTGAATTTCCGGAGTTCCTTTGATAGAAAGAGTCTACCCGACTATATATCGTGTCGAAGTCGGCGTGGACCTTTTTTAACCCACTTCGAGTCGACAGATCTAGGAGAACGTTTAATCAAATGTACAACTGTTGGAAGTTTCTTTACACGTACCTGGCAAATTGAAGCATTCACAAAGAATGTTCACTATAATATCCCAGCTCTCCGCGTTATCGATTTCCGTCACACAAGCACGGTCTGCTTCGCTGGACCCGTTGGAGGCCTGAGATTTAGGACGCGAGGATTTCGCTGCTTTTCCACGCTTGCCTGGACCTGGCATAGCTTTAGTCTTTTGTGTTTCTTGAAATGAACGAGATTGAAGATGGCAGAAGATAGTGTATAGGTCTTATTAGGAGTCGTCCGACAAAGTGAGGTTCTGTTCCAACTTGGTGAAACGACGATTCGACTTCAGTTGAAAGTTCGACCTTTTTGCCCATGTGACTGAATCCGGCATACTACCACGCTCATTAATGAGGTCTAAGAGGGTCTAAGCGCGTAGCCTCGAGCTCTCGTGACCAGGCCCTCTTGCGAGGATGCGCTTCGCGTTCATCAAATCCTCTTTAGAGGGCATGGACACCGGGTAGAATTTTGCAAGTATCGAAGAAATACTGATGAGATATTTGCGGCAGCCTCTGCTGGGAGACAATGGTAGGCAGGCCGCAGCGATGGATGAAGGAGGCTTCAAGCACAGTTAGAACGCCGATTGAAATCCGGCAAATGCCTCAGGACATGTTAGTCAACGCGTCGTGTCTCTTCTTCAGACTTTACTCGACTTCGACGTCGTTTCATCTTCTGGCAACTTTGACGCACACGTTGACTACAAGCAAACTGGACGAGCCGCAACTTATCCTCCGAAACGATTAGAACTTGAAGAGCTGGAGAAGATTCGGCGCGGGAATAGGCTCGGCTCTAACGCAAGCACTTTGCCCGCATGCCTATGCACCATTCAATATGATGTGCAGTGCGTTGGACACATTTCTCTGATTGCACTCAGCATAGATCTGCATGTCAAGGCCAGCTTCACTCTCTCTAGGAGCATGCTCATCAACGATCTGGTTATACACGGACATATACTTACAAAAGATCCAACCAACAGTCGCTAAACAATTCACAGATGACAGCACGTAAAACAGTGTCAAATGGGGGAATAAAAGCACTACGACAACTTGTGTTCACAGAATCAGAACAGAATGGACAACAGCCTCACCGCGACTCTTCTATTTGCGACCCTTCTTGCCCTTCTTTCCTCCGCCACCTATACCCAGTGCTGGCGTCGCTTTGGCGGGAGCTGCTGGCGGAGGCGGAGTCTTTTCCTTTGGCTCAGGTCCAGTTTCAGATGGTGTTTTCGTGTTGAGGCTGACTGTCGAGCTAAACATGGATTCTGGAGTATCGAAGATGGAGTCCTGCATAGCTGACGGAGCGTCCTGGTCCCCAACAGCTGCTGCGGTCTCGGTGGGCGGTTCAGGGTCGGCATCAGGCTCGTCTGCTGCGCCCTCCTTCTTGTTCTGGCGCTGCTTCTTGGCCTGCTTCTTGTACAGTGTTATAGCAGGTGGCGGTGGGGCGATCTGCTCGGGGTTTGTTGAGACTGGAGGTGTTTTGGCCCCGGTCTTACTCGTTGTGGCATCACCGAAAGAACCTGAACGCTTCATAAGACTAGCCCACACTCCTTGCATCAGGTCGACTTCCTCTGGTTGGCTGACCGCCTTTTTGCCCCATGTTGACCCAGTCCGTCGCTCATCAGTAGCCGTGGATTTGATTCCCCAACCTGAGTGTGATTCTTCAGCGGGCGGCGTTGGTTTTTTACCCCACATTGGCTGTCGATCCTCTGAAGCGAACATGGACGCCTGATTACCCCATGCTGCGTCGGTCTCTCGCTGCTGTGGCATGGCCGATCTCCCTCTCCACGCGGGTACCAGTACTTCTGAACTAGACGACTTTTCGAGATGCTTGCCCCAAAGCGACTCCTGCTGCTCTTGATGCTGGGCTGCTTTCGCCGCCATAACCCTCTCCCACACTGAACCTTGCTCCTCGGGCACCAACATAGTTTTCTTGCCTTTCGCAATGGTCGACATGCCACCCAGGATGCTTGAATCGAAGGCGGATGCACCCGCACCCTCGTCCCCAAAGCCAAAGCCAAACTGATTCCTCGTCGGGGTCACCATTGATGTGTTGTAACCTGAAAGACTCTCTGCAGCCATCTGGGGCTGAGGTGTGGTGGCTCCTGGTCTCCTTTTGGTCCAGCCACTGGCGACAACGGGTGTGGCACGCGATCCGGCAGTGCCTTTGGGCACCCATCCTCCAGGCGTTGCAGGGGTCTGAGCCAACAGTGTCGAGCCCCAAGACGGCATGGCAACGGGTGTCTGAGATGGGGTGGCAATACCGGCGTATTGCTGGGACACTACTGTGACTTCAGGATCGTTTTGCAGCTTGTCCACCACACGAGACGCCATATGGGGGTTGGCAAAAGGATTGGTGCGCATCTGGTTGCCTCTGGGTGGAGGTGGGGCCGCTTGCTTCTGAGCTGGCTCAACTTCATCGCTGGATGAGTCGTATTCCCCGAAAGGCGATGGCTTCGTGCTGGCCCGCCCTGATGCCTTGTACCTGGCGGCGTCCGACTCGCGGTGTTTGTGAAGATGAGAGACGCTGGCAGAAGCGCTGGAACCAGCAGTGGCACCTTGCTGCGACCGGTGAACAGCTCTGGCCGCAGCTGAAGAGGATGTCGCTGCGCGAGGCCACTGGGGCTTCCGCTCGAAGATCGCGGCTGTTGCCTCCATTGCTGCTACTTGGAACTCTGATCCTGTTCCGGAGTACGAATGCGATGAGTTATGACCTGGCATGGCGACCGCACCGCGCCCAAGAGGTGGACGCTTCGATGAGGCTTCTGAAAGCATCTGTTGTAGGAGAGCATCCACGTTCTGATTATTCGGGTCACCTGAGATAAGCTGTTCAATGTCAAATTTGGCTTGAACCTCCTCTGGGGCGTTGTCTTCGAGGCTATGCAACCAGATGGGATTCATGGGTACGCTCGGCGTGGGCGGAAGGGTGGTGCCCAAACGATCTGGTTGCCTATGTAGTTCTGACCAGCGGTGAGATCTCTCCCTGTCCACAAGGGCCTTCCGCTCTTCTTCCTTGGTGGCCTGCAGCTGCCACATACCTTTCTGGTGCGCAGCAAGAAGACCAGAGACGAGATGTTTTTCGCCCGCTTTCCTGCTACGATAGACTTTGATCGACAATTGGATTTCTGCGAGTGCGGCAGCTTGATGATACTCTGCGATCTTCTGGAAGCGGGTCTGCATCTTGAACCGCTCGAAATCTTCTTCATCCGTCAGATTGTCCTCTGGGTCATCGACGCTCGGTCCAATATAAGGCGCGCGATTGGCATTGCTCTTGATCCCGCTTGCTCCTCCTGGGGTAACAGCGCTAGATTGTTCCTTCTCTTTCTCCTTCACTTTTTCCTTTTCCTTGGCCTTGGCCTTTTCCTTCGCTTGGGCTGCCTGCTTAGCAGCGGATGTCGATCGGCTGTAGTATGTGAAGTCTTCTTCCTCTGAGTGGAATTCACTGGGATCTACGTAAGTATGGCTGGAAGCGTCTGAGACTTGGGATGCGCGCGTGGAGGCAGAGATGGATGGTGCATGAATAGCAGTGTAGAGTAGAGACGACTGTGTGAGGGGAACATATCTGGTGGGTGGTGCGCCGTAGACCATATCCTCGTCGCTCTCATCTTCGCTACCTAGTAGGTGGAGCACTTGAGTCATCTCGAAGCCTGAGATGTCGACCCATTGTTCGTCCTTCAGACCGGCCTTGAGCAACTTCGCCTGCCATTGGGACCTCAGGCCATCGAAGTACCTTTGCCTTAGGTCTTTCACAAGTTTCGCCTTGGTGGCATCGTGGGTTACCTGGGGAATCCGTGATTGTGTTGCGGTTCTGGAATATTCAGTGTCTGCCTTGGCCTTCAATGCTTCTACTTTGTGCTCCAGGGCGGTCCGCCCTGCAGAGTGCGTCTTGTGAAACCCCTGCCACTCTCTTCTAATGCGGTTGCTTGCGGCTAGCTGCAGAGCCGTGAATGAGGACGTCGGGGCAACACGTTCGAGATTAGGCAGAGGATTTTTCGGAAGCACATTCTGATGCAGCTCTGTGGCTGTAAAGGTAGCCAGTCTCTTCGGAGACAGTATACTGACAGACGAATTGTTGGAATGGGCGTCTGTAATAGTGGGTCTGCATTTCAAATATTCTTGTGTTACTTGAAATTAAATTCATAACGCACCGCCTTTCACAGGGTTATCAGCCACCTGTTTGATGTCAGGGGAGACACGTCGCTCAGCTCGCCAATAAGAACCTAATATGCAAAGCGGTCAGCTTCATACCACTTTCAATGCGTTCAGAAATACGTACAGCTGACATTGGATGGGTCATCAATGCGGCTGAACCTGATCTGAGCCCCATCCCTTTGTCTGAGTTCCTCCAATAAGTTTGCGTCACTGCTGGCGCAGAAGAACAGCATCCCTGGTCGAATTTATTGTTAAATTATGATTACGGTTTGCAGCTGCGATACTAAATCCTGACCTTGATCTTCAACAATTACACTGTTTTCCAGAATCTGATCAACGAACTCACGAGTATTCAAGGTCTATGAGACACACGACAAACCATCAGAATGATTCGTGTATAATGACAAGTTGAAGTGCTCATACATTATCTGATACTGATGGTGCCCAATCATCATCACACGTTATGTATGTCAAAAGTCCTGGGGTCTAGATAGGTTTCAGCAGTCTGTAGCGCAGGTCTCATGCGAGCAAGATAAGTATAACACATACGATGGTTTCTAAAATGTCTAGCAGGATGACAGAGGGATGAAAGGCAGACTGGAGACATATAATCAACGCTTCACCACGTAACTGAGCTGTTGGAAATACCTGATGATAGGAGGAAGAAGATAGATCACTTGTCGATCCCGATGAGGATGGTTTTACAGTAGGTGTACCTTTGCCACGATTTGGTTTCCCAAACGTCGAGCTCGGCATGCCGTACATCACAGTATTTAGCCCAACAGAGTTCCATGTCTTGGAAGCAACTCTAGCATCAATAGTGTTCACGAATAGGCACTGGTTTCTGACAGGGTCAGTGGAGAAACTTTCGACGTTGTCCTGTCCTGATGGACCAGTCTTCACTTCCGCAGAGCCAGTATGGGTCCACCTGTAGGGACACCGACGGGTATCGGCCCACGAACCTTCAACCAAGAATGAGAGTCGCGTATTCTCCCCTTGGCCTGTGTTAAATGCGGTCGCTATCCCAAATCCTGACGATTTTCGGCAACCATAGACCACGCGTAAGTCGCCATTCTCAATGTCATGTCCCAGCGTATGCTTCACAAATCTGTACCACAACACCATATGTTTTTGGACGTATTCCCGCAAGCGAGTTGTCAGTTTCAGCTTCGTTGTGTATATATCCTCTGGGATCATAAGAACCGCTCCTTCGGCACCTGTGGCCTCGAGGATGGTGGTCCTTCGGTCCTCCGCCGTAAATATATATCACGCCATTAAAATCGATTGACTCACGATCTGTCTCTGCCATCGTCCTTTCGAACGATAGATGCATCCGCCAAAAATGACCCCGCATCCCACTCGACAAAGTCCTGAACATCAGCTGGTGTAGGAGCCGGTGTAAACGGGACAAACGCGTCCGGGACACCCACGGCGGCATTAATGGGATGAGTTGCATCATAGAAAATATTAAACAGAAAATCAAAGCCTCCTTCAGGAGTCAGTACGCCTACATCGCCGACGGAAACACCAAGTGTGCGATATGATGGGGGAAGAGACCTATTTGGAGATGGTATCCATAGCGGGTAGCCGCGCTTTTCTGTCAAGAGGTAGTCCACATAGACATCTGGGCTTTCTCTCCGGGGTGTTGGGGAAGGATCGTTTTCCTATCCGTCGTAAGTTATTAGTATGTACGGGAAGTTTGATTGAGGCGCTTACACGGGTTTGAGAGGAGGCGGGAGTGCTCTCACTTGCGATTTGTCTTGCAGGTACTGCTTCGGTGGCTGAAGGAGGGCGATCTACCATGAGCGCTCCGTCTGTGGAAGGAAGAAGCATATGAGATTTAACATCAATTTATGAGGGTTTTGAGGATAGCTGCGCACATTGGTTTATCGTAAAATTGGCATGTTGAATGCTGGTATTCCGTGCGCCGTCAAACATTCCAGGACGGCTTAACACGAGGAAAGCAAGGGAAATCATTATTATACCGAAATCCACCCCCAAATCTAAGTTCTAGGAACTGACTTAGCACTGCGGCTACTCGAAGCGAGAGTAAAAATCCTGCGGACGCTGTCTCGCAGTGAGCTCTGGCGGGGGCGTTCTGTGGTTGTAAGCACCGTTGACATCGTACTTTCGAGGTACTTCTGGTGGCAAAGATGATGGTCCTGATAACGTCGAGATATTGACTTGACGCAAGTTTGTTAAGTGAGAGAGAGACAGAAAGACTAGTAACACTCTGACATTGCTCTGACATTATATGTAGCAGGTCAGTATGTGGCTGTGTACATGTACAGCATAATAATTGTCATTGAAAGGCCTATGGGAACATGAACCAACTCACAGTGAATTGAATGACTTGGCAGCAACCTGGCAGATAGGTAGTGAGCTCGCCAACTGGAACAGTCGACCTTACATGATTTATTGCGCAGGTGCATGAAACTCCAAAACAATGGATACAAGTTGAAGAAGCAATATAGATGTCGTGCATAAATTTTAACTGGCGACAGCTGGAAGTGGAATAAAATAATGTAAAGAAGACGGCAAAGAATTGTACGGAGATATCGTGCTTTTGATTATTTTTTGCACGTAGATTTGTGAAGGGCCCAATGGGCTTTCTGGCATCTTGCATCGCAATAGCTGTAAGGGTGTTTTAGAACCCGGCGTGAATAGGACCAAAAAATTGAGAATTACCGAGTTGCACCGCAACCGCTACCTTTTGGTGGTATTCATGTCAATACAGTTCTCCCTCAATAGTATCGGTCATACTACTCACATTTTCGCAAAGCCGCAGAGGGATTACTGCACCAAGAGCACCTGTACAATATAAGATGGTTGTGGTCTACCTTAGATGGAATTTGAATTTCGCTCGATGGTGGGCTACTCTCGATGGTGCCGTCTTCCTGACGTATAGTCTCGAGCCATGCCGAAAGAGGGTCTCCAACCTGGTAACAGTTGACTGGCCGGGGCCCACTGAACTTGTATTTGTCTAGACTTTCGAAGACGCCTGCAAACTCTTTCACGCCGCTGGCGTAGTGTTGGACAGCGGCCTGCTGAGCAAGGCGGAGGTCCGTTTTGGGCGTCGGAACTCCGAACACCGTGCTGAACTCGTCCGCACGTTTCAGCTTCTCAAGTATGGGCTACGATAATAGAGTAAGTCGCGCATCTCCGGAAGACGGGAGCACGTACCTTCAATTCCCGCAGATCGGGACTGAGGCTCTCCGCAGTAAGCATTGTCAGGAGGACAAGCCAATAACCGACGTTTTTCATGTATCGATTGTCAGGCGGAGCACTGTCATAAAAGGCTTTGGCATCCTCGACAGCGCTGTTCAAGTAGGCGATACCTTCCTCCCATCTTTTGCTCCCGATTTCCGGCAGCCTATGTAAAATCTCAATGCCCATATCCCCCGCGTGTCTAACTGCACGCCACATCATTTGGTGTTTGATAAACGGAGTGATCTGTCCGCATTTCAGGCCTTGTTTTGCAGCTCGGAGTCCGTCCACATTTTCGTCCGACAGTGAGAGCGCGTAGTAGAAGTAAGCCTGATCAGGGTTCCGTTTGATGCCCGTCTGGGCAATGGAACAAGCATCGTCGTTACGACGATTTACGAGGTGATGCTTGATGTCAAGTATGTCGGCATAGTCCAGCTCCTCGTGTTTGCCAGCCTGTCTAATGGCACGAGCGCAGTGAGGAAGTGAGTCGGCCCAACGCGCAAAGGGTAGACCAGTGTCTATCTGGATCGGTCCGCCTGTCGCAGGGTCCTTAGCTTCAAAGTATCCGTCAACGATCCCAAATTCGGTCTGAACGATTAACTTTGCCAGGGTGAGGCCGAGCTTGTGGAGGTCTTTGTCTCGCAGACTCTCACCCATCGCATTCTGGAAGTCGCGCATGCAGGTGAGGGTTAGCATCATTTCCGAGCGGTCCATCCCGTAGTCCCCGAGAACGCTGATGAGGTGCGGGGGTATCCCCCGTCTGACAGCCTTGATGAGATCCTCTGGTTCGAATCGACTGACTTCGTCCTCCGCCTCGAGACAATAAAGGCGGGTCAGGATTTCGAAGCAAAGGCTGCGCGTGACCCAGTCTTTACTTCGAAAGCCAGCAACTAGGAAGCCAATGGACTGAGGACACGCCTTTATGGGCGAGGAAGTGTGCACAGCTGAAAAAGATAGAAGTTCGAGGACATGGTCGATCATCATGCCAGGGCGCGAGTGAGGACGCTTGATGGTCTCGAAAACCGAAGTGAAGAGCAGTGTCATGTAGATTTGTTGGAGGACAGGCTTATTGGCGGGAAATATGTCGCCATTCGCGACAGCACTGACGGAGTGCGCAAGAATGAGGATAACGAGTTCTGCCACGGTTTCATCGCCGGGATGGTCTCGCAAAAGTATGACCAGCACATTGGCCTGTTTCGCGATTTCAACGCGAGCAAAGTAACCCGCATGATGTGTGATGGTGCTCAGTGCACGAAGGGCCAAGTTCCGTGTTTCGTCAATATGGCAAAGAGGCATAACCCTCTTCAATATTCCTGTATTTGGTCAGCCAGGAGATTGGGTCCCGTCATTCGAAACATCCACCTTTTTCGAAAAGTTTGTCACGCAGGATCGTGTCCACACACATCTTCGCATAGATGAGGACGATAGCTCCTCGAATTTTGAGATTGTCCATATTGCCTTCGTATAGCTTATCCATATCGGCATAGACTTTATTGAAGTTTGAATGGACTTTTTTCAGCCCACTGCGCGTTGTCAGATCTAATTGCCGGTCAATTACAACATGAAAGTCAGTGTTAGGGCGAAATTTTACCAGGTAAGTCAAAGGAATCACGTAGGACGGTTACAATAGCGTCCCATCCCTCTGCGTTGTCGAATCCTGCTTTCATAGACCTGTCATTATCCTGATCAGATGTGTTTGACCGCTTCGCCTTGGCCTTGGCCTTTCGTCGACTCCCTGTAGCTGGGCCCAGCATTCTTGCTTCAAATTGGCGTAGGGAGAGTAAGGTATTCCAGCAGTCAGTGAGGGAGATGTGTTGAAGAAGATTACAATGTTGAACGTTGAACGATTGTCGGCACTTGAGAGCTGAACAAAAGAGGAAACGGTCTCCGGATTTGTTTTCGCCCAAGTGTCCCCGCCGGCGAAGCCCCTAAACGTCAGGCACGTGATTAATAAATATGGAAGGCTATGGTCAGGTCCTTGAGTTTCATTGACTCTTGAGACGATAAATGCCCGAGATAGAGGCGGTAACATGTCCCAGTGACAGACCCTTGGTACAAAATACAATTACCTCTCTTCTACGCATATGTTTAGTCTTTGCAAACAATTTGCAAAATTCCTCACATTTCCGAGTCGCGTCGCACCACCGGCCCGGTATGAGGTCAACAAAGACAAATAACGCGTCGCGTTGATCACCATTGCAAGGCAATTCCAGGGTTTACATGTACTTAGTCTTCAACCACTTCCTGCATCCCCTTACGAGGTCAAATGAACGCATTCAGAGTCCAAAGAACATACAGCGCGAAGTCTCGGCGCAGTCTCGCCCTTCCGTCATCTCCGCCGTCAACCCTTCACTCCAGTCCACCCCCGACTCCCAAAGTCGAACGGCTCAGCAAGCGTATTTTCCAAGAAGAGAACGAGAATGTACAGCCCCTTTTTCAGCCCCGAAAGCGTACAAAGCTGGCCCCCAGCGCCAGTACCTCAAAACCCCCGCCAAAGAATAGTAAACCAAAAGGCAGGCAACAGAAAACCCTGACGCAGCTTCATTTCAATATCGACCAATCTATCCTACGCACATGTTCTCTCTGCGATCTATCGTATACTAAAGGCGCACCGGATGACGAGGCGTTGCACAAGACACATTGTGCAAGTGTGAGGCAGGGCCTCGAGTGGGGGAGGGAAGAGGAGAAGGAGAGGCTGAAAGGGACTGTCGTCGAGATCGCGTCGGCAGTGGCGCTGCGAGGCAGCAAGAAGAAGGGCCGCATTCTGTGCATACCTGCGGATGTCACTGGGCGCATAGGGGTCAAGGTGAGTATTTTTTTCTTTTCTCAATGGTTCGTTACTCACTTTTTGCCCAGATTACCACACTGTTGCACACAATAAACTTGTCCCTGTCAGCACCCGCTTTGCCCGCGCCGGTGCTGCAGTGCTCAAAGGTCTATGTCTTCTTGCTCCCGCATGAGACCGTGAGCCACCGGGAGCGCATTGTGGGATGTGTCGTTGCGCAGCGTATCAGCACGGCGATGGCCGTAGTCCCCGCCCCAGCATCCGACACAGACGCAACGCCGTCAGCAACCACTGTAGCACCCGTCGTGGTAGACAGCGAGACAAATCTCTTCTGTGACCCCGCACAACTTCCGACGCCCATGGGTATCCCGCGTCTCTTCGTCTCGTCTGCCCACCGTAGACTCGGCATCGCGCAGGCCCTTCTTAATGCAGCTGCGGAAACATTTATTCACGGATGCCCTTTAGACCCACTCAAAGGCCAGATCGCGTTCTCGCAGCCAACTGGGATGGGTCAGGCTGTTATGAAGAAGTGGGGGAAGGGTAATATCCGGGTATTCGAAGAGTGAATGTTGCTGTCGATTTTAGCAAGTGTATTTCTCATATGTATTCGATCTTCACGCACAGTTTTCAAGTACTTGTCTTTCCTTGTAGTTCTCCATGTGCGGGTGCATGGTACGCCAGCATGCGACGCACGAACGTGTATTTTAGAACCTTATGCATAATCATATCCTGCTATCTGCCTTACTACAACCTACAGGCTGATTCAGATTTTATAGGACGAAGCCGGAAACTGTTCCCAATTTTTGATTACGTGGAAATAGACGCAGCCGCTTGTTGCTGTCGATCTGCCCGTAGCGCTTCTGACATCCAATATTAATTCGGCAGTGCGCCTACCGAAGCTTGGTGGTGAGTCAGTTCTTCAGGTCATTTACAACGCAATTTTATAAATAGCGCCAAAACTCTCAAGACTGCCGCTGGTGTGGGTACGGTGGAATATTAATAATTGCTACAGATGCAGGAACCTCCTGACAGGTTTTCTCTGAAGTGAGTTCCTCGTAGTTTCCTTGTTCTGGTGAGGTCGACGACGAGGGAGCGAGTCACCGTCAGCGCCGAGCGGGCGCATGGCGACGCGCCGCCGCGCGCACCATATGAAATTGCACCAGCGCGTCGTGTGGGGCTTTCAATCAAGTATTTTGATACGCGGGCGAGACCACGCCTTCTTTAATTTCTCATGTACGTTGTACCGGCAATTGATGAGATGACCTTTTGGGCCGTACTGCCTTACTGTGACGAGTGAGCCAAATGATGAGAAGGAAGAGAGATCTTTTCTTTCTTCTTCTTTCTCCCTTCTTTCGTTGTACCACTCCAGGTGGCGGTCTCAGTCCCCCTCCTTTCACCTTTCCAGGCGCTCTGTAGGGGCCAACGGCGCGAGACGACACGCTTGATTAGACGCTCCGACTTGGCTCCCACCACTGAATTTCGACTGCGACTCCTAGTTTGAAGAGCAGGCACGTTGAAGGTGCCTAGGTGGATAGGGTGACGAAGGACCCATGAATTTTGGCGTCAAGCTCGCATGGTTTATACTATCCCTCACAGGTGAGAATGTGTCGTTCCAGCGTCATCGAAACTCTAACATCGTTCCTGCACCAGGGCTCTTGACCTGTGCGGTGGTCTTGACCGCGTTTAGCCGCACCACAGGCATGAGATGGGGTCCCGTCCTTTACTGTGTAGGGAATGTGTTACTGCAGGGCTCATTCTGTTTAGGTGAGCTATTCGTTTATTAGGCGCTCGTAGTGCCGGAACTCATTTAATTTATCATTGGCAGGAATGATCTACAGAATGGATCCGTTCCGAATGCCCAAATCGTTTTGTGTAGGCAAGTTGGCAGCTGCTGGTCTGCGCCCAATTCTTGCGTACTGACTGCTCAATACTAGCCCAGACGGTTCTCATCTCGCTGGGAGGGTTCATTATAGCAGGTGTGGCAATGGCCTTCACAGTGGCGAGTTATGTCACCTCGATGAAGCCAAAGACATGGGGCGATAGCTACATACGGTATGCCCCCAGTTTCGCCAGCATGTTAGTCCGGATGTTTACGGTTCTCCGACATTGCTAGCCTTATGCCATGGAAGCCCATGTACTGGGGTTTCATCGTCGCTCTCCCCGTCTGCGCGTCAATTGCACACCTGATCGTCATCCTTAAGCTGGACTCTGCCCAGCCATCCGACGACATGCACTGCGACTCCACCCACCCGGAATGGTGAGCTCCCAGTGCACATGCATAAATGACAATGCCACTCACCCACTTTAAATCCTAATTTTATGTCCTCCGACGCGCCCAGGGTCCGGTTCTTTGGCTACGCAGGGATCCCCTTCGTCATCGCCTGGCCATGCCTGTACCTCTCGCTGAAGAGCGTGCTTCGTATCCGGCAGACCCACCTGCACATCCAGCGCGCCAGGCCCGAGAATGGGTCTCAGACGCTGAACGACCTTGTACCGCGCGTGCTGCGCAAAGCCCACTCTAGCTCCTTGGCTGCGTCTAGCGGTTTCGCGGAAACTGGCCCGCGCGCCGCAGTGAAGAGAGAGTCCACGACACCGAGCCTGGTGCGCCCACAGTCGGGAACGGAGGCGTCGTTTCAGGTCACTGTGCCGCCTTTTGTGTCATCGCCGGTCAATGGTCCCCTCGGCAATACAGCAGTGTTGCCCAGCAGAGATCCTCTCGGCGCAGATAACGACCTTGATGATGCCAGCTCGAGGGTGTCTCTAACGTTCCCGACATTTTGTAACCCGAATAATAGTAATTACGGCTTGCCAGCATTGGCAAAGGACTCATCCACTCGCACTGTTAAGGTCCCCGAATCAGAAGAGGTTGAAGACGCACGAGAAAGCGGGTCCCATTACGACGATGCCTGGGATGAAGATAAATTGGAGCTCAGGTCCATTTCCGAAACCATGCGAGAAGACGACGCCATGGACAATCTACATACCCACCGACCTTCAGCACTCCCCGGCAAGGCCAGATCACGACGCCCCATTCCTATCCTAAAGCCTGCTTTATGGCAGATAATCTTATTTCAAATGTAAGTGTCATCCTGTTTACCTGGTACGACTCTAATTCGAGTAATGGATTGTAGAGCCTTCATGGTCGTCCAAATATTAGCATGTATATCCACTATAATCGATGTTGCAACGTCGAGATCGACACCTACATCTATGGGAACGCAGCACTTCGCGTTGTTGTTAGCCGGGTGGGGGCCTGTGGTTGTATTTGGTACGTATATAGGTCCCATACGCATTTTTGGTGCAGAGATGCTGATTTTGAATCAGGCCACTTACCAGTCGTACGACGAAATCTGAAGTTTTGGCGGCCAGTGGTGACATGAGTAATTTATCTAGGATTTGTACACTTGAAGATGATGGGATATACACTGTATCGATAGCTTGATATGTATGCAATGCGGATCCGTTGAGGGATACGAAAAGAGAATGAGAGAGGCGGCGTCGGCCGCGATCTACAATCCACGCCGCGTAACAAAGTTGTTCAGGTCGTCTTTGGTAGCGACTGCTAATACAAATTTCCGGCCCTGGTCCGTCACTGTCGGTCAACACAGAACATTAGAATGATCCTGACAGATATCCGAAGTGACTGCTCACCGAGCGCGAATAGATTCTTTGAGAGAAATTCTTCCAGCTCTGCCAATGGAGAGAGTGGGCTAATTATCGTGTATGGTTCTGAAGACGTGCGCTTGAATTTGGTCATGTACTGATGCACCTTGTCGTCCTTTACATCATGTCAGAGACGTCTTATGAAACTTGACTGGATGCGGCGTACTGGGTTGGCCTCCCCGGCTTCCCATTGTGTCTTAAGCTTAGCCACATCGACATAGCCCAACGGCCGCCTGTTACGGTTCAGCACTCTGGATATAGAAGGATGAGCTTTGGTACACCAGGGTGATTCATTCCAGGACGCACGGAATATGAGAAAAGTCGCGCTCGTAGGCTAGCTCAATGGCTCTTGCAATAGCCTCACTTGAAGAAACTGAGAAAGCTGGGGGTAGTTGTAGGTCCTGATGATGGTAATGGTGAATTGTATACTGGAATTAGGCCTATGATCACTGAGCTAGGACTGCCTTGTGCGTACCTCGACAACTGCACCTCTGTACTTGTCCGGTGGAGGCAGCGTTGGGGCTACGGATGCTGTTGCTGTTGCTGTTGCCATCCTGTGACTTTCTATACCAGAGCGTCGCTTTCGAGATGTGGTTGGTCCCGATGATGGTGGAGGTACTTCAAGTTGCACAAGAATTGCAGATCGTTCGATATACCTGAGCGACTTGGGTTAGGGTTACGCATAGGTGCAGTACACCTAAATATAGCCTGCTCCAGCTTGGTCAAGGGGAGGAGGAGGAGGAGGAGGAGGAGGAGGATTTTGTTACCGGCCCCCCAATCTGAGTCAACGGCCCGCAAGCATCAGGCGTGCCATAGCTACGTACTATGTAGCATAATAGATAGGCTTTACCACAGGGGGAGGTTGAGTGTACCCTAGATGCTATTCAAAACACAAATAATTAGCGCTGGGGATTGGCTGGGGACTCGGGAGAGTGCATGATCTTAGTGCTAACATGGTTTCCACTGCGTAACGTCTAGCTCTTCTCCCTCCTTATGATACATAAGCTTGCTATTATACAACCTACTCTTTTTCATGCCCTTTTCAACCAAAGGCAAGCCCTTATCAAGTTGGATGCAACGAATCAATGCATGCTTCAGTGTGACGGCTACGTGACAATCTGTGATGTGTGACCGGGAAGTGGACAAGGATTTGCGCCACATGTGGAAGAAGCGGTCGGCTAATTATCCGGAAATTGTTTAAAGCTGGTTTGAAGTCCATGGCCAGTGGATAGCGCCAAAAATTCTTGAAATATGTTCTGCGCATCTACAGGCATGCTTCAAATTTGACGGGTCACAAAACCTGCACGGAACAACTTGAAGACGGTGAAATCGAGTGCAACATATACTATTCAAGGGGAGAAAATGAATACATTTCTGCCTGGTACAATCGACATACAAAGATGGGAAGTAGTTTTTTAGTATCGATATCGTGATGCACTTACTCGTGGCTCCATCATTTCATTCACTGACACTGCGATGCGCATTTAGTTATGTCCGGCTGCTTCCTGGGCCACATAACCGGCTTCCAGCTCCTTGATCTCGTCTTTGGTCAGCTCGATGTTAATGGCACCTAATCCAGGAGCCATTAGCCATTAGCCATAGTCCTTCTTAAGGTCATAAAAGCATAAATATACTTACCCAACGAGTCATAAAGGTTCTTGAGCGAAGTTGTGCCAATAATCGGCGCAGTGACCCCTAAAGGAAAAGAAAAAAAGTGAGTACAACAAGCTCTATTAGATGGCAAGTCAGCTTGCCTTCTTTGGATAGCATCCACGCCAGCGAGATTTGCGCCATACTAGCGTTTCTGTTCTTTGCAATCTTCTCAACGCTAAAGGGGGAGCAAGGTCCAAAAATGACATTCAACGACTGTCTTTCAGTGAGGCGGTGTGTAAACTCACGCGTTGATAACGGGTTCCATGCCTTTGTTGGTGTATATGCTGATGAAGCTATAATGCAGGAAGCATTAAAGAGGGGTAGAAAAAAACGCTGAGCGTACATACACGTCAGTCTTGCTGCGTGTGCTGTCCTTCTGCGCGTCAAATGGACGAGAAAGAAGGCCACGGGCAAGAGGCGACCATGGAATAGACCCAACGCCAAGTAACTAAAAAGAGTACAGACCGCATCAATAAGCCGAGCCTCTAGTTTCAAATTAGTTGGCATTTGTTCGCTTACCTTCAAGGTGGGGTACATCTCTCTCTCTTCCTCGCGATAAATCAAGTTATAATGATTTTGCATGGAGATAAAGGGCGTCAGATTGTTGTTGATCGCGTAGTCTATGGGTCCGACAATATTCACGTCAGTGAACGTATTAATGAGTAAAACCATTTTCTTACTTTGCATGGCATGGACTTATGATAAGGATTACATCAGAATTTCGTCGACCAAAAAGACTTTCCGATGCTCACATTGCCAGGCCCAGCAAGAAGACATGCCAACGTAGCGAACATAACCGGCTTTGACAATATCGTGGAGTGCATGCATCTAGTAGCCGCTTGAGAAGACAAGGTGAAATTGGCAGAATACGTGTATACACACCGTCTCTGCAATCGGCGTATCAGGGTCAAATCGGTGGCCTTCAAAGAATTGGTGAAACATCAAAGCAAGGAAATCTAGTTATCTTACATTGCAACACATCAACATAATCAAGTTGCAAACGCTCCAGACTTAGTTTGATGGATTCGAAGATATGCTATGCAACGCGATAGTCCTCATTAATATGTCACAGAATTGTTAAAAACACGACATTAACCCACTTTGCGGCTCAATCCATGTCTATTGGCATACCCTAGAGTGTCGGGGTCACCGAAAACGAATTTCTCGGCAGGAGTTTTGGGAGTGGCGAACCAAAGCTATTCAGATATGGATAAGTGAGCGGGCCGAGCTCCAAGAGTCAGAGGACGGGATACACACCTTGGTCATGACGACAATGCCATCGCGGGGGAGGTTGTGCTCTTTGATCGCCTTGCCGAGCACAACCTCGGACATGCCGTTGGAGTAGACGTTGGCTGTGTCGAACGTATTAATTCCAGCGTCGTAACTGGTGTATTTTTTACTCAATACAGGTGTAGAATTGTCAAAGGACGCAATCTGACTTACGCAGCCTTGATATGCTTGATGGACTCCTCCTCGCCAAGCACCCAGTCGTCCCACTCAGGCGAGCCGTACGACATACATCCTAAGATGATTCTGGAAACCTTGAGGCCCGATTTTCCTAGACGGACTGGTAGATTCATAAATTATCAGTCTGGATACACCATGCACGCTGTGGCTCGCACCGTAGGTCATTGGGGTTTTCTGCTGTTCGTTGGTGGTGGCCATTGATGATACCGATTGTAGCGGCGATTCTGGGCACTAGAGATGAGTAGGTGTTTAGGATGGGTTCCCTTTGCTCTTCAAGAGCCCTCTTTTATATCCACAAGATAATGGCCAAACATTTCGGCGATGTACATGGCGTGGATGTTCGGCAAGGTGTGGCTCGCCCCTATGTATTCATACGTGTGCCCCATTCGCAGTTATGTCTGTACCGGTCGTGCACGGCCATCTCCAGCAAGCTTCTTCCTACATACTGTGCAGGATTCTGTTTACGATATTCGGCGAGTGAGTACCTGCGCTCAGTGAGTCAGATCCTGCATTACTCGCATGCCAATTTTGGCATGCCGAAAGCACGCGCACACCCTGACCACATTTGGAACACACGGACCACCACCACCACCTCATTGCTTGATACCTTCAACCTAGAGTATTGGCGTGTCACTTACTCGGTATAACGTCTCTCAACATGGCTGAGCCTCGGCCAATCCGTCGCCTGAACGAGAAAGTCATCAACCAAATCGCGGCCGGAGAAGTGTGAAGTTGGTCATTATGTGTATTAAACCAACTAATACTTGCAAAGATTATCCACCGGCCAGCATCCGCCCTCAAAGAACTGATTGAAAATAGCCTCGATGCCGGCTCTACTTCAATTCGCGTGACCGTGAAAGACGGAGGGATGAAGTTGCTCCAGATCCAGGACAATGGCTGCGGCATTCGCGTGAGTCGAACACGAGGAACGTATCACCGACGCGTCTAACAGCAAGTGTAGAAGGGCGATATGCCCATCCTGGCGGAACGGTTTACTACGTCGAAGCTGTCGACGTACTCCGACTTGAAACGTATCACGACATATGGGTTCAGAGGCGAAGCGCTAGCTTCCATGTCGCATGTTGCACACCTGTCGGTGGTGACCAAAACAAAGGAAGATTCGTGCGCTTGGAAGTGCGACGCTCTTTCTCGAACCAAGAGTCTAGCTAATAAACCCTCAGGGCTTCTTACTCAGACGGGGCGCTCGTGGATCCCAAGACCGGAAAGGCTTCAGAACCTCGACCATCTGCTGGAAACGACGGTACCACGATAACGGTACACGCTCATTTTTGACTTGTTGATGTTTGCTTGACTGCGTACCAGATCGAAGACCTGTTTTACAACACACCTACGCGTCTGTCAGCACTACGAAGCACATCGGAGGAGTATTCGCGCATTCTTGACGTCATTATGAAATATGCAATTCACAACCCGTCTGTTGCCTTCACCTGCAGAAAGGTGCGCCTCTTCCACGCGTTTAAGAGGAAATGCTGACCCACGCCAGGCAGGAGCGCCGTCGCCTGACCTCTCGACTCCCTCTTCATCGGACACTGCAGGCGCGATTCGCCTTCTGTACGGACATTCCATCGCAAAGGATCTTATTCAACAGAAGGTGTCGCCCTCAGGCGATAATAATGATGATGATGACATGGATATCGACGACGAGGAGCAAAAACACCCCAACTTGTGGACTGCAGATGTCCTGTTCACCAATGCTAATTACCAAGCGAAGAAAACTGTGTTTCTGCTCTTCATCAACCGTGCGTCACACTTCCCGCGCCTTGCTCTCGTTTACTGATTGGAATACTAGACCGCCTGGTGGAGTCTGCGCGTATGAAGAAAGCATTTGAGGTGGTGTATACCAGCATCCTGCCGAAGGGGACGTCGCCGTTTATTTATCTGAGGTATGCCCTTTCTCATTTATCATTGTTGAAAAACCTGACAAAATTCAGCCTCCAAATTGACCCTCGCTCTGTCGACGTGAACGTCCATCCCACCAAGCGGGAGGTTCACTTCCTGCGCGAAGAGGAGATCACGGAGAAGATTGCAGACGCGATACAAGAGGGTCTGGCAAAGCAGAGCCATTCACGGACGTTTGAATATCAGGTACGTCTTCCTCCTGTATGAGTGGCCGTCTTCTTAAAAGCGTGCAGACACTGCTCACGGGAGGCATTCTGGATGATGAAGCGGGTCCTTCGACGAAAAAGCGCCCACGGAAAGACAGAGATGGATCGGATGAAGAACAGGCAGACGGTGATAGTGCGAATGTCGCTTCGGCATCTAGTAAGATCCCGTTGTACACCTAGACGCTATATTCTAACATGATTGTAGCCTCAGAGCAGAAGAAGAAAGTGTATTCGCACTACAAGGTCCGGACATCAAACCAGGACAGAACTCTGGACTCGATGTTCCCAGTAGTCAATCAAGCGACGCGACCGGAGCGCACATCATCTACGGCGCAACCATCGAGTGCACAACAATCTACCGCAGCTCAACCAAAGGCCAAAGAAATCAAAGAGTCCGAATGCTTCTTAACGTCAGTGAAAGAACTGAGGCAGAATCTGCTGAAAGGGAAACATAAGCGTAGGTCTGCGACCTGTCGTTACGAAGAGCGATTGACCTGATTCTTGACACAGAGCTGAGCGAGATCATTGAGAAACACACCTTCATTGGTATTGTCGACCTTGAACGATGTTTGTCCGTAATTCAGTACTCGACGAAGTTGTACCTTGTCAACCACGATGCGCTAGCGTAAGTCGATCATATTCCACCTGACATGGCTTGTCTTGAGTTTCTCGTTGCAGGGAGGAACTATTCTATCAACTCGGACTGCGCCAATTCGGTGATTATAGTCGAATGAAGCTAGACCCGCCGCCTTCATTGCGGGACATGATAGAAATTGCCGTCGACGCTGAGGAAGCTGAAGGGAAACTGACGGGCACCAAGCTTTCCAAAAGTGAAATTGTCGATGTGAGTTCTGTAAATTTTATCCCAAAGATCTGATATAACTCTTGAACCTTCAGCGCATTGTTGATGTTATCATGGACCGGCGCGAGATGCTGACTGATTACTTCTCGCTCCGGATATCTAACGAGGGTTTGATTGAGAGCCTGCCACTCATTCTTCGCGACTATATACCAAACCTTGACAACCTCCCCAGCTTCCTAATGCGCCTTGGGCCACAGGTACGCGAACTTGCATCCATTTTTGCGAGATTTGACGACATCAATAAATCTAGGTCGACTGGACGTCAGAAGTTGAGTGTTTCGACACCTTCCTCCGCGAGCTGGCATATTTCTATGTGCCCACCCCCTCTGTCATTAGCGAAGATGACCACAAGGCTGAGCGGTGGCAGATCCAACATGTCCTGTTCCCTGCCATGCGCCGCTATCTTGTAGCTCAGAAATCACTCCTGGACAGAGATGTCGTGCAGATCGCAGATTTACCAGACCTCTACAAGGTCTTTGAGAGATGTTGAGGGAATTGAAGGTGGCCCATCATTTTGTAACAAGTCGCAGTAATAAATCGAGTACGATTCGGCATTTCCCTGTCTGCGTTATATATACCATCAAGGTAAAGCTTCGAACTTCTTTTCATCTTTAACTTCCAACCTGTAGGACTTTGCCTTCACTCCATCTCATCCATTGTGTTTCAGTCCTTCATGCCTGGTCCAGGAAGAAGAAATCCCACGGCAACGCGTCCACAGCCGCCAAAGCCGTCCATCAACGACTCTAAGCAGGGATACATTACGGAGATAGACAATGCAGAGGCTTGGGATGTTATCGTTGGCATTTTGTGCAATTACTTTGAGCTACCTGGTAAATGGATGAACTTCGAGTCACCAGAGTACCATCTCAAATAATTGTCGCCTAGACTTGTCAAAACCAAGCGGACTCAAGAAGGTCCATTCCAACTTCAACGCGATCTATTGTCGGATAGACAACCTCTATCAACGCAACCTAGAAAACGTTAAAATTCGAGGAGCGATTGTTGGTATTTATGCCAAAATGTGCGTCGACTCTATACTGCGTAACAAACTTTTTGAAAAAGGTAAGCAACTCGAAAAATTCGATATTCCTGAGAGCGTTGGCTGAGAGGGTGTAGGTGTATTGGATAAAATCATGCCTTTGTGCCAGTTGGACGAAACGCGCCATCTTGCTTTGAACGCTCTAAGCACCATCACACATCATGGAGGCATTACTGTTCGCATCGAGATAGCGAAGCACGCTAATAATTTAAGCCAACTCCTACATGACCTCCCGGACGACGAGACAGTTTCCGAACTTGTTATAGCGACCCTTGCGCATTCTGTTACCGCTGTCACTGAAGGCGATGAGCATCCTGCGCACCCCAGCGTCCTCAAACAGATCGACATGGCAGCTGTGTACAAGGCCGTCCTAGAAACTATTCGGCGCCCCCACCCTGATCCTCTTACTATGATCGATCATGCTCTCGAGCTTTTAGCATTATCTTCTCTTCATACAGCCTCCGCTATGAAGGAATATTCCCCGTCAATTGGGTTCCTTGTCGCAGGCCTTCGGAGCAAAGATTGGGTCACTCGTAGCACTTGTTTGGGCGGTCTCATCCGTCTTCATCGTCTTGAAGCGGAGGATGACCAGCGACACTTGGACCCACAGCGGCTTGTAGCGGCGGTCCAGCGCGGCACTCCCCGCCATCTCAGCGACATCCTCATGAACTACGGGCCTGAACGCTCGGAACTCTACCTAATCGTACGATGTATGACCGACTACCAGAAAGCCATGCTCAACTGCGCTCAGGATAAAAACTTGTACAAGCTCGGCCTCATTCAAGCAAAATTGATCGTCCAAACGGAGTTTGCAGTCGTTGATGGTGGCTTCGATACTGTGGACCCGAGGACCGGCCAGGTGGTGATGGGGCGCTTGGGCTTGCCCTTTACGCGCTTTTCTGAGTCTCTTATTCATTGTGCGCGTGCCATCCGGAGGTTCGGTAAACCGGAGGAGCTGGACTATGCCGACATCCTCGAGATTAAAGATCACATCCAGAATCGGCGTCTCGAGGACGCGTGCCTCCATGCCCGCAGCGCTATGGAACGAAACCCTGAGCAGGCGTACTTTTACTACGCGCTGACGTTGTCAGCTGACAACGTGCAAGGTCTCCGAGCTGCGAAGAAAGGCTTAAAGTGCAAGCAAACCACCCCATTCATCAAGTACCAGATGATGCAGCGTGCAGTCGAACACGCAGGGGACATGGGTATCAAGATTTTGCAGGAGCTCCCAGATGTCGGTGACAAGAAATGGGAAGAGGGTATCTCTTTCTTGATGAGCGCACTTGAAGATGCTAAAGCGTACATCGATGGCGCCCCTCCTGACAATCGACACATGAAAAATGTCAGCTACTGGATTGTTCTTCTAACTATGCTGATGTCGGAAAACCTCAGCACAGACCTACGTGAATTAAAGGTATGAGTCCTTGTTGTGGTCGTATGATTCAATATTGATTAAGACTATCACGGAAGCCGACCCTCGACAAATTGAAAATCGCAGATGAATTCAGTCTCTTGTTTGCAGTACGGCCACCGAAAACGAACATGCGCCTCGCCCAACAAGCCGCTGTCCAGCATTATGCCACTGGCTTGAGAGACTTTGGTCGCGTCTTCGATGTGTACGATAAACTCAAACTCAGCGGGGAAGTATCTACAGTCAAGCGCGACAAGGCTCAGGATGATCTTGCGGCGTGGCTCCAAGACATGCGATTGGAAGACGGCACTATCAAAGATGTCGTATCTTGCAGTGGGTCCCGCAGCAGGAAGGGGCCCAAAGTGGATTACGACCATCTTACACTGTACAGGTGCTCCTGGTGTAGCAATCCTTCCGCTGCTTTGCGAAAATGTGAGTAATCGAGGTGAAGTAATTTTATCAGAAGATTCTAACCCTTCGCAATCCATCCTCAGGTAGCGGCTGCGCAGAAACTAGGTGACTATTTTATATTTCTTGCTCACGTTGTTGTTGTCTGACTCCATTGGAGGTACTGCGACGCGGCATGCCAAAAAGCACATTGGTCCAAACACAAGGCGCATTGCAAGAAGTAGTGCTGGGCACCAATGGTGAAGAACCAATCGTTTTCTTGCTTCACTGAGTTTTATCTCCGTTATGCTTTCTTGCTTTGCTCTTGCTGATGCTCTTCTTTATTTTCTTGTCATCGACTCAATCATGTCTGTACACTTGCAATAGTAAAACCCAATATTTAAGCTCGCTTGATTGAAAATTGAACATTTCTAACCAGAGTCAAGAACTATCGTCGGTGAAACTGCCATGACGAATTTGTAGCAAATCATCGCCTCGCGTCGATGTGCATTACGCTGAAGGCCGCAGGCGTCAAAGTCAAGCTGACCCGGCGTGCCAAGGCAGTTATAAAAATACCATTTACAAACCCTAGACAATCCAGCAACCTTCAACCTAGCGCTTACTGAAGACACTTTGATTGTACTCTGATATCCAATACCTCTCAGGATTTGCTCAGGACCAACTCAGGATGCCGGAAAGTTCCAAGCAACCTCGATATAAGAAAATTCTTCGTATGGCTGCGCCGTAGACGCGACGCCAATGCATGGTGATATGCTGCCATTAATATTCATCCTCTTCCGCAGCGGCACATTAAAATGTTCGGCATGTTCAGCGTCAATGTGGAAGTCTAAATCAAGGCGCGGTCCGCTGCGGCTGCGTGTGACAAAGGCGCACAGCCACGCAGCTGCACGCCCAGATAAGATCAGAGACAGCGGCAGGTTCAACGCCATCTTTACACCCACTGCCCACCATGGAAGCCATTAAACTGCAGAGGAAATATCCTGAAGTAACGCGAGATGAGATGTTCGATCTCGTGAATCGCTTCAAGTACGTGTTCACCAGTCGTGACTTCAGAAAGGGGCTCATCGCACTACAGTGGGTTGCATACGGATACTCCAGGCCGAGTCGACAAGTCGGCCGTTCTGCAGGCTCTTCAAGCCAGCGGACAATCCTATGATGTCGCTAGAGAGACTTTGAAACATGTCAGTGTGGATGCAAGTGGAAAGGTTGAACTGGAAGACTGGGTTGAGGTGCGTTGTACGGCAACATTGATGTCATCAGCACTTACACCATCCTCAGCTCAATGTGAAGCTACGACAAGAAAAGTCTGGCATCACCACTAAAGCTGGAAAGGTCACCGTACAGGGATCTAATGCCAACGTCAGCCATACCCTCAACGAGGATGAGCGCGCCGAATTCACGAACCACATAAACCTGGTCATCGAAAACGATGCTGACCTGTCGGGCAGATACCCTATACCCACAGATACGATGCAGCTTTTCGACGAGGTTAAAGACGGCTTAATCCTATGCAAGTTGATCAACGACTCAGTGCCAGACACCATCGACACTCGTGTGTTGAACAAGCCCTCTCCCCGGAAACCTCTTAATGCGTTCCAGATTACGGAGAACAATAACATCGTCATCACTTCCGCGAAGGGTATCGGCTGCTCAGTCGTCAACATTGGCTCGTCAGATATCGCCGAAGGTCGCGAGCATCTCATCCTTGGTCTCATATGGCAGATCATCCGACGCGGTTTGCTCGCGCAGGTCGACATCAAGCTCCACCCCGAGCTTTACCGGCTCTGCGAAGAGGACGAGACCATTGACGACCTCCTCCGCCTTACTCCCGACCAAATTCTGCTGCGCTGGTTCAACTACCACCTGAAGGCCGCCGGATGGAAGCGCCGCGTGAACAACTTCAGCCGCGACGTGTCTGATGGCGAGAACTACACCGTACTGCTCAATCAGCTCAAACCCGACCAGTGCTCGCGCGCGCCGCTGCAGACGAGCGACCTCCGCACACGCGCGGAGCAGGTTCTCCAGAACGCGGACAAGATCGGTTGCAGGAAGTACCTTACCCCTTCGTCCCTCGTAGCTGGTAACCCCCGCCTTAACTTGGCCTTTGTCGCAAATCTGTTCAATACGCACCCTGGTCTCGAGCCACTCGACGAGCAGGAGGCGAAGGACTATGGCCAAGTTGAAGACTTCGATGCCGAGGGTGAGCGCGAGGCGCGTGCGTTTACCTTGTGGCTCAATTCACTCGGCGTCGAGCCTGGCGTCTTCAATCTCTTCGAGAACCTGCGAGATGGTTTGATCATCCTGCAGGCGTTCGACAAGATCCTGCCCGGCAGCGTCATTTGGCGCCGTGTGTCGAAGCCCAAGGCAGGCGCTGGCCCGGCAAACTATGCAAGCGGTGGCGGCGACGAGGATGATGAGGGCGCGGACATTGGTGTCACCCCTAACCAGAGCACATTGTCACGCTTCAAGTGCGTCGAAAACACGAACTATGTCGTTGACCTCTCGAAGCAGAATGGGCTCCACCTGGTTGGTATCCAAGGTGCAGACATTGTCGACGGGAAGAAGACGCTTGTTCTTGGACTCGTTTGGCAGCTGATGAGGTATATCTCTCACGTTTAGGCGCCTACTTTACATCATCTTAACCATTTTCGTCCTGCGCAGGTTGAACATCACAAAGACGCTCTCGGCGTTATCGTCGACGGGCCGCCCGATCACCGACCAAGAAATGCTGAAATGGGCAAACTCCACCGCCCAGAAGGCGAAACCTAGTGTGCGCCCCATACGCTCGTTCAAGGATCCTAGCATCACCACAGGCTTGTTCTTCCTTGATCTACTTGATGCCATCCGCCCTGGCATTGTCGATCCTAGCTTGGTGATTGGTGTTGCCCCCGATGGCGATTATGAAGAGAGGAGGCAGAATGGTATGCATTACGTTGTGTCATTCCACATGCTTCAAATTGACTGAACCACCCGTTGCAGCCAAACTAGCCATCTCTATCGCCAGGAAGATGAACGCGCTGATTTTCCTTGTGCCCGAAGACATTGTGGATGTGCGACCTCGACTGGTATGTGGACAAAGAATTCTTGCTTCCTGCGGGTCCGGTACTAATCTTCGTATAGATCCTCACATTTGTTGGAAGTTTGATGAGCATCGCCTGAGGTTCTTCGGCAGCCATTGACACGAACCTGCCTCCATCATCTCGTTTTCTGTACAAACAATCGCCGCGCTGGAGTAGATGTAAATTCGCTAACAAGATGTGTCGTTGTCTGTTAGGATAGTTGGCAAAGTTACAAAGGAATGTATACAATAATATGTGGACTTTAATTGGGTTTTGAATAACTATTGTATACTCATCTCGACCAATGAGAACTACCCCCTGATTTAGTTCGACTTCGACAGTTCAAGGGCGTTGCAGCGAAGAGTAGCATTCTTTGCGCCGAGGTGAGAAGAAAAAAAAGTGTAGACTTCGAAAGGTGCTACCAGGGTTCGAACCTGGGTTTCGGGAAGGTTGATATCAAAATCCCGAGTGATAACCACTACACTATAGCACCATAGTCATCAACTCTATTGAGTTTATCACAGACACTGGGTTAATTTTCGTGGGTTATTATATTGACCAAGGGCATGCGTATTAATAGTTACACTGGCAACCCTAACAAGAAACCTCGACCCTCATAATAATTCTGTGCTTCAACCTCTGGCGACGACTGTAACGACGTGTCGGGCAGCAACAGCCCATTGACCTCGAACTTAGTCATTGCTTTGCGTGCTGACGGCCATCACCAAACAGCAAACGGTCCTCCAGAATAAACTGCAACGCAATGAGTGAAGGGGTCCAACAGATTACAATCCCAGGTACGAGCATTAAGATATTTATATTGGTATAAAGACCTTACTGTTTCGCCAGACTTTGACGACGACGATGTACTTGTGGCGCCATCTGCTTTTGGTCGGTCAGGATTTGGGTTCGGAGGGGGAGGAAGCTTCGGAGGAGGCAGTTTTGGAGGCGGAGGGAGCTTCGGAGGGTCAAGTTCGGGATTCGAGTCTCCAGGCGGAGCGTCAACACCTTTGAGCGCATTTCACCAGCAGCAACCCGAGCGTGGCTTCTTCTCGCATACTCGAGGCGACTCCTCAGCTTCCGTAGATTCGACAGGCTCAGCGACGACGCGATATGCGAGCAAGCCCTCCACCCCGTTTTCACACTCTGCTCAGCAATCCACAAGCACCGGATTCACCAAAAAGCCATCCTTTGCATCCATTCGCAATGCGTTCAAAAGTGGCAGCAAGAACAACGACGTTCCGCCGATGCCTTCAATCGATCATGGCCCGTTGCCAGTGTTGAAGAACCCTTTCAATAGGTCGACTTCTTCTCTTAACCAAGTCGCGCCGACGCTGGGGAGGTCTATGACCAGTACACCATCCAGCGGGATGCGACCGTTAACGCCAGCGTCGACAGACACCAAGTTCGGACGGTCATTGAAGCTTCGAGGGCATGGTAATTCGAAATCACATCATTCTTTCAATGCATCTGACGGGGGTAGCGACTACTATCTCCCATCACCGCCGCCTGTGCCCCGCGTTCCTGGGCCATTCCAAGATGTCGAAGAAGACAAGGTGGTCATGGACCCGAAGACCCCGTCGGACTTTGCCTTGCACGCCGTCTTCATTCGCTTCGCAGCCTTGTCGGAGGAGAAGATTGACAATTTCGTGCAGCATCCATTGGTGAGCGGGGCACTGCCAACGTTTTCTATGTTTGCTGAACTTGCGTAGGATCAGGATCCGCTACTCACCACATTCATGGGTCCTGGTGTTGACCCCAAGTTCGACGAAACGCTACTCTCCCTCGGAATCATCGCACAAAAGCACGCCAAAAAGGTGGTTGACTCCGTCAGGCACTGGCGGCGGAGCCAAACCGACAGGAGTGATGCAGAGCTCTCCGCATCACGCATGCAACATACGAGAGGGCAGAGCCGCAAAGACATCCCCGGCATTGTCAACGAGCGGAAGTCTCTTGCTGCTATCTACATCATGTGTCGTGCGCTTGTCGCAGTACTGCAACTTCTTTCAAAGGATGCCCTTAGCGACACTATGGGCTACAACTTGGAAGAGACGACGTTTGATCAGTTCCGGAAGCCAGATCTCAAGTCATTAGCATATTCACCGAATCGAAGGATCAATTCGGAGCTGTATGCCACTCTTCTGGGACATCTCGCGAACGTTAGGTTAGTTGTGTTTTGCTGTGGTTTTGCTTCAATGATTGTTGACTCGTATATCTTCACACAGATTCATGAGTGTTACAGACCGATTTTTGGCGGAGTTGGGTCCTGTGGCTATGGGGCAAGTCACGAAAGATATGAGTCCGAGATATGAGAATTTGGTCAAAGGGCTAAAGCATATCAAGATCAAGGTATGATTTTGATTTCCTAGTTGTGTTTTTGAATTTCATCCGCCCTAGGTCTGGCCCCCAGAAGCCTTCGAGGAGGCTGCAGAGTTCATGGAGTCGCTTTCGAAATCCTATGTCAATGCACATGGCCATTTGAAGGTTGCCTTTGCAGAAGCCTTGATATCGTTGTTACATCCCATTGGAAAGGTTTGTGGATTATGTTCTCACGTTGTGAGTGCTTTTTGCTGAAATCGGTGAACAGACGGCGCAAGCAGAGACGAATAATCCTCAATGGGGGAAAGCCATCGAAGTGATATACCCCAAGGCACGAGAGATGATGGCCAAGCGTTACTGGCAAGTTGCCTTCCCTTTGGCTATTACAGCGCTATGCGTTGCACCTCAGGCGTACTTCCTGAAGTACTGGCAAAGTTTCTTCGAGAGCGCTATTTCGAAGTTAAAGGTAAGCTCGAGACAGCATCCGGCACTCCTCGTGCTCATTTCATTTTGCTATTCAGGAGCGCCCAAGTCGGACTATTGTCTTGAATGGGCTCGTGCGTCTGGTTTGGACATATCTTTACCGGTGTCAGGAGGCTCCGTCGACAACGATGAAGAAGCTCGAGAACCTCTTCAAGAACTTCTTCCCACCGAATCGGACGGCTATATTTCCCTCGGATGAACACCTCGAGCCCCTTGTCTATATGCTGCATTTCATACTCTCCCGGCACCCAGAATACGGCAGGGAAATGTGCCTGGAGCTTTTGCAAGAATCGACCATTTTGGGAATCCAGAAGCCGACAGGCCTCTCGAGTATCTTGTCATCGGAACGGACGCTGGTTGTTATCAGCGCCGTCCTTCTGTCCACGCATAATATCGAGCGAGAAGTATTGGTGCCCACCTGGCCCTCCAGCTCGGACTTTACTTTGGTTCCGTCGAAAGAGGACTACCCATCATCTTCGGCCTACCTCCCAACTACCACATTAAAGCCCGGGGTGCTGGAGTTCGTTGACAAATGCGCGCATGTCCTTAGTACCATTGCGATGCATTGTGCCAGTACAGTTGGCCGGATGTCTGTGTTCGATGATCAGTGGTCGTATGCCAAGGTGGCGCCAGCGTACGAGGAGTCCAGCAATTTCATTATCCGGCGGCATGTAGATGGGATAATGTCGGCGTACCCTATCAACTTGGTCTCTCACATCTCCTTGCTGCAGACGTCATTCCACGCGTGGCCGCGCCTCCTCCATTCGTCCATCCCGCTCCCAGACGCCATCGAGATGCTACTTAGAGGGATCATTCATGTAGAGCCATCGGTTGTTGAGGCTTCAAAGGGTGCTCTGAAGCGCATCATGGATGATGAAGCCAACGCGGTCCAGCTAGTGTCCCAGTTCAACAACTTCCTGTTCAACCCTGCTCGCATTAGCGACTCTGGCGTGAGGTTGCTCGTTGAATATTCTCCTCTCTTACTTTTGTGGATCGAAATCGTGGACGATTGGTTGCAAGGGATCATTCAGAGGGGGATTGATGCTCATTCACAACCACAGCAGATCATTGCCAAATGCATGGAGCTTGAAGCTGCATCGTTGTTCCTTCTCTCACATTGGCTGCCGAGCATCAACTCTGCTGGAGTGAAAGTGATACGGACGCTTGGTCAAATCGCCCCTCTCATCGCAACCACCACAAGTTCCAATGACCTGCATATCGTTGACCGCTTCCGAGGGAAAGTGCCTAACGAGACGTATTTGAATGGGTATGACGACCTGTTGGACAACTCTGAACAGTCTCGCCTTGACCAATGGAGAAAGTTCAAAGGAGAAGAAGTTGCGTTGCGCATTGTTGACAGTCCCAACGAAAAGGACCGCAAGCTTTGGCGCCATGTTTTCCCTGCCTTCCTCCAGGATTCCGCAAACCATTCCGCGGGAAGCATCAGTGCCTTGCGAGAGGCTATCATTGCCGCCGTTCTTCGATATCATCCCTCCATATCCTACCTTGCTGGCTTGAGCCACAAAGCTCCGCCTGGCCTCGCTCCTCGCAATCCTTTGGAGCGTGATGGCTCGAAGCTCGTGATGGAAAGCAAAGCATTTGTGGACCAGTGGCATCTCTGGATCAAAATTCTCTGTGCAACTGCGATGCCTCCTGATGCCTCCCGTCCGACATATACCAAAGTTGGTCGAGACCATACAAGAGCCCCATCGGACGTCAGTTTTGAGCGAGAGCGGTACATGACCACTCGCGGTCTATTCCGTCACTTGACGCCATTCCTAGACTCTGAATACACCCTCTTCCGCGACACCGCTGTTCTCTGCATTAGCTCTTTCCCGCCCGCTGCGTACCCGCAACTCCTTGAAGATCTTGGTCTTCTTGCCGGACGACAACCATATGATGACCCGCGTGCCAAAACTGTGACGACCCCAGCGTCCGAACAGAACTTTGGTCTTCTTCCCTCCCGCCAGGTCTACGACGAAAACAAGTCTAAGCTTGGTGGCCCTCTTGTCCTCACTGAGCGCAATCGGCGGCAGGAGCGACTCCACTCCGCGGTCGCGCGCATATATTCTCTTACAGCCCATTTATTGCAACATCAAAGATCATCTGCGCGACAAGCTGCTCTGCTCAACATCCTTAAATTTATTCGAAATACACAAATATTTTTGGCCTCCCCGGATGTCCGGGATAATCCGTCTTTCCATCGCCTACGGCGATACTTCTGCGGCATCATCGAACAGTTCTTCATTGAGCTTTCCAACCTCAAGGACTCAGATCGTTTCATCCCATCGCACATGCATCTGACTCTATATCGCATGTGTGAGGAATGGTGTCAAGTCGGCCCCCAGTCAGAGTCATCCAAGAAAAGGATGGCGACTATGCTCGCTTCGTTAGAGACTACCGATCGCGATTCCGTGCAGCGATTCCGACACGAATGTGCATTACTGTCGCAAGCTGCAGTCGGTACTTTGACATCGCTTTGCGTGAGTTCCGACTTTGTATGCTTCTCTTTTGCGCATTCTCACCAAACTTCGCTAGTACAAGGCATTCTTTCCTCCAGATCAAGCAGAGTCGTCGCCTGTTGAGAGATTTCCATCGGATCTAACCCGGTCTTTGAGCGTGCCCTCCGTCCTTGACCGACTGAGTGCAATAATGACCACATCACCAGAAACCACGCAAGCCAGGGCAAGGTTAGTGTGACCTTTGATTTATATCGGTACTTTCTGACAGTGCTTATTAGGGCGGCTTTGAAATTATTGTTGAGCCATGACGAGGTTCATCAAGAACTTAACCACGAAGCCCTGAGAAGGGCCATCGTCATTTTGGACAAAGACAAAACAGAAGCCAGCAACTACCGGTTCTTCGAGGTCTTGACGGACATTGTTTCCAGCGAACGACATCACTTTACCTTTGCTGAAACAGTTTGTTTGTGCCTTACAAACCTTCGTCATCCCTCCTCTGTCATTCGATGCCTTGCTTTCGATGCTCTTGAGTCCATCCATCACCAACACTCGGGCTTGCTGACCATGTCTAATTTCGAGGCCCTTGTGGGGAGCCTGGCGTCACCAACATATATTCACGCTCATCGCTCCATCTCTGATTTTCTTGCCGGTGAACACCCCGACCAGGCTGTGCGCATATTGGCTCAGCTTGGGAACTGGCTTCCTCAACTGCCTGGGGAGGCATACGATACTGATGTCATCCTTCTCCTCCTGCAAAGTCTTGAGAATTGGATTTCCAACATCAATCTCATGGTTGAAGACAACACGGCAGTGTCAAGAGAGGGCCTATCATGCCTGTATCACTTGACTTCGTTGACTTTGACTTACAACCAAAGTCATGCGGAGCAAATCCTGGTATTATGGGCAAAATTGGTTGAACATCCTCATCAGTCAAACGGACATGCTGCCGTAAGGTTCCTCTTGGAACAGGCTCACAAAGTTGGAAACGTTGTTTTCGTCACTTGTGCTTCAAATGTGGTCGCCGCGCTGTGCCAGACACAAGTCGGGAGTCAAATATTCGAAGAATTGTGTTCAGTCATTGAACCGATTCACATGTTGCCAGCTATAGAGCACAAACTCGCCTTCCCTCAAGAGCTGGATATGAAGCTCTGGGAGGACTTGGACGCACTTTTTGGAGAACAACCACGTCTGTCACTGGGCTCCGCGCAGTTTGCCTGGCTTTTCTTATCCGACGTAACATTGCAGCGCAACTGGGAAATGCTTGAGCAGCTCCCAACACTGCTACACGCGGTCTTCACTCACATCGACCACCGCGTTCCCTTTGTCCGACAGCGCGCACATGCTATGTTATTTCAACTGCTTCGGTCGTGGACGCCTGGCTACGACGAATTGTCTGATCGGTCTGCGAAGAGTAGATCTCGCCTGGCGGTCAAGGAATCTATTCGTATACTGGAAAAGGAGGCACCAGGGCTGTACTGGGAAGAAGGGGATTCCAGTGATCAGGCTGTTCCCAAAATGAAAGAACTTGTATCTCGGGTTCTGACATTGCTCGAGCCGTTAGCCCCCCACATTGTCAACCAATGGGGATCGATGGCATTGGCATGGGGAACCGCATGCTCTATACGAGCTACAGCCTTTCGCTCTTTGCAAATTTTCCGAGCCCTCATGCCCCGGGTCAAGAAGGCGGATTTCGCTTTGTTGTTGGGTCGCCTGTCGAACACCGTTGCATCATCTGAGGAGAACATCCAGTCATTTACCTCGGAACTTTTTCTTACAATCAGTGCCGTGGCGGATGCGGACGACGTCGACAAGTCTCTCTTACCTCAGCTATTTTGGTGTGCTTGTGCTTGTCTCTCGACCACAGTCGAAGAAGAGTTCGGCCAAACTGTCAACTTGCTGGAGTTGCTCCTCACCAGGATCAACTTGGACGATCAGGCAACAATTGACCATATATTGGCCCACAAACCGACCAGCTGGAGTGAATCATCGCACTTACAGCCGCTGCTTCTGAGGGGACTGCAGTCGTCTACCTTGTCATCGGCAACAATGCGGCTCTTACAAAATCTTTTAAAGGTCCAAGACAACCAGTTGATTGATTCCTCGGAGGGTCGCCTCCGAGCTATCTATACCGTTTCGCTGCCTTGGTGCTTGCACGCAATGGATCAAGCAGACAACCCCATGAAAGGATTCGCCGAAGACGTTGGTATGCTAGCCGCTAAGGAGAACAGGCATAGTGTCCAGAAAATCATGAATTCCTTTGCGAAAGGTCATTTCAGAACTCGAGATGATTTTCTGCGGCAATCGGTTGCCAGCCTTAGGGAACACTATGGGTCCCAACATTGGACAGAAGTAGTTACACTCCTCTTGGGTTTAGTGTTGAACAAGGAACGCTGGCTTCGAACTCACGCAATGCAAGTCCTGAAAGTACTTTTCATGCATCGCGAAACTCGAAACCCTGTAGAACTCCTGGGATCCGAATTGCTTATGCCATTGCTTCGACTGCTCGAGACGGATCTGGCGCCACAAGCTCTTGACGTTCTTGAGGAACCGATGGCCATGTCCGGAGGTGGCCCCGCGGCAAAGCATGTACTTCGCATGAGCATGCACTTCGGCAACGTGCAGCCTATGTCAAATCCAGAGTCTATCACAACAATCTTTGGTGTACCAACGGAGTCGGGTTGGTGTATTGCTCAACCTGAACTGCTACGTGCGACGTGCCAGGCCAATGTCATGTCCGTCTTTGACACGTGCTCAGTGCCAACTCGACCCTCTCGCATCGAATTTGAGCCTGAAGTTGAAGCGCTTCAGTCTATCAAAACCCCGTTGGCCGACGATCTAACTGGAATAGTCCAGAATATTCACCAGATGACAGATGTATTCCACAATGGCGCCTCGACGATGCGCGCATCTACCATCCCAACTCGACGCCTCGAGGCTCGCGTCGCTGCAATACTTGCCAAATCTAACGGTTTCGAATCTATACCAGACACCCCGCAAACCCCCTTCTTGGACGTGTTCACTGTCGCTGAGGTAGACCTTTCTAATGCTTCCGATGAATATTCGGATAGTGACTCTGATGTTGACGCCTTTGTGTTTGACACGATTCTCCCTCTACGCACAACGCCTAACGGCCATCACCCAAACTAGCATCCCTTCTCATCTACACGATTCTGTCATATACAACCCTTTTGTACATTTAGTTCGCATTGATTACCGCCCGCACACATTTGTAGATTATTGCTTGCATCAGTATTCACGTATCGCTTTCTCGTATATCCCATAGAATATCGTCACTCCGGTCATATCCCCCTGCCAATATCGTCGATTTGTGTTTCCATTCTTTGGCAAAATCGTGTGGCTTCTCCCCCCCCCCCCCCCCCCCCCATAAAGAATGGCGTAAGGCCTCACTCGGTGCAAAATCAGACGCCGAATGCGGCAGGCTCAGGAAAGGGTGCGCGAACTACTTAGCAGCATCAATTTAATTCAAGTCTACAGTCATTCTGACCATTTGTCGTGCTTCGAAGCTCCTCAACAAGGCATTCGGAGGAATTGTCCGCCGAAACGTACTGGGGAGGGTGAAGCGAAGGTATGACAGCTGATAAGATGGTGCCTGAACGCCGGGAGTCCAAGTATCGGAGAGTAGAAATGGAGGACAAATCAGCAACAAATCAGGGACAGACAGAAGCTCGTCTTGGGGTCCCAGCTAGAGGCTCTCGACAAAAAATTTGTAGCGAGAAAGCCCCGAATGTCCTTCCACATCCCCTTTCATGCAAGCTTCTTATTACGGGCAAGTTGGAGTAAGGCACCAATTGCACACAGTCCTTCTTTTATAAGAATGATATTTTCAAACCAACAGCCGTAGCGCTCTGTACCTCTCCTCTCCTCGATAGCCCTTGATCATGGACCACGCCAAACTTCAACAAGAAAGGCTCACTTCCACCAAGCTGGAGCCTTATGATATGATAACTGCAGTTACAGAACGATCGATCAATGCTCAGTTGCAGGCTATGCACAGTAATAATGAATCCCTTCGAAGGATCCTCCTCACCTCACCGGATACCGACGACGACTGGACGGGCTTGAATGCCGAACTCTCTGCACCCACTGTGCAGCTCAAGATTGGCACCGAAGGTCTGTTTTATTCCATCCAATTTCCACGTTTGTTATCCAGTACTGACACTTCGGACAGATCGAATTGTTCTCTTCTTCGTGAACATCAAGGTGAGCAAATTCTGATTGAAGTCTGATCAGGAAATACGTTTTCTGAGCTTATTTTACGTTAGAGTGCCACCTTAAAGTACCGTGAGATCAAAGGCAAGAAAGTCGAGTAAGCACCAATGTGTTGCGTTCCTGCTTGACTGGGCTAAAATGGATATGTCCAACAGAGAAAAGACGTGCGACTTCTCAGACTCAAGGATCGCGGTTTCTGTCAATCTTACCTTCGAGACCGCCGCATTCACCACCCTGCCACCTGATGTGCAAAAGCGACTTGCAGTATTGAACAATTATAGCATCAATCAACTCCTGATTGATTTTGGAAGTAGGTTATCCTGTCACTTGAGCAACCAACTTGTATTGATATCGAACTTTGCTTCAGGTACCAGCCTAGCTCGATTGGACACAAAGAACTCCAATGTCTACGAAAAGCTGGAGACGATCCATTTACGCGCGGCTGCTGAGTTCAATATTTTCATGAATATGTACTTCAACGCTCTTGCGGGGGACCACAATGTGTCTGTCCTGCACTATATACCCTTGGCGAGCGCAGAGACCGACCGACAGAAGTACCCGATGCCCACCATCCCGCCGACGAAATTGACCTTCCAAAATATACCATTCCTTACGTCGGCCAGTGATAAAGGATCACTCAACGACAACAACATGCTGGTGTACCTTCAAATGACGGACAAGGATGCGACACTGCCTGAAAGGCTGCTGGAGATCTCTGTGAGACAGCCTGTATCCCAATTAACCGCAATTCTCACTAATAAGTATGATTCAAGGCCAACTGGGTTGTCCCCCCACCCTCTGACAAAGAAGCTGAACGATACGACGGCACTGTAGCGCTATCCAGAAAGATATTCCTCGACGGATGGCTGCTCCCAAAGCTTGCAGAGTTCAACAGGGACTCCACCTGGATCGTCAAGGAGGCCTGGAGCGAGGATACAGGTTTCTTGAATCTCGGTACTGTCATTCACATGGACGGCCACATGGGCTGGACCGGTGCCACGGAGAGCGATATCAAGTGGAACGCAATAACCGCTGACACGGTAGATCAATGGGCAAAAGACAAAGTACCGGGCTTCGCAGGTGACTGGTACAAATTCTACAACTCAAACAACAAGGACGACAACGGGGTCATAGAACGCGTGTACCAGAAAGGTGGGTTGTGTCTGTTTGATTTAGGAATTGGGCTCAATGCGCGTTGTGACAGGAACGACGCTTAATTACTGCTTCATCCCGGAGAGTTACGCCTCGAACGGCAAATGCGAGATCCTGGTTGCGGGAGTCACACAGGTCGAGTTCTACGTCAACGTCGACCTAATTCCCTCAAAGTATATTCATACGTTTCTCTCAAATTTACCTGATAATGACAGCTGTATACACAGAGCGAAGGTTACCGGCACATGGTCAACCAAGCTTGTTCTTGATGGAGTGAACGACGGCGAACTCGTCATCACCGCAGAGAATATCACGCCTAAAATTGACAAGGAGGTCAACGACGCCATCTTTCATGGTGGGGACATCGACAACCTGATCAACGCCGCTGAGTCAGGCCTCAAAAACCTCAACATGACCTCTCTCCTTTCAAAGATCACCAAGGTCTTCCGTGATGGTTGGGACTTCATCCTCCCCGGTGCAGCCGACTTCTATATCAGCAAAGCCGTCTTCAACAAGAGAAAGGATCTGTTATGCGAGTTAAAATACAGAGAATTAGCTTAGTTACTCAGATTGTATCGTACATAGTAGGTAAAAGTTGATTTTATACCGCTTTCAATCAGATCAGTCAAGAAAGACATTTACTTTTAACATTGAATGTAGCTTGAATTTGATGCAAATTTTCCTGAGCAAGACACTATACTTGGATACGAGTATGAGCGATAGAGTTGTGCAAACTCTGAAGCGGGGGGCGAGTGCGCATAATTCTAATTAAGCGCCTGTGTGGAAAAAGAAGCTTGTGGTGATCTGATGTGACTTGCCGCAATGACACCCTTGGACACGAGGACGTCAAGGGTATGATCACATTGAATATGAGAGGAAGCATAAAAGAAATGAATTAGCGCAGGGCCTGTAGCCACCGTTCGCGTCCTGAAGTACAATGTTGTAACTACTCGCAGGCCAAAAAAGTAAAGGACATCACGTGATTTTACATCTCAGTATGTGCACTTGAATGGCGTATAAATCGGCGTCGAGTGGCTCAAAGTCTCTAAGATCGTGTATGCATACGATGAGCTGACATTAGAGCCTATATACCAGGTTACAGAGAATTAGAGACAGTGCTTGATCTATAAATGAGAGTTTTGTCCGAGACAGCCGTAAACGTAATGTAACCTAGATAGAGACTTACAAAGATACTCAATATTCAAGGAAAGTGCACGGGAGTATGCTTGAGAATACCGAAGAGAGTCAAGCATAGTTTTTGGAGTTGAAAACGAGTTAATTTCTCGGGACAAGCGTGATATTTTCCTGAGCGCGAAGGACTTAAGTGTTATTACACCACGTTTTCTCTCTTTCTGAACTACATACATAAATTCAATTGTCCTTCGCTTTTTATAAGATGTATACTGTGTGAGAGAGTCTGGATCCATAATATCTCACAGTCAAATTGCTGCTCAAGTGAATTTCTGTGATCAATGTCTCATCAAAACAAACAGCTATGTAAAGTATCATGCTCACCTTCCCAAAAATAGCGAACTTGCATCCTCATAAGCTATACGCGAGTACCCTTCGTATCCTCAAGTATACCCCCATGCACTTTCCATGAATATTGAGTATCTTTGTAAGTGTCCATCTGGGTTACATCACATTTACGGCTTCCTCGGACAAAACTCTCATTTATAGGTCAAGTACTGTCTATAATTCTCTGTAACTTGATACATGGATTCTAATGTCAGCTGACCGTATGAATAAACGATCTTAGAGACTTTGAGCCACTCGACACCGATTTATACGCCATTCAAGTGCACATACTGAGATGTAAAATCACGTGATGTCCTTTACTTTTTTGGCCTGCGAGTAATTGAGAAGAAAAAAATTCTACACCATCACCTGCATACATAATTACATCACTAGTACGTATTCACAGCTCCATCTTGTCGTCCTTTTCCCATCCAGGGTTCTTTTGCAGCACCACAAGGCCTTCCAAAACATGGCTGAAGGGAATATACTCCTCCGTGGCCAGCTCCGCGCGCTCTGTTGTGCCGAGGCGCACAGGTGCCTGGTGCGTCTGGAAGCCGGAAATCGTTCGTGGTTTGCCGGCCTGGCCGACGACGTCGATCGCCTGCAAAATGTAGATCAGCATCCCTACTACGGTGTAGACATGAAGGCGGGTGATAAGCTTACCTGACCAACGCGCACGGTGACAGGGATGCTCTCGAGCTTCTCGTCGACGGTGATGAGGAACCGCGGGTACATCGCGGGCGTGAGCAGGAAGAGCATCCAGTGGTACTTGTCCAGGACAACTGCAACAAATGGTAAGAAAGCATTCACACTGCCGTGCGAGGTATATTAGAACGTACATGACTTGGCGTCCGTGAACGCCGTCAGTGTCGCGAGCAGGCCACACACTGCGGGGCGGCTCATGGTGCTGCGGTCGTAGAAGAATGGGTTGATGCCGATGGTGCCCTTGCCCATGTGCACGAGCCCCTGCGCGATGCGCACCATGAAGAGCGAGTCGGGCTCCTTCGAGTAGTACCCTGCCAGCTGACGCAGCATCTGCGCAAGGCGGGCGTTATTGGTTCCGGCACCGACAAGGCCCATGGCGAAGATGGCGTTGATGGCGACGGCGAGGTCGTTGTCGTGGCTGTACTTCGATAGCGTGTCGAGGATGGGCAGTTGGGGATTTGAGGCACTGACGAGACCGATGGCGAGAGGCACGGCTTTGCGGATAATGGGGTCACCGTAGTGCATCTACAAATTACCTGGTTAGCCCAGTGACGACATGTTAATGATGATGATCTTACGAGGTGGTTGAACTGGCGAAGAGCCATCTCAGCACCAATGTCTTCACCCATAGAAATAAGGGAGATAGCAATGACGGCAAAGGCCTGGAAGGTATCGTCCTTCTTGGGGTCATCCTTCTTGTCCCCCTCCTTTGGCACATTGACATGCTCGTCACAGTGATGCAGCATAGACTGGATTTTGAGCACGTTGCCGGTACCTGCGAAGGAGCACGCTTCCACCAGAATCTGCGCGGTTTTCGATATGGGGTGGTCGATGGCCTTGAGGGTCTCCAATGTCGCATCAGAACCATCTTGCGCGCCTACAGTGACAAAGTCAGAATCGTGGGAAAGTGTCCATAAATGGAAATATACGAACTGAGGTACAACAAACCCAAACCCAGGGCCATGAACTTGGCCCACTTCTCGTCCAGCGACTTGTCCGCTCGCTCGGACTTCTCCATCAGCGTCTGCAGAATGGTTTCCGAAATGTCACCATGTTTACTGCCAACGAAGATGAATCCGAGGGCAAGGGCGGCCAAACTGGAAATCTCCATCGAGATGGTGTCGTCGGCCACATGAGGCAACAGCAGAGGTACGATGTCGTCACGGTGAGAGCCAGCATATGCCAGAGCGAGACCCATGAACGCGCTCGTCTTCAGCGGTACGGATTTGTTCTGCGTGTAGTCGGATAGCAAACTCAGGGCGATGTCGACCTCTGATCGGACGTTGCTGCTGAGCATGCCGGTAGCGAATATTGCGCCGGCCTAGAGATGAGTCGTTAGGCCCGATAGAAGCATGTCGGTGAAAAAAGAACTGACCTTAATGTGTTCCTCAGACGAGTAAGTGTACTTGTCAATGTGGCTCGTGCCCTCCTCAACATCCCAAAGCAAGCTCATTCCCAGAGAGGCAGTAGCGCTCATCATGCCTAGAAAAAGGGGGGATTAGCTGGGTGGTAACGCCTAGTAGAGCTCAGTCATACCGTGGTCTTTGTTCTTGTAAACCCAGCTGTTTCCTTCCTCCGCAGTCACCATCAACTTGTCATTTCCGAAACCAGCGTTGACGAAGGCGTTGACGAAGGTCCCCGCAAGATTTCCACGGGCGGAATCGATATTCGAGGACATCCCAGGCCCTAGTAACAGTTAAAATCAGACTGCACGACACGGAAAAAGGACTGGATATACGTGTGTTCTCCAAGTGGGATTTGTAGACATCCTCCAGGCTCTTCGCCTCCTCCACACCCAGCTCCTTTCCGAAGTCCTTGAAATGTTTGCTCAACTTGCCGTTGAACAAGCACTCCTGGAGATCATCCTCCCAAGAGAATTCAATCTCTTCCTCGTCATCAGAAGAGCCCACGTGCAGCCATTCCACAGGAATCTGCGCGCGCGCAATGAGGTAGGCAAGCTGGCGTTTCATAAGGGGATTACCGGGGGCGTTGAAGTCTTCACGGATAAGGTCTGGCTCTCCGAGACGAATCGAAAGCGACAATGCTTCGGTGAACTTGTGGTACTTGACATAGATGTCGTGGGCGGTGCGCAGGAAGACGAGGTCGTCGGGAGGGGGCAGGAGGTTGATACAGCGGATCATGTACTGGCACACGCGACCGTACGTGTTTTCGTCCACCAGGCTCAAGATTTCACCAACAATTTCCATTTCCTCCAAAAGATCGACCGCGTCTGGCTCTGCATTGTGCTCCAGAAGGAACTTGGCGCACTGCTTTGCCAAATTGCGGAGGTCGTCAATTGTGCCATGCAGTTGGGTTTCTTTCGACTCTGCGGCGGCTTCTGGGGATTCTTGCACTTCGGCTTCTTCGCGTAGGGAAAATTCCTCTCCGAGTTCTGCAGCGAGATGGCGGACATATTCGTGTCCCCATGTACCAGGATCAGCCAGCGGAGAGTCGGATGGCCTCAAGGACGCGGAAAGCAGACGGTATCGCAGCGTGCCCCGAGGTTGGGTATCTGAGTAAGTCATAGCAAGGACGGAAAGGATGTCGGCGAAAAGGCTCTAGATGTGGATAAGCTGTAAGATCAAAGGTCTGGTATTGAAGGGCTCACTTTATCCTCGGATGCGGGCCAACTTTCGTACAGAGCTTGGAGATCGGGGTAGTGTGGACGCAAGAACTTTAGAGGTTTAGGGACGGAGGTCATGGAGGATGTTGATGTCCTGATTAACGTCCGAAGGGTCTCGAGAGCAGGGCGATATAGCTCAGTGTTGGTTTCCTATAACATTGCGTCAGCGCTATATCCTGTGGTTTATGGCTTCTACGAACCTTCAGTCTCTCAGCCAACATCTCAAGCTGCTCCTTCAGTTGCTGATCTTCCTCTGACTAGAGTAACTTCAACGAATCGTCAGTCAAATATTGAGGACATGACGCACCAGTTCCTCGCCTTCCTCCTCCTTCCCATCTTTCAGAAGTTTCGAGGAACCTTGCAGATCAGGTTTGTCCTTTGGTTTCTCTTTCTCCTTGGGGTCGTCCGACTTGACAGTGATAGCGAACTCTTGAGGTTTAGACATGGTGGTGGAGGTTGTGTTCAAAGATTGGATGCGCGACGCGCGTCCTTGGACCTACGGCCTCTGCCGTAAGGTCACGTGCCTCCACCCGAATTTCGAGTGATGCACTGCAGACCAGCGAGTAACTTTAGCTGCTCGTCGTTCTCGTTAACGTCGACGACCTCTTTGACGCCGTCCGAAACAGTCTACGTCTACGGTATTCGAATCATGTTCAGGCTGTGCCTCTCCACCGGTGAGCTCCATTCTACAACTTCACGAACGGTTTTAACACTACTTTAGGCTCGCGTTCCGCCGCCTCGACATCACAGGGATGCTCGCTGCTACACACCTCCGCTGTTCTGAACGCGGCAAAAGCCAAGAGGTCAAGCCTGCGGACGAAAAAGCTTAATATCGCGCAGACGGTGCAGCGTCGAGCAGAGGCAGCAGCCGCGCGACCCAGTATAGTGTTGGGTACCCGGCCGGGCGAGGAGGACACGAAATGGAAGAATTGCGACCTTTACAAGATCCTCGTCGACGAGGAGGCACTACACACCAACAACAACCTGGTACCAGAGGAAACGCCAGTCGGCACGGTCGAGCTGCCTCAGCAATTCGGTTTCGGCGTGGGCGAGGTGGAGAAGGAAGTTTTGTTCAAAGACCTGCCCGTGTCCTCTGCTGGCATGGCCACAGAGGCAGGCACAGGGGCGGGTATCTTCGACGGGAAGGACAAGATTCTCGAGCAGGAACTGGCCAAGTCCAGCCTTCTGGCCAAAGCGCTCGACTTGCGGAATGCCAATGCCGGAGGAATCGCGTTCGAGAACAGACGTCGCATTGTCCGCGCGTTTTCGACGCCCGAGAAGCCTTTTGACACCGGACGGACAGAAGTTCAAAGTTAGTCTTTGTGTTATGATGCTGTTACTTGGAGCTGAAGCCCGTATTCAGTTGCGCTGTTGACCTACAAAATTCGGAATCTCTGGAAACATCTCACAACCTTCAAGCGTGATGTTGCCAACAGACGCGCACTCCGGCAGTGTGTTCATGATAGAGCGAAGCTTCTGAAATATCTCAAGGGTGTCTCATTGGACCGCTACGATATCATCCTAGAACGCGTCGCGCTGGACCCTCAGAGTGTAGAAGGGGAGCTGGTCATTTAATTATATCCTGTTCGTTTTTTATTCAATCTTAATCGTCTTCACCGAATGCTCCTCATACTTCGGGAAAAAGAGAGCACGACACATTCCAATTATGTTTACTGAAAGAATTTGAATAGGAAAGCAAGTATGATACAGATTTTTATAACATTTATTTCTCCTCCGACTTTTTGATCAGCTTATCCCCAGTAGAAATGGCCGTGACACTCGCATTCGCCGCAGCGACAAGCACCAAGCATCCCGCCTTCTGCACCGGGTCCGGCGCAATCGTTCCATAAGCACCAGCGACGCCTCCAACGGCAGTGTAGACAGACTTCGCGAGCGAGAGCGATGTCTTGGCGTGCTCCGCGGCGTTCTTGTTCACTGCATACTCGTGCCCATGGACGACCTGGGTGAGAACGAAGGCCGAAAGCGCAATGAAGATGTCGACCGCTGCGATCAACTTTGTCACCGGAGCGCCGGTCTGCAGCGCGATGGCCTTAATGACCTCGTTGACGCCCAGCACGGACCATACAGCGATCCTATGCGCACATCATGAGTTCGGGAGTTGGAATGTGAATGAAAACAAGATGCTTACCTCCACTCGCGCCCAGCGCTTTCCTTGTCATACGGGAATGTCAGTGCCAGCTTGACGATCGTCATCACCACCGAACCAAGGGTGAGCGGCTTCGGGGGCTCAACAACTGTGCTTGTGGTGATCTTGACCGTCTGGACAACGGTATCGATGATAGAGTACGTGATGCCCACGTACGACGCTAGGTCGTTGTATGCGAGAAGCGACGCCTTGTCGAGCTTGCCCGCGGCCATCGCGCTGTAATCGAACGACTGGATGCGCGCAGGCGCTTTCCCCGTAATCGTCTTTGCGAGAACGGTGACGGGCATGGCCAGGATGAGACTGACCGCGTCGAGAAGGGAGAATGCGGGCACACCAAGCCACTCGAGTATGGGCGTGATAATGGGGATGTGCACCTTCCAGTCGAGCACCGCCTTGACCGCCTGAAGGATGTCCGACGCGACTTCCATGAGGCCGAGAACAACATTCTTCACGAGCCCGATGACGATCCCGAGGAGGCCCCCGCTGAGGACCTTGAGCACCTCCGACGCAGACACGCCGCCCTTGGTGAGGAGTTTCGCAAGGTCGGTGACCAGCCCGCTGCTCCTGTCGGACAAGTCTTGGATGACGGGCTTGATGATCCTGTCGAACGCGCTCTGCAGCGCGTCAGACGCGGCCTGGATCTTGGAGTTGCTGTTCTTCGCCTGTTCGAAGTGGTAGGCACCGACGTTCGCAGGTGCCGATGTTGCCACATCCGCTTTCTCTGGCTGGTCTTCCTGGGCATCTTTCGCCGACTGATTCTTGTTTTTGGCATCTTCAGGCAGGTCGATGTCGAGGCCTTTGAGGATGGCCGCTTCCATGTCGTCAAAGACTTTCGCCACGGTGGGCTTGTTGTTGAGGATGAAAGCAGACCCAAAGTCGAAGCACGAGTTGACCATGACCTTGATCGAGTCCCTCGTCGCCTTGATGTCGCCCCAGTTGAAGATGAAGCCGAAGGCATCGACCACCTTATTCCAGGCGACCTTGAGTTTCTCGAAGATGAACCCAGCGGCTTTGACGACGGCGTTGACACCGTCAATGATGAAGGACCAGGCTTTGCCCGCAATGGTGACGACAAAGTTCCACGCGTCGTTGACCTTTGAGATGAACCAGTCCGTCGCCTGCTTCACCTGCCGCGAGACCCACTCCCAGGACTCCCACAAAGCGTTCTTGACATCAGAGATGACTGAGCCGATGGTTTGACCGATGCTGTTGGCGCTGCTGCCGTGCAGGACTGATGCGGCTAGTGCTGGCGCAGGACCATGCCAGCTGTTGGCGCTGGCGGAAGAGGAGCTGAAATTGGCAGCGGAGGAGCCGTTGGAGAACTTTATGCTCGAGATGGCGCTAAGAGCCCCAGCTGCGTTCTTGATATCGTCGTCGGATGCACCAGATCCCTCGAGGAGACTTTTGCCATTTCCAGTTTTGAAATTCTTCAGATCGTCTGCTGACTTGATCGTGGAGAGGCGCTGCGAGACCTTCGAGGCAGGGTTGATGAAAATGCCGTTGACAGGAAGGTAGGAGCTGCCAGCTACATCCTTGAGAGTAAAAGCGTAGCAAGACATATCCTGCGACGGCACAACGAGAGTGATAATACCCCGAGCGTCCGTCGTCACAATGGTCCCTTTCGCCGGAATTGCGCGGAATACGCCGTTGACGAAAACGCTGACCCACGCGGAGCTGGAAAGAGTGAACGGTGTGTTCGGGAGCGGGGACTGCTCTGCATCCTTCACTTCGATATGGGTCACGAAAGCGGAGATTTCCGTCATCTTCTCCTGGCGTTCGACGAGGAAAGGCGTGCGCGTCCAGACTTGAGTGTCGACGGATTGCTCGAGCAAGCTAAGCTGATTGTTGTCGTCGAGGATGACGAGGACCTGGGAGGTGGATGTAGGGTCGATGATAGGAGCAAACTCCGCATTTGAACCGGCAGGAAGAAGGAGTGTAGGCGACCCGACGAGCTTGCCGTCATTCGTCGCGCGCTGGTATCCAAGAGAGTGGTCTTCTGTCTCGAACCAAGCTGAGATACTGGGGCCTGCTTGTGCGATGAAGATGTTTTCAATGTCATGGTATACGGGGTCCGAGGAAATCTTGGTGGCGAGGTTTCCGGAACTCAACGCGTCCTTTGGGTTGAGGAGGAAGAGGCCACTGCCGGCGATGAACAGACCGGTGAATCCCTTGCCATCGTTGAATGTGCCCATGGATGTTGGTTCCGCGCCTAAAACAGAAAATAAGCATAGGTCTACTACGAGATGATCAAACAGTGATCATTACCTGCAGGGAATCCGAGGTCGACTGTTGTGGTATCGTCGGGATCATCAGTGGTGATAAACATGAGGGAGGGCTTCTTGTTGCCGCCACGGTACAAGACGAATAGACCATTGCCAAGAGCGGTCTTTCCGGTGCTCAGAGCAATAAAGCTCTTTGCAAGTTCGGGAATTGCAATATCCCTATTCCATAGCCAATTCGACGAGGTGACGCCGATCCTAACAATTTGAAGGTCCCCGTTGATGTCATGGTAGACGGGGACCAAGAGAGGGTAGGTGTTGTTGGTCGCAGGATTCTTTAGATTATTAGTCGTGGTCATTCAAGCCGAGGGTGAGCATAACATACCATATGAAGTTGAGAAATACGAGCATTTGTTGGCTGCTGAGGCGCCAACAAAAGCTTGCCCCTCAACTCGTCGTTGGAGAGACTAAGGTCGCTGGGCTTCATGGGCTTGAGGACGTGAAGGTGACTGCTCTTCTCGCTTTCCTTCGTAGCGAATGCAATGAACAAAGTTCCCTCCGCGTTTGATGATTGGGTCACAGAGAATGCATCAACCTGGCCTCGGAGCCCAAGAATGTCGCCTAAATTGATCTGTACATTGCTGCCTGAGCCGTTGTGTTTAATGGCGATGAATTGACCTTCAGAGCTGATGGAGAAGAGGAGAGGCCTGTGCTCGCTATCACGAACAGAGATGAAACGTCTCGTCGATGTGATGGGCTCCGCTGCCATCATATGAAGCATGAGCTCGCTGTCGACTTTGATGTTGGCCATTTCGGATTGTGTGGTTTACGATTGGGAGAGATGGCAGTCCGTGTGCGTTATATAAAAGATCTTCCTGGATTCTGGTGAGGATTTCTAGATTTCCCGTTGCTAATAGAGGTACAGCATTGTGCCCTCTTGAAGCATTACCATGCTATCGCTTAGGCTACTTGCCAGGCCTTGGGATATGACAAGAAAATGCGTCTTCTGAGGGTGTCAGGATTCCGAGCCAAGTTCAGGCACCATCTCATCGACCGTCTTGCTACGTCCGACCTAGCATGACCTTCCCCAGTATGTACGCAGAATGCCGGCAGAAAGAAAAGCCGACAGCTTTTCATTCTGGGGAGATCTTCTATGTTTCATCGCTGAGGTACACCTCCAATTGGCCACAGGCTTCATACAGATAGTAGACTGCTGACTCCCGAGTTCTAGTAATCTAGAAACGAGGCTGAAGCATGTTGTATATCCGAGGAGTCAGAAATCAGACGTTTCTTGCCGACGATTTCGAAGAAACATCAGAAAACAGGGGGAAAATGGGCAGTGTGTTCCGGTCAAGTCAAAGTCAAGTTGGTGTGCGCCAATGTGTTACGTCCACGTCCTGCGATATGTATGTTTATGTAAGCTATACTCTCACGACATCAAGCAAAGTGCTTGAAATCCTTGTCGGTGGCACCCGTTCTCTGAATGGACCCATTTTTCAACTCGAAATTTCCAGGTCATCCCAAAATGAAGCTTGATTCTGAACACTGCATCGACATGAATCTGGCTGTGGAAACGATCAACAAACTTTACGACCTGTGTCTTTGACTTCCAGGGCACCGCGTATATTTTCCTACCAGAAGGGGCTACACAGTACACTTACTCAAATGACAGTTTCTGTTCTTCTGAACCATCCGAAGAATCGGTGAAAGTTTTTGCCCGCTAACTGTCAGGAACATCTGGTGCCTGGCTCTCCTTCATCTTGCCTTGTGGCCTCGTACCAAGACGTTTACGCTTTGTGCTGGAGCAAAATGCCGTCTGTGTTATTATCAAGATGCATATACATAAGGTAAAACGGCTGATAAATTTCACATAGACACCTTTCCATCTCTCGCTCGCCGTTGCACTTTACTCTCGCCATGGACTACCAACGCCTCAATAACGAGCGCATCACTGGTACCAAGATCGCTCCCTATGACATGATCACAGCGGTCACCCAGCGTGCCATCAACAAGCAGCTGGAAAAGATGCATCGAGTCAACGAGAGTCTCCAGAAGTTGTCGCTGCTTTCTGCTGATCCCGAAGACGATTATTCACGTCTTGACGCTGACCTTGACGCTCCTACGATTGAGCTGCGTCTCAACACGGAAAGTGCGTGATGTGATTCATCCTCTCGAATTTTATCTTATTGTTGTCCTTCAAAATAGATCGCATTGTTATCTTCTGTTTGAATATATCGAGGGCGACGCTGAAGTACCTGAGAATCAAGGGCCGAAAAGTTTTGTGAGTTGCTCTTTTTTAGACGCTGTGCCGCAACGGAAGCTCATGACACTTATAACTTACAGGGAGGAATCACTCGAAATCCCGGCCTCCACTCTTGCTCTCTCTGTCAACCTCACGTTCGAAGGCGTTGACTTTGCTAAACTACCACAGCATGTCCAAGATCGTTTGAAGGTGAAGAACAATTACAGCGTACAACAGCTTCTCGTCGATTTTACCAGTATGAATTCCGACTCTCGACTGATTTAACATTTGTGTCTAACTGTTCTTAGGTGCAAGCCTTGCTCGATTAGATAAACGAAGGACGACTGTCCACGACCATATTGAAGATCTCACGGCGAAGGCCTTCTTCGACATCTTTATTGAAAAGTACTTCACTGTGCTTGCTCAGACAAACGAATTCGTCCTGCACTACGTCCCGCTCGCCAACCAGGAATTCAGGAAGAAATACGAAATGCCGTCTGTTCCGCCAACCGACTTCACTTTCCAGAACATGCCATTCGTCCAGAACGACAAAGATAATGGTGGGCCGAGCGGCGACAACATGCTGGTGTATCTCCAGATGTGTAACGACAACGGCATGCCTAAGCAACTTCTCCCTGTTTCGGTGGGTGCCCTTTTTTCTCGAGCGTTCGGAGGGGGGCATCCCTAACTACTTTTGCAGGCGAACTGGGTTGTCCCCACCCCCAATAACACTGACCGCTATGATGGAACAGTCGCTCTTTCTGCCGACACCTTCCTTAACGGCTGGCTGCTCAAGAGGCTCTCCGATTTCAATCGGAGCTCGACGTGGATGGTCACGGACGCGTACTGGAAGGCCAAAGGTCTTGGGACGCAGTTCTACCTCGGCGGCAAGCTCGGACGCACAGACGCATCAGAGAGTGACGTGAAATGGAACGCTCTCGACCCTACTCAGGTTGACCAGAATGTCAGAAACAAAGTCAACGGGCAGATTGGGCAGTGGTACAAGTACTACTATTACAATAACAAGGACGATGACGAGGGCCTCTGGCGTGTCTGGCAGAAGGGTATGCCCTAATCTGTGTCTATTCTTTAATCTGTTAACAACTTTATTCTCTACCAGGTACTACCACGAACTGGCTGTTCATTCCTGAAGGATACAACAACAACGGAAAATGCGAAATCTTTGTCTACGGTAACACCTTCATCGAGTTCTATGTCCATGTCGATCTTCCCGCGTCAACGTATGTTCTATTATCCTCCATCAGCGCACCGCTGTGATACTGACAAGATGAACTTGCAGCGGCTGGGTCAATGGCGAATGGTCGACAACAATTGTCCTCGACGGCGTGAACGACGGCGAGCTGATCATCAAGGCCGACGACATCAACCCCAAGATCACAAATAAGGTCGACGAGGCGTGGCTGCACAAGGGCGAAATCAGCGTGTTCAGCAAGCCCGCGGAGGAGGGCCTCAAGAGGCTCAGTATGACCTACATCATCAACGAGATGCGCAGCGTGTTCAGAAATGGTTGGGACTTCGTTCTCCCTGGAGGTGCCGACTTCTACATTAGCAAAGCTGTCTTTAACAAGGAGAAGGATCTCATGTGCGAGTTGAAGTACAAGTTCAACGCATGATTAAAGCTGTCCGTAATTGTGCTGAGTTGTGTATCTTCTCGAATGTACATCTATTCTATCTATCTACCTTGGATTTTATATTTGCTGTGGATATCTTTTCCAAGTTCTCAGTCATGCTGAACTTGAAAGCGCAACTCCAAGTCAAACATGTTTTGTTCATTTGTACGTGGATCCTGTGATTCCTCGACAGCTTTGACGATAACCCAACTTGCTTGCCTCGACTAAGTGGCGTTCGAATTTGTTTAAGAAAACAATGTAAAATCTATATGGCAAGGGGCGATTGAGGTATCGCTCTTTCGAAGTCAACCCTCTCCCAAATGGAATCTAAATTTGATACACGTTGTGTTGAAATTGTTCGAAGACAAAGTTACTATAACACATCCAACATAACGTTCGAGTCTCGCCCCCTGACGTCCATGTGCAGCGCAGCGTATCCCCAAAGCTTTGACAGATGTGTTGGACCTGCAATGGAGTGCTCGGAGGGCTTCAGCGCCGATGCCAAAGGGATCTTCATCGTTCCGGTTTCCAGACATGATCAGCTATCACCTGGCTATTACTAGGGTACTCAAGTAAGCACTGATGACAGAATCCATCTTGGTCTGTCTCCGACGCCACAGTATAGAAGTGATAGTGATCTTCTCGCATAGACGATAGTCTTCATACTATAGTCTTCTCGCGCCCACGCGATCAAGGAACAGGCACAGACTTAGGTCTAGTTAACGACATGCTTCTTTCCTCTTCTTCCATCTTCTGACTACTGCCCCTCGGCATAATGAACGCATTCGCGGACCCCCAGGACTCCCAGTCCAGGGCATTGTCCTATTATTCCGGATTTTTCGAATATCCCCCACCGTGCCCTGCATTCGCGTCATTGCGTCTATATAACATCTACGTGCATACGGCGACGCTGTATTTCCTTCGGTGCAGAGCATCTATCACCAAATTAGCCAGCCGCCCTCCCTCTCAGCCTCCGATCCCTTGATCTTCTGAATCATGCCTGATCAGACTACCAAGTTCACAGCGCCTCCCAGCCTAATCGCACCGTACGATGTCGTTACCGTCATCTCTCAGCGGTCCTTGAACGCGCATCTCCAGCGCGCGTATGACGCGACGCCCCTTCTCCAATCGGCGTCGTTCAAGCCTCCCGCTGAAGAAGAGGACGATTATTCTGGCTTTGACGTGTCCTTTGACGCCCCGAAGGTCGAGCTCCAGCTCGCAACTGAAAGTATGTCTTCTTTTGTCGCATCTTGTTAGAACTTGGATGATGATGGTACTTATACTCATCGACTATGTAGATAAGATTGTGGTCCTTCTGCTGAACATCAAGAGCGGCAACTTGAAGTATCTCAAGATTTCTGGACGTAAAGTCAAGTACATACCGGAAATAGTCCTGTCTACTTCACCGTCTGACTGAATTTGTCTTTGTTTAGTGAGCTTGAGTTCCCCGTTCCTCCGATTACAATCGCATTGGAAGTCAACCTTGTATCCGAGAGCGTCCCGTTCTCCACGTTGCCCGAGAATATCCAGGCTACCTTTACTTCTAGTAAGGACCTCGAGATCAGAAAGACCCTGCTTGACTTCCAAAGTAAGCTTCTAAGCTCCACTCTATCTCTCGTATATCAAGTTTCTGAGCAACTCTACCGCCTTTGCAGCCGCTAGCCTCGCGAGACTTCGCAAGTCCCAGACCACGCTCTACACCGTTGTCGAAGACATCTCGCAAAGCGCGCTCATCGCCGGCTACGTCGACGAGTATCTCCAGCGCCTGGCGGAGAAACAAGACGAGTTCGTATTCCACTATGTCGCGTCGGTGCCGTCGGCGGCGAAGGCGAAGGAGGCGTATGTCCTGCCCTCGATCGTGCCCACCGGTGCGTCTGCGGTACACAATGTGCCCGCAAATGGCCCTGAGCCGGTGGGTACGGGTGTCCCCCTTGGCGAGGACAGTCTTCTCGCGTATTTGCATATGAGCGAAGGCACGATTCTGCCGCGCGCGCAGCTTTCTGAAGCGGTATGCAACCGTCTATGCCTGGTTTATGTCGTGGTGTATTCATTAATTATTATTTTCATGCAGGCGAAGGCCATTATTGACGTCGAGGAGGGCGCGGACACTCCCGTTGTCGTCATCTCGCGGGCCAAGTTCCTCGAAGCGGTCATCCTCACGCAGCTCGCGGAGGTGAACAAGAAGTCGACGTGGATCGTCGACACCGCGTATGTAGAGGCGACGCTCGTCCCACCGACCGTGAATTACACACTAGCTGGGGACCTGGGGTGGACGGACGCCACACCGGAGCAGCTCGCGCCGACACGCGTCGATGCGTCGACGGTGAGTAAGGATGTCCTGGCGAAAGTTAAGAGTCCCGGGGCGTGGTATCACTATAGAAATTATAACCATAAGGATGATACGTCGATAGTGTTTAATGTCGCTGAGAAGGGTGCGTGTCCATTTCAAATATCAGTCATGCTCTGCCTGGTCTGATAAGGTGGTGCGCAATATAGCTACCACCGAGAATTGGGTCTTCGTACCTGAGGGGCTGGATACTCAAGGCAAAGCGACGGTTCATATTTTCGGGTCCACTCTCGTCGGCTTCCACACGAAGTTGGACATCAATGGCTCGAGGTACGCTTCTTTTCTCATTGGTCGTCCCTCTCCTTACTCTTTCTTTCACCAGCGGATACATGAAGAGCGAATGGTCGACAATCATCACCCTCGATAGCTCCAAGCCTGGACAGCCCATCGTCTGCACAACTGATGATATAGTCCGTCCCAAGATTACCGAGAAGGTCACCGAGGAAGCGACGCTTCATGCGGGCGAACTGGCAGATAACGTCATCAAGCCGGCAAGGGTCTTGCTCGATAAGTTCGTCTTCAGCTTACAGGAGGTTGCTCAACGCACCACGGATGCGTTCCGAAGCGATTGGCCATTCTTCATTCCGACCCAGGGAGGAAGCTTGTATGTTGACAAGGTCTACTTTAGCAAAGGGCTGGACCTTGTTTGCGAACTTCAGCAGAGGCAATCTTGAGACTCGGATATGTGGTTATACGGAAGTAAAGTTTGGTGTAGCGTCAGAAAATACCAGTGACAATATCAAGGTGTGAAGATTGCATAGCTCTCGGCGCGAATTGAACATGTCTATTACGAAGCAGCTACGCATTCTGCTTAGAACACTCAGTACTTATATTGAATGCCTGCAATTCCTATGGCATTGATGTGTCGTCCTGCTAAATTGGGGATAGAAACATTTGTTGCCTAAATGCACTGACACGTGCCCCTTGACTGCAACCATGCATGCAGCAAGCACACGCATCACATAGCTTTTACCAACCAATGAGTACCAATGTTATGATCACCATGAGATTTGTGTCGCAAGACGGCATATGTTGAGTTGAGTCCTGGAGAGCCGCGACGAGCAGGAAAAAACGCGGGCGCGATACGATTGTGGGGGAGGGTAGACGCGTAGCGTACTACATACATACGGGGCTCGTTATGTATCTACAAGACTCAGTACAGTGCCTAACGTGAATAAATGGGGATCTTAGGTAAAATAGGAATGTAATATATCAATAAGGGAATGAAATCGTTCGTAAGCAATTTAATATTCCAATAGCATATTTGAGCGCTTCTAAAACATTTAAGTCACTAATGGAGTCTCAATTTGTGATAACGAAGCGTAGAGTGTTGATTCTGTGCTGCTTCGGCGCGAGCGCTTGAAAAGGCAACCCGATGTTCTATTTTTAGCGCCACCCACAATGTTCCACAAACAACCTTTTTTGGAAGTGGCGTAGATACGCTGAGGGTCAGAATAAAAGCACATATGATGGTACACCCTGAAGAATGGATACTGCTGAGGGCCTCTCCCCATATGAATAACGCGGTGGTGGTGAATTAACGACGCGTTGACGCGGTTGCGCGGCCACGTGCACGAACGCGTTGCTGTTATTTGTGCCCCACGTGATGTTGGATAGTGACTCTGCGTTTCGTTGTGGAACAAGACCACCTCGCTCCTCTCCACTCCTCCATCTACCATCATCCTCCCAGAGTAACCTCCAACATCGCGGGGTCAAATGTCTTCCACCATTCCTGTGAGTTTCATAGTATTGTTGCATCATTCGCGTCTAACCACCCTCGTATGGATCCCAGGCACGCCGTCCAGTTCGAACAACGAGGGCAACAGCTGTGAAAGAAAACGAAAATGCCAACGCCCGCCCTTCTCGCGTTGTCGCTCGAACGAAACCCGCCAGCGTGTCTGGTACTGCTGGCCTGACGGGAGCAACCGGCGGTGTGACGCGTGCCACTGCAGCCTCGAGGGCGAAGGCATCAGGTACGGCTGATTCCAAGGCCGACCTACCCGGAAAGCGGAAACGTGAAGCCCTTGGAGAAGTCGTCGCACCCAACAAGCCATCTACACTCGCAGCGAAGGGGAAGGGGAAGGAGATTTTCGATGGGGTCGTGCTCAAACCGAAGTCGACGGCAACCACAGCCACTCGCCAACCTCTCCGGACTGTGGCTTCAACACGTCAGACAGCAGTGCCCGCCGAGATCAAGAAGACCACCTTTAAGCAAACCAAGGTGGAGACGGAATTAGTTGCCACTCATGACGAAGAAGATGCCATGGCCGTGGACCCACCAGTCGCCCTTCCTCGCATCGCTGTCCGTAAATCAACGCTCAAGGAGACAATAACGACAACAGCACGTCGCACAGAGACCAACTCCCGTCGCACATCTTTGCGCTCTGCCGGACCTGTTCGCAACTTGCTCGATGAGGAAGAAGAAGAGCCCGTTCATAAGAAGAGACGCACGTCATCCATCCCTCCAGAAGAGGATCCACAGGCAATCGAAGAGGCAAGATTGCAGACTCAGGAAGAGATTCACCATGCTCGTCTTATGGCTGAGATTGAGGTGTTTGCAAATGAGGAGGAAGCCGATCCAGAAAGCTCGAACTGGGACGACCTTGATGCTGATGATGCCGACGATCCTCTCATGGTCAGCGAATACGTGCAAGAGATTTTCGAATACCTTAAGCAAGTTGAGGTATTTCTTTTTATCCCCATATATGCGTCGCAGTTCGCTAATCAACCTCCCGCAGCTGACCACGATGCCTAACCCTAACTACATGGAGAGCCAGAAGGAGCTCGCGTGGAAGATGCGAGGAATTCTCACCGACTGGTTGATCCAAGTGCACGTCCGTTTCCGTCTGTTACCCGAGACCCTCTTCCTCTGCGTCAACATCATCGACCGTTTCCTTTCTGCGCGTGTGGTTTCGCTGGCGAAACTCCAACTCGTGGGCATCACCTGCTTGTTTATCTCAGCAAAGGTGGAGGAGGTCATCGCGCCCTCCGTCATGCACTTTTTGAAGTGCGCAGACTCTTCGTACACCGAGTCGGAGATCCTTCAGGCTGAGAAATATGTCCTGAAGACTCTCGACTGGAACCTCAGCTATCCCAATCCCGTCCACTATCTTCGCCGCGTCAGTAAGGCTGATGACTACAATGTCAAAGTCCGAACGCTGGCGAAGTACCTCCTTGAGATTGGTGTCCTTGAGTGGCGGTTAATTGCTGCTCCACCATCACTTATGGCCGCGGCCTCAATCTGGCTAGCTCGTCTCGCGCTTGACATGGAACAATGGGTATGTCCGCGAATAATTTGGCCCTTCTCTGTTCTTACGTTCCTTGGTACAGACGCCAAACTTGGCCCATTACTCATCATACAAAGAAAGCGCCCTCGTTCCTACAGCCAACTTGATGCTCAACTACATCCTCAAGCCGGTCAAACATGAGTCATTTTACAAGAAGTACGCTGGAAAGCGTTACTACAAGGTATGTTAAACATTCAGAAACCTCGAGCACCGTTGTTGACGTATTTTTACAGTCTAGCGTCTTCATGCGTGACTGGGCGCTGAACCGGTGGTCCGAGAACGAGCAAGTCGAGCTGATGAAGGAACTCCCCCGACTAAAGGCAGAGATCAAGGTCCAGCGAGAAATCGATGAACAGGCGCTCCAGGAACAGTACGGCGACGAGCTCGACCAGAATCCCGACGACGGCCTGTTGGTCGCCGCCAAGACACAGCATTAGTACTCATCCAACAGTGCCCCTCGACTCTGAACAACTGAAGGCTGGACGCGACCGCCCACGGGGCGTCCAGCCGTGTACACTATCTACCGCCACTTATCTCGCTATTGTTGCATATCGTCGTCGTTCATGTTTCTGTTCGTGTTCCCTCTCCTTCCCCTGGTCGTCTGCCGTCGGTCACTATCTCCTTCGCTGGTTCCGGTCTACCTACCGTTTACTTCGAGGTGGGATGGAGTCGCTGTGCAGACTCTAGACCCCAGGAGGGATGGACCCTTTGTCGTTTTCGTTATCTCGGAATTGTTCTCGCATACCCGCCCGCGCATTTATATCACCACCATACAACATACATCTCATCTCGCCCACCCATCACATATTGTCCTTATCCATCCATACACTCCTCTTCCCTCCCCGTCGTCTACTACCCTTGTCCACGTCCATTACAACTACTATCAGCATATCCTTCTGTTCCATCATCGTCGTTATTACTGTGTTTTAGCTCGTTCACATTCATGTCGTTGGATAATACTAAAAATGTGTCAGTATCCAACATGATCAGGCGTCTTGGTCCGGTCAAGGTGACCGTTGTCATCGCTGTTGTGTTAGTGTCGGCGTCAGACCCTGTCGAAGGCTTTTCTACTCCCCAGCACCACACTCTTTCAATGTTCGTTATCGGGTTCATGTATGCACATTGCAGGTGCAGATACATACCGTTCGATGTGTTCTCGGTGGACTCGTTGCATGGCTATGGACCCTATCGTGCCCAAACTCAAATGTGGCGCTGAGGACGGATGTTGACGTTAACGCTGATTGGCTGCGCGGCCGTGCCACTTCATCAATGCGCTTCCCGGAGATGCCGGCCCCGTACGGCCCGCACCACTCCGAATCAGCATCACTGAAAGCCCAAATCAACTTGCGGCCAACTTAACACATCAACGTCGATTCTCTATATGCTTCGCGGGTGGTACATACCTAATGGAAGTATTCCAGCGTACGGCTGCGGTGTGTTCATTCTATTTATGATGACTATGTTTATTATAATTGACGCGTTGGCTTCCAGCGGTCTTTGTTCAACTAGGTTCAGGCATTGTGGATGCATGATCCAGAAAGTGACTACCAAAAATGCCATGTGCACAGTACCTATCCCATCAAGGACGAATGGCCACTAGAGATAAGGGGTCAAGTCCAAGGAAGCGGGCATCTCCTCTCCGAAGATGGCAGCCAGCGCGTTATTGACTGCATACGTCGCCATGCCGGTACGCGTCTCAAGCGTCGCGCTGCCAATATGTGGAACAACAACACATCTGTAAACCTCATCAGCAAACTCCATTCTCTTCTTACAAATAGGGCACGCACTTAGGCTCCTTCACCAATGGGTGGTCCGCGGTGATGTTTGGTTCTCCAGTGACAACGTCCACTCCTGCTGCCCATATCCACCCTTCGCGCAGCGCTTTCGCAAGCGCGTCCGAGTCGACCAGCGTCCCGCGGCTCGTATTCACCAGGATAGCCGTCTTCTTCATCTTCTTCAAGAACGCCTCGTTTACCAAATCCTTGGTCTCCACGCCGCCCGGCGCGAGCACGAACACGACATCGCTCTCCGCCGCGACGGTGTCCACGTCGACCTTGCGCAGGGACTTGAGCTTGAGCTCGGCTGCGAGGGCCGCGTCGCGCTCGGCGTTGGCGCTGGCGGAAGTGGAGGGGTTGCCCGAGTAGATACAGTGCGTGAAGCCGAAGGGGATGAGGCGGGCAAGGGTGGCTTGCGCGATGCGTCCGAAGCCGAGGAAGCCTGCGGTGCGCACAGGTGAAGCCTTTGATGCACTCAGCTGTGGGCCGCAGAACGTGAAGGGGTTCCAGTTAAATTGTGGCCACTATAATCATTGCTGTATGAGCAGGAGGTTTAACTCTTAAGACACAAGATACCCACGCGTCCTTCGTTCACTGTTATGATGCCCTCTTGCGCCGCGCGCCCTGCCATCAGCGCCAGCATAATTGACAAGTCGGCGACTACAAAATGTCAGTTTGCTCGATTTAATGTCTGATGCTCACTAACCTGCATCAGTGAGGACATCGGGCGTATACCCAACCTTGATACCACGCTTCGCTGCCTCTTTGCGATCAATGTGTTCTGCAAATAACGCATAGATAAAGTTATTTTTAGACCACGTGTGGCCCACATCATGATAACGCACCGTAACCGACCGACATCGTCGAGACGACCTTGAGCTGGGGTCCGGCTTCAACAGATACAAACGTCAACGTCTGTAGCTCCCTCATTCAGATATACGCCACGCACCTGCATCCATCACCGCCGCATCCACTTTATCCGTCAACATATGAACGATACCGGCGGCCCCAGGTGCGTTATCCAGCAACCACTGGCGCTCGACGACGCGATCCTCCGGCCACACAACAAGCTAAAGAACAGAAGCAGAGCATGTCAGCAACTACTAGGATTGTATGCGAAACATACATGCCTCGATATCCTTCCGCGTATCCAGCAGCGCCATTACCGGCCCCAGGTTGCGAGTAAGAACGACCTTCGGGCGCGTGCTAGTAGTCAAATGGGAGGCGAGTTCAGCGAGGCGTGCGGCAGACATTGATGACGGTGTAATGCTAACTTGCTTGAGGTTGAGTCAGCCATTGAGAACAAGACGAGGTGAAAGAAGAGGAGGTGAGAATCTGAACTTCGTGCCGTGGGCAATTGGCGGGCAAGATGGCGACGGACCGGACCGTTTATCCCGCCGTTCCATGGGCGCTTAAAGGCTTATCAACGACGTAGCAGTCAATAGTTTATGCGTAAACGCAGATTCTTGAGCTGTAAGCAATTTTACATGGGGAAATATATTTCAGATTGAATACTCCAAGATGTAAAGCCCTTCTACTTCTTACACTCGGACTTGTAATTTGGCCAATGAGCTTTCTGGTACGCCCCCTGCGCAGTACCTGAAACAATTCCCAACCTTTTGTTCTTTGAAGACCCTCATCTAGTTGAAGAACATCCACTTGCCTGTGAGTTGATGTCACTAGAGTGAGTCGGAAATTATCACCATTCGTGAAAGCACTTACATATTTCATGTATTGAGAGTCGCGTGGGGCGCCATCAAAGTAGACTATGGTGGGTGAACGCGTAGCGTACTACATGCAGACGGCCTCGTTATGTGCCTCCAAGTCCGAGTACTGTAACCACTGTGAGTAATGCAGAACGTGGGTAAATAAGATAGAGTCTGCATTATCAGACTCGGTCGATTAAGCTCATGATCAGGCTCATGGACGACATCAAGACTACGTATGTACACATGATGTACTGGGCTCAGACGCCATTATGAAACCTCTCTTCTGTTGGATGTATCCTTACTTTTCTTCGACAGATGGGAAAGAGCCTGATGGTGGTAGGTTACCAATCTAACTGTGCTACATGTAAAGAATGTTATCGATTGAGGAGACAAACCTGGCTACCATTTGTCTTGATTAAAGAAGGTAGAGTAGAATACGCTGATGTAGAAGGAAGGTGGGGAATCACATTATTGCTGGCACTGGGGAGTTTCTGATCTGGAAAGGTCCACGGTAAGTATCATCGTAACGGTCATAAGCAGATAATTTAGAAAAGAAGGTCATCAAGGGTCGTGAAAGTAAGTGTTTAAGTAGGAATAATTGTTTCAAACGCAGATCAAAGGGAGTCGAAAAGAACCAATATGCGAGTAAAGTAGTATAATCAGTAGAGATAAGGAGGAATAGATGTGGAAAATGAGCAAACTTGATTTCACGGACAAATTATCATGAGCGCACCCACCCCCTCTTGCCGAGAACTCGCAGGACGGCAGCAATGACACCGACACCAATCATCATGAGATATCCATCTTGACGACCCATGAAACGCCCAAAGAAGACGTCCCGCTTGATAGACCAGGTTGACGTCAGATAGGGCATCGTCAAGGCTGGTGAAGCCGACGTGGGCATAGCACCAGGCATTGGAGGACCGGCGTTGTCGAGTTCCAGGTCGCGAGCTGCTTGCTCCTTCTCGGACATCGCCTGCTCACGCGAGGAGATTTCTTGTTCACGCACGTCGAGGGCGCGCTGCCGTTCTTGCAGCGCCGCTTCGTCTTGGAGCTTCTTGGCCTCTATATCCTGCTTGTTCTTTTCTGCGAAATCCGACAATTCAGTCTCCTTCGCAAGGACGGTTGCATCCTTTTCATTGAGGTGCTTCTCGGTCTCGGCGAGAGTAGCCTCCCTGTGAGAAATAGTCTCCTCTCTTGCGTGCATCTTCTCCTCCCACTCAGCCAGAGTTGCTTCGCGCTGAGCGAGATTTGCTTCCTGAGAAACAAGGGATTTTGCAGTAGCGTCGAGAGTCGCCTTTTGCTCAGTGAACGACTTTTCAGTCGCAGAAATCTCGGCCACCCTGATAGAAATCGCGTTTTGTGCAGTAATAGCTTCCTCCTGCTTCTGGGCGAATGCAGCTTCGGCCTCGGCGGACTTGGTCTCGCGTGCAGATGCTACTGCCTCTCGGTCTGCGAGGCCGGTCTCTCGCCCCTGGAGCTGAATCTCCGCGTTCTTCATGTCCTCTTCCTTCCGGATGATCTCAGCAAAACGTGCCGACAGTTCAGACTCTTTGTTCGCGGCGATATGCTGCTTCTCAGCCAAGGCCTCTTCAGCGGCAGCGAGTTCAGCCTCCTTTGTAGACAGCGTCGTCTCGCGTTGGTCCACGGTAGCTGCGTGTTCTTTGAGCTTGTTGACCTCATCATCCAGGGCATCCTTCTTCTGTGTGATCTCAGAGTCGCGAGCTGTGAGGGCCTTCTCAGCTTCATCAAGCTCCTGTTGCTTCTGGGCGACTTCGGTCTGTTTCCGAGTCAGCGCTCCTTCCGCTGCGGACGCTGCGTCCTCTTTGGCAGAAATCGTCGCCTCCCGAATGTCCAAGTCGGCAGCCTTAGATTTGGTATCAGCCTCCTTCGCTGAGACATTCTCATCGCGGACACGAAGTTCCTTCTCGAGACTGGATAGTTCAGTCTCTTTAGCGGAGAGTGACTCTTTCGATGTGTCCAGCTCGTGCTCCTTGGCCTCAAGCTCTGTACCCTTGGATGAGACCGCCTCCTCACGGGTATTGAGCTCCGAAAGGCGGGCAGTGAGGTCGGCTTCCTGGGCAGAGACCGATTCCTTCTGCGTGTCGAGCTCGCGCTGAGCTGCAGCAAGTTTAGTTTCCTTCGCCGCTAACGCTGCCTGGGCCTCGTTCAGCGCCTGCTCGCGCGTCTGAATGCCAGCCTCCTTCCCGGCAACCTCCTTCTCTCGCGCATCGAGGGTTTGGTGCTTCTCTACGAGGGCACTCTGTTCAGCCTGAACTTCGGCCTCCTTTGCAGAGACAGCTTCCTTCTGCTTGTCCAAGGCCTGGGTGTTCGCCTCCAGCTCAGATTCCTTTGTAGAAAGTGCCTGCTCACGTTCCTCCACCGCGCACTGCTTATCGGAAATAGCAGTCTGAGCAGCATCAAGGTCCGCTCGCTTCTGCGTCAGGGATTTCTCCTGTGCGTCTAGATCTTGAGTCCTCGTCTCGATCTGCACCTCCTTCGCGGTGACCTCCTCTGCGCGGATGTCCAAATAGCGCTGTTTATCCGCCACCGCCGCCTGTACAGCCTCTACCTCGCGCTCTTTCGCCATAAGGCCCTCCTCGCGCAAAACGAGGTCCTGCCCCTTCTTCAGGTTCTCCGCCTCCTTCGATCCTACCTCCTCCTCGCGAGCCATCAGCTCCCTCTGGCTCTCCTCCACCTCTGCTTTCGCCTTGGACAGCTCAGCCTCCTGTGCAGCCACAGCGTCCCGTTGGGCATCCAGCTCCTGTGCCTTGGATTGCAGCTCCGCGTCCTTCGCAGCAACGGCCTGTTCGCGTTCGTCCAAAGAGCGCTCTTTATCGGCGACAGCGCTCTGTGCGGTAGCAATCTCGGCCTCCTTCGCAGCGGCTGCGCTCTTTTGCGTATCCAGCTCCTCAGCGCGGGTCTGCAGTTCGGCTTCCTTCGCAGAGACCTCCTGCTCACGCACATCGACGGCCTGTTGCTGCTTGGTGGCGGATGCATGCGCAGCCTCGACCTCGGCTGCTTGAATAGACACCGCAGCCTTCTGTGCCTCGATGTCTTGCGCCTGCTTCTGAATGTCAGTCTCCTTGGCCGCGACCTCTTTTTCCTTGTCGTCTACGGCGAGCTGCTTCTCGGCAATGGCGGTCTGCGCTGCGTCGACTTTGGCCTCCTTGGCAGAGAGCTTCTCCTGCTGAGCGGTGAGCTCCTTGGCTTTGCTTTCGACTTCAGCTTCCTTAGAGGAGATGGACACCTCCCTAGTAGCGAGTGCGCGGTGCTCGTCAGCAAGTGTGGCTTTCGACGAGGAGAGCTCAGATTCTTGGGCGGCGAGCGCGGCCTTTTGAACCTCGAGATCTTTCTTTGACGCGTCAACGTCCGCTTCCTTTGCCGCCAACACGCTCTTCTGCGCCTCCAGCTCCTGGCTCGTAGCGACGAGCTCCGCCTCCTTCCGCTTCACCTCCTCCCGCTGCGAATCCAGCTCCTGCGCCTTCTTGGAAGCCTCAGCCTCCGTCTTCACGACCTCCTGCTGCTTCTTCTCAGCCTCCTCCTTCAACTTCTCCACCTCCTCCTGCTGCCTCTTCACCTCCTCCGCCCGCTCGGCCAGATCCCTCTGCCGCTTCGCAATCTCATCCGCCACCGCGCGCACCGCCCCCTCGCGCGTGCTCAGCTTGCGCTGCCGCGTCTCCAGCTCCGCCTCCCGCACCGTCAGCGCGGCCTCCTTCTCCTTGATCTCGTGCAGCTTGATGCCCGTCGCCAGGGACGCGGTTGCGCGGTGGCCGTTGGTGGCCGCAGCGCCGTTGGGCATGCGCTTGACGGTGTCGCCGACCTCGAGCTCCCACGCCTGTGCACCGGTGACGCCCTTGGCCGGCGTCACGGGGGCCTGAGGTTGGTTTGCGAGCAGCTCAGCGACGGTGGGCTCTGACTCTGTCGCCGTGCTGTCGGCATTGGGCGAGGAAGGCACTGGGCTTTCAAATGCCGTCGCCCAGACGTCGGTGTTGTTTGCGCTGGATGCGTTGGCTCCGGTCTCTGCTTCCGTGGTGTCTGCACTGGCGCCGTTCATCTTCGTACGACGGAAGCCGAGCTCGTAATCTGCGGTGTGGTCCTCGTGGTTGTGGTGTAAATTAGAGGAACCTTATGGGAATGGAATGGTCAGGAAGTGAGCAAGACGTCAGTGATTCTGCGAGTAGATTTTGACACGCGAGAGCAAGGTAAAAAAACGCAGAGCATCATAAGAAAGACGAAGACAAAGGAGGTTCGCGGATAGTACTGAAAGAAACGAAGGAAGGGGATCACATAACAAATGGACGCGGCCCACGAATGGAGGGGGAGAAGGAAGAGGAGAAGATGGGCCATAACCTGCAAGACACACAAAAAAAAGTAGGCATTTGCAGACGACTCAGGCTATTGCCGATTTAGCCGATATGCTTGACATATCAGAAGCTTGCATGTAGTAAAATGTAACTTCATGAAATCCAGGAGAAATGTGATCCGTGAAAGAATGCCCACAGGCGCCCAAATTCTTCAAGATTGACAGAAAAAATCACACGATTGTGCAAGTGACATCGATGATCATAAAAATTGGATCAAAGCGCGTAGACTTATGCAGCACTCTGGAAAAGATCTCCGGGGAAAAAAGAAGAAAAAAAAGAAAGAAAAAAAAAGGAGATCTTGGCGAAAATACATACCGTTATGACCCGGGGTGATTGTCACGTCTCCTGCTTCATTCTGGCCCGGGAAAGGGAGTAAACGCGCTTCCCGTCCGTGCACATTCTTCTTTAGCACGTCGGAGTGGTTTTCCGCGTCCTTTTGGCGACCTGGCGCGTCACCACGCTCGGGGGAGCTTCGGGTGCTGGTTCCATTAGTGGGTGCACTCATCACGGGATGCTGTGCCGGAAACTCGAACTGGAACACTTGGTTAACGCTCGGACGCTGTGGAAGGCCTCGTGTGGTATGAGGTGCGGTTTTCTTAGTGTGAGACGGCGTGTGTGAGACACTAGTCGACAAAGAGGAGCTACTCGCGCTCGACTGGAACTCGAAGGGCTCCGAGTCAAAGGGGTACTGTGTGTAGGAGTAACCAAGGGACGAGTAGTTGGCGTGGGTGTGCCCTTTGCTGGCCAGATTCGGAGCGGAGGAGGAGGAGGAAGGTGTGTGTGCGTGTTTACCAGCGGCCCAGCTCCGACTCAGCCCGCCCTCGGCAGGCAAGCCACTCGCCCCTGTCTGCGAAAGCTCCCGCTCCAGCGCGTCGATGCGCTCCCGGACCTTGCTCGACGATGTCGACGACGCGGAAGAGTGGCTCGTGTCGCTCGCATTGCTGCTCTGACGCGTCCGTGTTCCCGTCGCACTCCTTCGTAGTGTAGTCTCTCCAGAGACAGAGACATCGCGGTTGTAGTCGGTGCCAGTATAGCTCCTCTTCAGTAGCGTCCGCATATCCTGCTCGTCGTCCACCCGATCGCTGAACGAGCGTGCCCGGTCGCGCACGAACCCAGATCCAGCGCGAGGGACAGTCGCGGGCGGACCCATCAAGCCATCCGTGGACGTCAAGCTCCTCGACTGCCGATGTTTCAAGACCCTCGTATTCCCCACACCGGTACTATGCCTCTTCACCGGACTTCCTCTCGCTTCAAACTGTCCCTCTCCGTCGTCATCCTCATCGTCACTGTACATCCCGTGGGTTGGACTCGGCGAAGGGCTCATAGACGGCGACGGTGATGCTGGGGGCACATATCTGTGCTGTCCAGAGGACGCAGACATGGCAGAGGACGTGCTCCGCGAGAGCAGTGCCGTTGACGTTGTCTTGATCGCGTATGGATGGGCATTGGGTTGGGAACGCTTCGTCGGCGGCGGTGTGTAATGCGACGCGAAGCTCTGGTGGGATGTTGAGGTGGAAATGGAGTGGCGTGAACTTGATCGTGAATGAGACTGCATGAACGCGGATGAGGATGAAGAAGAGGAAGATTGCGATATGCTCTGAGATTGCGAGGTTCCGTTAGTTGCTGGTATCGCCCCGTTCGTCATCGTATTCTCCTGAGAAGGTGGGACTATGCCGCTTGACGCCATTGCAGCTGAGCCCAGCTTTGTCTTATGGAAACCGGTTAACTGTCCTTGCTCTAACGCTACTTCTCAATTAGCCAAAGTTTGGATAAGCCCGACCAGTTTCACCGCACCTTTAGCATGTTAGAGATAGAGAACGAGCAATGGTAGACAAATCAGGCAAGAACTTGGACCAGGATTCGGAACAAGAATACACATTACATCATCACTGGAACACGAGGCAAAATGATTGGACGCATTGGGAATTGAACCCAACACCTCTCGCAAATCACTGATCGTGCTAAGCGAGCGTGATAACCAACTACACCATGTGCCCATTAACAGACTGGCTCAGTGGCACACTCACAACAAGGACTTACTCACTCCTGCAGCCGCTGAGACTTAATCAGGGAGAGCGAAGAGTGCAACAAAGCCTGGCCACTGCAGCCAAGATCACCAAACTGGGATTCCCAGCCAGTTGATAAGATAATAGGAGGTATGGTACATACAACAAAAAAGCGTCGACAAACAGTGGAAATGTACGAAGAAAAGATCAACAAGGAGTGAATCTAAGTTAAGTATAAAAGTCTGAGGAATAAGGAGAAGGGTATCATCACGGTCATGAAGTTGGCGGAGGAGCAGAAACTGGCGAAGAAGGGGGCTTCGCATTATGCTCCTCGACCCACTTCCTCCTCGAGCCAGTCCTGAGACGGAGCTGCTGCAAATTCTTATCGGCCTCGTCCTTGGAGCGGTACTTCCACATGAAGTCCTCCGTGCGCGACACGTAGAATAGGCGGTACGTATGCAGGCAGACCTTGATCTCGAGCCCATCTTGCGAAGAGACATTGGGCACTGCCTCGCGCACGGATGCGGGAAGGTTCCTCTGCAAGAATGGTCTCCGGACTCGGGACTGTGATACGCCCTCCGTTGTCTCGCCCTGTATAAACAAGTCAACCACTGCGCCAACTTTAAGGTAAAACATGACTGACCGAGACATACGCGTCCACATAGGCTTGCCACCGACTTGTCAACACCTCAGTGTCGTCGACGTTTCCATCGTCCTTGCCAATGAGCTGGATGGTCATGTTCTTGGACTCGGAAAGCCAATCAATCCTAAACACATTCTCGTCGGGACCCAGCACCTTCTCCGCCTGGTGGCGTTGGTTTATGCGATCCTGTGTGGTCGGCGCTGGGAGTGACCTCTCGCGCTTGAGCGATTCAAGTAGCTCCTGGCTCTTAGGGTCCGCAATGACCGCCTGCACTTGCTTGATGATGGCGCCAATCACCTTGTCCAGCGTAAAGACCTTGAACGCCTCCTGTAAACAGCATCAGTCAACCTCAGGACCCTGGAGAAATAGCCAAGAGGCGTACCTTGATGCCGAACACAGACCTAGCTTGGTCCTCAAAGATGTGTTGCTCGATCTCATTGGTGTACAGGGCCTCGCACTGTGCCAGCAACACCTCATATTGATTGACATTGCCATTATGCGCAGGCTCCTTGCCCTTCTCGCTGCCCCGAATGTCGGACGTCTTCACCTCGGCCAGCCTCGCAGCACTAGTCTTGAAGGAATGCAGCCGCGAATACATAATCTGATATCAAAGTCAGCACCATAGTCACATATCCAAGCGACGGAAAGACCACTGACCTGTATCTGCCTCAGGAGGACATAGAACGTCGTGTTGGTGAAGAACACATTTTGGATTTTCGTTGACCGCTTGCCCGTCAGGTCCTTGTCCTTGTTGCTCATGAACGAGGTCCCCTCCTCCTTGTCCTCGCCCACAGGTGCTGGCGAAGCAAAGCGAGACACAGATGGCGATGCCGCATCCTGTGCGCGGGTCTTCCGACTCGTAGACTTGGCCTGCTCGCTCTTCAGCAGCTTCTTCCGGAGGTCACCCCCGCCACTCGACGACGCCAGCAGTCCACCATGGGCGCCATTACGCCCGCGTCCGCGAGTACTGCTGCTGCCCGCGCTCACGGCCGCTCGGGACGAGCCACCCAGTGCATCGCCGTCGTCCGGAATCGGGGGCACCAGTCCACTGCCTGGCACAACATGCTCAGCGTCGCTGCCGTCATCCTCGACCAGGAAGTCGTGCACGACGAACACCGAATTGAACTCGACAGTGTTGAGCGCGAAAAACAGCGGTATGAACGTCCGCAGGAAGCCCTCAATGCGCCGGCGTTCGGTGAGGTTTAGTTGGCCCTGCGTTCGGTCGAGGAAGGAGAAGATAAGTTTGACGGCGTCTTGTAGAACGCCCTCGTCCGCCACCTCAAACTCCATCTGCCAGCGCGGCCGCGTGCGCGAGAACAGGGGGTCGATGAGCGCCGCGCGCTTGGTGTTCTGCTCTTCCCGCGCTGTCTCGATCTGGTTGACAAGTGCCTTGACGGTTAGCGACTTCTTGTCTTGGATCTTCCACGAGATCGCTTGGTGGTCGAGGCTCTTTGCAAAGTTGCGTGCGTCGATCTCCCGCCACAGCTTATTCCACTCGCGCTGTGCTCGCTTCCACTCGTCTTCCTTCTGCTTCAGCCGCGCCAATACAACAGGGATGGCCAGTGCGGGCGTCTCCTGCATAAGCTGGACGACCTCCATTCCTGCCTCCCGCCCGTATATCTTCTTGATCACCCTCTGATGAATGGCCTTCCATCCTCCGTTGAAATTGGCCTTGAGCTTGAAGTTGCCACGGTCCTCGTTACTCATCTGGTTGATCTTGTTGTTGATAGGTTCCAACATGGTGATGGTCCGCACAATAGCCTCGATGTGAAAGTCGTACTCGTGGCGTTCCTCTTCGCTCCGATGGAGGGCCTCTTCGTAGATGTTCTTGCGGTGGAAAGCAAATCCAGAGTCCTCCGACGACCACGTCGGGTGGGATACCCATTCATCATTGAGCACCGACCGGCACATCTCATCGCGACCTGAGCAAGGGACATTCGCTTCCTACAATTTCCAAAATTAGAAATACAAAAATAACGTAAGGATGATTTACGCACTGCTGGGGGGATCTTTCGATAGCTGCCGTACTTCTCACTCAGATCGATTCTACCCGGCCTCTCTGGCAGACCTTTGACCAAAGGCTTCGTCCAACTACTGAGAGCATGTTGGTCGGCCAGATAGTACTCCCGCTCTTTCTTTTCATCCCAGCCAAGGATCTCCCTGAACTGTTTGTACAGCTCAGTGTTGCCCAAAAAGTTACGACTCTCTTTGACGAGTCGGGCGGTATCGATGTAGTCTTGAGCAAAAAGATTAACGAGCTTGAGAAACTCGTTGTAGATATCGCGGTTGTCGAGAGCACGCTTGACCCGGTCAAAGAACTGTGTCTCGTCGTTGTGTGGTACCATCGCCCGTGCTGGCTGGTGAGGAGGCGGCGGTGGCTGGTGGTGGCTTGATCGTCGGGGCGAGTTGGGAGCTGCGACGACGTGCTTGGGGTTGTATGAAAGTGGCGTTAGATCTTGGGTGGCTGTATGTTTGGGTTTCTGCACAGGGTCAATGAAAGAGCAGGCACAGAGACGAGCTGCTCACCTTAGCTGGAGGTGCACTCCTGGCGGGAATGACATCCTGCTCCCGTTCCCTCTCCTTCTCTGCGGGCCGTCTCTTGCGCTTTTGGGGGAGGGCGGTGTTGTTGTTGCTCATTGAGCTTGCTACGACGTCCAGCTTGCGGCGATTCTTTTCCCTGTCACGTGCATGTGAGAGCGAAGTGGACTCGTCCGCAATTGGCTGCGAGCGATCTGGCATGAACACACGGAAGTCGTTGCGCAAATCCGGATCATCCTTGAAGAGGATAGCGATTTGTTTCGATACCTCCTCTTCGTCGATGTCGGGAGTGTGGTGATAGCGGGAGAGGATGTCGAGGAATTGTCGATACGTATCCGCGTTGCAGCGCTGTTTGATTTTCTGGACGTATTGCACCGCAGGCTCCATAGCCTGGCCGTCTACGCCGTAGTTGCGGGGGTCCATAGGCGCCGGTGAGGACACTGGTTCAGGGGCTGCATTTTCTATGAGAGTTTTTTGACGATGAATGAATAAGATAGTACCTGTTGGCGGGCCCGTGGACCAGGCTAGGGCGCGTCCACTGCTAGATGTCTTGGTCTTCATGGTCTCGCCGCTTGGCGTCGTAACTGTGATGAATCCAGTGTCGTAGGGGTCGGTGGAGCATTCAATGCGATATCCGACCGGCAGAAACGTGTTGAATCCCTGTATGAGGGCGGGGTGGCCGTTGAAAAGGTGGGAAACGCGTTGAATGACTCCGGGTGTATCAATCCTGGTGAAGTAGTTTAGCTATGCTTTCGGCATGTTAGCCTGCTACGCACTGCTCGTTTTTGAATTCCTTCATGATGTCCAGGAAGTGGTTGTAGACGTCGGGTTGGTCCTGAAACTGGACCTTGACAGCATCCAAGTAGGTGAGCGCATCGGTGACGTTCAGCGGCCGGTCGAGTGATGCGTATGTTTGCGGATCCATGGGTGAGCCTCTGCGAGTCGATGGCCACTCCGAATGCGCAGGCATGGGGGTGCTCTCCTTAAATATTTCTGGCTCGATTTCTTTCTCCGGAGGAGCCATAGTGATGTCGATCCCGCCGACCGGAGTAGGTTTTCGGTCGACAAGCTGTGGATCCAGGACACCCGTCATTGTCGGCGCTGAGCCAATCGTTGTAGCCTCTTCTGGTTTGGTAGGCCGGGGGCTGTCGGCTTTCATGACGCCTGTGTCCATTCTGGGGGAGTCGTCGTCGCTGTTGATGGCGGTGAGTGAGGAAGAAGTTGGTCGCCAACGATGACGGGATACCTGGTCCGTGCGTCAAACCCACGTGAATACCCGCCACGGCCCGTCGCGGCCCGCTCTAGTTTAATGAGGACGCGACCTCAACGCGACCAGCAGCGCGTAGTTCCCCGCGTTTACGGCCTGTACGCGCGTAGCTCAGCGCGCAATGTGTTAAACAGGGATATAGTACCTTTGCGGGGCTACATGAACACTTGCCACTCAGTAGCATCCCTGTCGCGGTGTGCACCTTTGGCCTTTGATCCTTTAATGTTGTCAACAATCTATATGAATCAGCACTTCAAAATTGGTCCATATAATGGATTTAAAGGATAATATCTGATTACGAACAGTCAGGAGAGAATAAAGCAGATATAAATCGATGTAGCGAACCTGTACTAAAAGGCTGCCAAACGGTCCTTTGACCACTGTGTCGGCATTTTCCGTGATATCCATACCGCGGCTCCCTTTCATCTTTCAGATCTTTCACTCGACCTCTTATTCTGGAGCGTTTTTCACCTCCACGTAAATTTCTGAGCTTTCCAAAAACCAGTTACCATCTTGCTTCAATGCCTGGTCCAGGTGGTTGACGCAAAACAAAATCAAAGCGACCAAAAGTATCTACCAATGATGCCTCTGAACGGGTGCATATTACGGAGATAGACAATTCAGGGAGTTGGGACATCGCTGTGAGCATACTTTGCGACCTATTTGATTTACCTGGGGTGTACGCAAGCTCTTGTTAGTCTCATTTATTATTTTAACCACTCCTAGACTTGAGAACACGGAGTGGACTGAAAAAGGTCCATGCCAGCTTCAATGCAATTTACGCTCGTATAGATGGATTCTATCAAAGGAACAACAACGCCAGATTCCGAGGTGCTATAGTTGCTATCTATTCCAAAATGTGCGTCGACGCCATTCTGCGCGACAAGCTCTATGAGAAAGGTGCGATCTTGCACCTTTACCGGATGCCGCGGTGACCAGAAATATAGGCGTTTTGAATAGAATTATGCTACTGTGCCAGATTGATGACACGCGACATGTTGCACTCCGCGCACTGAGCTCTATCACCCACCACGGGGGCGCAGACGTTCGCATTGAAGTGGCGAAGCAGGCTAACGTGCTGGCCCAACGTCTGCGAGGATCACCCCGACGACGAAAAGGTCGCTGAGCTCGCCATACTTACCCTTGCACACTCCGTCACGGCCATAGCCGAATGCAATGAGAAACCTGCCAACCCTGCGGTGCTCAAGCAGATTTCAATGACGGATGTATACAAGTCCGTTCTGGAGGCCATCAAGCGTCCCCACTTTCGGGCGAGCGCAATCACGGTCAACCATACGCTCGAGCTTGTAGCCTTGTCATGTATGCATAGTGCACCGGCTATGAAGGCATACCCTCCTTCCATCGGGTTTCTGGCTGGTGGAACGCGCAGTAAAGATTGAATTACTCGCAGCACCTGCTTTGGCGCTCTGAATCGCCTGTACCGTCCTGGCGCGGAGGATGATCAAACAATTTTCGACCCCCGGAACCTCGCAACGGCGCTGGAACGCGCCTTGCCTCAACATCTCAGCAAAATTTTGATGAATTACGGCGCAGAGCGCTCTGAAATATTCTTGACGATGCATTGCACGCGCGACTTCTCGAATGCCATGTTCGACTATCTCGAAAACGAGAATCTATACAAGCTCGGCCTTACACAGGCAAAGCTGAGTCTCAAGACAGAATTCGCTGCCGTCGATGAGTATTTCCAGAGTGCGGACCCTCAGACGGGGGATTGGTCTATCAGGGACACCGGCCTGCCATTCACGCGTTGGGCTGACTCGCTCCCCCATTGCGCGCGTGCGATTCGAGGCGCTGGGAAATTGGACGAGCGGGACTATGCCGACATCCTCGACATCAAACACCATGTTATGAGTCGTCGTCTGGAGGATGCTTTCCGCGTCGCGAAAAGGGGGATTGAGCGGAACCCCGAGCAAGCGTATTTTTATTACGCCCTCTCGCTGTCGGTGGATGATGTGCAAGGCTTGCGGGCGTCGAAGAAAGGCATGAAGTGCAAACTCATCACCCCATTCCTCAGTTTCCAGATGGTGCAACGCTCGGTGGATCATGCGGGTGATATGGGTATCAAGGTCTTGCAAGGGCTGTCGGATTCAGGAGCTGGAGACAAGAACTCAACAAGAACTGGGAAGGTGTCGCTTTCTTGGTAAGCGCGCATGAAGATGCTAAAGCCTACTTTGATGGCGCTCCGCCCGACACTCGATATATGAAAGATGTTGGTTATTGGTTGGTCCTATTGACCATTCTGATCTCCGAGAAGCTGAGCCCTAATTTAAGTGGGCTCCAGGTGTGTACCGGGCCTGAATTCTGGATCCAAACACTCATAATTATTACGACAGCCTGTCCTTCAGAAACTGAAAATCTGCTTTGCGAAAATGTGAGTACTTTTGCAAATGGTGATGATTCACGACTCACTTATAGTGATACCAACCCATAGGTAGTGGTTGCTCTTTAACTAGGTGAGTATCTCCAAATGCCTCATGAGCAAAATGTTGAGAATTGTTCAGGTACTGCGACGGGGCTTGCCAGAAAGCTCATTGGCCCAATCATAGATCTGAGTGTAGGAAGTAGAAGGTCTTTCAATATTAGAATATTCAATCTGCAATATATTGGCAAATGTACCCTTGCTTACGGCTCAGAAAATATATTTCACGCTTGACTCGCTAATCTGTGCCTTAAGCGCCTATGGGGCCGGGACGGCGCGCACAACGGACCGGTCTGCCGTCATCTTGCCCGTCAAACTTTGCGCCGATTGCCTATGGCACGCGGTTCAAATTCTTTGCAAATTCTCATCTCTTCTTCTGTCATCTTTTCTTGTCCTCAACGGCTGAATCGACCCCAAGTCAAAGGTCCAGAGATGTTTCAAGTACTGCGATGGGGCGTGTTAAAAAGCTCATTGACCCAATCATAAATTCTGGTGTAAGGTGTTGGACTCTTGGTACATCTAGCCTGCAATATATTACCAGGATTGTTTCATCAATCAGTCGTATTCTCTGTATGTAGTACGGTTACAATATCCTAAGGCTAAGAGGACACACTGAGGACCCACATGTACATCAAATCGTGGATTACGAAAACAATGGATATGTTCTGCCCAAGGGATGCGTCACGATTACTCGCTTGTCAGTGAAGTTTTCAACATGGAATCGACCGTAGCCTGATGCTCCTCTGAATTCGTTGCTCGATGTCAGCATGGAAGTAGGGCCTTTGTTTAACTGCAGCACGTACCCCAATCCCAGAAGGCCGTCTATGGGCTCACTGTGCACTGTCGTTCCGTTGACATTGGTCACGCCTGTGGGCAATGGGTTCAGAGACTGACCTCATGATACTGGAGATAACGAATAGAAGGGAGTTGCTTACCAGCACGGATACGGGACGCAACCTGTTGACCTTTATAAATGTCGTTTGTCCAGACTGAAGCGCTGAGAGAGTATTCCGTTGCGTTCGCCATGTCCACCGCTTCATCAACGGTTTCGACAATCGTAAATGCAATGACTGGTGGACAGATAGTGGTCAGAGGCTTAAAGGAAAGAATCTAGGTACACTCGCACCAGGACCAAAAGACTCTTTGTCCCATAAGCGCATTCCTGGCTTCACGTTCTTGACCAGATGAGGAGCGAGAACACTTCTCTGCCTGGATACATCTCCGGCAACTATTTCAGCACCACTCGCTTCTGCCTCCTTAATCATGGCGACGATAGTATCAGCGGACGACTCGGCGAACAAGGCGCCTAATGAAACCCCTTGCTCGTTCAGGTTTCCTGATTTCAGCTGGTCCACAAAGTTCTTAATTTCGGAGATGAGCTGGTCGGCGACAGCGCTTTGAATGATGACCCGCTCTGTCGACATGCAGATCTGGAGTTATTATGCTGTCAGTGCATAATCAGACATTGTGAATATGAAGATGAGAGACCTGGCCAGAGTTGGCCATTGCTCCCCAGGCGAGTGCCTTTGCCGCTTCCCCTACGTTCGCATCGTTGAGGATCTAGAATCGTGGGTAAGGAGAATTCGCTAAGCGAGAATTTGTGCCACTCACAACAGCTGGTGCCTTTCCTCCTAGTTCTAGGATGCACGGCTTCAAATATTTCGCTGCTTCCGCTGCAATAATCTTCCCGACACGGTCACTACCTGTGAACTATGCCTCTCAGTTGAGGTTTACATGACATTTGCGGTTCACAGTCTCAACATACATTGATGGTTCGGACATGGACGTTGCCAATAATTTCTGCCGTCAGAGCGGGCGCTGCTTCGCGGGACATCGAGATGAAGTTGAGTACTCCAGGCGGGAACCCAGCTTCTTCGAAGGCCTCTACAACTATCGCCTGCGATTTGGGGCTGACCTCAGAGCACTTCATGATTGTGGTGTTGCCGCACATGATGGGGACTAGGATTGCGCGGATCGACAAAGCAACGGGCGCGTTCCACGGCGCAATTCCGAAACTGGAGAACGGTGGTGGTATGGCTCGTCAATCTACGCAAATAGACGGAAGGAAGTCGGTACGCAGCGGCGCCTCACTGACATTACTCCTTGCGCGCGTCTCTGAGCAAGCACTTGTGCTCCGGGGACGCTTCCAGACGGGTACGCATCCCCCGTCAACAAGTTTACCATGTTTGCTGAGGTGCGCAGAAGGTTTACAGACACTAGCTGGTTGAACGCGCTCCAGTACGCTGCAGCAGACACTTCCTCGCTCATCGCCTCATGGATCTTTTTTATGTATTTGGGCGTCAGGAAGAGATCCGCGGCTTTCAAGAAAAGATCGCGTCGAGTGGTTGGGGTTGTGAGCTCCCAAGTCTTGAATGCCCGCGCTGCGGCGTCTACTGCGGCCGTACAGTCCGCGCCAGATGCCGAGGCGGCGTGTCCGACAACGGCGCCAGAGTAGGGGTTGTGGACTTCGAACATCTCCCCAGTGCTCGCAGGCACCCACTTGCCGTCAATAAACAGGTTGGTTAGATGTACCATGCTAGTGGTAGTGGTGGTGGTTGAGGGCAAAGAAGGATGATGACAGCGAATGGGATTATCGATGAGATTTAACTGTATTCCGTGTGACAAGTTGCCCAGACATGGGTTTTTGGGAGTACGTACTACATTACCACCAGACACGCATGATCTTCCGTCCGACGCCCGCCGTGCGCTCTAGCACGGTCTCGATACGTCCCTTTCTGCCCTCTACAGCACGCACAAAATCAGACACACCGCCACCCACGCCAAAATACAGCACCTTGGCGGCCACGAGACACAGGTAGTCCTTTGAGCTGCCAGACTCTTCGATGCTGAGAGATGAAACGATGCCCTCCAGCGAGGTTGGTCTGCCAGTGCATGCACTCGCCATGAGGTTGAGCAAAGGTGGCAGGCTTTCAGTGCGATAGATAGTCTCTGATGATAACACAATGTCGTAACCTGTGGGTCCAGCTGTTTTGAGTGGATCGAATGAGTCCCAAGACCCAGAGAAGAAATGGAGGGAGATGTTGAGGGACTCTAGAGATGCTAAAAATGCCTCCTTGAGTTCAGGTGTGATTGGCAACTCTCCAGCGACCTTGGGGCCGACTGTTGGTGCAACCTCTGAGTCGTTCGTTGTATATCGGTAAGGGTCAGCATGGATGCTCGTATCTAGTGAAATCAATGAGACAACGCACATTTGGGGAAACGAGTACGTACACCATGTCAACAGAATATTGGGTAGGGTGACGAGTCGGAGAACAGATGCATTATAATCTTGAAGGTGAATTTCCGTCCTTTTTTCGTGATTTTGGCCCGATGGGTCGATCCTGTCAAGGATTTCGCGGAAGATATACATTGACGGAACACCTGTGCCACAACCAATCTGTAGGTGGCCAAGTGAGTTTTATAGGCACCTATGGTGATATACACGTACCTCGACAACTTTCTTTCCAACAAACGATGATGGATTGCTATTGAGATAATCGACCACATCGAGGCTGCACTCCCAAGTCTTCAAGCCACCTTCATATACGCCAGGCACAAGGTCTGAAGGCGCGTCCAAAAATTGTAGGGCTTTTCTGTCCACATCCAATGCTGCCCCATCTTCATTCTCCTCAGCAGTATCTCCCGCTCCTTCTGAGATAAGCTGAAAGCGCGCATCAAACAGATCTCGGCGAACGAGAGTCGTCGCAGTGCCCGTCGATGACAGAGAAATTGATATCGGCGAATAAGATATTAGTTGTGGTACCGAATCCAGCTATTTCGCCGTGGAGATAGCGTCAGGGCCAGTCTCATTGCTGGTGGAGAGAATAGCACGAACAAGCTGTGTGATGGGGACTTCAGAGAATGGTTCGAGCACGAGTGTTGCATCGATAGGTTCTTCGCCTTGGGCCTTTGTGGCTGTCGGTATCGGGTGGAAAACGTCAAGATCCTCCGCGTCCTCGATGTCAAAGTCGAACTTGAACATTTCGAAGTACTATAGCAGCAAACAAGGTGGAAGGTCCTTCAACAGTCCCGTCGATCCTCTCAAAATATTTGGCAGTCCGGATAGGTCGGGCCGGTGAGATGGCCTTGCACAAGAAATGTTGGTTGCATCCACCACCACCTGGCACCCTGTACATCCACATTTCCAGAGGCTTACCCTCTGAGTCATCGAGATTATCTTTCATGAATTTCGTGACGGTTTAATCCTGAAGTCATCTCGGAACCCTTGCCACAACCTCGTCAGTCAGGACCTGTGCTTCCATTGCTGACACGCCCAGTCTCCAACAACATCGAAGAAAGGAACGAGGTGGCGTTTGTCAACTATCTACAACACATCATCTCCGCTATCCATCAGATCTCAAGGATGTGTCAAAGATTATGGTGTTCAAGTACATGACCGTGAATCTGCACGTTATGGCGCATTTGCCTAACTCCTTGCCAAGGGGTGAAGCTTGGAAGAGGGTGTTGGTGTTGCTTGTTCCTGCACCGACTGTGTGCTGGACGGTCTTTCTCCAATCACCTCAATGATATACATTTTCAGGGCATTGTAGGGCATTGTATGATCCCAAAAGACATCGGTCAGGCACACACACAACTCAGTTCTTTCCATTCATTGCCAAGCCGCCCGCATGTCACTCGTGTTTATCACCTTCCTTTCGCAATGTAGCATGATCGAGCCGACGCCATGGATTCTTCATTCAATCGCATGCACCACCACAGACCACGACCTCCATTATCGTGTATTATGCCGTCAATCGATCTGTGCGACCCGAGAATGCACAAATCTGGTCTTAGCAGGGTGCCTGTAGCAGTCTGTTCCTTAATACGCATCGCCTCCAGTCGCTCAGCTTCTACAAAAGCCGACTTCCTTGATCCTGAAATTGTTTTCTTCATTCAACACCATGTCGAAAGTCCAGGACCCCATTGCTGATGATGCTGACAATGTTACAGCTGATGTAGACGAGGAAGTACGTATCTTTGCAGGAGTTTCTTGACAAATACTGACGAGTAGTCTTTAGGAGGCTGAGGTTGTTCCTTTCAGCGACGATGACAATTCGAGCGAGGTGCATGACACTCAAACATTTAGCAGGGGAAACGCTGACATCAGCCCTACAGAGCAACAGTGATGACTCTGATGAATCGGGGCTCGACGCATTTGACGATATACCCCAAGATGACGAAGAGGAAGAGGAGAAACCCACACTCTATAGTGAAGATGAGATACCTAACATTCTTGCCAAAATCGAATCCGATGATCCTGAAGTTTGGAACCCCGTAGGTCAAGTGTTGAATGTGCTTGTTTCCGGGTCACTCAGTAATTTGTATCTTAGGCACTTGACTCACTGAACGGCATTCCCGTCCACCAACCTGAGCTCATCAGCGACAACATCTCTGCATTTGACATTCCGCGTCTGCTCAAAGTGGTCCAAACATCTCAAGACGAGCGCCGGTCCAGGATTCTTGATTTCTTCACCTGCTTCCCAGCGCTTCCCAACGAGGCCCGTGATGTCCTTCTGCCCCATCTGCCCGCCCTCATCGCTTTTCTGGCAAAAGCGGACGTTGGGGAGCGTCAGAGCATCCTTTACATTGTCGATGATGCTGCAGACAACCTACCGGACACCCACGAAACTATCATCGCCAACGTAAAGGCGCTCTTCGAGCCATGGTGCGCAAAAGAGCTGCCGGACGAGGGAGCCAAGTTCATTGCAGCACTCGAGACCTTCGAAAACACTATCATATACAGCCGGGAGACTACCAGGAAACTTTTCATTCAGGGCCATGCATTCAACGCCGCGAGGGCTGCAATTCGCGTAGAGAAGTTCCCCTTAGTGCGACTCGCGGGCCAGAGCGCGCTGAACCAGATGTTCGACTACGCGTTGGAGGTTGATGAGCTGTCCCCCGTCGAAACAGAGCGCGGAAAGACACTGGAGATCATCATCACCTCCCTCATCACTCTCATCGCAGACCCAGACCCGAGAGTCGCCGAGGCAGGGGCACAGTTCTTGATGACGGACCGCGAAGAGCCCGTTCTCAACGTCATTAGCGGTTTGTTGAAGTCAAACTTGGATATCGGCGTTGCGCTTGTGTGTCAGCTCGCGAACAAGCTCCGCGGCACAGTTGGAGCCACCTGCGAGTACGCGTTGATCAAGCTGGTAGAGAGTGATGAGTGGAAGCAGGTGGCTGTTGCAAGTTTCAAGACTGTATGGACGTCACCGGATATTGCCAACACAGTCAAGCTCGCCATTGTCAGTGGCCTCATCGACAGCTTCACTGTGCTGCGTGAAATCTCGGTCGAGACGGGTATCTGCGAGTGTATGATAAAGATGTCGTTGGATGAGAAGGATGGCGTCGAATCCATGGTATGTTTCTTCTTCTAACGGCCGACAGATAGGGACATGCTGATAGATATTGCGTAGAGGATGTTCGATCGCATGCTCGAGACTGAGCAGATTGTCGGCTTCGAACTCATCCAGACGGACGGCGCTATCGATCATTATCTTCGTCTGATTGAAACCTCGCCGTCTTCGGAAATCCGATGCCTTGCCGCATCCACTCTGGCCAGGACCTTGGATTCGACCAAGGATGGGGAATTGCAAAGGCTTACGGTAACCGCGTTGCTCACAGTGCCCGCTGTTTATGACCGTATGCTTGCACTCCTCCGGTCATCCGACCTCGAGACTGTCAACGCTGTTGCGAAATTGGTCGGCGAAATTCTGTGGGGAGAAGATGGGACACAAACTTGGTCTTACGATGAAAATTCTGGCCGCCCACCTCCCCCTTGCCCCATGAAGGATAGGACAGTTACAGACGAACTGGTCTCTTACATCATCGGCCTGCTCGATCACCCAGAGGCTGCGGTAGGCGCGCTGATGCTATTGTGCCAATTTTGTTGGGGCTACCAACGCGGGGTCGACGTTGTTCAGAAAGCATTAGAGCCTATCATCTCCAACGCAACCGTCTTCTTCTTCGCTGCCTTGGACGGCGACTACGTTAGCCGCCACACCGGTCGGCAGAGGCGCATCGTCGCAGACGCTGCCGCTAAGGCGGGCGGCCTTGAGCGTGCCGTCACACTTTTGGAGGGTACGCACGAGACCCCAGAAGTGCGCCGCATGGCGGTGGAGGCTTTCCGCGTCATGTTGACTGCCGAGTCAGTGGACGAGGAAATTGCGAGGAAGAATGCGAAGCTACCAGGTGTTCTCGCCGCGACCATCGCTGACAAGGCTCGCGCCTCACTGGACATCACGACCTGGATGATCCGCTCCATTCAGAACGAAACATTTACGACCGAGTATCCAGTCTGGTCAGAATTCGCCACGCCCGAGTCGGTCGACGCTTTGCTTTACTGGATGAAGCAAACTCCGGAGGAAATTGGGGACCTTCCAGAAGAAGCATATACCGAATCATATATTCTGAAACGTCGTGCCCACGATGAGAAAGTGAAAAAGATACATGAAGACCACCAAAGGTAAGAAACCATCACCTTCCGGATGACACTCGCTTACCTGAAGTTTAGTATTCTCACAAAGACTGGTGAAATCATCGACGCACTGGCTTCAGTTCTTGCCCCCTATTCCGCTCAACTCATTGGCCCCCTTCTTCATTCCACGAACTCTGACAATCAGAACTCCACGCTTCTCAGTACCCTAAAGAAGCTTGCTGCCCAAGGCTCTAACTCCAAATCAAACGACATCCTCGTCTCGTCCGTGAGGGACTTGCTGAACCAAGCAGAGCCGCCATCTTTTTCCAATTGCCAAACATGGATCACGACCGGGCCGCAGGTTGCCAGTGCTTTCTATCTTGGAGGAATTCTTGATCGCATATTCAACGCCTACGACCCGGAAAAAGAGGAATATTCTTTCGAAGATCATGAGCCTCTTCGAGTTCTTCTGTCCTTGGTTGAGACGCTTGAAGACGAGGAGCATATCCTCGGAGTCAAACAGGCGTTCTTTGCCAATTCAAACACCCTGAATCGTGAGCTGGAATATGTGCGCAATCATGAAGGGGACGGATTCTATGACGCGTGGCAGTCCTGCGAGGAGCTTCGTGCTCTATCGGCTGGATACCCAGTTGGCGTGAAGGCGCTGGAGGAGATTTATCCTCAAGTCCTCAAAGTTTTCGATAACGAAGAGCTCATACCAAAGGGTGTTGCCCCTCTGATTGCGGCCTTGTGTCACGTAGACGTCGACCAACTGGCGACCCTCTTGCAGTCATTTGTAGCTGGGTTAAAACCTCCGACCACTACGCCGGCCCCACCAGCAACGGGAAAGAAGAAGGGCAAGAAAAACAAGAAGTTCGTTCCGAGGCTCAATATCACCCAAGTTATGGAGCGATTCAGTGCTCTGATTGGGACGAATCCCGTGGCCAGGAAGGCAACGTTTGATGCTGGTGTACCTGATGTTGTGTCTCAGGCGCTCTCGGAGGGCGATGAAGACGCTCGGCGCGCCGCCTTCGACATTCTGCAGGCTCTTGTTGACTCCGAAGATGAAGCATACCTCCCCGCAGTCGATGACATGCTCCCACAATGTCTCGAGTTGTTTTTGAAAGAGGCGGACCCCAAGGACCCCAATCTGAAGCTCCTATGCACTTGTGTGTCGAAACGCCTCCCTCGGTTGATAGAAATCGGCGCAATCCCGACTCTTTATAAGGGATTGTCAGATAATCTCGGAGACCACCTCATGCTTTTTGACGCTCTGCATAGCATTGGGCTGAAAGAACCGGCTGTTCTCACTGAGGTCATCGCGGAGGCGCTTGGAGCGGAAGATGCGCTTGTCCAGGAAAGCTTTTGGGGAAACAGCTACGCCATTCGGAGGCTCATTGCAGAAGGGGAGTCCAGCGCAGCCATCATTGTCAATGCGGGTGCGGCGAAATACGCGTTACGTCTACTCCAATCGGACGATCTCCAGGTTCGTAGTCGTATAATCACGTATTCCCATTGTGTACTCACATCCTCCCCCGCACAGTTCGTCGCTAAGGGTGGCGCCCTTAGTTCCACTCTGGCTCGGATCGAATTTCTCCAGACGCGTCCAACTCTCGTTGATCTTGGGATCCCGCAAGCTCTTGAAGAAGGATGCGCTAAATGTGTCGCTGCCTCAAAGACGCTTGACCCAGCTACAGAAGATCCTGAAAATGAAGAGGAAGTTGAGCGACGCGAGAAACTTAGTTATGTCGACAAGTGGATCAAGATCCTTGAGAACGCCCGCAAAAATGTTGCAGGAGATGATGTCGAGGGATATGAGGAGGACTATTTCCTTTAGAGTAGGTTTCAGACTCTGTATTCTTGTATTATTGACGTCAATGTATAATCATATCTGTACAAAAATTAGGTGATGATATATGCTGCATGGTGTTCAATTCATGGATGCGTCCTGTACATACAACTGAGATTTGGATTTGCCTTCTATTTCTTTCTGAGCCCTAGTGCAGTCGAAGGGAAGTGACGGAACACTGTCCTTGCGCTATGTACATGTGGACGTGAAAGCGGTGGCAAATTTGATGATTGGATATGAAGATGCTGGTCCAGCAGATGTGGCTTAGATGCTGCCAATGATGTGTGGCGAGACGGGGGATGTGATTTGGTGGAAATGGTGCGACTAGATATCTGTCAGCGTCTATAGACATGTGGAAATGCAGTCCACTCACCTCTGACTGGACGGAAGCGAGCTGGATTTTGAGCTGCGGGGTCGTTGATCTTCGGGTTTGATCTTTTTTGAATCCTCCGCGCTGTAATGTTTTCCTTTGTCACTGCCGCCTTGAACAAGAAAGAACTCGCTTACCGTTTTGATTCTAGACGTTTTTCAAACTCGATTATCTTGGGAAACGCGTCTGTCTCTATCACCAACTCATAGAGCCAGCGCGCGTCGGTGCCAGTACCTAGTTGCTCCAGCACCGTACGTCGGACCTCCAGAGCCTCTTCTTTCGTATTTGGGGACCAAGCGGGGAAGAATTCGTCCCACTGTTCGCTAAAGAACTGGTACTGACCCAAACACCACATATGGTAGCGGTAACTCATGCCGCTATGCGAGTGTGGACTGTTGCTGAGAAGGAAAGCGGCCATGCCAGCGATGAGCGTTGTGTGCTTGGGTACCAGGAAACTCGGCGGTGACGATGAAGACGTCTCATTGGCAGCCTGCACCTGGTCAGGAAATTCGTACGCGTCGAACAGATGTGCTTCGTTTACAAGATCGACCAAGTAAGTTGAAGCTGGGATGAGCAGAATCTCGATACTGGGCGTGTTGTCGGGTAGGTCGTAGCCATCCCAGAGCATTACTGGCGGGGCTGTGGTGAAAAGACGCACATAAGGACCCCAGAATATCGATTCGCCATCGTATCCAGTGACACCAATCCGGCGGGCAGGGCGGGTGGTTGTGAACTCGCCACTGGCAACAAGTGCAGCGGCGGCGGCGGCAAGTTGGGCATCGGGAATGAGGACGTGAGCTTCGTGCCACTCGTCGACGACGGCGTGCCACAGGAACGCCTCCTTTCCCCAGAGTGCACAAGGGATGTTGGCGGCGAGGATGTGTCTAAGTGATGCGACTCTTTGTAAGCGCTGAGACAGGTCGGGGGGCGGCTCATCGATATCGAATGCGGGGGATGACATGGCTGAGTAGCAGCAAACGGATGGAAATTTGGACCGCTCAGAGAGACTACCAGGATGCAGTGCGTAACTTGCTGTGACTTGCTGGTCGATGTCAGTGTCGCTGAAACACTCGCTTCCCATTTGAAGAAATTTTCTCCCCAATTAAGGAAATTATCCGTTTGCAATTAGCCGATGCCGAAATTTGTAATCCTGTTCACGATTTAAGATGGTTACAGTCAGTGCAATGTCCTCGAGGAAATTATAAGGGTGAGTGGCTTACATCACTCAAATATTCGTAACACAACATAAGTAAAAGCAACTGGGGTAATCCGACAATGGTTTCAAAATTCTATATGCTTCGTAGCACCAAGGGAGGGATGGGTAGTACTAACATCACATCTCAACAGGAAAGACTATGACCACCGGTGTATCAAGGACGATACTTAATTAATTAGCTGACCGACAGTAGGATGCAGCATTATCTACTTTAACGCTTTCTAAGCCCTGGTACTGTCAAAGGGAAGCGACGGAACACTGTCTGTGCGCTACGTACAGGTGTATGCGATGGTAGCAGAGAATTCGATGCTTGGAAACGCTGTTGATCCAGCAGATTCAACCCGGGTGCCGCCAATGGCGTGTGACCAGATAAATGAGATGAAGGGCACCACCTCGAAGTCGAATTCGAGGAAAATGTGCGACTAGACGATTACTTGTAAGTACCCATGCTCCTGCAGGCATCTGGAACTGTAATCCACTCACATCTGACTCTTGGGTTTAGAGCTGTGGCGGCCATGGTTTTGAGTTTCGATCTTCTTCTCGTTATCTGTAATGGGATATTTTACGTCTTCAAGTTGCTGCTTCGCATTGTCAAACTGCCGACTATACCCAAATCAAGCTGGTCCTTTGCACCCCAGAAAACCCACTTACCCATTATTTTCTAGACGTTTCAAAAAATCGCTCTCCTCTGGTATCGGGTCTGCCTCTATCAGCAACTTACTCGTGGGTTCCAAAAGTGATGGTCCCTCGTCAAATTCACACGGTATCCGAGCATCGTAAAATGCGTATATCGCATGTAAATCTGAGCGGAAAATTGTGATATCTTGAATAGACATTGAGATGTAATGTAATCAACATAATATGTATCCAAAATGGGAAAGATGCAACACAGGCCTTCACAATAGCGGAAACAACGATGAGCATCAAATAGCACTGTCTGGTTATACTTTTGGCATACAGAAGCTCATGTAGCCTATGCTCTGCTAATTTTAGACTTTGGAGCGATAGAAGTATGTCTTTTGAGTGTACCATAAGCGTTATAGTGTGCCTGGGTGGCTACACATTGCTGAATTCCAGAGACTTTCAGTTACAGTCGACAGATCAACACAAAATCAACTGGTAATGAGCTTCTTAGAGCCTGTAATTGTCGAGTATGAGGATCTATAATGCCCAAACCGGGACTTATGCGCTTTTATATTCGCTGTGTTGTAGAACGGATCCTGTATAAGCGCCAAACCTCGTAGTTTCTGGCCACTGGAGAATGACATAGTCTTTCTTGATGAACCACTTTTACAAGCTGCTGAGATTCAGCAATGTTTAGCAGCCCAGGCACACTATAATGGTTATGGTACACTCAAAAGACATACTTCTATCGCTCCAAAGTCTAAAATTAGCAGAGCATAGGCTACATGAGCTTCTGTATGCCAAAAGCATAACAAGACAATGCTATTTGATGCTCATCGTTGTTTCCGCTATTGTGAAGGCCTGTGTTGCATCTTTCCCATTTTGAATACATATTATGTTGATTAAATTACATCTCAATGTCTATTCAAGATATCACAATTTTCCGCTCAGACTTACATGCGATATACGCATTTTACGATGCTCGGATACCGTGTGAATTTGGCGAGGGACCATCACTTTTGGAACCCACGAGTATATAGCCACTGCGCATCGGTGCCATCGCCCAGCTGGGTCAGCAGCGTACGGCTGAACTCCAGGGCCTCCTCTTTTGTATTCGGCGACCAGTCCGGATGAACTGGATCCCACTGCTCGCTGTAATACTGGTACGTCCATAGACAACTGGCATGGTAATCAAAACTCACGCCGCTGTGGGAGTAGGGGCTGTCGCTAAGAAGGAAGGCCGCCATGCCAGCTATGAGCGTTGTATTCTTGGGTACTAGGAGGCTTGGCGGTAATGGTGATGCCGTTTTTTCTCTAACAGCCAGCACCTGGTCAGGAAACTGGTTCGCGTCGAACAGATGTGCTTGTTTCACAAGATCGACCGAGTAAGTAGATGCTGGGACGAGTAGAATCTCGACACAGGGTGTATCCAGTGGCATGGCATCCCAGTTCACGGTTGGTGGTGGCGGGGTTGTGGTGAAAAGACGCACACAAGGACCTGGGAAGATGTGCTCCCCATCATAGAATGGGATGACGCCAATACGACGGGTTGGGCGGCGGGTTGTGAACTCGCCGCTGGAGGTAAGTGCGGCTGCAGCTGCTGCAAGTTGAGAGTCGGGAACGAGGACGGTCGCATCGTGCAGAAAGCTGGGGATACAATGCCACACAAACGCCTCCTGTCCCCAAAGCGCGCAAGGAATGTTGGCGGTGAGGATATGTCTGAGTGATGCGACTCTTCGTAAGCGCTGAGATAGGTCGGGAAGGTCTTCGAGATAGAAGTCGGGGGATGGAACCACCGAGTGAAGAGCAAAGTACGGGATCTTAGGCGGACTGCTGGTGGGATGAATGGAAGTCAATAAGTTACTGTGAGACACTCGCCTTCCAGTTCAGGAAATTTTCACCCCAATTAAGGAAATTATGCCTTGATAAATGCCGGATTTTGTCATCGGCCACAAGCTTAATTATGTAACAACCTACTTAGAACCCCGGGAAGTATCGTTTCGATTGAGAAGAAGCTGCCGCGAAGTGCGAAAGAAATTTCAGCAATGTGCATACCAGAATGTGTCATATATACTTGTGTGTAACCGTATCTGTACGTGAAATAACGATTTACAATTACATCTCCCTGTCCGTATATTTTCGCTCTTCAGTTATTTCCCGCAGCAGGTACATACTCGCCGACTGGAAGATGGTCGCACCACGTCAGTATCCGATGGGCCACCTTCTCAACCAATGCAGAATACCCCAGATTTAAGTGGGGCATAAAGAGTCCAGTATGAGCAGCCACTTCGTCGGTGGCAGCTGCGATCTCAACATGCTCCCACTTTTCCATGCCACCCAACACCGATCCGAGGCCATTGGGCAACACAACGAAATGCCGCCCCGTTTTCTCCCCCTCCTCCTCGCAGCTAAACCAATGCTTTGCCTTTCCTTTCTCTTCCTTTTTGCTATCTTTCTCCGTAAGCATCCCGTTGACTTTTAAGGCTTCGTCGTTGGTGGGAATGTCCAGATGATGCGCACCGGCAGCTGAGGTTGTCCAATAGTTAACCCAGAGGCCGTCCCAGACGACGAAACGCTCATAGCGCTCCTTCAGTCCAGTGGCACTGAACATGGAGCTGCCGAACTGGAACCGCTCGACCACCCAGCGCTTCCCCGCGGAAAAGGGATCGTCTGCGTGCTTGCGTAGCCAACGCCCGACGGGCTCGTCACTATGCGAAGCGATGTATGATAATGCGCGGTCTCGAAAGCCTGAGGGAGAAGGAGGGCGAGATGTCAGACTGTCTATAGTCGATGTGGGGGAAAGTAGCATGGATCCCGAGTCCGAGGGATATGGTGCGTTGAGGCGCGGCCGCACTGCAAAAGGGTCAGATCGCATTGACACAATGAACTGTCGCCTACCATTGGGTTGCTGCTTGAAAGTATCCCAGTTGTCCGTGACTTGATTGTCCACAATTTTCACCTCTGGGTGCTGATTCATGCTTTCCTCAGACTCTCCCTTGCCCTCCTTCTTGCTCGGGAGGAGAGAGGCGATGCCCGACACAACGACGTGGGGGTGCATACCGAGGTAGGGTGTGTCGAAGGCGATCACGCCCACGATGCGTTTACCCATCTTGCTCTGGTTGTTGGAGGCATCCGTGGCAGCATCTGCGGCGAGCAGACCGCCCATGGAATGGCCCAAGAGAATGACGGGCCCTGGAGGCTGAGTCGACAACCTAAATGTCAGTGAGAAACGGTGTGGGTGCAGACAATGCAGGCGCGCACCACTCCAGAAAGTTCTTCGTCGCATGTGATATAGGCTTGACGCTCTTGTAGGTTGGATATAGACTGGTCTTTATATTGATCTGGGAGTCCTGGGGCATTCGCGAGCTGAGGTATTCCTGCAAATCTTTCGGGAAGGACTAAGATAGGGGCAGTCCCTCAGCGGTCGACCAAACAGTTCAGGCGCATTGCCCACCTGAAAAGTGGTGTCATTTCCTGCAGGCTGTTTGAATACTGGGTGCGCAGTAGTCTACACGAGTCCTCAATACCTTGGAAGCCGTGAATATAGACCAGATGAACAAAAATCGACATGAGGGAAGGTTCAAGGGGTTAACCAGGATCCAATTTAGTCAGGATTTAATTATTGATTACTTAATTGATACAAGGTGATAAATGTTCCCACGGGTGCAAACGGCAGACGAGGTTGGGTCTCGAAGGTGAACAAAATTCCTACATTAGTTATACTTTCAACTATCAAGCGAGCATTCCGTGAGCTGAACGATCCACGTCACTCCCCGATCAACACTATAATTTCATCCCCCAATCTCGATATCAGCGAACTTCCCGATATGTCTCATCGCTTCTAAAGAATAACTTCGTCGCTATGGGCAAACAAGATGTTTGCCAGACAAAATATGGACGCATTGGGAATTGAACCCAACACCTCTCGCAAACCACAAATAATGCTAAGCGAGCGTGATAACCAACTACACCATGTGCCCAATAAACAATTGTTGAAGAGGGAAAATCAAGTAGGTACCAGCACTGCTTAACAAGAATTTCTCAATATCCCCCCCCCTCCATTTCCTTTGTATCTTGTATTCTAGGAGGTTTCCTAGTACTTTGTTATTCTCCACAGATAAATTAGCTTAGGTGACCTCGAAATGGACATAAGACTCGGATTCCCACGCTTAGCGCCTGACCATGAGATCCATTCAGCAATGCCTTTGATTCTGTCGCAGCAGATTGAAACACCACTTCAAATTCAAGTATAGTGCGTGTACTCATATCATGACCGTCTAAACTTCAACTTTATCAAGTAGTATAGACCAAATAAACTAGTCATGGATGATGGTAGTAAGCTTTTACCTGTGCCTTCATTGGAACATCATTCTCTCATAACTTCCTACAAACCTCTTATAAGTGATTTTTTGGCTTCATCGACTCGAGTCTGCCTCAATTCACAAACCTCCAGCTCCGTCACCGAATCCCCACTTAATTAATTACACTTGCAGTACTCTGAGTGTGATAGGGGACAAGATTATGTAAGCTGATCTATTTATCTACGCGAAATTTCTGACTCCAATTATACTTTCCCTTTACTTTCCCTTCTTATCGTCCAGTGTCTTCTATGGCAGCTCAGAATCGCGTATGCCCAGCCCATTTCGATCTCAACGCGGTCATTAGACCCAATATCCTTGCCTTGCAACCATATCGATGCGCGCGTGATGACTACAATGAAGGAATCCTGCTCGACGCGAACGAGAACGCGTACGGATGCTCAATCGTCGACCCGACTGACCTCACAGACGACCTCAAGTCCACCATAACCTTGGACCTGCACAGGTACCCCGATCCATCCCACCCAACTATCAAGGGACGCATCGCGTCATTGCGCGGACTTGCCACCGACTCCTCGCCGACATCAGGCGCCGACCATGTCTTTCTCGGAGTGGGTTCGGACGAGATTATCGATCTTCTCATGCGCGTTTGTGTGAAGCCAGGAGGATCGGAAAAGATTCTGATAACCCCGCCGACTTATGGTATGTACGCCGTGTGTGCCCAGGTGAACGACATTGGAGTCGTGAAGGTTCCCCTGGAACTTGGAGGCGAGAAGGGAGAGGGCGGAGAGCATGGAAGGTTCAGTGCGAAGATCGACGAGGTGCGTCATATGTGGAAGACTCTCCGAAGAAGTTTCCGTTGACGGGTTTGCATCAGATCAAGAAGACTGTCGCCGCCGATCCCTTAATCAAGCTCATCTTCCTGTGTTCACCGGGAAACCCCACTGGGACGCTCATTCCCCTCTCCTCCATCCGCGCCCTGCTAGATGTCCCTGAATTTAAGGGAATCTTGGTTATAGATGAGGCGTATATTGATTTCGTCGACGACGTAAATGGAAGCAGCGCTGCTTCTTTCGTCAAAGAATACTCCAATATCGTTGTGATGCAGACGCTGAGTAAGAGCTTTGGTCTCGCAGCCATTCGGTATGTCGGTTGTATCGATATAGATGGCATCCTCTAATAGATGTTTTCTAGCTTGGGTATTGCCCTTGCACAACCCCCGCTGATTCAAATTCTGTCAAACACCAAGGCGCCCTACAACATCTCTACACCGACTGCCCATCTCGCGCTTTCTGCGTTATCTCCCTCGTCTGTCGCGCTCATGCAACGCAAAGTCAAAGAGCTTGTTGATTCGCGGAAGCAGCTCCTACAGTCGCTCAAGGGGTTGTCGTCTCTGGGTGTTGGCGCCAGCATTGGTGGCAACGACGCCAACTTCGTGGTGATACCGCTCCTGGACAAGTCCGGGAAACCAGATACCGAGCGGGCGTTCAAGGCGTACAAGGCTCTGGCGGAGACCCACGGCGTGGTTGTGCGATTCCGTGGGAAGGAGCCAGGATGCCCAGGATGTCTCCGTATAACCATTGGTACTCCGGCAGAGAATGCGGAGGTGCTGAGAAAGCTCAACGAAGTGTTGCCACAAATCTACTGATAGCATCTCGGCATTTTGGATCTGAGCATCTTCAGACTCCGCTTCGATATTAAGCGCCAGTAACTTTGTCAAGTTCGTACTGCCGCCATTCATTTCGTTTATAAACGGGCTGCAGGATGGCAGGGCTAAATATCTAAGATGTTCTATTATCAGTTGATTATCGGGATGACAGTTGTGGGTTTATGCTGAATACCCACAGGGTTCAAACTCCGCCTACACATTAGGCGCCCACAAAGTGGTTCTGGCTGAATTTCACGTCGCTCAGACAAGTTATCTCTGACTTGAGAGGCTTCCGGACCGCTTTAATCTCGTCTTGATTAGGCAGACACAATAGGGGCAGGGGAGCAACCCCGTTCGTGTTCCACGACTCACTGCTGATGGAATTGACATCTCGGCGCGCTCAGGCCGCCATGAGGTGAATCGCACACAAGACCTCTTGGACCTCAGGAAAGGGTTTTGAATCATGCGTGTCAGTCTCAGACTACCGGAATGGATTCACAATAAGAGAGCTTTGTTCGTCGTGTAGGTCAGTGTGCATCTGGGCGCTGGTTTTGTGGGCACAGAACCTGCACTAAAGCCCTTTACGGATATATGAAAGGCCGGACGACTACAATTGCACTCTAGATAGTCGCATAAATGTGTTAAGGACACTGAGTGACGCCGCATGAGAATGTGAGCTGGCCCGCGATCACTGCGCCGGAGATAGGGGTCTGTAGGCATTCGAATGTGGGCTGGGCCTTGAGAAAATGTCCGAGGACTAGGCTGGACTAGGGTTTCGAAAGTGGCTGACACGATAGGGGCGCGGACGGGGCTGACACAATAGGGGTCTGGAAAGGTATATAAACCCCCTCACTTCGCTCTCCTCTCCTTCACTCAAACCACCACCATCATCACCTTGCCCACACAAAGGTAGAGCTCTCTTCCTTCTTCAGCTTCTCTACTTCCTCTCTGACACTCGTGGCGCAGGTGTTTAACATGGGGCCACCGTGACCTATTGTGCCTTGCGCTCGAGAGTGTCGCCACCACCTTGGCCTCGCCACGACGGCTGACTGTCATCATCGCCTCTCCTTCACTCAAACCATCGCCCGCACCACCTTGCCTACGCAAAGGTAGCGTACTCCTCTCTTATTCTGCCACACTATCTTACTGACGCTCACCCAGGTGCTAAACATGGCGGTCACAATGCCCCATTGTGCTTCGCGCTCGAGAGCAATGTCGCCGCCACTCTAGTCTCGCCACCGGGGCTGAGTGTCGTCGTCGTCTCTCGCAGCCGACCAACACCCATACCCATACCCGCATTGCGTCGCCCTTTCTCGAGACTGGGCCTGGCCGAGCCAGCCTAGTGGCGGATTTTGGTGTCGTCGCTCTTGCCCACTATGACCCCCTCTTACTCAGAGGTGGTCCAGCGCCTACCAAGCACTCTAAAGTACGCCTTTTATCCTTCCCTCTCTATCACGTCTGACCTTTGCCCAGCCTTCTTTCTGGCTGCAGATACCTGCGCCGTTCTTCCGTTACTAGTATGTCTTTCTCCTTCCTTACGATTACATCCTGGAGGCTGACAGTATATTGTTCTAGATCACCCTTTCAGGAGTCAGCGGGCACCATCTCCACCTCGATGCGCTGACTTTGGGCTGTATCGCAGGCCAGACGATGTGCTCGGGTCTTGGTGTCCTCGTTCTGCCGTAATCGCGCACACTCGCGCGTGCTTTGGTCCATGCCTCACTCGGCTCGACCATCGCATCAACACTGGCGACGATGTACCACGGCCCTCACCGGGTCATTGTCGCCAGCCACCTACTTACTCCCTGTGTGAACCTGTGTGATCAGCCTCAAACGGGCTCAATCGCTAACCTGCGGGGCGCATCCGCGGGCGCAGAAACAGGTGCTGCGTGACTTTGGCCAACCTGCGGGGCATGCCGCGGGCGCTCGAACAGCGAAAATATTCATTTCGACGCAACCCTCTTTTAGTGTACCTTTTTGAACCTTACCCTCACGCTTCCTGGCGGGGCATAATCCGGTAGCGCAGGAGCTGCGAACCACTCTTCCCTAAAGCAAACAAAAAGCAAAAGCCCTTTTGCCACACTGGGCGGGTGTAATAGCCTGAACGTGGATTTTGGCACCCAAAAAAAAGAGAAATAATAATAATAAGTAGTAGATAGAGCATAAAAGGGTGGATTCCGGCGCCAATTGGCGGTGGGATCCGCCCTTTTGTGCGTTAGGTCAATTTGCTATTCTTAGATGGGCGCTTAATTACAGGAACCGTTCACACGTTCAACATTACTGGCGCATTTAGTTTTGGGTGAACTCTTGGACCCAACTTGGACCACTTGATTTTAACGAAGAAGCCTTTCCAGACATCGAAGATTCTTGCGTAAGATTGAGGGTTTCAATGCATGTTCCAAGTACCATTTGCTGTCCAGTACTGCTTGCCGTCGTGGTTTGCCCAACACAAAGTTCATTGAAGGGATTTGAGGGGCAGACTGCGCGCCACATGACCTGCTGGATTATGTTCGTGAAGGATGGTATTTGCTCTCTACAGCGCTTCAAATAAATTCATTATAATGTATATTCTGAATAATGAAACACGAGCTGAGTATCTACGATATAAGTATATAAAATTATTAGGATGTTTTTCGTATATGTACTGATGATTTGGGAAAAAATTGGCTCTTTCGAGACATAAAGGAGCACGGATGAGCACAGTCCATAGGCCAGCCAGATAGACTGAGATAGAACCCGGACGCTATCTACAGTAGCCGATGATGCTAATCGTTAATAGGCGAAAGGGCTGGCCCGGCTGGCGTGTTACGGCCACCGTGATATATGAGCAGTAGTCTTGGATCCTGTATACACGAGCAACACTCGATAACAAGCAGAATATGACTGATATGTTTTGTTAAATTGAGTCCTGGACAGCCGCGACGAGCAGGAAAAAACGCGGGCGCGATACGATTGTGGGGGAGGGTAAACGCGTAGCGTACTACATACATACGGGCTCGTGATGTACCTACGAGACACAGTACAGTACTTACGGTGAATAAATGGGGATCGTGGGTAAAATGAAAATGTAATATAACAATAAGGGAATGAAATCGTTCGTAAGCAATTTAAATAATACTCCAACATATTTGTGTTTTCGTATCCAGAGCGACACTCGCAACTCCACCGTACGTGCAATGCACGGCCCTTATATCGTTGTTCTCATAATCTTACCACTGCAGACTTCTGCTATTTTTGGTTAGCTATTTAAATATCCTGGAATGATGATAGCCTCGTGACCAGGCCTTCCAAATGAGGTATCAGGTAAGGCAAGCCTGAAGGGCAACCTCGAATCACCTGGGACAAAAACCAATTTTAGCCAATCCTGGGGTACCCGTGACCCGCGACGGCTGAATAATTCGAAATAGTACAGCACTTGCAGCCAACACCACTTCCTCCCTCACTGTCCCCAAGCTCTCACCCTGAATCAATTGTCTATATGAACGGTCGACTTTCTCTGCTCAAAAACCCTCGCGATGTCCATATCAAGAGCCTTGTCGTAAATGGGAGGGTCAAAACTGAACGTACTGGTACGTTGATAACTCAGTATTTGCAGATAAAACATGCCTTTACGATCTCGATTGTAGGCGACCCACCTAACCAAATATACGAAAAGGTGGCTCACAATGCTATTTTGAACGCCGGAGGTCGTGCGGACGACGTACGATGCTATCCGGGGACTCGTGAAGAAGTCATTCAAAAGATTGAAGATTGGAAGGACCGAAAGGCAGGCTATACAAGCCGCATGATGTGGCTGAGTGGGCCCGCAGGCGCCGGCAAATCAGCGATTGTGCAAACAGTAGCAGAGCGATGGAAGGAACATGGTGTTCCTGCGGCGAGTTTTTTCTTCTTTCGAGGAGATAGCACGAGGAACAATTCCAAACCCATTGTCGCCACCCTGTTGTATCAGCTCTTTGACCTCCTTCCCGCACTAAAGCAATCGGCGGCGGAATTTCTCTTGGACAAGCGTCTCATAATGGAGGATTCAATTAAAAATCAGTTTGTACACCTCGTCGACGCACCCATCCGTACGCTGATGCAACGGCCGTCGTTCAATGTCCAAAACCCAATCGTTTTGTTGATCGACGGCCTGGATGAATGCAGCTCCGACGGTAAAGACACGCAGGAAGGGTTGCTTGAAGCGCTTCAGAATCTCGTCGCTCGCAAGGACTCCCCATTCAAGGTCCTCGTGGCAAGCCGCCGAGAGCCACATCTGAGAATGGCATTTAACAAACTATCCTTGAAAATCCAGTCCATCTTTTTAGATGACCAGTACCGCCCTGCGGAGGACATTCGCCGCTTTGTAGCGGCAAAGTTCGATGAAATTAAACGCACACACCATCTATCTCATAACCTCCGCGGGAATTGGCCCCAAGATACCGATATCAACAATATTGTAACAAAATCGTCTGGGCAGTTCATTTACGCCGCCACGGTGGTGCGATTTCTCGAAAACTCTCCAGAAAGCCCACATTTTACCTTGAAAATTGTCCAAGGTATTCAACCGGCTGAAAATCACTCCCCCTTCACTCAGCTCGATGCCATGTACACATACATCCTGTCCCAAGCAAAAAACCCTGTTGCCATCAAAAAGATCTTTGAGATGCACTTCGTTGCCGCTACCTATCACTGGCAGCTAATCGGTGGCGCTGAGGTTCAATTTGCCGACCTTCTTGCAACTACGTATGATGTTGCAACTGTGAAGTCATTATTATCTCCTCTCACTTCCATCGTTCAACTAGGCTACAAAGCTTACAGCGCGGAGTTGTTCTTTTATCATGCATCACTTGGCGACTTTTTTTTTTGACAAATCCAGGTCCGGTATACACTTTTTGGACTTGCATGCGGCCCGCGCAAGGGTGATCGCGGACCTGGTAGGATCTGGTGAACACAAAGGTGCGCGATGCTAAGCAAATATTTTGTGGAGTCTTCAAGGAGTCTTAATCATATTTTACAGTCTTATCTAAATTTTGTAAGCAGATGTGGGAGGTCGGGCGCATAACATCGTCGGCCGGACTGCTTGTCTGGTACGATTACGTTCCAAAGGAGGCGCAGTGTGAATACGCGGCCCAACTTAATGCAGACACAATCAAACAAATTTATGAACAGGTATACTATGTTAACCAACCATGTTATTGCTGCATCTGACACATGCTTAAAGTTTGGGAACAGTGACATCAACCGATACAAAAAGCTCCTGCGCCGCTGGCTCTCCCTTGCGGTATTTTATAATGCCCCGTTCACTTCACAGGCCACAACGTATCCATATTATATCCAATATAAACTCTGGATGAAACTCCAGATTCAAATCATTAAGATAACTAGTAAGCGCCGATCTGGGAGTCATCTTCACGATTTGGATTTTGCAAAGTACCTTATTTTCACATCAAGTTAATTCCGAAATACTGCTGATTACTCTCAACGGACAGGTACTTCAAACTTTCTCGTGACTATTGGTCACCAGATTATGATACAAAGCCAAATCATCATGTAAAGTGACTTATACCGTAGCACAATAACTGGTGGAATACATTATGAAGGGCCTCGGCGGACAAAAATTATTTTCTATTTGTTCAGGAATTAAAACGGCAATTGGAGCTTTGACATACGGTTTCATTCCATTTGGACGTTGATTTGGAAGTTCAATATGGCTGTTTCGATTTCCCCTCGACATTTGGGATTCATTTGGATACATTCAAAATGCACTTCAACCAGCTTTGCAGGTGGAAATTGGTTTTATTGAATGCGTTGTCAACCAATCAGTAATGTCATATCTGCTTGGAGGCGCCTAAAAGACCGCTCCACGGCCCATATTAGGCAAAATGATGCCATCATGCAATCTGGAGATAGCCGTGATTGTGTCATGGTCGGCTAAGTCACGAGTTGGCACTGTGTCACTGGGAGGTAGATAGTTGACCTTGTACCGGGGTATTTCTGACGAGATCTAAGTTCGTACTGAATGGTATAGAAATGTTTCACTCCCCCTTGTACTTAGACCCTCTTGAACCGGTCAGGAACGTGCCAATGGTCATCAATTATTTGGTGACTCAGGGGCTTGATTTGGCGATAACGCGTCCTGTAACATCACATCAATTGGAGTCACAGGTGGAGTCTATTATTCAACATCTATAATTGTTGTCACGTCGGCCCAACGTTCCTTGTTCAGGTACCTCCAGCATTCCGGCCTTGTTCAAACCCCGTCTACCTATATAGCAGCGAGGTGCAACTCACCTACTCGCTTTCATCACTTTCGACATGCGCCTATCTCTTCCAGTACTTGGTGCTCTTGGGTTCGCATACCTCCCGGCCGCAAATGCCTGGGGCGCTGCAGGTGAGCGCCCACATAACAGAATCGGTTTTCTGGCACTGTGCTGACGCACAACAAGGCCACGAAATCGTGGCAACCATTGCCCAGATGTACCTCCACCCCAGTGTAATGCCCGTTCTCTGCGACATCCTCGATATGCCCTACGGGAGATGTCATCTCGCAACCGTGTCTACTTGGGCTGATAAGAACCGAAACCGCATGCGTTGGTCCGGACCCCTGCACTACGTCGGTGCCCTCGACGACTACCCCTCAGAGACATGTGCCTTCCCTGGTCCGAAAGGCTGGGCCGGGAGCCAGAATGTCAACGTGCTGGACGGTATTCAGAACACCACCAGGTTACTGCAGGACTGGGTGAACGAGGAAGAGACGGTGGAGACTGCGGATGAGGCGCTCAAGTTCCTCATTCACTTCCTTGGGGACATGCACCAGCCCCTGCATCTTACTGGACGTGACCGAGGAGGAAATTCGGTTAAGGTCCGCTTTGGCAGAAGAACGACAAGTGAGTTGTAGTGTTCGTTCATGCAGTCCTTCGTTGCTAATGATGTCTAGACTTGCATTCCCTCTGGGACGGTTTTCTCATTGCAAAGGCAGTCCGCACGGTGCCACGCAACTACACGCACCCACTGCCATACCCACGCGTTGAGAAGGCTCTGCGCGGGACCATCTATGATTCGTACATCCGCCGCATTTTATGGGAAGGCCTGCTCAACCCATGGTCCGAGGACATCCCTTACTGGCTAAGCTGTCCCGCACCCGATCCAGAGGCAACCCCCGCATCATCCGCTTCCGGGCTCTCCGGCTTCTGGTCCACAGCATATGGTGCAACACGTAAACTCGTCGGCTTCTTCTTGCGTGAGGGTGTCGAGATCAGCCCCGACGGACCTGTTATATGCCCGCATCACTGGGCCAAGCCGACTCATGCGCTGAACTGCGCCATTGTGTGGCCCAAGGAGCTCGACGAGCCCCCGTACAACGTGCGCTTCGCCTCTGATGGACATGAACACGACCATGAGGAAAATTACAACCTGGATGATGAGCACCAGGACATGGATGGCGCCGACCGCCCCTATCTCATCGATCTTGACACACCGGAATACGCTGGTGTCATCTATGACGATTTGCTTATTGAGAAACTTCTGGCGCAGGGCGGTATCCGCCTTGCAGGTGTGCTCAACTACCTGTTTGCTAAGGAAGACGAGAAGAAAGAACTCAATGGACTGGGCCTTTTCCTGAATAACATTGACAAATCCAGAGGAATCTGGTAGTGAACAATGTAGTGACAATCTACCCGGACATATTACTATACCTATGTAAACACCCCGCTTCTCTATCGCACTCTGTAAATCAAATGCCCAAGGCGTATCATTGACATTGTCAGGAGATTTCGATCACCGGTTACTTATCCTTGTAATTGCATCATAATTGATCTGCCAAATAATTATCTTTCTTCTGAATCGCATCCACCACCATGAACATCGACCTTCCGTACAAGATCGCCCCCGTCGCGGACCTCCCAGGCTAGTATCCCTCCCCTCCGTCCTCATCCTGAAATGCACGACCAACATCGAGCACACAGGCCACGAAGACCGTGCATGGCACGTCGCCTGGAACCCAAAAAAACCGCTCCTGGCGTCCTGCTCCGCCGATAAGACCGTCAGGCTGTATGCATACTCGCCCTCATCCTCGTCCGGCTCTGGGGAGGAGTCAGACGCAGCAGCACCGCCTTACAAGTTCACGCCGGTGACGTCGATCCCGACGGGCCATGCAAAGACGGTGCGGGCGCTCGCGTGGGCGCCGTCGGGCGAGACCCTCGCTTCGGCGTCGTTTGATTCGAATATCGGGATCTGGGAGCAGGAGAAGGGTGATGATGATAACGAGGACGGGGGCGCTGGAGAGGGCAGAGGCGAGTGGGAGTGCATCAGCACACTGGAGGGACACGAGACGGAGTGCAAGAGCGTCGGGTATTCGGCGTCAGGGACGTTGCTTGCGAGTTGTAGTCGCGATAAGACGGTGTGGATCTGGGAAGGTGTGTATGTTCCTGTGCTCAAGTAGGGTCTACTTACGATTGAGAATGGTCCAGTACATCCTGATGGCGATTTTGAGACGATCTCGGTGCTCATGGAACACTCGCAAGACGTGAAGTGTGTTGCCTGGCATCCAACGGAGGAGGTGAAGCTCACCTGATACCTTTTTCTAACTATCTTTGTAATCCGAATTCGCCATGTTGATAGATCCTGGCCTCTGCGTCGTACGACGACACCGTAAAACTATACATCGAGGATCCGTCGGACGACTGGTTCTGCTTCGCGACATTGACGGGACATTCGTCCACCGTGTGGTCGCTCGCCTGGTCTCCCGCGTTTCCCAAGTCAATATCAGGCACGGGTCCGGCCCAAACGCACTCCCACTCACATGGAGGCCAGGCATGCTCGCACGACCATGGGCACGGGCACGAGCCACTGCAGCTGTCCGCGTCTTACCTCGCCTCCGCATCGGACGACGCAACCGTGCGCGTCTGGAAGCGCGTCGCAGAGCACAAGTGGGAGTGCGTGCTCGTGCTGGGCGGACACGAGCGCGCGGTGTACAGCATCAGCTGGGGCCGCGGGCGTCCCCCCAAAGCGCAAAGCGACGGAGGCATAGGTGAATATTTGGGCTGGCTAGCAAGTGCAGGCGGGGACGGCAAGATCCTGATCTGGGAACTATGGGTATGTCGCCTTTGCGCGTGCGGTTGCAACCTTTTTCTGACAATAGGTGCAGGAGCCTGAATCTGCAGCTGCGGGGGCCACGCTGACGCCACCTGCACGCGCGGCAGCAATTCCGCCATCTCACAAGCTGATCGCATCCCTGGATAATGCGCACGAAGTTCACGATGTCAACGCAGTTGTATGGTGTCCACGTGAAGGCTTTGAGGGTCTGCTGGCTACGACGGGAGATGATGGCCATGCACGAGTGTGGAAAGTTGCAGAGAGCCCTTTGGTTTAGTGGACCCTTAGAGTAGAGCATCCAAACATATTGGGGGCCATCACTACCTGTGCACTTTGAAGCTTCGTTTCTTGATGATGTTCAATAGCCATGCAAACGAAAAGTATTCGACATACAGTTGCGTGCGAGTCGGCGTGACAATTCTAGAAACCGCCACGGTCTGAAGACAAATTACGGTGTATAAGCCCCCATACAAGCCCGAATAATCTCCTCAATCAGCTTACAATGCTCATCCGACTCCTCCAGTACTTCAATGACGAGAACCGCAAAAATTGGACGCATTGGGAATTGAACCCAACACCTCTCGCAAACAGCTGACAGTGCAAAGCGAGCGTGATAACCAACTACACCAGGTGCCCTTAAAAGGAAATACTATTTCCCATTTCGGACCAGGCCCATCAAATTGCTACATCGATAGCGTATACACCACAAAGATACCAAGAACCGCAACTGCCGACTGATGCATTTCAGTGATACACGCTTTATCTGATAGAGACATTGTAGGCTTCAATATGTTCACCTCAGCTCAGGTCAAAGGAGACGCAGCCTGTGTCTCTTCAGGGTATTCTTAGCAGCTTCTTCAATACCTCATCATAAGATCGGAAATACCTTCTGACTTAAAGCTCGTATGAATTAGAGCTCTATACATCTCATCTGCGATTCGAAGTTCTATTTTTAGCCCTCTTCAAATGTTCGGCGAAATAGTGCATTACTTCCGGGAGACAGAGTGCACCCGCCGTCCCGCTTGCAATCAAAAAATGACCAGAGGTTGCCATACAGAAGCTAGATGGTTGAGTTCAACGGCCCGGGGTGTCATACAGGGACTTGTGGAAAATGCATGCGTAGCTGCCCTTGCCGGCCCGTGACGAGCATCTTAACTTACGTGCGAGGTTTTACCTAGGAGCCACACACCGTGCTCGCAGCTGGTACTCCCGATGCGCATCTGGCATTTAATAAAATAGGAAAAGGCAGTCACTTGGAGAATTAAGCCACGTCGCAGCATATACATGATGATACTGATGTCTCAATTGAAAGATTTTGGGCTTCACTCGAAGATTCGCTTTTATCCCGGATAATCACGGGCTCAATTGGACTAGATTTAGGTCTCACGTCGTTTTAAGCGCCCGATTGGTCCTATCAACACCTGCAACGGCATATCTTCGCGGACATTTCTGCTGGTTTTCTTCTTAATTCTGGCTACTGGCCACAGAATAATGACGACGGGCCCGTTGTCGATCTAAGGTTGAGACATATAAAAAGGATACCGCCTCAATGGTTCTCCCTATTGACAACGACACCGTTGCATACGAGTATCAGCCACCCTCAAAATCATGAAACTTACCGTCGCCGCAGTCCTTGCAGCTCTTTATTGTCGCTCGGCCCTCGCCGTTTCCGTCTGGGGCCAATGTGGAGGCCAGAACTACAGTGGCGACACCAGTAAGGGTTGTTTCTTTAGGATATTCAGAGGACAGTATTCTGATCCATTTAAATTTAGCCTGTGACGCAGGATCCGTTTGCACCTACTCTAACCCATTTTACTCCCAATGTCTGCCTGGGACGGCGACGTCAACCTCAACGACGACAACTAAATCTTCAACCACCACAACCAAAACGACTACTACCACCACCAAAACGACTACCACAACGACACCGACGACGACATCTCCCCCACCCTCCAGCACTGGTTTCGTGAAAGCCTCTGGCACCCGGTTCACTCTCAATGGCTCGAAATTTGTCCCTGTTGGGTACGTGGAGCGTTGTATGCATGAATAGTACCCCAGAAGCTCAAAACGTATCCCTTTTTAGATCCAACTCCTATTGGGTCGGCTTGATGGGTTATTCGTCCACCGACATTAACAAGGCCTTCGCCGACATTGCCTCCGGTGGTGCAACCGTCGTCCGTACATGGTAGTTTACCTACTTGAGATATGTTTACGACAGTCTCTCATCTCACCTACTATTTAGGGGCTTTAATGAGGTGACCAGCCCCAACGGGATTTACTACCAGAGCTGGTCAGGAAGCAAACCCACCGTCAACACTGGATCAACTGGATTGGGAAATTTCGGTCAGTAAAACAAGAACTTAACCGGAAACCTGTTCATGCTGTAAATTAACATGGAGGTTATTTCAGATAACATCGTCGCCTCTGCGAAGTCTCATGGCCTTCGTCTTATTGTTGCCCTGACCAACAATTGGTCCGACTATGGTGGCATGGACGTCTATGTCAAACAGATCCTGAATTCCGCCAACCACGACTTGTTCTATACCGATTCTAGCGTAAAGGCAGCGTACAAGAGCTACATCAAAACCTTTGTCACCCGCTACCTCAACGAGCCCACCATCATGGCTTGGGAGCTTTCGAACGAGCCCAGATGCAAGGGCAGCTCCGGGTATGGCTTGTTGGTCTGTGCGGTTGGATTTGTCATACTGAGTCGTCGAATACCACAGAACGAGCACTGGCACTTGCACGACTGCCACCATCACGGCGTGGGTCAAAGAGATGTCGGCATACATCAAGTCTATCGATTCCAACCATCTCGTCGCTGTCGGTGACGAGGGCTTCTACAACCAGCCCGGTGCCGCCACTTACCCCTACCAGTAAGTGTTATACACAACGCAAAACTGTATTCTCATGAAACTTATCACAATTGTAGAGGAAGCGAAGGAATTGACTTTGACGCCAACCTCGCCATCAGCACCATTGACTTCGGCACTTTCCACGTGCGTCATCGTTTCTCACAAATTAGCGCCCGTCAGTTCCAAGTCTAACATCATATACAAACTATCTCTTAGTCGTACCCTACTCCATGGGGCCAAACCGGAAATGAGCAAGCCTGGGGAACGCAGTGGATCACCGACCACGCTACCTCTTCTACCAAGGCCAACAAGCCCGTCATCCTGGAGGAGTTTGGTGTCACTAGCAACCAAGCTACGATTTACCAGGCTTGGTACAATCAAATAATCTCTTCGGGCCTTACCGGAGACCTTATTTGGCAGGCTGGGTCTCATCTTACCAAGTAAGCGACAAACCGCAACAACATCATGGTATTTGCTGACTTTTCTTTGTTCCAAAGCGGCGACACACCCAATGACGGTTACGCTGAGTACACCGATGGCGCTGTGTTCCCGATTATGAAATCCCATGCAGCGGCATTGAAGGCTCGGGCTTAAGATTTAGTTTCCTATCTATTATGACTCCTTAGGAGTGGTCCACAGTGTTCCTGTCAGAAAATATGCAAAGCTTCTCGAGGCTCGCCCACAGCACTGGCTATGTACAGTAGTTAAATATTTCAAGAATGAAAAAGGCTCACTTTTTGAATGAGTGTAGTACAAGCCGGAGACAACGAAGGCAAAAGGTATGGACGCATTGGGAATTGAACCCAACACCTCTCGCAAACCATGAGTAAATGCTAAGCGAGCGTGATAACCAACTACACCATGTGCCCACTGAGTAGTGATGCTTCATTGAATATTTGGATTCAATAAGTTGCCTTTTACAATTCCACATATTAATTCTCGAAGAATTCTCGTTAAGTCTTGAATTTCATCACATGGTCCCCTTCTTCGCTCGTAGAGTTGAAGAAACCAAAAGAAAAGTTATATTTCATTACACATTGAAGAGGTATGTAGAGTTCCAAAAAAAGTTGTGGTCATTTGAATAACATCATCATTCCATAGCGGGTGATACGCAATAGGCAAACAGTGCTCGCTAGTAGCCAAGCTTTGTGCACCTTAATTCGTAACTTAATGCAAAGAGTATTTTTCCTGCAGAAGACATCAGTAAATATTGTGTGACCCGCACCTATAATGAAAGAGCGCGATTCTTACCCGTAGACTGCGTCCTTTCAGCTGGAGGAACGGAACGGCGATAAGGAATAGACCGGTAGCGATTCTTAAGTGAGATGCGACAGGGTCAGTTTTATATATACTTAACCTTGGGGTTACCGAGATGAATTATACTTACGCAGCTTCGCATCCGAAGGTTTGGATGGCACCGTGCTTGAGCGCCCACGGAACTTGGAAGTAGGCGACGCTGAAGCCTGGATAGATTAAATTTAGGTCATAGTCAGTCACTCATCCTGAACGACGAGCAGCAGCTGACATACCTCCAAGCACACGAGCCAAGTTGATCAACGCGCTAATTTCTCCCTGAATAAATGATGTGCGTCAACCTGCTGTTTGTGGCAAAGTCCTTGTGAAAGATGGAAACTAACCTGGTGTTTGGGGAAGGCGTCATTACAATACGCGTATACTGCCACAGTGTTGATCATGATCGCGAACTCCGCAATACCCCAGCCCATAATGAGGGCGCCGACGCTCAGGTGGTTTTCCAGTGATGCGCCTAGCGTGACGAAGCCGCAAATGTACAGCGGGACAGCGATGTAGCACGCCCTAAATAACTCTCCGCGTCAAAACTAAGATGGGTTGAGTGTATGAAGCTCCGCACCAGAGACGACTTTCCGCCTCGAAGACACCATTGTTGCGCCGAATGCTGATGTTCATGATGAAGTCGTTCGTATATCTGCCGATAATCTCGCCAAGAAGAACAGAAACCTGTATTGTTGGTCAACAATTTGTGATGGAGAAATCAACGAGAGTATAAAGTACTCACGATGGGAGTGCCATAGCTGCCCGCGATAGCAAATTGGCTGAAGCCGTATCCGAATGGACGAGGAGTGCCGAGGAAGACAGCATTAGTGACCTGTCAAGTTATGTCAGGAAATGCAGCCAAATTGATGCAAACGAAAACATACGTTGATTCCAATTCCAAAGCCAAAGAGCATAGCCTACAGTCGGTGATGAAAAAATTGAATGAATCGTGTGTCAATAACATCTTCTAACCACAGGGCTTTGAATTGCAACATACCTCGAACACCAACACAAGCAACAAGTGGGGGCGCCACACGAGCCTGAAGGGGCTCAGGATGGACTCTGTCCACGAAACACGATACTTCTGCATTCTGTATCCGGTGATTCCAATCAACGCCTCTATTCTGCCACGTACTCCCGTCATCTTCGCCTCTGGAATGGGCCGCACCGTGCGGTCATACATACTGTATTCATGAATGGTTGTCAATATAAGAGCACGAGGGAGAAGTTGTATACTCACGTTTCGTCCATGAAGAAGATAATGAGGAGGAGGACAACCGCAGAATAGAGTGAACCGATGCCGTAGGCCCAGCGCCAGGTAGTGCGCGCCACAAGGAAGCCAAAGGCAAAGGGAGACAAGAAGGGCGATATGATGAAGCCCATAGTCCAGATGTTGAGTTTACGCGCTTGCAGATGGAAGGGGTACAGATCGGTGACGATATACAGGCCCTGATATCATCCAGTTCGTCAACGTAAATAACCGATAATCACACAAACAGAAGAGTATGATACCTACAGTTACTTGGGGTGCAGTGCTAGATTATTATTAATGTGAGTGGTCACAAGCAGAAATCAGCATCAAGCGATGGTACCCCAAGGGGCTGATATAAACTCACCCGAAGAACGCCGTCAGACATCTCATTGCTGATATGGCGCCCATTAGACAGGTAACTCAACGAGTTTGAAAGGGGGGAGCACGGACCTGCAAATGTCTTCAAGTTCGGCGCGAATGTGCATCCCACCAAGAATCCAAGTGCGAGGAGCTGGCGATGGAATTTAGTAACTATTGCACATGGAATATATTGTGCAATATCAAGTGCTTACCTGCGACCAAAATAGAACAGGCAGCCGTCCGAGCCGCCGAATGAGCATCACTGCTGCCAGGCCACCCCATCCTACAAGTCAAAAATAGACCAATACAGTTCATATTCAGCTTGGCAAAGCTCAATTCGGAGGCTTAAAAGTAGCTTGCTTACCCAGAAGGAATATACTCCAGCTGCATCACATCACGCACACAGTCAGTTATAGCACTGCATGATATTGATCATCCGCAGTCCAGAGAAATGAACGCACTTGGACGTGAGATTGTTGATGACCCCTGTGGTGGTGTTGTATTGGTTGGCGAGGGCGAAAATAGCAGCGATGCCTGAGCGTTGTGGATATAATATATGTGAGTGTGTGTTCGTAAAAAAAACGATGGGTGTGTGGGAGAACGAAACGAAGGAAAGGATGCAGGAGACGAAGAGGGGACAGGGTGAGAGAGACAGGGTATGTGCACTCACCAATGCCAGAGTCGAAGTCGGGCACGATGGCAGCAAGCGTGATGATCAGAAGCTGGAGGCTCTTGCGCCTATTTGACCAGTTTTGCGGGTCGAGTGGCGAGTCGGTAGGTTGTGGCCAGAGAACCTTCGTGCCATCCTCAGTCAGCTTGAGGCGCGCAGCAACGGCTTCGCCCAGCTCGATCTTCGCTTCCCTGTTGAATGTGAGATATCGCGATAAATAGTTAGTCGCGTTTGGTTCATTCGCAAATGTAGGGGACTACGACGCACGCAGGATCGATGATCAACCGCCCAGCGTGCAGTTCGTGAAGGGAGTAGAGATCAACCTCGGTCGAGGAGCCCTGGCTGTGGCTCTCGGTGGAGGAGGTCTCATTCTTCTCGTTTGCAACCTTCTCTGTAGACATCGCAAGTCGTGAAGTGAGGGGAGGTGAGGGAAAGAATTGCCACGGAACATCGTTGGTTGTGAATTGTAATATATAGCGCGCAAGGTTACGTTCCCCACTATGGTCGCCATAATGGGATGTTGCTTCCCAGTACAAAAATAGATGACCTACCTCACCGAACCGCCTAGGAAAATGCTGCTTCATAAGTCGCGTGGGCAGACGCGGCGAAGCCTGTGTATTCAATCATGATTGATGGGTGGGAAACAACGATTTTTGACTTCCACTGTCAACTCAAAGGAGGAGGTATATTTGTAGGGCATGTGCCTGGACAGAAAAAGTGGGTGCGACGGTTCCCCACGGATGGCCCACCACGCCCAGGTGGAGGTAGGACGTCTTTTCACAGAGGAAAGAGAAACGGAGTGCAAGGATAGGCAGGGCGTGGAAGTACAGTCGAAGCCACGCAGTCGTTATATATATATTCGGACAATTGATGGGTGTATGTTTCGTAGTGTATGGCTCTTTCTGTCGCAGCCATACCCACTAGATCGCAGGCCCCCCCACTACCAGTGCGAGAGCCACGGACGAATAATACACCCGGAGAAGGTGGTCTTCCCGCCTTAAACCAACGATGATAGAGCATATGTTGATTGCAACACAACTGGATACAAGCCATCAGAGTCAAAGAAGTCTCGCACACGATGTGATGAGCGGTCTCTCGTGCGAGAGTATGGGATATGTAGAGGGTATACAGTTGACCCAAGATACGCAAGAAGTCGCGGTGGGAGCCTCGGTGGGGATACGTGGTTTCGCAGTAGACGCGTTGGAAAAAAGAGCGAAAACATGACGGCCAGGCGAAATTTGCTCCCCTGGTGTTCCGTCGAACTAAACGGGTGGATAAGGCACGCCAAGTCGTCTCATGGTATATTTCCAGAGCCTTGGGGCGAAGAAATTCCAGATAGATGGCAGACGAAATAGGAGTTAGAAACATAATTAGATGTCCAGAATCGAGATGGGGAGCCTGAATCGATAGTTAGCGGGCCATGGCCGGTCAGTGGAAGCCTTCTCATCGGCGTGAACGTTCCGGCGGGGGCTAAGTGTCCAAGTGAGAGGCAACGACATCGACACCCAGGACGAACATTAATTAAGAGTTAAGTCATGGGCCTCGGTTTCCCCGGAAGGCATGAGTCGATCTTCAGTGGACCCGCGCCGATAGTTGAGAAGAAGCTTCCAGAGGGGCAAGTTTGGGAGGGGATAGTACACTGAAGGCTTGCTTGATGATATGATGCATTCCGACAGCGCTCGTTTCTTGAAGCAGTCTGTCAGCATGAGACCTGCAGATGTATGGGTGTGCCGTATGAGACGTTGTTCGGGGTAGCAGGACAAATTTTGAAGATGAGCTTGAGGTGAGGGCTGAGCAAAGTCAAAAAGGAGGAAATGCTGAAAAACAAACAAGTCACAACACGAAATCGCGAAAACGTCCTGTAGGCTGTCCAGCGCCAACTTGAGCGCTTCAGCCATTAACCTCTCCACTAGTCTACACTCCAGGTACGGTCCCCTCGTTCTGCAATGAAGTGTCCCGACAAAACACTAACCAAGTCACCTTCCCCTGCTGCCTATCTTCCAGCCTCCAATCGAAATGCTGCCTCACGACCTCTGCTCTAAAATTCAAAACGCCTTTCGCGCACGCCACGCGAAGATCTCTTTGAACCACAACCGCCAGACCCTAGGCATCCTCAACATTCTTCTGCGCGCCGGTTTTGTCTCCTCTGTGACACGGGGCACCGCCGCAGGGCCGGACCCGGTCAGGTTCCTGCAGGCAAAGGAGAGCGAGCGCCGGATATGGGCCGACCTGAAGTACCGCGACGACCAGCCTGTGCTCAACCACATGGAGCTCATCAGCAAGCCCAGCAAGCGCGTCTTCATGTCATTGACGGATATTCGGCTAATTTGCTCGGGACGTCGGGCGGGCCAGGTGAAGCCACTGGGCATGGGCGAGGTCGCGATGGTGAAGACGGAGAGCCGTGAGCACGAGTGGCTGGAGGCAAGAGAGGCGCTGCAGATGAAGCTTGAGGGAGAGGTTGTTTGCAGGGCGCGCTAGGTGTGCGCTGGACCGTGTTTTGTATCATGCTATTCCCCGGTGAGTATTCTCGACTGACTCGATTTAATGTGTCCGACTCACAACCTATTTCACGACAGTTTTTTCTTTGCTATTTAATAATACACTTGGAAGCCTTCACTCCAAATTGCTCGCTATTCCAACACCCAGACAGTACTCATACGAAACCATACACCATGGTCCCTCCATCCTGCTGATCTGGCCCACAACCTATTACTGGGAGCCAATTGACGCGCCTCACCCACCCACTGAAATGCACCATGGCGTCGACTGGATCAGGAGACTTTGAAACCCTCCAATACATCTGTGAAGTAATAATGGTATTATGATTCGTGATGTACGTGTCTGCGTGGTCATACAGGATCTCGTCGTGTTTGTTCGTCCCATCCACCCCACATCTAGTAAACCTCTCGGTCGTTAGTAATCGTGGTAAGTCATGTAGCCCAAAAAAAAGCCCTGAATTAGGTGTTTCCTCTCCACATCCCGCTTCTCCCGTTCTAGTCCTCGGCACTCAAAAGCTTGGCTCTCTCTCCGTCTCTTCCACCGTGCTCTACTCCATCTTCGCAGATATCACCCGCGCTTTCAATCTCCAATACCCTCACGCGCTCTTCCTCCTTCAGCCTTGCAACAACCTTGCGCACCTCCTTGGGCCAGTTGCTTCTGAAGCAAATCCATGTGCCGATGACAGCGCTGTACACCAACGAGAATGTCAGGCCGAGCCAGAGGCCGTGCACGCCCAGTTTCCAGGAGAAAGCGAGGTAGATGCCGATGGGGATGCCGAAGACGTAGTATGCACTGAGATTGAGCATGGCGCCGACGAACTATTGTAGGATAAAAGAGGAGGGTGGAGTGAGATGCGTAATACGTGAGCACAGTCCTAGGATGTATCACATGGATTCGACGAGATGACAGACCTGTTTCCCTTGAGCCCGCAAGACGCCGCCAGATACACCCGCCAGGCCGTCGAATACCTGGAAGAGGGCGACGAGAGGCATGATGTCCGCGACGAGCTCGATGACCTCTAAAGAAAGAAAGCAGACAGACGGTGCAGACTTGAGTTCTTGTTTCAAGTTTCAACAGTCAACTGACCAAACGCACCTGGGTCGTTATTGAAAATGTAGCCCCATTTCTTGCGGAAAATCAAAAACAGTGCGCTGTTTAAAAGAAGGGTTTTTGAGTTGTAGTATTTCCCAGCATTGATCAAGGAGAGCTCGAAGTCCATACCTAGTGAAGCATGCGATGAAGAACGCCATTGCGATAGAGGTATTCGCCGCCACACCGGCGCGGCGCGACTTGCCTTCGCCGAGGAGGTTGCCAATTCTGTTTACCCAATAGGACTTCATGTGAGCCAGAGAACCTCCAACAAACGAAAGAAAGAGGATACGGACCTCACTGCGGTCGCCACGCTGAGTGCGAATGGCGCCTGGTACGTCGTCGAGGACGACACCAAAAGCACGGACTGCGTCGCAAGTGCGACGGGGCCAAGTCTAGAGCCGAATGGACATTTAGCCAACTTTGGAAGACCGATCATAAGCAGAAACGCACAGAGAAGCCTCAAGCGCCACGAGCTCCCAAGCCCACCACTCGCTCGCTGTTTGGCCGACACCGCTGAGTCCGAGGCGGAAAATCACACCCAACGGGCCCGGTTTGAGGATGCGTGCGAGGTTGATTGGCGCCCATGCACCCGTTTGCGCCGTGTATAGGATCCCGTAGGCAGTGGAGAGAGCGGCAATGAGATTGAAGGAGATGGCGGTGGCAATGGGTGCGCCGATGAATCCGAGCCGGATCGGTTCGGGGCCCCATACTAAACAGCGAGTTGAATGTCAAGGTCAGAAGACGTAGGAGGTGCGAGAGGGTCGGGCCATCAACGAAAACTCACCCAGAAGGTAGTTCAGAAGCGCGTTGAAAGGTGCAACGATGCAAACAATGCGGGTGGGAACAGCAAATAGACCTGTATATTGAATGAAAAGTCGTCAGTGAGTCGATTTGTGCCTCGGATCAACGAACCGAAAGGCGAATATGTTAAAAGAAGCCCAGGATTACTTATCACATCCGTTTCATAAGAAAGATATCTTTTTGATGTTTCATGCCCACGGGATCAAGGCTTCTCAGCGGAACGACAGATGCACGATACACGTGTAAGACCGTGCATGAACTGCATTTGGAATTTGGTTTGAAAAATGCAAAATTACATACCTTGAGACTGGAAGTACCGTCTGCCCATTGAGATACAAGTTAGATGTTTGAATGACATCGCACATGGGCGATACATACCTGCTGATGCAGTTAAATGCATAGGCTAGAATCCATCAACCCCAGAGTGATTGCAGGCCCATCGGAATGAGTGGTACCAAAGATAGGTGGCGTGGATAAGAATAGCCAGAGACCCATTTAGATTAAAGTTATTGAGGTAATGAAAGTTAAAATCGAGGAGAACGGAATGTAATTGAGAGCACGCACCAGGCAGTCCAAGCGACACATATCGAAGATACACAGCAGCAAGTTGAGCAACGTCCGGATCTTGCTTCAGAGAAATGAGAAGGCGCTCTGCATTGAACCAGATTATGAACATCGGCTGGTAATTCGGAACCATATCAGCATGGCCCCATCTGTGGATTATGATATGAAGAGAAGTGACGTACGACAAGTGCCGCCAGCATTACCACCGCTACCGACGTCGGCGGAAAATAGTGAGACATCGAGCATGGAAGAAAAGAAAGCAACTGACTCATCCTCTGTGCCCATACCCCGACGAGATGAGGCTGGGAGGACGTCCAAGCTGAAGGAAGTACAGTGTCCAGTGCGGAAGCAAGCCCTTGGAGGATAGAGAAACCTGTTACACTTGCAGTCATCGACCCAAGGGAGATAGCAGCAAGCGCTGTAGTCGAAATGTGACCGATAGATATTACAGATACAATAACAAGCGAGTATTCGAGGAGGTGGGTGCTATGGTCGACGATCAGAATACAGCGTCAAAGCGTCGGCCGAAGGTGTCAACGCGGGTCAAAAGGTGGGTTGGACGTACCCGAATACTGGCAAAGAGTACTTTGTGAGGATGAGGAGCTCCTCCTTGAACATCGCCAACGCGGTTCCACTCTCGTCCACATCCTCGCGGTCGATTGGCTCCTCAATACGTGGAATGGGGGGATTGCTGAGGAGCGGCGTCCTCTCAGAAATGCGCACGGGGGCCTCAGCGGTCACAGATGAGGACGACGACGCTGGCGACGTGGGCTCTGGGTAGCAGTGCGATGAAGGAGCGAGAGTGGGATGTGCAGGGCGGCGGTGGGGTGCGATGGTTTCATCGTCATGGTCGTCGTCGGGCTCGTTGATATTCGTGCCACTCCTGTGGGCATTCATTCGAGACACAATTGCGTAGTCTGAGGGCATCGACGAGGGGCCCTGATAGTGAGCATAGGTGGAGGACATGGTGGTGGGACGACCACAACTGCGAAATTTACTCGCCAAGGCACACCCAGTCAGAATTATCGCGGAGAAAGCGGGCCGATCACAGGACTAGCCAAGCTTCCCTCCGGAATGTAGGGGTGAATCTATACTGTACTTTGACCTCTTTTGAGTGTCGGCATACAGGGGAGGGAACACGACATACCAAAACACTGCCAATGAGGGATTTTGCAGCGACAATGGTCGAAATGTGTTCATCGTAGGGTGTTATATATTATCCGTTCAACCCTAGTACGTGGAAATGATTTCTTCTTTAGCGATTAGGTTGAATCATGACACCCTTGAATTTGGTCTATAGCAGTTCAAGTCTAGCTCCATAATGCCTGTAACCATTGTTAATCGGATTCTGGAGGCGTACAAGATCCCCCGAAGCATCCGGTGCGCGAGTAGGATCTGTCAATATAGAGTTGGGTCTGTCAATAGACACTTACTCTAGGGTAATAATTAACAGTGGAATGCCTTTATGAAAGCTTTCATACCGTTTCTATCCACAATATCTTCAACGCTTGAGAACATCACAGCGATAATATTTGAGCTTTAACGGTGGAGCGATTTTTTGACTGTTCATCCCTTTGAGTGATCCAAAATTGATGTTTTGATTGGCCGCCTCTGAGTGTATACATTGCCGTATAACCGGATGCATCGAGTCTTCATGTGGCTTGACAAGTTACGTTGTGACGCATCGAAATGAGTTTGAATTGAATGGTGTGACAGGAAGATGTGATGGACCTCCATGCGCCCACACTTATGATTTGAATAGTCGGAGATGAGTTAATCTGACAGGATGATCGTCGAGGATCGTCGAGGATAAAAGGAAGAACCAAGAAGAACCGAAGCCATTTCCAACCCTTCTCATGCTCATATTGCTGTAGTGCAGTACACACACCATCAAAGTTCCGCCAACGGCCACTGTCAAACAAACGGTTCTGGTTTGTGATAGCCACGCCGATGAATTCTCTCGATTAGGACCACCAATGACTATACCAGGTTTCTCAAGTGGAAAGACAGTGTTAGGGAAGAAAAGCTGTTGTCAATGGATCATGAGAGCGTCTTCAAATCCCGTTCATTCAGAGGGTCGACGGTGTCAGATCAATTCAACATATTTGCAGCATGAACGATCATGCATCTGAGTGTTTGAGATCAAGTCTTCAGAGCCTCTATATCAAAACAGATTGCATGGATGAAAAAAATTGGACGCATTGGGAATTGAACCCAACACCTCTCGCAAACCATTTGTGATGCTAAGCGAGCGTGATAACCAACTACACCATGTGCCCATGAAGAAAGGATGTGACACAGCCACATCGATCGTGTGCCACTCGGGCCTTTCCCCGGGTTGGCGAATCGGCACTGGCATGGAGCAATCACCTGTGCGTGTTTTGGGAAAAACCATAATGGACGAAACAGAATACAATATAAGATACAAATACTCCCCAGACCAATGTCCCGGCACACTCAGACAATCCGTCCAGTCCTCCGTGGCTTGTTCTTACTGAGAGTCCCCGACCGCTCCACTACCGCCTTCAAGCCCTTGACAGTTTGTACAATCTCGCCTATATTCGAGGTTGTCGGGTTATCAGATTACCACAAAGTCTTTCAAGAATAGTCATTCAATACGCACCAGCAACCTTGGGATTCTCCGCCTCAAAATCGTATCGCTTGCTCCCGGTCCCTGCACCCCTGTGCAAAATTATCTTAAACAGCGCAGAGCTTTTCGCTGACTGCTGGCAGTCTGCGATACTCTTTATATGGTATGATGTCGTCTTTCCACTGTCGAACACGGCACGTGCTTTGTTCGCGGATGGCATAATCTATTGAAGACCAAATCATATGAGCTGACCAGATTGGCACCAATAGGAATCGAGGCAGTTACGTGGATGTAGTCGCCATCGATGGCTAGTGTGCGTTCTTGTCGTGTAACAAGCATGGGAAGCTTGCGATAGATCGTATATTTCTGTGAGACAAATGTCAGACGAGTGTGTCAACATTGGACAAAGCGCCTCAATGCAGACGCTCACCTTATAAGCAGATGTAGGGTCGAGAACAGAAGACGCCTGTTTTTCAGGAGTATCTGACATCCGTTTGAAGATTGAAGCTGATTACAACACAAGTTAGCTTATTAAAGGTCCAAAATGCAAAAGGAAAACGACCGCACTATTCGGATCCGTCGTCCTCCCGACGCCTTTCAACTCTAGAGCATTCATTTGGGGAAGCACACTCTTCTTCACCAGAAGTAGCTCTCGCTTCCCCTGCAAACTCGCCACCGTGCGATCCAGAGGGACAACAATGCTACGATCCACGGGAGGAACGACCAGACTCTGGTCTGTACTCCTATCGGATTGTGCAGGGTTGCGCTTGTCCGCGGGAAGCAGGAGAGCGTAGGAGTTGGGGTCGAGGAGCTTGCGTTTCCTGCACACGAGCTCGAGGGCTTCTTGCATGTACATCCCCGCCGTTCTAAAAAAAAATCGGGGTCAGACTTTGGGACAATAGAGCAGGCAATGAAAGCGTACACGGGTATTGTGGTGGATATGTGTACAGCGTCGGCTGTATGTATACGCAAGAATATTTGGGGACCATGTGCCGCTGACGGACCAAGGGAAGAAGTCCCCAGCACGGATGTACTGGTGGCTGCCAGTGATGGCTGAGTCGCGGCGGTCGCTGTTGATCCAAGCGTGAATTGACTCGGCTTCGCATTGAGCTTCTTGGTAATGGGGGTTGCGCGTTGAATTTTGGCCTCGAGCGCCCGGTTCTGTTGGACTGGACGGAGACGGATATAATGAGTGTTTGTTATGGAAGAAACTGCTCAAGCTTACTCTGCGCTGGTGTGGCCTCGAGAATGGCGTATGCCTCTGAAGCGAACTTGCTAGCTTTCTCCAGGCGATCCGGGGCTGTTGATGTGGCACTACGTATAAACACCTGCGAGATTTGACTGAGCAATGGAAGCACTCACGGGGGAAATCGTCATCCACTTCACCATCATCCTCTGCGATTCTGAGAACCCACCCTACTGTACTCATTCTATCCGCCCATTTGGGGTCCTCCTCCCCACTCAAACCCTGATCAAGCCTGGGAAGCCTCCCATCCTCCCAGTACATATATAACGCGTGTCCTAGAGCCTCCTCCACGGTCGCATCCCCGCGCATTTCCAGCTTCATGGCCTTCTCTGGATCAGCGGATTGGGGGAAGAAGACACGCACACTGAATGGCCGTGCAGCACCACGCCCCGACACACCTGCGTATGCTTCAGAGAACGGGTTCGCAGATCCGTTCGCGGCTGCCAGCATTGCTGACAAGCTGGACTTGGCGGGGCGCGAGGGCAGGGCAGTGACAGGCCTGCGCGCAAAGAGTGGAGGGGGTTTGTTGCTGACGATACTGCTGGCGCTGTCCGCGCGCGTGCGGTCTGGCGGCGCTTCCGTTTTGCGTTGTCTTCCGGGTGGTGGGGGTGCAGTCAGGATTATGTACTCAGACACGGGGCTCAAGCGTGCGCGAGTCCGGTCTTGTGTCGATTGAGAAACCGAGGCTCCCGTGCCTGCGGAATGTAATGAGGCGGCTTCGGACACACTCTCACCAGAACGAGTCGCCGCAAAGATCCTGTATGAAAATAAGAAACAGTGCATGTATGTGGGCATAAAGTTCTCGTACGGGTCAAATTCGTCGTTTCCGGTCACTTCATCCGAGGAATCTATGGGTGTGGGTTTCGGCGGCTCATCCTCTTCGGAAGATGTGTTGAAGCTGAGCGCCTTGGGCGGGGGAGCCCGAGCCATTGGTCCACGTCGCGCGGCCATGCGCACGCGTCGTCTTGCTTCCATCTCTGCCGCGCCCTTGAATTTGGGAATAAACTGGACCGCCTGGGCCACAGGCGCAGGCACCTCCTCCGGGGCGGTCGCCTGCTGGACATGAATCTCGGCAGCTGGCTCCTTCACCGGGACGTCTTCTTTCGCAATCCACACATCTCCGCTCGGAGCTGACTGCGACTCGAGGATTTTGTGCGTCTCCGCCAGTGCAGGCAAGGCTGGCTCGCCATCAGCCAACGCGAGGCTGCTGGTTTCCTTGTGCGCGAGCCCTAGCTGACGCGAGGCGCGCTTGGACGTGGATACGCGCTTCCCGCTGACCCGGATGCCTGCCCCGCCAGACCGTCCACCCATGATGGTTTGCGTATGTTTCAATCGTGCTCCAGGAAATCCGAGGGGTCGGTCCTGCTCGTCATCGCTGATGTTAGGACTCACGGGCTGCGCAAGCTGGGGACATCGCGACACATCTGCAAGCCCAGCTGCCACAGCATAGGGGTTTGCCTTGTAGTCCGACGGCTCGAAAGAGATGATTCGGGGTCCGTATGGGTCCTCAACATCCCGCAGATATTGGAGTCTGAGACTATGCAAGAGATAGCTGAACATAGTTAGCAGAGAGATACTCAGAATGATGAATACAACATACTCGGGATTACTTATCAGTGACATTGCTCATATCGAATGTGCTGGTCTCCGCCGACGTTTACAAGGACGATGATGGCAAGATGATGACTTGTGAAATGAATTCAATATCTGATGTCACCAGGACTCCAACAGGACTCGCTTATTAATATTAAATACAGTAGATGAGGACTTATACATTTCTTTTATTAATAACTGATTGATTCATCTCATTTTATTGTGGGCACATGGTGTAGTTGGTTATCACGCTCGCTTAGCATTCCACATGGTTTGCGAGAGGTGTTGGGTTCAATTCCCAATGCGTCCATGCTTTTTGCCTTCTCACTGCAATGCCACTCAGAGTGACATTTCAAAACAAAGTAAGTTTAAATAGTTCACACATGAAAGATATGCTCATAGGACGCATTCATAAAGAGTCCTAGATATTGGAACCACAGGAGCATTGGAGCTAAACGTCTTTCCGAAAAGTACTAGTATGTGGAATTACCAAGTTAATGGATGTCGACCTCTTGCTTGCCGTTACGTTTCCAGTCAAAATTGTGCAGTGCCGCTGGTAGCAACGTTGGTGGAGGGCAGAACAAATGTGAGAGTCACGGTGCTTGCAGCAGTGTTTGAGATTTTTAGTTTAGTTTTTTCGGTGGAAGATATAGAATTCATGGGAAAGCATAGCGTGGACCCTGATGATGACTTGGTTGGTAGAGATGTCTTCCGCGTTACACTCCAGAACAGACTCCCAGTTATAGAAGGGAGTGTTGTATACATTGGACATGGGAATATACAGTAGCAATATTCCCTAAGTTTACCGTCTGTCCAGACGTCGTAGCGCCATCGAGGGTGAGTGTAAAGATATTGGAAAGGGACATGGTACCAGAACTACGCGTAAATGTGGCAGTGACCTACTCCCATATATTTTGAGTGCCAGACAAAGCAACTGATGCGTATCCAAAGCTTGTCCACTGGGGGCATGGAGACCAAAGATGACATTTCCCTTGAACGAAGAGCTTGTTAGTAGGCTGTAGAAAATGAGGCTGCATAGTTCGATCCTGCGGTGTCCTTTATTTCTGAGAGTTTAAAGTTAGAGAAACCGACAAGTCCTGTCTGGAAGGTAACGTGGAATGCGTCGGGCAGGGCGCACGAGACAGGGGTGGTTTCTTTGATTACTGAGATTCCCGCGCCATTGATTGCCGCCCATGAATTAAGAACTGCCGAAGTATCGGGGGTAATCTGTTGGAATTCTGACCAATGACCAGAAGTATCTGCTGCTTACATGCTGAGACTGAGGGGATGGGTTTGGGGCGATATTTAAATAAATAGGGAGATTAGAAAAAGAATGCGCACACTAATATCCTCCAAATACATGTCCGCGAGCTAGTCAATTGGCAACAGACAAACATATACCCCCAAATGTTTGTCCCCCTATCCCCACCATGTTATGTGCGTCTCTTCCTCCAAGGTCACAATTTTGCATGAATCTCATATCGAATAAACTATGATCAGGGTGGTTTGCTGCGCCGCTCACTGTAACGGTGAATGCCACAGCCTTTGGGACAGCAGTAAGGAGGGGAATAGGAACGGTCTTCAGTTTCCACATCTCAATTTAACACAGAGTAGAGTATCAGAGTAGTGAGCTCTCACAGCACATCGACCAGCTTTATAAAGCCTCGTCGGCTCGTGTAGAAAGCTTGAGGAGACGATGGCCTCTTGCGTTCGGAAGTCACCGAAATACCTTGTTAACAGTGATTCCTATTGGGTTATGAGCGGCGAAAACCTTAGAGAAAGAGACCCAAAAATGCAATGGTGTCAGCAGGCCATGGCTCCACATCATCGGTCCCGCGACGGCGCTAGTCGCTAACAGGATTTTATGAAGGGACGCAATGTCTTCCTCTGCTGCATTATGGAAGATTGTACCCCGCTACTGCTACCGTCACAACGTTAGAATCTCAAAATACTATCAGTCAGCCAATCCAACGGTCAGCAGCCATAAGACATAATTGGTTTTCAACGATGTCCTTCTATTAGGCTTTTCTTTGAGACAGAAATAATTGCCCGTGGAATCACATGGGAAGTGTTTATTTTACTATACAAGGGTCTGCATTCCTATGCCAGTTCATCGTACTCCAGACCGATGTACGCCTCGAATGACGCACAGTTGTATCATGACGAGATACGTACAAAATCAGGTATATTTGATGTAGTTTACGAGAATCAATACCCAGCGCGACATTGCAGATTTTTCATGTTCATGTTTACGAAGCCTTGAAGGTCAGCACACTGACACTCACGGCTGGTGCAGTGTAGTTGAACGTTTTCCCGACCACAATGGAGCTCGTCACTGGAGCAAAGAGGTTGGGATTTCCAGGTGTGTTGCTCGCTGTGGCGTTTCCGGTAAGAAGCTGCAATGTACCTTTGCCATTTACATGCTGGAAGGGTAGGATGAAGGTCAGGTCCTCTGGAGTGGAGGCGACGTTTGATATCTGTGATGAGTTAGGGCCAAAGTCAATATGCGATGACTTGTGATGCAGAAGTATTGTGTACAAACCTTAATTATTATGTCCGAAGACGCCTTGCTGCGCACTACGCTCCAGAAGATATTTCCAGTCACTTGTGGGAGGGTACTGGGAAGGTATTCATCACCGCGATTGACGCTAAATAGCTGGAAAAAAGAGCCTTAGGGCCTCTACATCTGACAGGGATAATCAAGTCACTCACTTTCTGAACGTAGTAGGATGTTGATTTGTACACGTTTCCAGCGCTTGAGAAACGTAAGACGAGGCGCTCATATAAAACCCAATACTGATGACTTACTCAAAGGCCAGCAAATTTGGCGTCTGCGGACATATTAATGATCGTCATCATCCTCAAAAATCAAAATGATAACTCACCCATTGGTTATTGGTGACATGCTGAAGAAATAACAACGATTGAGCCTTCGAACATGATAACGTACTGATCGGTGAGCTTACCCCTAACAAAGGCGCATACGAGGCCGCAAAGCTAGACATTTTGAGTCCTCAGCATTTAGAGGTCATACGAAGAATTGATGATACTGACACAATGTCGCTATTGCGCTCCAAACCCGTCATGAATGCAGCCTCTCCAGCCGCACCTAACAAAAGTTATTTAGTCTGAAGATCAGAATCAAAATTTAATTGTGGCATTCACATACTTTGCATGGTCGGGAACGTCAGGCGTCCTTGAGATGTCGACCCAAAAATGTTGTTCGGATTGGTTGAAATAGCGGCATACTCGCCCTAAATGTATTGTTAATGGCCTTCCGTTGGTTCCAAAGACAAACAGCCAACCTCAAAGTACTTGGTCCCATTGCGCTGGAGAGGCGTTAGTACACTTGTAGAGTCATGGATACTGTAATGGACACACCTCGAAGCCATCGTAGAAGAAGGAATTTTGAGCAAACCAGGCTGAGACCATCAGTCCCCAATGGATGTAATTTGAGTGGTTAAAAGCTTACTTGGTGTCTGGTATACGTGAACGTCATACTCAGTAGGGCTTGGGGAGAGGATGGGACTGAAAGTATCCGAAGTTGCAATGAAGTCTGTAGAGTGCGATCGTTCAATCGACCTTCGTGCACAAAAGTATGATGATGTTCAACTTACGCAGCTGAGGAAACTCGGCCTGTAGGGCAGTCACAAAGTCCTTCCACCGATATACGTACCTGAGGATTTGTCAGTTTGCTTCTATACCAAAAACAGATAGTAAAATATGCTGACGATGCCGCTGCGAAGAAGTCTTCATTGCCAACTTCCACGTAGGTTAGAGGGAAAGGCTTCGGATGACCCAATGCGGCTCGCTGAGCGGCTGATTATATGACTCAAAAATTGTCCGCCTTGACACAAGAATAAAAACGCACCTGCGGCACTCTTCGCGGGGTCTCCGATCACAAAGTTGATCTTGAGAAGCGCTTGTCAGTATAAAACTGGGCTGAAGGATACAGCAAATATACCTGATCGACTGCTTGTTGGATATAGGGTTGTAATTGGTCTTCTGGGAGGCTTGTCCCTCCAAGTGCGTAACCTGCCCAGACAGCCATGATAGCCTCCATGCCCACGTCTTCGCACCAGTTAAGGTATTCCATGAGACCAAGGCCACTAGAGAATCCAATCAGATTGCCGCTGCTAAGGAAATACAAAAGCCACAGACTCGGTGTTCGTGTATCCCCAATCTCCCGCGCGTCCAGGTCTGTCGAGAAGAGGTCCGATCTTCGAAAAGCCATATTAGAGCTCGGACGTGGGCGGTTGGGACGAATGTATTACCGTGCTGTTCCATTGCCATCTTGTTGCCACTGTCTGACCTTCCAGGTTGTTGCCTCCGGGAAGCCGGAAGAAGGATGGCTTCATATCAGCCAAGGCCTATCACAATAGTTAGCCTCAATTACATATACGGAGAATATTTAACACGGACCTGAGCAATATCTTGTCGCATCCCATTCTCCCTGTTCTTGAACGTCGGAGGGAACAAAGATAACATTGCAAAATTGATTGTTTCTCCAGCCGCAGAGTTACCCTCGACAGTAATTGCGAACATGTTGTTGATAGAGCCAGGCTGGGTGGATGTGGACAATGATAGCTTCACCTGCTTCCAGGATGTCTGTGATCCCGAGGCGGAGACTTTTTGAGAGGCAAGGACTGTGCCGGCCGCGTCTTGAAGGCTAACGACGAATTTGCCCTTGAACTTAGATGCGGTGGGGAAGCGATAGTAAAATGAAGCTTTGTAATTGGTGTCCGCTTGGATTCCAATACCTACAGCACAATTAGACACAATCGGGGTTTGAAGGAATTATCATTACCAGAGTTGCCCGTGTTCGCAAATCCGACATTGCTCACAGAGCCAGCTGGAACGGATAGCTGGAGCGCATTAGGTAGAGCTGCCGACACAGGCGTCGTTTCTGCGACCACAGCAATGTTGGAGTTTAAAGCTTTCCAGTTTGCCAACGCAGCAGCGGTCCCAGGTGTCACAAGTTGAAACGCACGGTTTAGAAGGACTGGGCCAGATACAGATCAGTGAATTTGAATGCTGAACGTTCGACACTTCATTGACTCACGTTCACCATACAGGCCTCCATCGCCGCTCTACGAGATGTAGGTCAATTGTGTATTGCAAAAGAATATCTCTCTCACGTACATGCTAATGATCGGATATTTTGCCCAAGACAGTCAATAGACGGCTTTGCATTCGACTTATCTACTCACGCTGATATCCTAAAACCATTGAAATGAGTCTCATGGTCATCTCTTATTCAAGTTGACGAAAATACCTCAAACATCTGGCCGACTTCACGAAAGGACGATTTAATACTTTCAGAGTGATTTGAGATTGAGACCTTGACTCACACAATGTCGACGGTACTGGGTGGCTTGCAGTCGCACTGACGGAGACTGTAGTCTGAGCCATAGCCACGTCCGGCATTATGCCGGCCAGAGCAGCAAGCAGCGCGACAAAAATTACAGAGGATTTCAACATTGAAAAGTATCACTTTGCCAGGGTACGTTCACTTGGGTGTTCTGTCTCGCAAACTTATAGATTTCTGGGTCGCTACACGGACCGCTGCCACGTCAAACAGTGCGTTAAGGCTAGAGAAGCCCAGGGCCAGCTTCTAAGATACTTGCAACGGACCGTACCAGTTGTCCCCAGCGAACGTAGGTATGTCTTCCAGCAGGTAAAGCACTCCCAGGTTGGAATTCCTCGATGTTCTTCGCTACAGACATGAGATTTTCGAAGCAAGAATCGAGCAAGAAGGTCGGCAGGAAGGGTCTACAACGACCTGTATCGCATGACAGAATGCCATTATTATGGGAAAGGCGTTGCCGATTATGGGTATATCGCTCGTTATGTGCCTTTAAACCAGGTGTAGCGAACAAGAAGGAAGTTGGGCAACAAGACGAACCTAGTCATGTGTGCGAGCAGCCCTTCTTCCTGAGCCTTGAGCGGACTCTGGAGGGCCGGAGACTCATACGTCATCTCGGCGCTGCTGATCCGGTTCGTTAGAGTGATTTAGCAGCCCACAATCGGGTTGAATGCGTTTGCGATGCATTCTGTGGGGAGCAGGAGTATATGTTCTCCCTGCGGCAACAACAAATAAGTTACGATCTTGGTTAGACTTTCATTCGCCCACCCTAAAGACTCGGGAGTACGTGACTAACCCCATCTTGACACCATTTATCCTCCCATCAGCACGCTGTCAATACAAGAAAGGCTGAGATGTTGAAGGCGGGAAGGTTGAAGATGAGGGTCTTCCCAGTGGCCACAGTGCTGGCAACTTCGGGAACGATGGCGTTGAGAGAGCTTGACGTGATACTGGCTGTAGCGCCTTCACTGATAGTTGTGACGGAAGCGCCGGGGCCGACGTTATTGAACGGCAACGCGAATTTGACAGAAGTTGCACTCGACGCAATTTTGACAACCTAACAGAGGTTGTATTATCAGTCCACAGAAAACTAACTTATCGTGCCTGCATACCTTAATGGTAATTTGATTAGTTGATGTAATAAGAGCGATGGACCAGAAACCGGACCGGTCTTGCTGGGGAGGGTGCTCGAAATATACGCGTCGCCCCTTTGGATCGAAAATTTCTGCCCGTAGTGGCTTGTCGACAAATATACGCTGGCGGCATTGTGAAGTGAGAATGGTCAAACAAATGACAGAATGGATAGGAACCAGCGCACTCCGGTGCAAGCAAGTTGGGCGTCTGGTAATTTAGATGAACTTCTACCTGATCATATCTATTTTTGACAGACATGCCCACTGCGCATTATTAGCGTTCTGTAGAGCCTGAAAATATTAGTATGCTCAAACAGGAATGGGAAGAAAATATGCGCAGTCTCATTCTCTTGGTCACGATTGGGGCATGTAGAGCCTTGATGCATTCAGAGTTCACAGTTCTCTGTGGCCAGGGCCGATGTGAGAGGTGTACATTCAAGAGAACCATGAACAGGTTAGCGGTCACCACCGCCCCCAGCGTAAGCAGATGAAGCATTGCCTCACGTTCGATTGCGCCTATTTAGAAGGTAGGTGCGTTTTCTGCGAGTGACAAGAGGCATGGACGCACCGCGTTCAAGTCGACAAGAGAAAGGAATGTCGATAGAGCGCCTATATTTGATGCTTTGAAGACGGCGATACCAACCCCCCGCAGCTGATGCTCATGAAGTTTCCGACAAAAAGTCACCCACAGCTCTTTCCAGAAATGTCGGTCTGAATACACTGATCGATCGCATATTATTGCTTTGACATTAGTGTCAGTCGTGTTCAAGAAAGACTCGTCTTGTGAAAGTGCAGAAGCCAAATTTCTTGCGGAGGATACAAACAAGCACTGGACGTTGGATAGGCCGGAGGTGCCTGGGATGCCTCGGAGCGGGTCGCTGGCTCGGGCGATACGATGGTATTGGTCTACTCTACGGACATGGATGCGTCTACCTACGGTGGTCACGTGGATTCCCGGGATGGGCGGAGCCGCCCATTCCAACGTAAATCGGTTTTGAGAGGGCATTCGTTGCTTTCGCGGTACTACTATTCCTGTAACAAGCTAAGGTACAGTGCACGAGATGTATCAGGAAGGATTTCAACTCAGCTGCCGTCCTCGACGCATGGAAGCTGGTGCTGACCCACCTTGATGGCTTCTCCGCCCTGTCATCCATTCATTAATTAATACTTCTCGACGCAGAAACAGTGTCATGTCGTGACACAGAGAGATGATTATCCTCCCAGTGACTCAGATTACCAATGGGCGCCTATCAGGTACTTAATGTATACTACATTTTTCCTTGTATTGGCAAAGTCGGCATACTATCTATGTTATTTAACATACGTAGCTGCTATTGGAAAATGAGGACGTGGGGCCAATCCGCACGCTTTTCGCCCCCTCGTGGGAGAATCGCAAACGCAAGGTCTGTTCGGGTCTGCGTTGGACTCTAGGAGATATTCTCACTAGCGTCACAATGCCTCTTCATCCCTTGCCTCTCCACTTTCTTTCTCGTTTCATGGTGAGAAATAACTTGCCGCTGGACCGAGTGCCATTTGCAACAGTAGGGAATTAGGCAACTGTTGGTGTGTCTGGGGTGACTCAAAGAAACAAGTGATGTGGGACCCGGGCCCGGGAGAGCTACAAACAATTCCTCACTTGCTCAGGTAAAACTAGACTCACTCTCCAGGCATCGGACACCAAATTTTTGTGCCCATCTGGCACATATGTCTGACGCAATTCATATTTTTCTAAAGAATTCTGGGGCCCAACAGCCACATCTGGATTTCTCAACATGACAGAGATTATTACACTGTCTTAGGAGCCATTTACGCATCCACAACCTGCATTCACTACCTTCATTGGGACACGAGCAGTACACAATTCGGTCGGGCTGGCCTTTTCATCGCAGACGGCGCTGCAGGCTTAAGGACAATAGTCTTTCAGGCCACATGTCGTCTTGCTGGCTTTCTAATCAGTCTCACCAGAGGTTGTTATGTGCAAGCAAGCTATAAATTCACATTGGCGGCTTCTTGGATCCCTTGGTGATTCGAACAAGGTATGCCGCGCTTTTTCTTCTACCCTGAAACGAGCGCTAATTCAACCTGATACAACACAGGTGTGCTGTTTCTCTTCGGAATTCCAACCTGATACAGCTTTTTTTTCTCTCTTTGCGTCTCGCCGACTCTCTCTTCACCACTACACTCTCAAGTCTCAAGAATGGGAGTCTGCACTGGCTGCGGCCTTAATTTTGTCTACCTTGGTGGTGACACTTGCATGAAGTGTAAGAAGCGTGAAAAAGCAAAAACTCCTGTCGAACAGGAACAAGTTGAAGTGAGTCCGAGTTGACGACAGTTTGCTATGTATACTGTTTCTGAAAGAGATCTACAACACAGCGACAGCCTCAATGTCAAAAGTGCTCTGTGGTCTTTCCATTTCTGAAGGCCACTACGTGTGGCGCATGTGAGAGTCGGGAGGATTCGAATGTGCCAAAGGTAAAAGGAATCAGTGAGGCTGAAAGTATGTCGATACCTTGCCATATACTTGCGATACATATTATTCTAATCCCTTCCCAGAAGCATCTGCCAATGTTGCTGCGCAGGAACTTCTCATGCGATCGAGAGCGAGCTTGAAAGACGCATCACAATTACGATTGCATCAACCGGTGCGCACCCTGAATCCAGGACTTACCGCTGCTGCGGCAAAGAAGGAAACCCTTGCCGCTCTTCGAAAGACAACCAGAGCGGACGCCATAACAGTAGAGACCTCTCTCTTTTACTTCCCACCAGGGCCTGGTTCATCCGCCAAAAAGGTGAGTTTTGATATTCCGAAAATTAAACATGATTACTTTATAACAAGCGCGTTTGAAAGGCTCAACTTCTTCAGGACCAAAAGCGATGGCCACTTGCTACTTCAACTGCTGACGTCCTCAAACTATCGAAGGAGACTGTAGAGAATAACTATGTCAACTCTCCCCCTTTGCTCCGAGGAGATGCATGTGTGCTAAATTTCGAAGAGTTAGTCAGCCTCTCAAACAATTTCAGGGTTCAGTGCATAGTACCCATTCAAACTGATCCTTCTAATGAACAGTGTCTCTTTTGGAGTCGCCAGGGGTGCTTCCAGTGTTTACCACTTCCAGCCGACGACTGAACAGTTCCGAGGCTCCATTGAAGATACATTCAATACCTTGAAAACCGAAGGCAAGCTTTCTGATGCAGACATCAAGAACCATAATATTTCACTTCGACTGTATGCATATGTTGTTGCGCATGATTCTGACCTCGACGCGGAAGAGTGTGGAAGCCTATCATCGGTGCGACGGACTTCCGCTAGACCCTCCCTTGCAGCGGGAACGAAGCGAAAAGCGGCAAATAGTGAGTTGTCACAGACTTGGACTTGCCGAAATCTGATTCACAAAATTTTCACAGGTATTTCAATACCTGGTTGGTCCCGCGAGTACAAGAGCGCCTTCCGGCCCCCCAGGCTGCCGAGTTCAAGTCCTGAACCTGAGGTAATCCAAACCAAAGAGGACGCATACGCCACTTTTGACTTTAACATGACAACAATGTCTACGGATATGGGTGGCACTGTTGTTAAAACTACAAGTAATGATAGTCGGACAATCAAGATTGCACGGGGCTGGCAAAACGACATAGGCACTGAGCCAAAAAACGGGTACATAGCAAAAGGCTGCATGAAGTTTGCCTTTCTCGTCAGTTCTAATTCTTCGCCTTCTTATGGAAAGCCTTGAACTGACCACGCACACGTTTGTAGGGCCAGTTCGAGGGTGAAAAGTATGCCATATTCCAGTTAAAACCTGATTTGGCAAATGAGACACAAAATCGCGATGATCTGTTATCAGAGCTGTCCCTTCTTACGCAGGGACAATATTTTGCCAATTCATTTGCGGAACGTGCTAAAGTTCATAGCGTAAAACTCAACGCAGGTAAATGTCATTTGTATTTGAAATGGATTCACAGCCTCTAACAGTTCCCCCAGCTTTACGATTCAACACCAATGGCGCTTTTGTTGGTCAGGTCAATGGGAAAGATCTTTCTGACTGGGAAGCTCAGCACGGTATGGATGCGCCCCTCAAATTCACAACCTTCCTTGCTGCTCCATATCTGCCCGCCCGTGATAGTAGTTTGTATGAAGAACGAAAGTTTAGTGGCACGGAGGAAACAGGTTTCAACTCTGATATAGTTGGCATGGTTCTCGACGCATTTGCCCACCATGTTGTCAATGACAGTTCTGGATATCATCACTTATGTGATCTGCAAGGTATGTTCCACCTTTCCACACAGTGTCGCTGTATAAGTATTCTAATCCTTGCCTAAACAGGTATTGTTTCCAAATCCGGCCAGCCGAAGACAGTGATCTTGTTTGATCCTCAGGGCAATTCGTAAGTTGCATACATTTCGAAGAATGTTTGGTTAATGACTTGCCTTAGGTTGTCGGGGAAGGTCTACTTTGGTGATCGTGGAAAAGAGGCCATTCTCAAATTTCTTCAGGAGCATAAATGCCAGAGCCTGTGCGAAAAGCTGGGATTAAAGAAGAAGGGTATTCCAGAACCACTTCAGTTAAACCGTGCCGTCAAGCTCATGTTTTGAATGTGTACTATCGTTTCTTGTAACACTTGTATGAAATTCACTATATTCAATTTGGCATAGTCATAAGAGTGCGCATATGCGAAAAAACACCCCACACTTCTGAAAGATCAAGCCTCTCTGAGAGGCCAATGCTGTCATAAAGGTCCTGTGCATATGTGGCATACTCGGGCGTCACAAACTGTAAGCATTGACCTCCTGGGCTGATTTCCTCCATCATCGCCCGCACCTGGTCCAAGTCCACTGTTTGCAGACAGTTCTCTCCTCCATAACGTCCCGGAAGATCAAAGATGACATTTGGCGAGGCACCTGAGGGCAGTAACTTATGTTTGTTAGTGCGGCCTACATGTGCATTCTTGCGTTCCGAAAAAGCATCAAGTTCCTGCTGAATGACTTTAGACCAAAGCCAGCGTGCAAGGTTGCTACAAAGCACAATCATAAGTTGTCATTGGCAAAAAAAGCAGCATATATGTAACACACTAATCAAGATCATCATCACCATCATACATATCAGAACCAGCATCCCAAAAAGCCTTGACATTGTCAACAAGCTCAATGCGGAGGGGGCGCCAAGAGCGTTCAATTGTAATGTTGTGAACTGACCGCATAAAACGGTGCGCTGGGGTAACTACCGAGGATTCCGGTGAGAAAGCGTCACTGGAGACAATGAAAGTTAGAATCATATAGAACACAAGTTGGAGAAAATATCATACCGGAGGGAGTTTGCTAATCCAAACATAAGAGTGGTCTCTGTACCACAATCCGTTGTTGACTGCAGAGGCATTCCTGTGTGATTTTGTAAGCTTCAAGTTGAGGCATTGACAAATATGGGGGTACTAACCACCTTGAGCAACGATTGTGCGTAAGTAAAGGTATGCCACAACATCATGAGTGCGGTTGTTTGGAACCACCTCCAGACAGAGCCATTTCGAGGAAAACACATCCTTAATGCCGTAGATAGGGAAATTAATACCGTTAAGTTTGTCGTGGCCGTCAGCGGACCACTCGTGGTTGGGACCCAAACTGCGCAGTGTGCCGCGAACAATTTTACGGGCAGCAGGTTCACGTAGAGCAGAACCTTCAGGGTCCAAGGTGCGCATTTGATCCCGCACAAAGTCCCTGGAAGTAAGTACAGTCAGAATTGAAGGTCAAATCTTCGAAAGGACAAAACAAGTAGACAGACCTTGTGAGACGAGTGCCAGTCCTTTGCGCAAGCGATTCCCTGATTGTAACTGCCCCCTGATGACGCGAGGGGTCAAGTGCCATCTGGTCCGCAACAAGCTGCCGGCCTTCTTCCTCTGGGAGCTCCTTCGTGGTCTTCCCAGCGCCCTTCAGACCAAGGGCTCGGAACCGTCGAGCCACAGTTGCTTGCCTTGAAGGAGCACAAATAATCAGCCAAAATATGAGCACAAAGACGGTCAAAAGAACTGACGACATGTGGATCCCATGCTTTTCGCGGAGAAGCTCACTGATGAGTTCACGGCCGGTGATCCCCTCACGGTGGTACCGGGTGATGATCTCGTTGACATCATTGTCGTCCTTGGAAGCTGCATAATACAAGACTCAAAGTAAGGACAACAGTCGTTGACAATAGAGAATGAGTTGACGAACGACAGTCTTTGTGCTGGTTTCTACCAGTGGGGTTGTTGGACATTGCCGACGAGATGTTGAGTGCTGGTCGTTGTCATTAAGATGGGTGCCCTTTTATATGCTGGTAGGCGATCCTGTATCACGAGGTTCCTGTAGTTAAGACCTCTCTACCTAACTTGAAGGGCATACATGATTGGTAAATAGATAGAGCGGCACACTTACAAATACGTGTACGAAGGAGCAAAACCTGCAGGCGCAAGTTCATCCGCGCATACTCTCAACCTTCTAGCCATATCTAACGGCTCTTCGAAGGTCCTTCTGCTAATTCAGACAGTCGAAAAAAAGCAACAAGGGTATCACACACCAGGTGGACCGTGGACTTTGCCCTAGCGGTAATTAATCTTCACTCTGGCTTGCCGCATTCTGCACGGTTGCAAAGCGGGCGAAGCTGTCTTGGTGTGGTGGCGCACCCATTTGCTGACGTTTATGGAGAATATGAAGCAGGGAAAGGGAGTTGGAAGGAGGCATGGAAAGGCGCAGCGTCGGGAGAACAGCGGTTGAAGTTAGTGTAGGTGCGGCGTGTTATATCTAGCAGCTACGGGAATTAAGTGAGGCATACAATAAGGTCATCAGAAATCCACACATACTCGAATCGAGCATGGCCAAGTCCTGCGATGCCCGTACTTGTTTTAGCCTCCGATCGTAGGCTCAGAGAGCGCGCATTGCCGATAGTAATCAAGAGATCGTGACCGCTGGCGATTCACAAAATACAGCGGCGCGGCTTTGATCTGTTTTGGTATTGTTCCCTACCCACACGTGACAAAACCTCCTCTTGATTGAATTTACCCTTTTGTCAGAATTGAGCGCCTATTTAATGCATTTATTAGATAGAATGCTTGTCGCTGAGACCACCACCAACAAGAAATATGTAGTATATGGTAAGTGCCTGATAGGCGCCCATTAGCAAAACACCACAGGACGAGGATCATCCATGATATGACAGTGCTTTTGTGTCAAGAATTATTAATTAATAGATGGATGACAGGGCGGAGAAGCCATCAAGGTGGGTCAGCACCAGCTTCCGTGCGTCGAGGATGGCGGCTGAGTTGAAATCCTTCCTGATACATCTCGTGCACTGTATAAGGTCAATTTCAGGATAGCTCTGGACAGACGCAGGCGGCTGTGAGGTCCGTCGGGGCCGGTTGCACAAGGCAGGATCCACCGACGGCGAAGAAGTCAAGAAGCCTTGATGCAGAAAATACAGGCAGTATAAAGATAGGTGCAGGAAGAGCCAGAAGCCTAGAAAAGATATCGTCACCGTGACACGAGAACGAATAAAGTCCAGTTGTATTCGACATGACATACCAGCCTCAATCTCGAAGCCACGCCAGCATCATGCGCTGGCGAAGGCAGACCTAGAAGACCATGAGGGCACGTAAGGTTGCTGAACAATGTTTGCGCATGGAAATGCCATATAGCCCATCTATTGGTATAAGTCCTAGGTCATATTCGTGCTTTCTTTGTTGTGAATAAATAATGAGGTGGGAATCGACGCCAGGGTCTAATTGAATTATAGGAACTCAAGGCCCATACCGACTTGGATCCCCCGCCGCATCGCATCGCTACTGCTGGCAGCAAGAGGCACTCCGAAGTTCACCTCCACGCGCACAGGGTTGAATTGATAGATCAGTCCCATACCAGCACTGAAGGCGGGTCGGAGTAACGCTTCTCGAATGGTTTCTTTCAGTGGTTTGTCTACAAATTAAGAAATGAGGAAGGTTTTATGTTAACCAGTGTGTGATGGTTCAAACCTTGGTTGATGCTGTCTAGACGACCGGCATTGACCCATAAATGTGTTTTTACCGGCCATTCGGGTTTTGAAGGGATATGGGAGACGAGACTGAAGCCTGTAGAGTAGTAGAGGTCGCCTCCAATGGAATCGTCTGAGATTGATGAAGCAAGGGTGAGCGTTGTTTACCAGTTTATTTTTCGAAGCTTACCTCCGTCCCGAGGACCCATGCCATTCATCCTAAAGCTCCTGACGTTGGTCGGGCCTCCCAATTGGAAGCGGTCGGAGAACTTGGTTTGTGAGCCATTGAGGCCGTACAGCAGCCCCGCGCGTGCAGTCAAATTCAGCGCGACGCCTTCCACGACCCGTCTTCCAGCGCCAGCCTCTAATTCACCTTTGATATGGCGAGAGTCCCCACGAAGTGGGCCAGCACCGGCCAATTCAGTAGCGAGCTTGAAGTAAGAGCCGCGGGAGGGATAAACACGGTCATCGCGCGTGTCGAGGACAAAGTTGTAGGACACAGCCGATTTGAAGGAGGGACCAGCAGCATTCCGGATGCTAGAGCGACGCGTTAGAAGGTAGGTATATGGATACGGTTTGAAGTCAAGATCAGACCTAATGGATGCTGTTGGTGTGAGGCTCGCAATATGCCGGGCAACAGCGTCATATGCAAGCTCATGCGCCCCCCAACTAGGTTGACCTGTCTAAATGCGCGTGTCACTTGACTGCAGTTGGGATATGACCAACACGACGGATCGAACGCACCCTCAAGACAGCTTTCATCCCTCGAAGCCCTTCAAAGCAGCTTGCATGCTGTGTCAAGTCACGTTCCATACCATATACCTGCACCTCCGCGAATTCTTTCATTTTGGGGGTCAACGGACTGACTAGGGATGCAGTAAATGCGCGTTTAGTCTTCGTCCCGAGCGACATATTCGCCGTGAAAGTCTCAGCTCCTCCAAAGACATTGCGTATCCGGGCAGATGCACTCTGTAGAGAATTGAGTCCAAGCTTTGCCGATACCTGGAGTTAATTACTCACTGCAGTGCCCTCATTGTTTCCGACCTCTGTACTACTGGAAACGAACCACCTTCCCCTCTCCCGGGTTTTGAACACCAAGTCAACGTCGCCTGTCTGTGCAAAGGCGTTGTCCTTCGGCCGGTCAATGGAGGCTTCAATGGATGAGAATATGTCGGTTTTCTGTAGGCTATGCGATATCCGTCGCGTCGCGTGTAGTGCGTCTTCCAAGGTTTCGCAAGAGGAGACAGCAGGGTCGATTATGCCTGCCAGAAACGACCGCCGAGTGTTCGGTGCGCCTTCAACACGTACGGACGAGATGTTCACGCGAGATTTTATATTATCATTGATCTATATGGGTGTTCAGCAGAGTAACAGGCTCATAATGCGAGGTACTGACCACTTCAGACAGGTGCATGATCGCGCTCTCGTATTCTCCCCTTAGCCGCCGTTCCATCCGTTCTTGCTGCCATTTTACGAGTTTATCTAGTTCTTTGGGTTCCTTGTCCCGAGGCGAACTAGAGTTATGCAGTGGCCGTCTGAGGTATTCGTCCATGACGGGAGTCGTCAAGTAAGGGCAACTTGAAGTCGGCAGCGCTGACATGCGGCTCAATTCGTGCTCCGCTCGTTCCTGCAGTCAACGTCAAACAATCAGTGTTTTGTTCAGCCTTTCATCTGACTCTGTCCCCAGGTTTCTCCAACATAGCAAATCTCTTATATTGACCCAAAAAATGTCGAGTACAGACCGCAAAGCGAACTATAAACTTCCGCCGTCAAGTCTGCGGGATAAAGCCTCCGCGCAAGAGTTGCGTCGTATCAAGGTAAGCCCTTCAAATTGATGGAGGAGCAAATGCATATTGACAACAGTGTCTTTGCGCAAAGTCAGGCCCTGGAAGAGCAGAAACGCGTGCGTAATGTCTTTGCAAGGACCTAATCACAGGGAATGACTGTTTTAATTAGCGTCGCGCTCAGAAGATCGATGAGTCTCGACAACTTGATTTCTTTGCTGATCTCAGTATTGCGGAGAACGACGAAGACGTGGACGAAGATGGAGATAATAAGGAGGATAGAGCAAAGAAAAGCCTTGCTGTGGCCAGCGTCGCAGGATACGTGGCTCTCCTCCAGAGATCCCCTATAGAAGACACGCAACCAGTGGCATCCACCTCGGATGTGAGGCCAGATGCCCATTCGCCCTCGAGCATTGTCTTTGATGCACCTGAATCTTCAGCCGGAAACAAGCCTCGCAATCGCAAAAACAAGTCCAAGAGCAGCCACAAACGGCGTGCGGATGCCGCGCGGACGCGAGGAAACAGTAATTGGGCGGACAAGTGTATGTATGCGGAGCTACTCGAGATGAGCGGTGATGTGTCTTGGGACGCCGCTGACGGCGAAGATGGGTTACCAACTGACCTCGAGACCGCATGGGTCGCGGTGGGTCCTGTTCCTGTTGGAAAGAGGTGTCTGGCTGTAACGCATAACCAAGCGGCAGGTGCAGCAGGCTCTGGTGAGTTAGTTCTCAAAATCTCCTTACTTTCATCTGAGCATATGTCGTAGTACCGAATACGCAATTACGCTCCCGCCTGTTGGGAAAATCGTTAATATCCCCCTTCCCGTCAAATCTCCCTCCTTTAACTGTCCTGGATTGTATACTTGACGACAAGTGGCGGGAAAATGGTATATTGCATGTTCTGGATGTGGTGACCTGGAAAGGCCAAGACGTGAGCTCCTGTGAGGCTGGATTTCGGTAAGCAGACCGATTTACTTTGCCTAGAGTGAACTCAAAAATAACGTCTTCTGTACCAGATTCTGGTGGCGCGATACCCGCCTGGGTGAGCTCTCCACGGCGCCGCCAGCCTCATTTCGCTTGGTCGCACCTTCGAAATCAAATAAACCTGCAACCAACCCAGCTATTGTAGCACCTCTCCAATATCCCTACCCAACGACGTTCTTGCCAGTACCATACTACACGCGAACTGCGCTTACCGACCTCGACGTTGAAATCATCCCCGCTGCAAAAAGTGTACGCGAGGTGGAGGTGGTGGCACCGGCCACATCTGGTCCGTCTCTTCACATCGGCCAACCCTTTACATTTGGATCTTCCGTAGGGCCGGGAGCATCACATCACGACAGCGGTGCCTCTGGTATGGATGTGGAGCCACATACTGACTCTTCAGGAGCAGACGCGGCCGCTCCGTTTCATTTCGCGCCCTCCCACCAGATGGAAGTGACGCGAGCCCAATCATTGCCATCATCACCTTTGACCCCACGACGTGTGAGCGTTCAGCCCGACGGCCTTCTACTGTACGTGGCGGAAGCGGCATATGAGCCAGGGACGAGTCCGCTGAGCAGCTGGGTGCCCATTCACTCTTACGATACGACGGACAATCAGGGAATGAAGGACGGCTGTGCAATAGGGACTCAACCCTCAGAGACAAATAAATTCTCTAAAGAAGGGCCACTGGACCTATTCCAGAGGTAATTCTGCTCAACTAGGTATCTCCGAAGACCAAAATGCTTATGGTGTGTTGTTCTACCAGGTTAGTGAGGCGCCGTATCATGGGAAGGGCAGGCATGCAAATTTTTGGGGCTGCTGCCAAGGGTGGGGTTGGCGCTCCTATGGGCGCCTATCGGTCCTCTGTGGAGGCTCCTACGCTATCAGGCATTGGGGCCCCAGATGTTGATATGATGGAATTCTGACCTTGGAAGGGATCTCTTGGAGATATCATGACTATGGTTGCAATGGCATCGCATTCGTGTTGAGGACGACGAAGTAATTGATACTGAGACCACGGATACATACTACAGATGGCATCTAGAAAGTGATCATGTAGGACAAACGGGGGCTATCTAATCAAAGTACGAAGGCGGCAATCCGGAATGGCGAATTGGTATATCCTGAATAACGGTATTGGGAACATGATCTTTGCGAATAGATGCCCTGGATGGTGTTAGCTCTGTCATGGGAGCGACGTAGGAGCTAAGAAGAGGAGATTCTTGAAAGCCTGTCGTCGCCGTGGCCAACTGCCAGTGTCTTGAGGAAGAACCGGTTGTGTATGAGAGTGTAGGTGCTTCAGTAGGAACAGTAGTATTCACATTCCCAACCCCAAAGCCCCCAAACGGACGAGCCCTATGGTCCGACTGAGGTCGCTGACGCCATCTCCTAACGAAAACGAAAAAGAATAATATGGCTGTCACCACAATAGCGCCAGCCACAGGGCCAACGATCACTCCGATGTTGACTCCACCCTTTGATGAGGCAATAGGCGTGGGGAAAGCGGTACTTGAAGCGCTCACGATGCCCGAGGAGGAGATTGACAAGGAGAGAGTTGAAACAATCCCAGTTGAGGCGGTTGAGTTGTCCGAGAGTGTAGAAGTCACTGAAATGAGTGAAGAATTGCCGGTTGATGCAACTGAGATAGATGAAGCGGCCGTGGGCGTTGCCGTATTCGATGTAAGTGACGCAAATGAAGTAGTGAAGCTTGAGGGAGGAGAAATTGCCACGGTGGATGGAGGCGATGGACCATTAGACTGCGGGGTCGCCTTTACAACTAAAAATTGCAGAGTTAATGGTGTGCTTGTGCTGCTTCCATGGAAGGTGTCTTTGAGGGTGTGTTTGGTTTTGGGCAGGTTGTTTGTTTGAAAGAGGATCTGGTTGTATCTCACTCCCGTTGGTTTATCTATCCTTGTGGCTGCGTCGACAATAGTGTTGAAGAGAGTTGGTGATCCCCCATCAATAGAGTAGCTGGCTGTATTGAGACTTATATCATAAGGGAGACTGGGATCATAGAAGCCGTAATATATAAGAGAAACTCCTATATAAAAAGAGGTCAAAAAATAGAAGTTAAAATTCTACGCAAGTCTGGCGGCGAGCCCTATACATGAAGCTCACCAGTGAAAGAATATGTGAAACTAGAACCGGGTACTGTCGTCTGAAATCCTGGGGAGAATGCGCTCCATCCTGTGCCCAATCCGGACTGGAGTACTTCGTCTGTATTTTCTACAAAGAGAGTAGCGCTGCCTAATGGTACCGATGCGGAAGGCACATAGTGGAAGTAGTCGAACCAGAAAGTCTCCTGATTAGTTACTACAGCGTGTAACACCAGAGTATGTGGCCCATCTGAAAGACTGTCTTTGAGGCAAACTCCGACATTGTTGACCGGAACTGTTGAGATAATTGCTGGTACAACTTCATTGTCAATAAGACAAGTAATATTAAGGCCAGTAGGGTTGAAGAATTGGTTTGAATTGGTTACCCATATTTGCGTTCCTGTGCAACTGTGTTGAGTAAGTTCAGCAAAGTCATAAACTAATAGTCAAAACCTGAGAAAGTTGTGGTGAGACTTCCACTAGAGCTTGTTCCATGTAATGTGTTCAGCATTGGAGGTCCGAAATTCCCCATGGTATCGAGTTTTCCGGTGTCGTCAGTGAACCAAGACCCGCTGTAGATTATCGCACTGTCCTGGTCATCGATAATTATACTTGTCATCCTAGATATAGCAACACTAATGAGTGGTTGGCGCACGATGCTGTAGCATATGTATCACATGGAGTACTTACTTTAAATATTTTTCAAGTAAGCGTAAGCGGCGGCGGAGAAAGATGCCGTTATGGAGAGGGAGGATAAATGCAGTGACTCGAGCCAGGGGATCAGCAATATGTCATGTACAAATGCCCATTGAATCTTGATGAAGCCCATCACTTATAATCAGTTTCAAGTATGTTTACTCATTCTTATACCTCAGCCCTGATTGGGTTGAAGTACAAGGAGAAAAACCGATATATATCCAAACCATCGTAATATGAAGGGCCATTGAATTGTGACCTCGTTTCGTACCACAACTAAGATGATGGAAACAATAGGCAGTACGTAGTCACAGTACAGGGATGGGAAGATAGGGCGTGGATGCAACGAACATTTTTAGTCCCTCTGGTCTACTCGTGGTGGACGTCGTCTCGTATCACAATCATGATATGGAATGGAAATATTTTCTATCTACCAAGTAGTGGGCATTTGAATATCATTTCAGCTATTTATATAAGCGTTGATACGCGACGATCCGTGGGTGATTGATGGCGCATACCATATCCTTTCTCAGGCTAGGCGACGCCACCCACTCGGTGAACAACCTTTGTCGCAACATTGCATACTAAGAATGTTAGTTAATTTTTAATTTTATGACTTGAATAATTAAAAGTCTTGCGCAGAAGTGTTAACAGAGTCTTCACTCTACTTGATATCGTATCATCAAGTTTCGCATGCACTGCATAACCTACAAGCCATCGACATGATGTGCGCTTCTGCCACAATTGAGACGTGATTTTCATTTCGGTTTTAAATCATGCTTCAATCAGAGTGATGGCGAAAGAACAATTTGCAACGCCTCCTGTGGATCATGGCCATTTGTTGTCAATGGTCTCAAAGCGTAGCAAGCCCCACAGCATTTAATTTAGCAGGAACCGAAATCAGATACCGAAACCTGCCTATTTTTGTTATTCGCCTCCTGTATATAATAAACCATGAAGTCCGTGCAGAGTCAGAAGCAAGCATACGTTTCCCAAATGCTCTTCACACTCGTAGCTTTCCTCTCCCTTTCAATTCCGCATTTATGCCAAGCACAGGCAATGAATGGGGTCGCCAATGTCACAAGAGCGTTTTCCAAGGCTAAAATCGTTCCCAAAGTCATCAAGTCCTTCACGCCTATAGAGACACTGAGCCTAAACTTCACGGACTCTGCTACAGCAGAGAACGTAGCAGCGGTTACCGGTTCCCTTCTGACGATTGAGCGTGAGTGGAAGTTCCCACAAGTCTGAGTCCCAACAGACCAACAGAAGATGGGTGCTTATTTTGGGGATGCTTAGAAACTGCAAATGAGCCTCACTTCGCTTTGGGCAGAGGAAATCGCCTCAGTTTTGCTCACGATCCCCTCATCGGCATAAACAACAGCTATGTCATTGTCATGTTCGACCCAGATGCTCCGACTCCGCAGATGCCCAATGTATCCCAGGCATTGCACTTCATTGGCGGAAATTTCACGATCGACTCCTCTGGCACACTGTTAAATAGCAGCGCGGCATTGGTTGAGTACCTGTCGCCTGCTCCACCTGAGGGCTCTGATCCCCACCGGTCAGTGATCGCAGAATGTTCTATGAATGCGATCGCTGTGCTAATTTGACCCGCCACATCGCGTAGGTACATTGCTCTCGTTTATAATCAGCCACACGACTTTGATACAATAGGTCCTTCGTTTGCCAACTCTTCGACGTCGAGGTTTAACTTCAGTGTCTCCGATTTTGCGCGTAGTACCAAGCTTCGAAGTCCTATTTCTGGTAATTTCTTCCTCGTAGCACGGTCCTCGTCCTCCGATTCGTCCAATGTCCCGGCTTCGTGCGCGGCTGTAAATGGCACAGCTAGTGCGAATGCAACTGCAACAGCTCCAGGAGCCACCTCTGCTGCAGTACCGGATATGACGTCTGGTGTCGCATCACTCACACCAACTTCACCCGCTGTCACACCTTCAGCATCAGCTCCAGTGTCGACCTCATCGTCTACGGCAGTCTCGTGGAAGGTCAATGTCCCCATCCCAGCGCTCATTTCTGCGGCGAGCGCAGTGATCTTGATAATTACCCGCTTGGTGTGAACAACCACGGCGGGAGTTATTTTGTTCCATATTCGTGACATATACTGTTACATAGAATTTGTGTATATTGCAATATACACTACGGAGGCTATTATTCGTGATATTGACAAAAATGGATTCTTCAAGTGGAAAGGTCTTGCTTGGCAATGCTAGAACGTGTTGGCTGACCTATGGGCGCCTATTTGCTGATGCCTGCGTGCCATTGCCATCAAATGTTATTGAAGCTTAGGTTACAGCCATCGTGTCAAAATCCCTTCATATGCCTAGAGTAATCGCTTGGCTGATTCACCGAAAATCGACTGAATTTCTCATGGCTGACCTATTGATGAAGCACACAGCATTAAGTACAATCATGGCACGGGATGAAGTGACAACGTTGCGCTTCAAGTCTCGAACGTGGACAATATATAACGCAGAGATACAATTTGTAATATCCGTGAAAGACAAGGGAAAAGAGCGATTAATAATCGGGCACAGACAAGATACGATCTGGTACTCGTGGGGAGAAAGAAAGGCGATGTGATGGGTATAAATGAGTGACTAATCCCTACTATAAGAGGGGGGGAGTATTTCCACGCCATGCTGGTCTGGGCTATGGGGGAGACGCACGCCACTGTCCTCGTCCTGGATAACAGTGTTTGCAATGTGCATCGGGATCCTACCCTTGCCACTATTAGATAGTGCTGGCTCGTCGGAGTGGATGATTCTCCCGCCAGGTGTTAGCTCCACCCTAGGCATGCCGTATGACTGTATCGAGGGCGAAGCTTGGGGGTGAGAGCTGCTGGCTGATGCGTGATCGCTATCGGAAAAAGGGTCTGAAGCCTGAGATGGCACGACATATGAGGCGTCCGTGTTGACCGATAGACTATTGAACGTGTTGCTGCTTGTAGCTCCCGAAGGGTGGGTATATGAGTGATTCTGTGTTGTTATAGTCTCAGAAGGGTGAACCGGCTCGGCCATGTCTGGTGCGAGGACGCTCGTGGGCCTCTGGTAGCCATTCTTTTGCCGCCTCCGCAGAAAGACGAACAAAATCGCAAGAAGTAGCACTATGGCTACACTCCCAACGACGGCCCCAACTATCGTGCCTAAGTTGCTGACCTTTCTGGGGGAGGCACTAGTTGTCGGCAGGGCAGGGTTCGTCGCGTTCGGGTTACCCGACGAGGAAGTCTGAGTGGATGGTGCCACGGACGTCGCCGAGTCTGCGCCTTCTCGCGGGCTCGGGTTCACCACAAGAAACTCGAGGGTGAGAGGGGTGCTCGAATTAGTTCCCTGGAACGTGACTTGCAGATTATGATTTGTGTTGGGAAGGTCGTCAGTTTGAAAGAGGACCTGGTTGTATCTGACGCCTGTAGGTTTGTCAGTCTGAGTCCTGTTGGCGACATCGACAAGAGTATTGAATGAAATGGGCGATCCGCCGTCGATAGAATATGTTGCCGTCTTCAGGCTCGTATCCCAAGGCAGGCTTGGGTCGTAGAACCCATACCAAGTAAGGGATACACCTAGGTCAAAATATTTATAATCAGGATTTGATTGCAATGTCTAATGGAGGACACTTACCGGTGAATGGAAATGTGAATTGTGCGCCTGTTTGCGTCGTTTCAAACCCTGGCGAAAAGATCTTCCACCCTGCGCCTAGCCCAGACTGAAGCTGTTCGTCATCATTCCCGATAGACAAAGGAGCGTTGTTTAATGGGACGGATGCAGACGGAACATAACTGAGGTAGTCAAACCAGAACGTTTCCTGATTGGTCACGACCGCGTTCAAAACAAACGTGTGTTGCGTGTCGGCGAGCCCATCCTTGTTGCAAAGCATGACATTGTTGACAGGGACTGACGATATCACGACTGGCACAATTTCATTGTCGAGCAAACAGGTAATATTGAGTCCGGTGGGGTTGTTAAACTGATTCGAGTTTGTCACCGTGAACTCCGTTCCTGAAATCCAATGTCAGACTATACCAACGAACATGAGTAGTGGAATCAATGCACCAGAAAATTTATAAGTGAAGCTGGCAGTAGAGTTTGTTCCGTGCAAGGTACCCAGCATTGGAGGGCCAAAGTTGCCCATTGTGTCGAGCGTCCCAGAATCATCCTTAAACCATGATCCTGAGTAGGTTATTCCAGGGTCGTTATCGTCGACGACTAGGGTTCTTGACATAGTCGACGATGGGTGATCGTGGAGCCAAAAGTGGGCGACGGAGCAGTTGAAGGATCTTCAAGCCTGTCCAGCAGACGTACAAAGGCGAGAAAACGGCAGGGCGTCGTTGAAACAGTACGAAGCTCATAAGGACTGTTCATCTGGATACAGCGTTAAAATCCGGGTTCCGAAGGGAGAAGTCAACAATATTCATGCAGGGAAGGCAAATTGTCTATTATTTGCCGCATGTCACGGTATGGCCGCGTATAAGGGAAGCAAGGTCGGCTGGTAACCGGCCGTGGGCGCCTAAATTTGGTTCCAAGATATATACTTAACACTAACTTTTGAATCATGAGAGTTACATAGTAATTTCAGTGGGCCTCCCTCGGCGATATTCGTCATTCAGTAGAAGTATGTATATTATGCGCGTCAATGACGCTCATTATCGTCTGGGATGGAGTGTAGGAAGGTGCAAGGAATGTGACAAGGCTGTGTTTACCCCAGTACCAATTCACAGCCGTCGCTTAGATCAAAAGCAGACTTCTCATCATCCATCATGATTGAGAAGAGTGTCAATGGTCACTTCCTATGTCAGCCTTATTCTCCCAGGTCCTATTGACAACGCTGACTGTCGCCTCCTCATTCTGCACCCTCTGGTCGCCCGTTAGTACCCACTGTGGTCACTCGGCATAGTCGATAGTTCCTGCGTCTATCAACAGTGGAGGCTTAGCCGACACTACGATCCCCGGCGTAGTCGGCAATCACTCAGGACAGAGCAAGACGGCTGTGAGCAAGAGAGGACGATAACGAGAATCTATCATAGTAAGCGAGCAACTCATTGTGCTACATATGACTTTATCTTCAACTTAACTCACCTGTGAAATGTCGTGGATAATCAGGGCATACCTCCGCGGCACAGCTTGCCACATTCCGACAACACAGGGAAGCGTGTTTAGCGCGTGTTCAGCGCCTATTCAACTTTCATAACTGTCTTTCAACCGACCTTAGCCGCACTGCCAGACACCTTTCTCTTGGCCAGAAGAATCCCGTCCGTTGGGCCGGTTTACGCCACGTTGACCATTGATTGACTCTATAGAGTACCGCGAAGAGAGTAAGGACGTACATTCACCCACATATAAAAGCACCAGCCGTGCCGCCTGTCTAGTTCCTGCTGCTTGGTTTCTGCTTCAAGATGCAAGCCCCTGTATCCCAGTCTCCAACGAGGCCAGCATACACCACAACCAACTCAACGCCTCCCTTCCCCGTGCCAATCATACCCAGCTTAGGCTACAGACCGGACCAGCAGCCACTACTCAACGGTGACCATGCGCAGTACAGCCCTCAGCTGAGCCACGAGCCAGAGCACACTCGCAGCGCCAACGCCGAGGCACACTACATGTCGAACGAGAAATACTATGCAGAACAGGAGGAAGCAAAGAATGCGAGGGCAAAAAAGGACTTGCTCACGAACCGAGTACAGTTTGCGGCGTACGGCGTGAACGATGAGAAGGGTATGGCCCAGCCCATGAGGCGGTCATCTGGTGCGCATTCTGCTCTATGTTCCTAGCTCTCAATAACATTGTCACGCTGCAGGACCTCCGCCATCTCCTGGACTGAGAAACTCGGGCTTCAAGGCATGGACACCGACTTCACTCGAAACGTGGTTCTGGGTACCCCTCGTCGTGTTTCTGATTGGAGCATCGGTTGGCCTGGAGGTAGCCTTGCACATCTCCAACAAAAACAAGGGTTGGTATGCGTCCTCTCGCCAATGATCGACAACGGAGCTGACGGCACACTAGGCTGGAATGCAGGCCCTGATAATGACAACTCCCCTGCGGCCATTGCCCGACACTATGCATATGTACGTGCTCTCTCCACCGCCTCCTGTCAGGTCTGACGGCCATCATTCAGACCCTTCCGCCGGTTATCATCACTTCAGTCGTGCGTAGCTACTAGCTCTCAATCCGGAATTGAACGTGACTGCGACATTTGACCCTAGGTTGTAGCAATGTGGGCATGGACAGTGGCCGATATCAAAAAGCTCCAAGTGAGTCTCTCCATTTGCTCTAATTCAGATACAGTCCTCATTCTATACCAGCCCTACGTCGACCTGGTTCATGGAGATTCGCCAGCGGATAAAAGCTTGTTGCTGGATTATAATCGAGACAAGTCCGTTCGCTCGAATACACGGTCTATTTTTGGAATTATTGTACTGATCGGATATGCAGCACCTTCCTGGTTTGGTTTCGCGCTTACTCAAATCGGCACTACCTGGTTGCACTTGGCTCGCTTATGGTCATCCTTACCATGAGCTTCCAACCTCTTGCAGCTGCCATCCTTGTAGAAAAAGATACATGGTTCACGGATCCTGGTGCGTTTGTTTGATTGTGTCTTTTCACCGAGGCCTGGTTTTCATATGTTCGATAGAAATCTCGCTTAGCAATCTCGCCGCCCTTTCCTTGAATCAGGACCAGGAGTTCAATGACTTGACCTGTACGTCGCCTTGCTTCATATAAGTTATTGTGTGGTCTCTAAGAAACGTAGCCTTCCTGTCTGGTGCCGGATTTGCTGGAGCCACGGTTATGTATAACCTTGAACCGCCTGCATTTGTTCGTGAACCGTATACTGTCGCCCCGTTTCAAGTGAGCGTTCTTGATGGCATATCATTACAGGGTATTGACAGAGGCTCCATGTACAGCTTCCAGTAAATCTGATCAGTAATGGTACGGCTTTTGCGAACACGACTGCTGTCAAGACAGACACCGGCTGCGTCGATGCTCCTGTGAGTATCTCTCGCTTGATTAAACCCCTTACAAAGCGCCTGTTTAGACCATTTTTGCAATAGGTACAAATGACTCAGTCGGGTCCTGGTCAGTGGACAAACACAGCATCTTGGAATGGATGCTCCATCACTTGGTCGGTATCAAACTCTAATGGCACAATTCTCTTTGGTCAGTCGTAGGCTTTTGCGGCCGTTCCGGCTCACTCTTCACTGCTGTTACTGACCCGCCTTCACATCCCCAACTCATAGGCTCAAGCCCGCCGGACACATGCACAAACGCCCAACCGCCGCAGTTCAGCCCTGTCGTATTCTGGTTTTTCTCGTATGTCCCAACACCAGCCGCATCCGCCACTTTTTGCTCTCCAAAGACCTCTCTTTGGGACGTAAACGTTGGAGTGGATATCGGTTCAGGAAATATCACCTCTATCACCGAGCTCCGACCATTCAGTGCAACCTCGTACCCACCGTCCAATTTCTCGTCGCTCTCAGGTAATCTTACAGGTGCACCACTCAACGGACGCGCGTACAATGGAATCAGCTTCGATCTCCAGAACCCGGACCAATTTATACTCGCAAGGCAGGCGGCGATACGACTGCAGTTGCCTGCGAGCATGTTCCAGGCTTCTCGACTGACAACTCAAGGATATGCAGGCACTTTTGGAACCGGCGCGTTTACGAACATCGTCAGCAGTGTCTATGTACGTGTCAATCACAAATTCTCGGTCACATCTTCCTACTCATCCTTGCGTGTTCTAGTCCACATACCTTGCCCTTGTCGCCAGAGATGTTTATTTCCTACCCGTGAATGAGCCTATCGGCGTCATCAACAAGACATTCCGCAAGAGGGTCTGGCTGAGGTACGAGATAGATAATCCATTAATAGCCCCGTGTATATCTAATAAATTTCTATTAGTGATGCCGCTGTACATTTGTTGGCCGTCGCCATGCTTATTCTGGCCATTTTCGCCATATTTCTTCATCTCTTTCACCGTGCTGACCGCAGCGATCTCCGCCTTATGCACGAGCCCGGCACCATAGCGTCTGCTATGTCCATTGGCGCACAGACTGGCGTCGGAAATGTTCTCGCCGGCCGTCAAGCTGAGCAAGACTTCAAAGAGGCGCTAGCGAACAAGATGTTCCGTATGGACCCCGAGAGAAACGTGCTAGTGATGTCGGGCGAGGATGGGTATGATGCTCCAATTGTCCCAGACAGCTCGGGGGTGCGCGCTTCAAGACGCCAGAGTGTGCTGGAGAACCTCCAGTACGGAAGGCGAAGTCGTCGCTTCACGGATCATAACGCGCCTCCGTCGCCCTCGACGTATGCGTCAAATGTTCCCCAGTCTCCTCATACTCCAAACTCTCCGACAGGTCCTAGATTGCCGACTCAAACGCCTACACATAACTCATCCCAGGTCTGAGCGCCTGTCGAGAATTTCTGTCGTTACTTTCTTTCTTACATCTGACTCACGATCAAGGTGTGCTAAGGCTCCTATTCTTCATTCTAAACAAAACCCTGGGCACTCGTGGATACCAATTTGCTCGTGATGATTCCGCACTGCTATTATAAATCTCTACTACTTATATTCATCTCCACGGACTTGCAAGCCATGAAATTGACCATCTACCACGCGCACGCGTGATGCGCTGCAAGATTCTCTTGTCTTGATGAGGATTCTGCAATGTTGAGCTTGGGCGTACTCTGCGATATTCGAATGTTGTTCAATTACTGATGAGAAATAACAGAGAGGATGAATCCTTTCGAAGTTGGTTGAAAGTCCATGTATATATCCGAGCACACTCCGAGGCGTCATAGTTCCTAGGCCATTAAGTGAACTCTATGAGGGTGTGAATAGCAGTCAGTGCATAAACGACCAATATTGGAGACTGGATGAAACCGGGGTGTTGTTCGAGTTTGGTCACTGCTCAAATGAGGCGATTCACCTTAGAGCTAATCCAAACCATCGGATTTCTCATGGGCCGTCCATTCTCTTTTTGAGAGCGGCAATAGCTCCGTTATCCCCCAGATAGAGACTCTCGAGCTCAAGCATGTACTCCTCAGTATTGGTATCGGCCATCACTCCACCAGGGACATCGAGCTGGTGATAGGGATCAGTTAACCGTATTATGGGATGGAATGAATCGAGTGAGAAGGCAAGATATGGACGCACCGTGAATGAGGGACCATAGAGCGGAAATCCGGCATGGTCTGGTATGTCGGTGTCGAGGGAAAGCGGGTCATTGATCTGGGTGACTGTCAGTACTGGAACGACTCACGAAATAGGTAGGTGAAACAACTTACTGCAATGGAGGTGAGGTAAGCCCACGCGCGTGCGGTATTGGCAGAGTTATAACCCCCTGTGTGTTCGAGTGAAATGATTCCTAGTAAACGACAAAAGCGATTGCTTACCTCCCCCCAACATCAACTTCTTGCCTTCCCATTTCAGCACTTGCGCAATACACCACCCCATCGTTCCCGGCTCGTCCACGGGCCCTATACTCCAGTTGAACACCTTGCAGGGGTCGCCAGCGAGCGCGTCGCACCCACATTGCAGCACAATAAAGTCAGGGCGGAACGTGGTTCTGATGTGTTCAACAATGGACCATAATCGGGCGTACGTACGCGCAGAAGCGCCTTGTTTGAGCGGAAGGGAGAGCGTGAATGGGTCGAATGGGTGTTCCTCAGAATCAGAGGATGGAGAAGGAAGTCCTGCGCTAGCTGACACGGGGAAGAATCCTGGGGCGGTGTGGTGGATACTGAGGGTCTGCAAGCGTGACAGTGCAGTCATCAACATGATGTATCTCAGTGTTGTTTTCCGAAACACTTACGAGGATTTGAGGGGGTATAATTGAAGGTGTGGGGGTATAGAACGCCTCTGAGACTGCATCGGAGAAGTGGAGATCAAGGTCAAGGTACATGATCCGTGGTTTCCGCGCTGCAAGTGGAGGTGGTGAAGGTGGTGAAGGCGAAAGACTCTCCGGTGTTTGGGCTAATGCCGGACTTGGAGTTGGACGCTTGAGCATCATGATTGCAAGGATACAATCTGCTACGTAGCAAAAGCCCGAGGCTTGAGACTTGCGGGCATGGTGCCTGCAAAAAGCGTGAGGTGTTTAAAGCCTTTGCTGAAAAGCAAACCTGCCAATACCTCCCGCCATCCCAGCAGATGGAGATATCAGAAATGTCTCGTTGAAGAGCAAGGACTGCTGTCAGTGTGGCCCCTCCGACAAGCTGAATGTATTCGGGTAGGCCAAGGAAGCGTGGACAGTCCTTTGGTTGAGGGCGTGTTAGATACCGGCGCAAACTCTTTTCAGGTGCAACGCACATCTTCGAGGCCATACTCGCTGTTGACAGAGACAGTTAGAGTCTCACCAGTTAGTTTAGGATCTAGCACAGTGTCGAGGTAGTCGCGTGAGTGATAAACAGCCAAATCCTTGTAGCTGGCCTTCTTAGGCGCGATAATTTTGAGGCATCTTCTATTCAAACTTCTTCCTTCACACTGGTTGTTCATGAGTCCAAGAGCTTTCACCAGAGAATGAACAATCATTGAGCGCTGCTTGTTGGATGGGAGCAAAGAAGAAACCTGAGTACTTATCAGCCCGTTTGCATTGAAAGTCGAAGTGAACCAACCTTTGCTAACTCTGGTGATGCAATATATGCGACGGGTCCACCACCTTTCATGATTCGGACAACTTGTATATGAAATGGTGACGAAGACCAAGATCGTGATTCCAAGCCCCAGGCTCATTCACATTGGTTACAGTTCTCAGGGGTTGCATCAATCAAGGCTTCAAGCTGAACAGAAAAAAAGTGGACGCATTGGGAATTGAACCCAACACCTCTCGCATACCATTCAAATGCTAAGCGAGCGTGATAACCAACTACACCATGTGCCCATGAAGACACATTATTAGATTAGCAATAAGTACCACAAGGGTGGACATAGATATATTGGGATATGTGCATCTATTCCTGCTACCCATTTGAATAATAGAATAGTGAGCAATTCTAAACTTGCTCAGTGCAAATGTGATACCAAAGATTGGACCTCCTCTGGAGTCTGGACTGAGGCTGTCTGTGGTTGATGAATTGATGATGCATCTGCCTACCAAGGGCATGATTGTAGGTCTGAAGTCCAGGTCCAGGTCCAGGCCACAGACACCCTTCCCAGTGGATCTGTAACTGTTGCTCTCCTCTTTGTAGTGTTCAATATTATTGTCCTTTGTAATAACATTCCTGGCCTTGTACTGTGTTCTGGCTCCTTGGACAAATTCTCAGACACAGAAGATGCTGCATATTCAATCACTGAAGCAAGTTAGATACATTATCACATTTGTTTTTTGTTCTTTGAGCTACATGCTCTTCTCATGTATTTGCCACTGTCTGGTCCATGTGCTATGCAAGAGCATTTATTTGTAGTTAAATTTTGAGTGTCCAGTATGTCCATATAGGGTACCAGGCTTGCTGCTTGTTAGTGCTACACAATTACATGAAGTTTTCCCAACAGCAGTATCAATCCCTTTACCCTATATTTCTGTGAAATTAATACCATAGGCCATATCATCTAATCTATATGTATGTCCAATCTCTGGCTTATAGCTTAAGGAATGTGCAGAAGAAATGAGCTGTGCAAAGGAGTAACAAAGGAGTACTGTATTATTTTGAAATTTGAATTATTCATTATGGGGTGTGACCAGTGACCAACTGGCAAATAGACTATCTGTCCCATCATATAAACCCAGCTGTGACACTGGACAGAGTACCAATTTTGTTGCCATTGCAGGGGTCTGTGACCCATGACTGATGAATAACTCAAAATGATACAGACTAAAGTATTATGAGCTCCTGAGATATCCATGTCAATCCTTATAATAGTAGAATACAGGTGTTAACCTGCATGAAAATAGTAAGATTGGAATTCTAAGCTTTCATAATCATGTTTTAGTATGAACATGTACACATGCATTCACAAGATACTAGACATAAAGCATGTACAAAAAATTCAATTTAACAGGGCAAGAATAATGGCCAAATAAAGAAAAGAAAAAATACATAAATCTGGATGTAATTGAGTATATCAGAATAAATCTATTGGTAATAGAGAGCTGTACATACCTTCAATTTTCACAATAACTACAACAACTTGGATCCACATTTATGCCATTCTGTTCCATGTGCATAATCACTGAGATCAATCTTGATTGTTCTTGTCCCAATAATGTGGTGTGTTTGTGGTGTATATACAAAGGCCATATTGGCAGGTGGTATCCAAAGAAACAGATCTTGATAATGGTTATATGTGCACCAGCCATCATAATAAAGATATGGCTGTGGACTATAATAGTGCAAAAATCTAGATTCTAATGGGTTTGGACTGCTTGTATTTGTTGAGAAATTCCATATTCTAATAGTAGTGTCCTCAGCAGCAGATGCAACATATTTCCCATCTGGAGAAATTACAACAGAAAGAACATCTTGACTGTGCCCAGCCAATGGATAAGGAGTATAATTCCCAGCTGCCAAGTCCCAAATAACCACAGCCTCATCTCTAGATGCAGATAAAGCATACTTGTTATCAGGAGATGCAGCAACAGATGTGATTGAGTCATTATGTCCATCTAATGCTTTGAGCTTTTTAAAGCCTCCCTGGACATCCCAGACATATACAGACTCATCATTGCTCCCAGATATAATGTATTTTCCATCTGGAGTAAAAACTGCTGAGTTCACTGCATTTTTGTGCCCTTTCAAAGGCCTTGTGAATTTAGCACCAGTTTTAGCATTCCATACTCTGACAGTTTCATCATCAGAGGAAGAAACAAGCAGATTCCCATCAGCAGAATATGCAACTGAGTTAACATAGTCAGAATGTCCTTGTAGTGCCTTGTGTGCCTGCTTTCTAGTCTTCAAGCTCCAAATTCTCACAGTTTTATCATAAGAGCTAGACGCCAGATGCTCTCCATCAGGAGAAAATGCAACAGCAGTTAAAGCACCAGAATGGCCCTTTAGAACTCCATCCAGAGTACCAGTGTCAGTATTCCAAAGGATGATAGTTTTGTCATCAGAGCCAGAAGCTATCAGCTTATTATCAGGAGACCAGGCTACAGCACCCACAGGCTTTTTGTGGCTTTTCAATAGAGGGAACTTAGCAATTCCAGTGTCTATGTGCCAAACTCCAACAGTATGGTCATCACATCCAGAAGCAATAAACTTTCCATCAGGAGAGAATACCACAGAGTTTACATAGTCTTTATGCACTTCAAGAGGTATTCCAGACAAATTAGAAGGCAAAGCAGATTTGGTACTGTCTTCAACAACCTTATCAGAATGAAGTAAAGCATCTGATATATGCCATATGTTGATAGTATTGTCTGCAGACCCAGATGCAACAGACTTTCCATCAGGGGTAAAGGTTACACATAATGTTGTATCTGAGTGTCCATATAGTGCAGGAATTAGTTCTTTCCTAGTTTCAGTGCTCCAGACTCTAACAGTATTGTCCTCTGATCCTGATACTATACATGTACCATCAGATGAAAAAGCAGCAAAAGTAGCACCATCCAGATGGCCAGAGAAAACCTTTTCATTCATTTTGGTCCACAAATCCCAGATTTTGAGCCTTCTATTGTCTAGAGCACAGAGAATAGACTGACCATCAGGTGTAAAAACTATACTATTGATAGAGTGATTTGTCTCTTCATCCTTTTGGATCTTAGAGACTAAATCTCCAGTTTGCACATTCCAAATTCTGATGCAACAACCTAAATCCCCAGAGACTAGGAACTTGCTGTCTGGGGAGAAAGCTACAGAAGAAATTTCTTCTGTATAGTCACTAAATGCTTTATAAACCTGTTTTCCAGTGTAGAAATCCCAAAGCCTGACAGTCATGTCTGATGATCCAGAGGCAATATATTTCTCATCAGATGAAATAGCAACAGAAACAACAGCATCATCATGCCCCAGCAATGGCTTGAGTTTTGGCTCTCCAGTGTTTGCATCCCAAATTCTGACTGTATCATCATCTGAGCCAGAAACAATGAATTGACCCTTTGGAGAGTAAGCCAATGATAGTACAGAACAGGAAATAAATGAGTCTGTAGATGAAGTAGACATAGAGTCTGAATCTGAATTTGATATCTCCTGCCTAGCAGACTTTGACTCAACAAAAAAGTGTGGCTGGAGATTAAAACTGTCTTGTTGCCCAGTAGAGACATTCCACTTTTTAACTGTACTGTCTTGAGAGGCAGAAAAAAGAAATTCATCATTTATTGAAAAAACAACAGCAGTAACAAGGGATTCATGTCCATCAATAGGAAACTTCAGAACCATTTCTCCATTTTTTACCTCCCAGACAATGACTCTCTTGTCAGAAGATCCAGAAGCAAAGTATTTCCCAGAATGTGAATATGCAATGCAATTGACCTCATCATCATGATTTTTGAGGGTTTGCCCAGCTGCTTTCCCAGTTTCAGCATCCCAGAATCTGATAGTAAAATCATCACTAGCCGAGGCAATAATCTTCTGATCAGGAGAAAAGCACACAGCATTTACAGACTCTTCATGACCTTTCATAGCTTTGAACTTCTGCTTTCCAGTTTTTGTATTCCATACTCTAATGGTTTTGTCATCCCCAGATGAGACTAAGTAATTTCCATCCTGTGAGTATGACAGTATAAGAACACTGTCTGTATGGCCTTTCAGAGTCTTGACCTCTTTGTAGGTTTCCATGCTCCATATTTTGATGTTTCCATCATCAGATGCAGAAGCCAGAAACTTGCTGGTGGGAGAAAACTCAACATAATTGACTGTGTCCTGATGCTCTCCTTTGAAGAGCAAAGCCTTTGTTTGGAAATCCCAAAATCTAACAGTATTATCATCAGATCCAGAAGCCAGATATTTTTTATCAGCTGAGGTAGCAACAGTAAAAACTACTGCTGTATGGCCTTCTAAAGGGGGGAATGCTTCAAGCCCAGTATTTGCATCCCAAATCTGGACAATATCATTAGAAGAACCAGATATAATATACTGACCATCAGAAGACAATGCTATGTCAAAAATTGCATTCATCTTCTCTATATTAATCTGAAGTGTCTGCTGGCCAGTCTCAGCATTCCAAATTCTGATAGTTTCATCACCAGACCCAGAAGCAAGGTGCTTGCCATCAGGGGAGTAGGCAATAGTATTAACCCAGTCAGTATGACCATGAAGTTGAATAACCAAAGGCTCCCATGCATCTGGCTCTTTGGAATCAATAATCTTAGGCAGATGTGAGAACTTAGAGAGGAAGTTCTGGCCAAGGAAAGAGTTAAGAGCCACCCAAGGGAGGGCAGATAGATAAATATGAGGAGCACTAAGCTTGATGGCCACTAAATGCTTAGAGATAAAAGTGGCAAACTCTCTACAAATATTCCTGAGAATAGATGATTCTGTGATCCTATAAATGTGGGATAAGGATGCAGCTGCATACTGTGCCTGGTTTGTGACACTGAGGACCTCTAGCCAGTATAAGAACTTCTGCAGGAAGAATTGTTCTATCTTGATAGCAACAATCTCTGGGACCAGATTAGGCTGAATTACTGACTGAAAGAGATGGTTTGGCCAATTACAGCAAGTGTATTCTAGTTCAGGCTCTACTGTGAGATTCTGTGCCTTGTTACTCTGATAGGATGTCACTGCATTTGCAACATTGAAGTGCAATTTGGACATCATGACCTGCAGACACTGATCTACTAGTATAGTATGGGCAGAAGTGACATTAATGTACCAAGTTGCTAACCTGGTTCTAGAAGCACTGGTCAGGTAGTCAGGGAAAGATGCATGATACAGAACAATCTTGAGATCATTCATTTTGTCCTCTGGCATCTGGACAACAGAGTGCAGGGAGGCAAAAGCCCTCCTGACTTGTAATACTGACATTCCCAAAAGTACACTATACATGGCTACTGACAGTGGCTCAAAAGCACAGACAACAGTCTGCAGACAAAGCTGGACTCTTTGTTGTTCATCATTGTCAAGCTGATGAAAGGTGTCTCTCAGAATAAAGAGATAGACTTCATCAATAGCTTCAACAGCATTGGATGGGGGAGCAATTGAGGCATACTTTCTAAGGCGCTCAATAGGATCTCCCCTCTCATCTGAGATGTATTTCACAGCAGTAGCAGCATAAATGAATAGGTTTCCAGAATTCTCAACAATAGTATCAAGTTCAACAGGAGGCCATGGGCCATCATATTCAGATTGGAGATCATCAATCCCCTCAAAAGCAGCAAGCAGGTACACTCTGATATCAGCCTTGACAATGTGTGCTTCAATATCCTGCAGACGGACACCAGCATAGACCCCAGTAGAGAATCCTTTGCGGATCTTGGTCTCAGGACGACTAGTCACAAAAAAGCGCAGCACACCAGAAGATTTCTCCCTTAAGATGATCTTGAGGAACTTCTCAGCTGCCTGTTGATCCTCACATTCATCAAGTGCATCAACAACAAGAACAATACACCCAGAATGCCTTGCAAATGCAATTCTAGCAGGCTCAATCAGGAGAGTCTTAAACTGCTTCTCAAGATCCATTCCAGTAGGGTCAAGACAATTCTGGAGCACTCGCACAAGTTCCTGTTGAAAGTCAGGGTACTTATAGGCCAGTGCGCTTACAAGTGATGGAAAGATTAAATTGACTTTGCGACGATCAGATGTCTTACGTGAGCAGAAGAAGCTTGACCCTAGAATGCCCTTACCAGCCAGAAGATTGCAGAAGGTCTCAGCAACAGCAGATTTACCTGTCCCAGCCATGCCATTCAGCCAGAAAACAAGCTCGCTCTTAAGTTCAGTCGCCCAGGTCAACAGGTCAGCAAGAAGAAGCATGCGCGTGCCATTGGCACATCCTTGGCGGTCTTCATGGTCAAAGCCAGCGCCTTCAACATATTTGAGCTTGTCAAGCAATGCTACGCAATGAATCAGCAACTATCCAAATGATGCCCAGTCTGACAAACCAATGTGGTGAAGGTCAGAGACCATGCCGTGAGTCTTCAAATTTACGTCCATCTATCAGAATGTCAGGAACGACAAGACTTTGGGCAAAACAAGAGATGTACCATGACAATTTCAATAGCAAAAGTAAGGGATCGGATCTCGCGGGACAAGAATTCAACGTCTTTGGTCGATTCGATGATTCGGACGCCTACGGTTCGTTCTAATTTCGCACCAATGATCTTGATTTTTTCTTCGAACGTCCTGCGCATTGACAAAATCAGTCGAGAACAAACCAACTAACGGGAGACATATTCCTCTCACCTGGCAAGACCACTAAGACAGTCACGAATGGCCAACACCTCATTCTCCTGCAAAATTGAAGCAAGTGCGTCGAGCTTCTCCTTGAGATCAGCGAGATCGTCAGGGACTCCAGTTACAGCCTGCCAAAGAAAGGTATATGAGATCCCCTGGATCCGCAGCACATGGAATGCTACGCACATCGTAGCGCTCGAAAACTTCCAGAAACCCTTGCATAGCAGATTTGACAAATGGGAACGCGTCAGTGCAACGAATGACGAGACGAAGGCCCTCCTTCAGACCCTCATACGCGAGAGCAGTTGCTTGATCCGTAGATGGTTCCTGCATAGTTATTTGTAATTAAAAAAAGACACCTCATGCAGTGTTAGATTGACGACATACCTCTAGGACGCTCGCTCCAGCGCCTTCATCCGCCTTTTCCTTGTTACTATCACCGCGATTCTCGAACGAGGTGCGAGCAGAGTACTGTTAGACACGGTTATAGTGGTACAGAACGGTACGATGAATGTTCGTTTCACCTGCGTGCCAGTAATGGTGATGGTAGGAGCTGCGGGGATACCTCCATCAGATGGGTGATTTTCTCCCAAACCCTCAGCTTTTTGCCCACTTCCACTGCCCAACGTCTTTGAGGGGCATATACTCTGAGATTGAAGCAATAAAAGAGGGGGAAATGTTCGTACCTGTTGACGGGCGGCGCCACTCAACGCTGGGCTCGATGTTGAGTGGACCGGTGGCGCTGGCATCGCAACCAACTTAGATTCCTGCAAGGACGGGTCAGAAAATCATATTTGGGAAAGTGTAAATGGACATGAACATACTCGCGAAAGATTCATCGACAGGTTGCTGTCGCTTTGATCAATGGGAACGGGCGAGGAAGACCTGGAGCTGACTCTCTTGAGTAGCTTCTTGAACGGGGCACTGAGAGATCTGCTTTTGTCTTTTTTGTTGGAGCTCATGTTTGTTAGATTGGCTAGTGGGTTGTTGGGTAGTTTCGAATGGATTTGGTTGAGCTCGAGGTTGTGTTCGATGAACTCCCTGTGGACGAACCCTCATCAGATAATGTCTGTCTGTTCCCACGGTGGACTGCGATCCAATTTACTGAAGTCATCAAGTTAGTCAACTGACGCCTCGACTTCTGATAATATTTCGAGTAGTGGAATACAACTCCATGGCGGTAGGGGTGACGACATCCCAATCTTCGCGCTCTCTCTCGCTAGCGTTGATCTCATTACAGTCCGACGCGTTGTGTGCCACAGGTGACCCAAAAATTCCCGACCTCTTAAGTGAATGCTCGGAGTAGCCTCCCTCAAATATATCAGTGTATTGTCCATGTACTCTGGAGTGCCACGACAGAGTGTGGCACTCGCTTCTTCGCTGCGGGCGCGAGGCCCAAATACTAGTTCCCGACGCTTTGCTCTCCAACGCAACAGAGGTACTTGTTGCGGCGGCACAACCTCGAACCAGTATCCCGGCATGACTTCGACACGGATACTCAAGCCGCTGATACTTTAATTTTACTACCTCTGAGGTCCGTTTTGGGCCATCGTCATCCATCCAATTTTTGTCGTTGTCAATGGCTGTCACCCCCTTTATTGGTGCTCCGAACTACCACTCTCGTTAAAGAAATTTTATTCCACATCCTCGGAGACAACCCTGTGTTCTAATCGTGTATATATTTCATATCACACAAAATACCCGAGTTATACCCCGCGACTGTGTCGCAGTGGTCAGATACCTTGACTTTCTGACTGGCCGTTCGACATTCATTCATATATTCCGGCCCCGCGTACCCATCGCCTCCTTCCTGCGCCTTTTGCTCGTTTCTTGTTCCTCCATCTTAGGATTGGCATTAATTATATGTCACCGTACTCTAAGTCGGCGTCACTCTACTTATGAGCAAACAAAACAAAATTCTGTGTGACTGGACATTAGCGCTTGTGTTTGATAGTACATATGCGGCGTCAGAAATCAATGTGCATGATATACATACGACCCTTTCCAATTGGACTCTCGATCAACGTTTCTCCAGATAACTTAAACCCTAGACGCGTATAAATTCTGACCTGCAGCGGCAATGTCAGATTTCTGAATTTGAGCGGTACGTTTTCGGAACTTACATCGACTTCCTTTGTGGTTTTCACGACCATAGATGACCTGGTTGCTTTTGCCTACGAACACATTGGTCATCACCAAATCCAGCTGGGCGGCCGTTTGCTGGATTTCGTACCTTTTCCTCTGCATAGTTGAACAGTTTACGCCCATACCCTTTTCCATGATGAGCTTTTAGCACAGCAAACAAGTGAAGACTCCAAGAATTGAGAGTATATGCAGAGCCTAGCGTCCGTCCCGAAAGCTCACTCGAAGTGGGGATAAACTAGACGATTTATTGAATCATCGTCTTTAGATGGGGTACACAAATGAAACTCACATGGTTGGTCCACCATGAGCGTACGGAATCGGGCAGAAGAGCTTGAAACTCATTGCGAAATGCTCGTTCTTCCTCCCTTGTTATTTAATCAAAATCAGTACTGCATTGTGTAATGCCACAAAACAGGCGGTGATAACAAGCACACATACGACGTGAATGCCTTCACACCAGAAGGGTACCAGATTGCTACGCCAATGATGTTGTCGACTTCTGGCCCGTTTGAAATGACGTGCACCTCGCCTTTACTGACAAAGGCTGCTCGAACGTCCGCGCGAAGCTGTTGTGGTGCGAGGGACAGATCTCCGCCGAGCAAGATAGACGTAAAAGGGTCCCCTAACGAAAGAAGAAAGATGATTGATATTCGGACACCCTCGAAGAAGGACAAATGAGAAACCTTCGAATGCGTCCACTAGGACGGCCGTGATTTGCTCTATTTCAGATTCTTTGGATGAATGAGCTTTGCTCCTCCTTCTAAGGCGGGTTAGAGGGGAACTCAGTTGACACTGACCAGAGGCGCTAGCGAGATGACGAACGACGGGATAAGATGGTACCGCAGCAGTTGAGGTGACGGCGGACATCAGGTGAACACTGGAGGCAGTACGGTGCAGCCGACGTGGACGCGAATGACCAAGACATGTCGTCTATATATGCAACCCTGTATCCTTTAAGGACCAAAACGACCTCCGGCTTGATCTCGGAGTAAATTGAATCTTCGAGGGACAGTGCTGAATGACATAAATTTGATCTCATACATGGCAGTCCTTGCACATTCTAATCTCCAACAATGATATTCTTAGACGGAAGAGCAGTAGGGGCGCACCATCAACTAGAATTCAATCCTCATAAGCCATACCCAAGCATTTGCTACTGGGCTTTCTATAGATGTCTCCCCACATATCTCAAATCCAAGGCGCTTGTAGATTGCGACCTGCGAGAGTTCCAAGTTGTTTTTTGAGAACACACTGACCAGATACATACTGAAATGATGGAGGCTCACATCTACTTCTGTTGTAGTCTCAACAACTATTGGAGACTTGGTAGTCTTTGCCTGGAGGGGTGGCGTACGGTCAGCATTCCGGTTACAAGATAAACTGGTCATCGGAGCCAGTGGCATACCTGGCGTTGCGCGAATTCAAACAAGATGCGCCCGTACTTCTTCCCCTGATGCGCTTTGAGCACTCCGAAGAGATGAAGATGCCATGAGTTGAGTAGGTACGTCGGGCCCAACGCTTTACCGGATAGTCCAGAAATTGTGGGCACAAACTGGGGATGCATTGAGCATTCAGGTGCGACGATGGTACATATTCATGGACTTACGTAGTCTAACCACCAGGAGCGTAGTGAGAGTGGTATCTCCGCGAGGAATTGGTCCCATCCAGCAGCACGTTCTTCCTCGCTATGAGCAACATTACTCGTAAGACCGCGATTGCATTTCACCTCAATACGCACCTCGCGAACGCCCGCGCCCCAGGTGGGTACCAAATCGCCACGCCGACGATATCCGACACCTCATTGCCTATCTCGAGAATGTGTACCTGGCCGGGACCTATTAAGGCTGCGCAGACGTTGGCTCGAATCTCCTGTGGTTGCAGAGAGACGTCACCGCCAAGCAGAATGGAGGTGAAAGGGTCGCCTGGCAATGATGTTAAACTGCGTCAATTGTAGTAGGGTTGAACACGGTCATGACTTATTAACGCGCAACGAGACTGGTGACCCACCGTCGAAGGCATCGCACAGGACGCTGGTGCACTGCTCAATTTCGTCATCTAGAATGGGGCGGCGATCGTATCATTGAGGTTGGCGCGGAGAGAAAGAAGGTCGTACCAGAGGCATTGATTAGGCGCCTGACGGAGGGATATTGAAGTTCAGACATGTTCAAGGTTTCAATTGGCGCGGAAAGGCGGATAAAGAGAATAAGCAGATGAATGTCGGGTGTTGATACGAGACGATGCACAAGCAGAGCGAGTTGGAGTCAGCGACCCCAATTTCAAATTGATGCTTCTAGATGGCGGCATGTGTTTGAGTCACACGAACACTGACTCACTGGTTATTTACCGGTTCTCTGCTGGAAGTACTTCTTGGGAAATTATAGCCAGACTTCAGCATACAGTGGTTGACAGTAATCATTGTTATTGTTTGATGATAAGGCTATTTTGGATGGTTGAGGTGATTAGTGGTTCATTTGAAGGCATTGGTGTTGTGCTTACCTTCTATACATTTTGCTAGAGGCAAGTTCAGCTTGAAAGCACGTTTAAGGCAGCACGTTTAAGGCAAGAAACGATATGTTGGACATTGAAAAGCAAAACAAAAACATATGTGACAGCAAAAGCAGGGCGGTGTATGTACAGGCGAGGATTGGGCCGAATGCAATGTGTAATGATTACAGGACTTGGTATGTGTAATGTATGACGAAGAGCGGGATGGGTGCATGCATAGGAGTCGGAATGAATGGTGCAGGGGTGCAAAGGTGTAAATAAGAACATCTGCGTGGAACAGGAAGCTCAACACGCCAGGGTAGGACCATCGTAGAATGAAAGCCATTAGAAGGCAGAAATTACGGACGCCAACCACGGGTTGGCCTCAATCTGGCTTTGCATCTCTACCATGCGTTTCTTGAGGTCTTCGAGCTCCAGGTCCTCGACGGCGGCATCCCCCATGACAACATCCTCGCCGTCTTGCTCAGCGGGAGCTTCAGACCACTTGGCGAAGAATTCTTCCATGATCTTGATCCCCGACTCGACGACGTCCTCGCCGAAAGCGTTTTCTGCTTGTTCTGCACAGAAAAGACGAGGGTGGATTAGACATTCAGCACTCATGTGAGAAATCGTGAGACGGTTACCAGAATCATTGAAGTCTTCCAGCTCTGCAGCGTTTTTCTTTGCAAGCTATGGAAAACAGATGTCAGTTAATACGAGCGTCGCCAGAACAGCGGAGGCACAAACCTTGACCACTTCCTCTGGGAAGTTGGCCAACTGAGCCACATGAATACCCAGGCTCTGGTCCGAGATACCTATTTAAAAAAACCATACACTTCAGACCGACGAAACGCAGAAAAGGGGATGGAAGGAAATACTGACCAGGCTCGACTTTGTACAACAACGTAATGTCCTGCTCGCGGGTCGCCGGGTTTGCATTTGCATCGATATCCGTCACATGTGCGACGACGTGCAAATTCTTGACATGCGGGATTTGCTGCTCGAGATTCGTGAGCTCATGGAAGTGCGTCGCGAAGAGGCAGAAGGCGTGGATCTCTGTGGCGATGGATCTGTTCAATAATAGTAAAATAACAAATCGTACATCGTCAGATCAAACTGGACTGGGAACAGGAAAAAAGGCGTACTCGGAAATTGCCCATGCGAGTCCGAAGCCGTCGTACGTCGAGGTTCCTTGTAAATTGAAGTGAGCTGCAGAATAATCAGGACTCAAGAACGATCCTACCTCGTCCGAGCTCGTCAATCACAATGAGCGAATCCTTTGAAGACGACTTCAGAAAGAAAAAAGGTGTTCTTTCAGAATATGCGCTAAAAATCTGGAGTACAGAAGAGAACACGTACACGCAGAATGGTCGCCGTCTCAAGCATCTCCGCCATGAACGTCGACACACCCTTGAGCTGGCTGTCGCCCGCACCGACGCGGCATAAGATGGAGTCAAAGACAGGGAGCTGGGCCTCCGTGCAGGGTACGAAGCATCCGATTTGGGCCATGAGCGCGATGACGCCGATCTACGGAGAGAGATAGAAAATCATGTTGTACGCGTCAGGAGTGCATTTGGTGGGACGAGGGGAGGAAACGGACCTGTCGGATGTACGTAGACTTGCCACCCATGTTAGGTCCCGCTGTTCAACCATAACCAGTTCAAAACTGGTCAATCTGAGATTTCTTAGAAACGCACTGATAATCTGGAACTCGCTCTTGTCTAAGAAGTTATTACAATCAACGAGTAAATCGTCAGCCAGCGTTAAAAAAACAAGGAGTGAGGGCGAAGACGCACCCTTAATCATCTCCACATCATTCGGGATGAAGCTGATGCCTTCCTGTTTCTCCAGACACGGGTGCCGCGCCTCTTTGAGTATCAGATTTCCGGTACCTACACACCCAGACGTCAGAGTGTGTATGCGCGCATATGTTTCGATTCGCACGAGATTGTGCAGAACAAACATACCTTTCTGCGAGACTGTCGGCTTGATGTATTCGCTGTGCGAAGAGACGTGGGCGAAGCTGCAGGACACAAAGACTGAGTTCTGGTCTCTATTCGTCAAGAAGAAACCAATAAACATACCTGACGATGACGTCCAGATGAGCGATGACGTTGTTCAGGGACTCCAATACCGGCGCGTACGTGGCTAATCGGCCACATCCCTCGCTCAGCACACAACGCAAAACCAAACAACTCAAACGCACCAGCGATCCCAATGACGCTCTTCACCAGCGCCGACTGCGTCTTCTCATATCTGACCGTGTTCTCCTTGTAGTCCTCCGCGAGCTCGCGCAGCTTGGGCGTGCGGAAGTACACGCCGCTCTTGACGGTGCCGAGCTCGGTGTATTTCTTGCTTTGGAGGCCTTTGGCGTCCTGGTAGAAGAGATGAGGGTTATTCAGTGAATGGGAAGGAGAGGAAGCAACGTACGTTCTTCGTCAGCCGGAAACAGTACCCGTACGTGGTGCTGTTCTCGAGGTGCAGCTTCTTGTCGAGCTCCATGTCGAGGTCGGCGCCGACGCGCGCGTGTTCCTTGTCGAGGCCGTCGCGGATCTACAATTATCGTCAGTGTCAGCGTTCGTGGGCAGAAGAAAAGAGGGGCATATAATCGACCTTCTTCAAACCCGTCGCCAACTATGAACGCAAATAAGCAAACTGATCAGCCCCAAGACTCCATACTGCAAGACTCCGATAAATCCAACGCACCTCGCCCAGCCGCTCGTCATACTCCGGCTTAATCACAAACTGATGCCGTTCCAGCGCGTCGAGGTCCAGCGTCTCCTCCACCATCTCGCCGAACTTGGCGAGCGCGCTATGTGAGGTGGTGATGGGGGCGAGGTGGGTCTCTTTGAGCAGTTCGATATAATCCTGGGACGGCGATTCGGTGTCCATGTCGTCCTCAGCGGACGAAGAGGAGGATGGGGCCTCGACGGCGGACAGGGTGTCGATCATGCCGGGGAGCTGGATGGTTGTATAGGTTAGTTTAGGCATAGAAGACGAAGAAGAAGAGGAAGGTACCTTAATCACGACCTGATAAACGCGCACGACGTCCTCGAGCGAGGCGACGCCCTTCATGAAGCGCTTGCAGATCCTGTGAAGGTCCGGCATGGCTTTCAGGTATTCATCCTATTGATACATTTAACATCGCATCATGTCATTCAGTGAGCGCGATACGAATGCCGATGAAGGTATAGTACCTGCAATACCCGCCGACTCTCTGTGTCCTCGAAGAACACCTGGACGAGGTTTTGGCGTTTATCTGCATCACATATATACCATCAAGAAAAGAAACGGAAAAGTAAAGAAAGAAGCACGCACGAATCTCATGCAGATTGACCAACGGCTGCTTCAGCCACGTCTGCAGCAGCCTCGATCCCTGGGAGGTTTTGCATTTGTTGAGCACGCCGAAGAGGGTGCTGGTCTCGCCGCCGCCCTATCATCGTCCATTCTCTGATTAGCTTTCTTCCTTCTTGAAACAGAAAAACCGGGTGTAGAAGAGGAGGGAAGGGGCTCACCGACTGCGCCGACTGCGCGACAAGGTTGAGCGCGCGCAGGGCGGAGGCGTCGAGCTTCATGTATTGGCCGAGGGTGTGTGTGCGGAGGGCGTATTTTCCGAGACTGTAATCGTTATCGTTTCGTTAGTCACCTTCGAGCGGTATTGGATAAAGAAAAGAAAGGGATAGGGAGAAATATGAGACAAAAGGGACGTACTTGTCCGGGTCGCCCATCAATCCAAGGTAGAGGATGAGTGCCGAGAGGGCGCTGGGCGCGGTGGGGAGGGCCAACTGGGCTGTGGCACCCCAGGCGTCAGTACATCTGAATATCCGAATAAAAATGGAGAAGAGGACGCACGAATCGTAACACTCGCATCCGCTGATGTGTTGGAGTCGCTGCCTTGATTAGAGAGAAGACGGGGCAGGTCGTGTGTGAGGTTCTTGGCTGTGAATTCGCCTACATGGAAAAGGGTCGGGTCGGTGAGTCAGTACGCATATACGCATATAAATGGTTCATAGTAGGAGTGAGAAGGGGGCGCAAGCGCAGACAGAAATTCCAGGGAATAAACCAGAAAGAAAAAGGAATTGAAGAAAACGAAGGAGGAAATAAGCACGGGAGATACGTACTGGGCTTGCGCTCCGTGACCACCACCCCGCACCGGTCGAGGACGGCCTTGAGCTTGTTGAGGTCGATGTCGCGGTCGGTGGCGCCGCTGGCGGTGCCGGTGGGGATGAGGGCTTCTTTGACGGATAGTTGGATTATGAGGGACTATAACGGATGGTTTAACATGGGGAGAAATGGACAAAAGAGGAGCAGCATTGGGCGCATATATGCCGCAAAAGGGACTAGAAAGAGGGAAGGGAAGGGCCGATGCGCACCTCGAGGTTAGAGAACAGCTCGTTGTCGACAAAGTCCGCGACACCGATGTCGCGGCTGATGGTGTCTGCGAATGCGACACCGACAGAACGCAGCTTGCCTTGTTTTGAAGTGGAGGCGGGATCGCTAGGCGCGGTGGCGAGCTTGATGGCCATGATGATGGGTGCGGCGGCGTCGAGGTCTGCGTTTCCGAAGAGCATGTCTTCGACTGCTTGGAGGTTTCCTGGGGACGCCTACAAACCATCTCGTCTCAGCAACGGTTGCGCAGACCAGAACAAGACCAACGCACCTCTTTATCCAGGCGAAACTTGCTCGCCTTCTTCCCCTGCCCCTGCTCCGGCACCCAGATCTCAATCCTCAACTGCTTCTCGGTCAGCGCCCATCTCAGCAAGTCATGCGCCTGGCTCTCCCGCACACGGACGCTCGGCACCCCGCCTGCACGCCCGCCGCTGCCCATGTACTCTATGACAGAGTGCGTGCGGAAGACGTGCTGTGCGACAAAGGCGGCGTCGGGGCCGTATGCGTAGTAGCCGTATACGTTTCCAGCATTGTTATTGTCGGGGCGTTCGAAGAGGCGCAGGGTGCCCGCCTCGGCGGACTTTTTGGGGAGCTTGGCGATGAAGGCGAGGAAGCCTGGGTCGAATTTGTCTGGGAAGGGTGATTGTGAGTGGGGTTCAGAGAGGGGGGAAGGGACAGGGACAGACCATTTGAGGTGGATTCTTGTTCCTTTCCGCCGTACATGGTTAACAGTCAGTAAGGAGTTGAGTGGAGTCGTTCAAACCAAGACCTCATTTAGGCGACCAATGTCACTGCACATGACGTGACATTTCGCGGTTATGTGGCTTGCATCAGAGTTCTTCCTTCTACGCTCACCCCAGTCATCTCGCTGCTCGGCACATCTCTCGTTCTCCAGCGCCGCCAAGTCCTACACCTCTTGATCAGAGAAAGCATTATTTGCCGTAATCAAGCCTCCGCGTTCATAACTACGCCTGCCTCTTGCCCCTTTGTGACTGGCATCGGATTCGTCTATGGCGGATTCTCGAGCGACTCTTACACCGGCCCATCCCTCTGCTTTCATCCATGGGTGCCTCTTTGCACATAACGTACCGCCCCGCACTCGCTGCCCAGAGGCTCTCTTGTCACCAGTTGCCTGCCATCGGCGAGTGGTCTGTACCACTGTTCCTACTTTCCTGGTTCCTTCATTTTCATTTGGAGCGGTGCCCGCCTCTCGTCACCCATTGTTGATAATTCAAGTCTCCTCGTGATCACCAAGACCGCTCCCGCCCAGGATCTCTCAAGGTGTAAGTTTTCCGAAGCCTCAAACTCGAGAGATATTAGACTCTCGACTCTTCACAGTCTTCGGCATTGGTTTTGGCTTTTCATATTCATCAACCTAACCGATACCCAGCCCACATTAATAATCGAAGGACTGGACTGTATAGCATCGTGTCCTGCGCTATATGCGGCATCATCTCCAAAGTCTGACTGCCCCGCCTCATGCAGCCTCGCTCGCTCGCTGTCGTCTGGTCCAAATAATGCTGAACACCTCGAGGACTTGGCGCAAGTTGGAACCCGCAAAAACTTGACTTCGGCGATTGTCCAGCGTTCGCTTACCGCAGCCGTTTGACGTACTGTGCACTTCCATGGGTCCTGTCAGGGGAACGACGTCTGGCGTCCGCAAACTGTGAATCCAAGGCTCTGCTGAATGGAGGCCTGGAACAGGAATGCGAGGGTGCTCATAGCGTATTTGGAGCAAGGAAAGATGCGACGCAGGAGAAAGACTGTGAGGACGTCATGTGGACGTGAGGGCATACCTACGCCGCTGATATGTGTCTCTTTATCTTCGTTGCCTCTTTCTGTCTCTGGAGTCGAGTTCAACTGGCGGTACATTGGTTTTCGCTTGGGCTTTGGACCTCGGATGACTATCATCCGTAGTGAAAAATTGTAATGTCGCGACACGGATCCAGAGATGAAGTAGCATCCGATATTTGACGCTCTTGATGACTTCTCAATGGGCGCTTATTCTGCAATTAGCAGGTAAAGTGTTGACCCTCAAGGTCTGACTGTTACAAATCCCAATTGTTGAGGGACTACAGTACTGTGATACGCATGGTGCAAAGAGTCTGAATTAGGTGCACAGAAAAAAATTAGGACTGTTCTACTCTAGAGATTACAGCTATGAGTATCTACAAGTGGTAGCTTGTCAAGTAGGGATGATAATCGCGTAGAAGTAGGCAGGCTCACAGCTGAGTGCTCACTACAACCTTCAATCCACATAAACATTGTTTTTTTCAAGCATTTCAGAAACCGTGCATAAGTACTAGGATGATTCATTTGCAAAATCACGACGATGATGAAATATACTCGTACTAGGCGGTGGGAAAAAGTGTCCAGATTGATGCCCTGCTCAACGACACCCACCTCATCGACTACAACATCGAACTCGAGTCAAACCAAGCCGAAACTGTTTGACAACCAACACCCAAATCTAACAACAATGAACTCAAACAAGCAAGACAAAAGCAAATCCCTGCGCGCCCCTTTCAAAAAGCTCTATGACAAACTCAGCTCGAAATCATCCTCCCTGGTTGCCGACGAGCGCAGCGAGGGCAACTCTTCGGCGGACCTTTCACGAGTACGTTCAGCGCCATCGAGACTCTATGTGCGACGATATTCTGACAGAAATTTGCAGGATGCTGGGCTGGTTGCGACGCCAGTGCCCATGGTCCCCTCAGCATCATTCTCGTCGTCGATCAGGACCACGGTTGAAGAGGTTCGGGTATACCATTCACTTCTTCTGCTCACGACTGACAGGTGGCATAGCCCGCGAACAAGGAAGACGCTGGAGACTTGGTTGTAGCTGGAAATGCAGGGGGATCTGGCCTATCCGCTGGATTGATTCCTCCTGGCCCTGCTATCACAGTTACAGGCTCTGAGGTGAAACGAACCTCAACCATAATACCCTGTGCGACTCTGACCATGTCTTAAAGGACTCTGCTGGTACCTTGTTTGAAAAATACGGCGATCGCAAGAAGGATAAGGTAGATGAAGGTGCAGGAGGGGGGCCTGACGAGGTATGTCCGCACTCCAAGTCTTTGTGAACCATCGTTTCAACGGATATGCATGTAGGGGCCATCTACGAGCCGAAGAATGGCTTCCCTTGCGTATGAGGGCCTCAAAGAGAGTCTTCGCCTCATTGTTCGCTGCACTGATGCAATCCCCGGCGTCAAATCTGCCACGCAAGGATTCTTGGAGATAATCGAGCGCTACGACGTATGTAGTATCTTTGCTTTTTCTTGTATGCAGGAGACCTGAGATACTCGTTTGATAGGCTGTGACCGGAATCCCTGCCGAGCTCACTGATCTCAGGGACAAACTCCATGCTCTTGCCACGATTCTGCAAGAGAACGGCGTTTTGGCCATTCACAACCGTCTTAATGGACTCGGTCGGTAAGCTCTCGTTTTTCTGAAGCCTGACCCCTTGTGTTATCCCAAACTAACTTCGTTGGTCGCAAGGATGTTCGAAGAAAAAACAAAGGCCATAAATGCTAAGTTGTCACGAAACATAACTGCGCGCATCATCGAAACAACCGAAGACATCCGATTCATGGCTCGCGAGATCCGATGCATCGCTTTTGCTGTTGAAATTGTGATGGTGCGGGTCTTGATTGTCAATGCCTCTTATCATTGCTAATGTCCAGATAGATGGACGTAAACTTGAAGACGCATACCATGGTCTCAGACCTTCACCACATCGGTTCGTCAAACTGTTCATTGTTTGGATAGTCGCTGATGTGTCCTGCAGCATTGCTTGACAAGCTTAAGTACGTTGTAGGTGCGGGCTTTGGCCACGAAGACCGCCAAGGATGTGCCAACGGCACACGCATGCTTCTTCTCGCTGACCTGTTGACCTGGGCTACTGAACTTAAGAGTGAGCCTGTTTTCTGGCTGAATGGCATGGCCGGGACAGGTAAGACTACTGTTACTGAGACTTTCTGCAACCTTCTGGCCAACAAAGGCATTCTTGGATCAAGTTTCTTCTGCTCACGTAAAATGTCTGATCGTCGCAAGGTCAATCTGATCTTTTCATCACTTGCAAGTGCACTGGCCTATAAGTACTCTGAGTTTCAAGAGGAACTTGTGCAAGTGCTCCAGAATTGTCTTGACCCTACTGGAATGGATCTTGAGAAGCAGTTTAAGACTCTCCTGATTGAGCCTGCTAGAATTGCATTTGCAAGGCATTCTGGGTGTATTGTTCTTGTTGTTGATGCTCTTGATGAATGTGAGGATCAACAGGCAGCTGAGAAGTTCCTCAAGATCATCTTAAGGGAGAAATCTTCTGGTGTGCTGCGCTTTTTTGTGACTAGTTGTCCTGAGACCAAAATCCGCAAAGGATTCTCTACTGGGGTCTATGCTGGTGTCCGTCTGCAGGACATTGAGGCACATATTGTCAAGGCTGATATCAGAGTGTACCTACTTGCTGCTTTTGAGGAAATTGATGATCTCCAATCTGAATATGATGGCCTATGGCCTCCTGCTGAACTTGATACTATTGTCGAGAATGCTGGCAACCTGTTTATTTATGCTGCTACTGCTGTGAAATACATCTCAGATGAGAGGGGAGATCCTATTGAGCGCCTTAGAAAGTATGCCTCAATTGCTCCCCCATCCAATGCTGTTGAAGCTATTGATGAAGTCTATCTCTTTATTCTGAGAGACACCTTCCATCAGCTTGATGATGATGAGCAACAGAGAGTGCAGCTCTGTCTGCAGACTGTTGTCTGTGCTTTTGAGCCACTGTCTGTAGCTATGTATAGTGTACTTTTGGGAATGTCAGTATTGCAAGTTAGGAGAGCTTTTGCCTCCCTGCATTCTGTTGTCCAGATGCCAGAGGACAGGAAGAATAATCTCAAGATTATTCTTTATCATGCCTCTTTTCCTGACTACCTGACCAGTGCTGCAAGGACCAAGTCAGCAGTTTGGTACATTAATGTGACTTCTGCCCATACTGGATTGCTGGGTCAGTGCCTACAGATCATGATGTCCAAATTGCATTTCAATGTTTCAAAAGCTGCTACATCCTACCAGGACAACCAAAAACAGGGTCTCAAAGTTGAACCTGGACTGGAATATACATGTGTCTTCTGGCCAAGCCACCTTTTTCTCTCTGTGGTAGAGCCAGATATTATTCCAATGACCATTGCCACCAAGATAGAACACTTTTTCTTGCAGAAGTTTTTGTACTGGCTAGAAGTACTTAGTGTTACAAACAATGCTCAGTATACAGCTGCAATTCTTTCCCACATTTATAGGATCACAGAATCATCAAATTTGAAGAATATGTGCAAAGAGTTTGCAAACTTTACATCCAAGCACCTAGGTGCTATTATGCTTAGTGCTCCCCACATTTATCTGTCTGCCCTCCCTTGGGTGGCCCCTAATTCTGTCCTTGGCCAGAACTTCCTTTCTAAATTCTCACATTTGCCTAAAATCATTGACTCAAAAGAGCCTGATGCCTGGGAGCCTTTACTTGTTCAACTTTATGGACATACTGCTGAGGTTAATTCTATTATCTACTCTCCTGATGGCAAGCACCTTGCTTCAGGATCTGGTGATGAGACTATCCGGATTTGGAATGCTGAGACTGGGCAGCAGACATTGCAGATTAATATAGATGCAATAAATGATCAGGAATGTAGTGTAGAATCTTTGGCTTATTCTCCCAATGGGCAATATATTATTTCTGGATTAGTAGATGGTACAGTTAGAATCTGGCATGTAAATACTGGGGAGCCAAAGGTCAAGCCACTCTTGGGCCATGATGATGCTGTTTTCTCTGTTGCTATATCACCTAATGGAAGATTCATTGCCTCAGGATCAGGTGACACAACTGTCTGGTTTTGGGATTTTTACACTGGAAAACCAGTTTATATCATAAAAGCTAGCCAAACTCCAGTCCATTCTGTAGCTTTCTCACCTGATGGCAAGTTCTTAGTGTCTAGTAGTCATGATTGCTGTATCAAAGTCTGGAATACAAAAACTGGGGAAATAGCCTCTATCATACAAATGGATCAAGAAGAGACCCGCTTTATTAATAGTATAGCTTTTACACCTGACAGTCAGTCAGTTCTTTGTGCTTTCCGAAACAAGAAACTGCAAATCTGGGATCTATGGTCTCAGCAAGAGGAAAAGATTTTTTCTGGCCATTTGGCTGGTGTTTTCTCAGCTACCTTTTCAAGCAATGGTGCTTATATAGTCTCAGGATCATTTGACAAAACTGTTAGAGTATGGAGTACAAAAACCAGGAAAGAGCTAATTCCTGCATTACATGGGCATTCAGAAAGTGTGAGATGTGTTGCTTTTGCTCCAGATGGAAAATCAGTTGTATCTGGCTCTGATGATAATACCATCAATATATGGCATATTTCAGAGGCTTTGGAACATTCTGAAAATGTTTCTAATGATAGCACCCAATCTGCTTCACCTCATAAACCATTTGGAATAGCTTTAGATAGGCATATGGACCATCTGAGGTCTGTGGCATTTTCTCCTGATGGAAAATTTCTTGCTTCTGCATCTGATGACCCTGCAGTTGGAGTTTGGCATGTAGATACTGGAATGCCCAAATCCCCTCTGCTAAAAATTCACAAGAAAATTGTGACTTCAGTAACCTGGTCTCCTAATAACAAGCTAATAGCTTCTAGCTCTAGGGATAAAACCATCATCCTCTGGAATGTTGATACTGGCACTCAGGATGGGGTATTAGAGGGACACTCTGCTGAGGTCAGATGTGTTGTATTTTCTTCTGATGAGGAACACTTAGTGTCTGGCTCTTGTGATAACACTGTGAGAATTTGGAGCCTGAAGACCAAAAAGCAGGCACACAAGGCACTACAAGGGCATTATGACTATGTCAACTCAGTTGCATACTCTGCTGATGGAAACCTGATTGTCTCTTCCTCTGGTGATCAAACAATCAGAGTATGGGATGCTAGAACTGGTGCAGCATTAACAAGGCCGTTGCAAGAGCATAATGATGCAGTAACTTCAGCAGTTTTTACCCCAGATGGAAAATATATCATATCTGGGAGCAGTGATCAAACTGTATGTGTCTGGGATGTTCATGCAGGCTTTACAAAGCTCAGAACACTAGAGGGGCACAGAGATATGGTCATGTCTGTTGCTGTCACACCTGATAGCAGGTATGCTTTGTCTGCCTCTGTAGATAATAGTGCATATATTTGGGACTTGGTAGTAGGAGAATTGACTGGTTTTTCACTAGTTGGACATAGTAACAGGGTTACATCTATTACAGTATCTCTAGATGGGAGATATATTGCCACTTGTGGTGGAGACACTACTATCAGAATTTGGAATTTTTTTGCAGCCACAAGCAGTTCAAATCCATTATGTGCAGGCTTTTTGCACTACTATAGTCCACAGCCATATCTTCACAGTGATGGTTGGTGTACACAAAGGCAATACCAAGACCTATTTCTTTGGATACCACCTGCTCTTTTACCTTTTGTGTACTCCCCCTACACACACTGTATTATTGGGCACAGAAGAATCAAAATTGATCTGAGTGATTATGCACATGGGAAAGAATGGGCTAAATGTGGATTGAAATTGTAGCACTCCAATGCAAATTAACTTTTATATACTACTGTAAATGTTCAAAAAGCCAGGCTAATATAATATTGTCTAATTGGCAGATATTAATACCTTGTTGGTTTTACTGTTAGCATTCTAGGATTGGTACTTGTTGAATGGGTCATTACTATGCATGATTTCTCATTCTCTCACATTACACAGAAGTTACACATAGCCTTACTGCTCAATATCAAACATAGTAAATGTATGTAGCTGTACTGATTCAATACATTTTCTAACTTGATTCATATACAAGTGTAGATACCACTTGGGTGCATATGCAAGGCAGGAGGGATAATTGGGGCCTATACTAATTTATAATGCAATAACTTAGATGCAAGGAATGAATTGGCAATTGGCCCTGGCATCAACAAAAACCTAAATTAAAGGAACTGTGATACCATGGCTGACAACCATGTTGGTGCTGTGGGTGCACATGCATGTAGACAACCTTGTTTTCACCTAGGATAGGTAAAATCTTCGGCTACACACAGGAGAGCCGACGGTGACTAAGTCTCATGACAGACAGCAGAGCCGATGTCGGCCGGCAATCACATTGTACCGGCATGACATGGATCCGGCCAACTGGCTACTAGGTAGCTGATGCAACAGGTTCGGCCAGGTTGTTACATGGCCCACAGAGGTGTCCGACAAGCCATAGAACGGAGCTGGCGGAGTCTCCGTGCATGGTGGCGGAGCTGGTGGACCATCAATAGATGGGAGCAGTGGGGATGGCTACTGCTAATGGGTGCCAATTTACACACGCAGGGTCACCTGATAGTCACATAGAATGAAATTGTCCACTGCAGAGCCTACTATACTACCACAGTAGTTTGTAGTAGTATACATACGTAGTCATACAGCAGAAATACAAAATTCAAGTATTTTAGGCACATTCACTGTCCTATAAGGCTATATTATCGTAACGGAGCTCCGATCTACGGAGATAACGGAGATGCCGAGCCACGGCACTTCCGAGATTCTGAGAATATAGTAGCAGGGTATTCTGACCATTGCTCCACACTTGCAGCTCTGGCAGAATTTCCAGCAAAGGGACAAACAGGATTTCCTACATGTACATTGCAAGGTGCACATGATCAAGTACAGATATAATATATGTATACTAGCCTACATTACTGTAGCAGAGCTCCGATATGCGCAGATTGCATGGAGGCTGCGCTGTGCAACTTCAGAGTACATTTCAGCAGTGGGGTCTGACAATTACTCTGCATCGGCGGCCTCCGACAAGGCGGCAAATATATTTTCCCACGATCAAATCGATCGATGTGCATGCTCGGAAATGCCGCCATGCATGCCGCATCTATCAATCACGTTGCCAGAACACATAATCTGGTGGATATTATCTGTTGATAAATTTAAATGCCTAGAGAAACGGTACTGCATATGAAACAGACCGATAAAATGGCCATATGGATAAAAGACACATGTGTGTGAAAGATATGAGGATAGAATCATAAATGACAATGTTCCCATTGATTTGAAGCCACAGAAAGGTAAATGGAATAGTATATGTAGCATATATATGTCATATATAAAGAGAATTTACATGTGCTCACAATTCTGACAGGTTTACATTCAGTTCTGTAGAAATTAGTATTCACAGCCACCATTACACCTCCTGGAAGTCTATTTTACATTCAACCTGACTGAAAATCTACTCAGACAGTGGTAGGATATGAAGGTACAGATCTACCACTCTGAATTAGTGCACAAAAAATTCAGAGACACAAATGAGCAACAATGTAACATAAATTGGTATGTGATGGCTGAGTATAAACAGATCAAATTAAGACTAATGTGTTTTGACTGAATACAAATTGACAAAAATGCTTATAACTTTGCTTCCTCTGGCCCGTTTTCCGTGCGACATATCTTGTTCGATGCGTAATTTTATGGAGTACAGACTGGTGAATTCCTCGGAGAAATCGGATACGATTTGCAAATAGGAAACCGCGAATACGTGATTTTGACCGAAATTCAAACATTATGCATACCTCTTTTCACCCATATAATCTGGTTCAGAAAAAAATCAGGAGCATTCCATAGAAGCAAAACAAATTCTCAATGTCGTTTAAGTAGTGTTCGGAGTATTTTGGGATTTTAACATGCATATTTGGTCAGGTAAGTTTTTCCAATATCTGTATATAGACTCTATGGAAATGTCCACAGTTCATGCCAAAATCGGAGCTTTCTGCAAAAAACTCACGTCTGTGGAGATCAATAATTTACTCCGTCGGCCTCCGACTCAGACATATACTGACAGAGTGCATTTATCTCGGACCTCCGACGTTTTGAGTAAAGCGGACTCTGCTTTTTTGCTCTGAATGATCTGTAACTCTAAGAAAATAGCAGTGGCATTGTAAACTCTCACTCTTGTTGTATGCTTATCTGAGTGGTATCTAATTCATCTTCTAAAAATGGAATCTTCAGAGACTCCAAGTAATGAATAGAGTTACATATACCAGAGATGAACAGCTACATGCATAGGTATTAGTCTGTATATATGGTACTATAACTCCAAATTAATTTCATCAATGAGCATACTTGTATCTGCACAATTTCAATTCTGTGCAACAGTCGGAATCTCTGACCATCTCCGCTTTTTTAGAACTCAATATCACACTTGCACTGGCCCACATTCACTGTGAAAATACTATTATTTGCTATGCTTCTATGCTAAATTCAGTGGAATGCAAAACTGAGAGGCATTGAAGTTTAACATCAATTTGTGATGCCCTCTGCTCAGCGCCGCCGTCCCCGCCAACATATTTTACGGAGTTTCTGACCTCCGCCAACATACCCGGCCGAATCTATGTACTACCATACATTGTCATGATGCAGCCGAGCCGGTGTCATCGCTTACATAGTAGTTATCTGGCCGAGTTGGCTAGACCTGTCTGATATTGTACATAGTCACACTCAGGTATACTATATATAACTGTGAGAAATTACCTATCATATGTGTTGTTTTGGCCACTGTCAACAGTAGCTTGTAGTTGTTTGCCAGGATGTGGGTCCTCACCAACATATGCAACACTCAGTAGGATGTATTCCTGGATGAGTTGGCAGATCACCTTTGCTTGCAGGGTGTCCTCATCAAAGTCCATTGGCACCTCCATCTCTCTATCCATCACAATCTCAATGACAGGCCCATCCAATGTGATTCTTGCACACTCAATGTGACAATCCTGCATATCTTCCTAGACCTCCAAGTCCCTCTTCACAGCTGTCCAGATCTATCTGTCCATTGCACCCAGTTGTAGCAGCTGTTGTCCTTGCAGTGGTGGGTGACTTGGCTGACCTATTCATGCCACTATCAGTTTAGTTGTGCCATGTTATCATAGTGGAATTGTCTGCAGACTCACCACAAAGCATCTTGAACTGCCTGGCCCAGTCCATTGACACTCTCATTGCATTCCAGCAAAAATCTGAACAAGTATCAAATATGAAAAAGGTGTTCACTGCTGGATAACAAAAACATGCATTATACTCACCCTGAAAGGCAGACATCATATCCATTCTCAGTACCCAGTCAAACAACCCCAGAGGGAACAGGGATTAAGGCTGTCAATGAGTCCAAGTCCAAGTTTACTTGGACCTATTGGGCAGGTACTTGTGTGTTCAAATTCCAAACTTGGATTGACTTGGACTTGGCATCACAAGTACTTGGACTCACAGGTCAAGTACTTGGAAGTCAGCAAGTTACTTGTCTTCCACAAGTCACGGCAGGTACTTACAGGTTTACTTACAAGTACTCAACTTGACCTCCCCATTGACAACCTTAATGGTGGGAGGCATTGTGAAATGCGCATAGACAATCAAGGTCCATGTAAGCACTTGGGCATCTACAAATCAATAACATCAGTAAAGATGACAGGGGTGTAGTGACTAGTTCACATACCTAACACCTCCTGATTGGTCTTGGTCGCAGTGTCGAAATGTTCGTCAAAACGCTCCTTTTGGGTGCGAGCAGCCTGGCTAGTACCCGAAGGCATCGCCTGAGACTGATTGCCACCATCTTGGGCATCCTCCAAGTCTGATGTCTCTGATTCTGAGCTGCCCGACTCAGATGATCCAGACTTGGATGATGAATCAAGCCCTGCAGCACATCGGCATTGCTTTGAAGGGACTCAAGCGTGCATTGATTGATGAACGGGGGCTGAGGAGGGTGCTGCCATGGTGGTAGTTCAACAGAAAGAGCTGTCCGCGGAAATTTTCGGCGGCTCAGCGATCGAATGGACTGATCATCGCGCTACTGGCAGCCCATCAGTTCATGCGCCCAATGCCCTGACTGCTGAGGATAATCCTGAGCAGGTCATTGGCCAATCCAGGCCCTGAATCAGTGCATGTAATGCAGCTGCTGGTGACTGAAGAGGCTGGGATGCGGGTTAGAGCTGGATGGGCACCTAATAGCAGACTTGAGCAGGACGATCCCTTCTCAGGTCTACAACACGTCAGTGTAATGTGGCAACCAAAACACGTTGTGCAAGGATTGTCGGTCCAAGGTGACGTGGGATAGACAAGGTGGGCGCAGCAGGACGAAACCGACTCGGTAGGGTGTTAATAAAAGACTTGAAGTTTGCTGTGGATGATGTGGGGGCGGCGAGAGATGGTTGAATGCTACTGTTGACGTCGTGGTGGTGTGTAGGTGACGTGGCAGAGAGGGAACAGGTGTCAGGGATAGGGCATTCTCCACAGTTGGGGTGGTCAAGGCATAGCAAGTATCCCTGGCCATGGTGTCAGCTTTGGTTTCAGGTTCACTGGAGCCCATTGAGGTTGAGGCACCCGCCTACATGTCAGTGCTCGTGGTGCCTGCGCTCTCCACTGAGGCACCTGCACCTGCACCCTGAGGCTGCAGTGGGCTTACTAGTCAAACTCATTGTTGTTGTTGTACAAGCAGAAGGTGAAATTGAACCAGTGGAGGCACCCGCAAGTAAGGTGGGCTGGTACCTACTACCAACCAACCTGTTCGGAATATCCGCCACTGGCCTCAGACATCATGTCCATTCCCAGTACCGACTCAAACAGCTCCAGAGAGGATAGGGCTGGGGGATAGGGCTAGGGTGTTCTCCGCAGCCGCGGTTAGGGTGGCCGAGGCGTAGCCAGTATTATATATCCCTGGCTGTGGTTTCGACTTTGGTTTTGCTGGAGCTCGCTGACGACGGGGCCCCTGCTTGTGGGTTGTTCAAACCCAACATTGTCATTGTTGTACGAGCAGAAGGTGAAGCCAAACGAGCAGCAGCACTTGCTAGTGGGGCGGGCTAATACCACTGGGCCCAGCAACGTCATGGTCAATGCGACAAGTCGCGTTTACACATTCTCCTTTCCATAGGGCTCATCGCGCAGGTGCTATGCGCTGTTTTGCGGGCTGCTTGGAGAAGTTTGGAGGGTGTTGGAGGTCGAAGAGGTGATCGTCGTGGGTATGAGATTCCGAGGAGGGCCGAGTGGGTTCATTTGTTGCGCGTAGGAGATTGGAGAACATGTGTCGCTCGTTGGAGGTTGCAAAGTTGGAGGTTATGTCAAGGTTAAGAGAGGGGACCAGGCAGTGTATCTTAGATGGAGAACCTAAACCGTGGAGCAGAGAGAAGGCGCTGTTAGAGAATATCCAATGCCACAAGAGAAAAATGCGAAAGCAGGCAAAGAAGCAACGAAAGAGGGTAAACCCCAGGAGGCGGGATAGATTCAAGGAGCGAATGAACGAACAAGCGAACAAATGAATGAAAGGAAGAAAGAAAAAAGGGCAAAAACCGGAGGAAACGCGCAACGAAGACCAAACGAGGATCCACCATTGCCGGCCTGACTCCATTCACATCCATCGGCGCTCAGTTCTTCCAAGGTACCCTTATTCTTCCGAACTGTCCCGTCTCCACTACACGGTATGTCGGACAAGAAAGATTCGCCCATGCGATCGGTGGCAGGGCGCCAGATGGTGAAGACAGAGTGGCGGATGAGGGGCGAAGCATCTCCCTCGGCCATATTTTCGTTATAATCTCGGTTTCGCCGGAGCTCGCTCTAGTGCTTGAGGCTGCATCATTGCTTACCACGACATCCTTTGTGGCAAAGGCCCATGTTGGTAGCATCCGAGCGGTTGTGGTCATCATCGCGAGAGCAGAGGGCAAACTCCAAGTCGAGCTGGCATCCTTGGCACCAGCAGAGTTAAGTCCCTCGATCTTCGCCGATAACACCTGCGCCACGAAGCGCCATGTCCTCCACCTTCGTGTCCGTATTCACTGGAGTTGTTGCTGTGGGCTTGTCGGTGATTGCACGTGCAGAGGACAGTCGCCGGAACGCGAATTTTGTGGAGTAGTTGCTCGCGTCAGGATTCGTGACTGGGAAGGAGGCGCGCAGACTGGTGTAGAGTATAAGCAAAGGCAGAAGCATGTGGTAACTGAGCTGAGAAGCATAAGCGCTCATTTGGGGATGATGTCACCGCACCTGATGTGACGTTTCGTGGGTCTGTGACTAGAATTATCCCTGTACCTGTGTACAGCCTTGAAGAGCTACCAACACATTCATAATTAGCCAACGACGTCTCATGTGCCTGTGATGGGCACTTCCTTTCACACATCATGCTTGATGCCGTTTCACGGTTCATATAAGCACCAGGTAACTTGGGCTCACTCTGCAGTCTACCAGCCGTATACTCCTCAGCCCGGTCCTCACCATCAGCTGTACCAGCACCCTTACATGTCTTACACCACCCCCTCTCTACAGCCCACATCGTTCTCCCTGTCCTTGAAGTCAAACACAGAAGCCCCTCATCCAGCTGAAAGACAGTCCGAGCAGTCCCCCGCGCCTCAACAGCACACCGTCCGCCCTGAGATCATACAGTGTCTGAACCACGCAGTCAAGCTTCCCATAACGGGACCGGGGTTCATTGTACATATAGGCAACGACAGCATACCGGCTGGGGTGACTGAGCAGAGCACTTTTTTGAACGCTGAAAGTCCGAATTTCGATGCGGGATTCGCTGGTATCGGGTGCCAGCAGCTGGCATTAGAGTATATCAAGGTTCAGATGGAATTGCAGAAGATGGCGCTAGCAAACGAGCAAATCTATAGACTGAGGGAGCTGGAGTTGAAGGCGCAGCTTGACATTGGTGTGCACCCGTCTACATTTGCCTGACGCTTTGCGATCGAGGCTGACTCTTAATTCTCCAGCAAAGCTCAACTTAGCGAAGGCTGCTGCCGAGCCAGAGGAGCATCTCCCAATGGCAGACTCCAACGTTTGACTGTGAGATTGGACTCGCGACCAGCCGCTAAGTGAGAAGAGGGGAAATTGAACAAAATTGATACAAAAAGAGGACTGGACTGCAAAAGGCCCTTCCACACACATCCGTTTGCTTCAACTTCTTTTTTATTCGATAGCAGTCTATTGGATCTCATGGCGTCTATCAAAGATCCCAACTATCTACAGGCTGCACAACAAGTACTTACATTTTTGAATATGCACAACATACTACCCAAGTAATGGCAGGTGGATACAGATTCAAGTTGGTTATTTGCATGCTTTAGGTGAATACTAGTCCTCGAAGCTTTTCAGGGATGAATAAGTGAACTGAAAGGAAAAGAGGCGCGCTGGAAAACCTCACCCCTTCAACCGAGCTGGTCGTGTAAACGTAAACAAGCGAAGTCGAATTCGCCAGCTTCTGAGGTTGCAGTCCAATACAGTCGGCCCGGCCCAGAATCCTCTTTCGCGGAAAACCTTGTCGAGAACCTCGTAAAGGGCGTCCTCCCCGCAAACGACGACAAACGCATACGGTTGGCGGCGGTGGGGGTAAGGTTAATATAGTAGAGCCCACGTAGCCGTTATCGACGGGGAATGTGGCGTAGATGCGTATGCGTTCCCTGTAGCGTAGATCGAAATACCAACATTAGTTTTTCTTTCCAACAAAGAGAACACAGAGAACGAGAGAATACGCACGGGCAAGTCACCAACACCAGGCCATCAGGCTTCGTTCTTTCTGAACACACCGCCAACGCCATTAGACGTGTATCGCTAGATCTTCTGGTTCTCTCTCTCTCCGTTGATCTATTCAATCCGCTCGGTCCTCTTGCCGATGGCTGTTGACGAGGACGACGCTTGTGTCCTCAATAAGCGCGACTTCGGGGTCGACGACGCCCTGAATTGCTTCAGCCTCTAGGACGCCTACTGGCGCCTTCATATCTCGATTTTCCACCCGTCTTGCCTGCCATGACGAACTCGTCCATCACGACTTCAGCGCTTATTCTCGACCTCGTTCGCGCCATCCTCCATGTCCAAGTCACTCTTCATCACTTGGCGAACTAGTAAAACCGCCGTCAGTCTCGCTGTGTCATGTTTATCATAATGGCGTCGGCGCAGACTCACCACAAAGCAACTCGAGCCCAGCTGCCTCATATACCTAGCCCACCAACACGCTTGTCACGTTCCAGCAGAGATCTGAACAAGGATTAAATACTAAGAGATGTTCAGTACTTGACAACAGGAAGCGTGCACCGTACTCACCCTGATGGCGGACATCATGTCCATTCCCAGTACCGACTCGAACAGCTTCCGAGAGGACAGGACTGGGGTATTCTTCGTGCTTGGAGCAGGCAAGGGGTAGCGAGTATCCCTGGCTGTGATTTCTGCTTCGGCTTCGCTGGAGCTTGCTAAGGATGAGTATGTCGGTGCTCGCGGCGCCCGCGCTCTCCGCCGAGGCACCTGCGGTCGCGGTACAGTCGGACGAACCCCGCGAGCAGAAAGCGAAGTTGAAGTCGAAAGAGCGGCACCACTCGCTGGTGAGGCGAGCCGGTGCCAACCAGCCCGTTCGAGCGCTCGGCTACTGGGCCAGCAACGTCTACGCGACGAATCGCGATCGCTCGTTCTCTAGATAGGTTTCATCGTACAGGTGCTGTGCGCGGTTTCTCGGGCTTCTTGGGAAAGCTTGGAGGGTGTTGGAGGGTCGAAGGGGTGTTCCTCGCGCGTAGGAGGTTCAGAGGAGGACCGAGCGGGTTCGTTTGCCACGCGTGAGGAGACTTTGTGAACGTTTGTCGCTCGTTGGAGAATGCAAAGTCGGAGGTTACATCAGGTTAAACAGCGAGAGCATTGAGCATTGTAGAGTGTAGAACCTAAAGACAGAAGCAGAGAAACGGTTTTGTTAGAGAATGTCCGATGCTACGAGAGAAACGAGGAAAGGTGAAACTTGGAGAAAACAGCGAGAAACAAAGGAAAGCAGGTGAAGAAGCGACGAAAGAACGTAAAAACCAGGGAGGAGAGCCAAGGAACGACAGGATGAACGAATGAACAAACGAGAGGGGAATAATAAAAAGGCGCAAAACACGAGGAAACGCGAAATGCGGACCCACCTTTGCAGCCTGAGCCCGTTCCCATCCATAGGAGCGCAGCTCTTCCGAGATACCCCCACCGCTACGAGTCGTTCCATCTCCACTATACGGAACGCCGCACAGGAAAGATTCGCCCGTGCGACCGGTGGCAGGGCGCCAGATGATGAGGCCGGAGCGGTGGATGGGGGATGAAGCACTCATTCGGTCATGGTTTTGATTTGGGGTTCGGTTGCACAGGAGCTCGCCCTGATACTTGAGGTCGTATCGGTGTTCGCAATGCTATTCTTTGCGGAAGAGTCGGCGGTTCTGTTGTGGCCATGCTGGTAGTATCCTCAGCGGCTCCTGTCGTCGTCGTTATCGTGCAAGCAGAAGTCAAGCTCGAATTGAGTGTAAAAACCAGGGGATGAGATGATGGGAGAGCTAAGGAACGAGAGAGTCAACGAACGAACAAAAGAAAGAAGGCAATGGAGAAAAAGCGCAAAACGGGAGGAAGAGGAAACAGAAACAAGAACCCACCTTCGCAGACTTGAGTCCATTCCCATCCAGAGATGCTCGGCTCTTCCAAGATGCCCTCATTCCGAATCACTACGCGGTACTTCGCACAAGAAAGACCCGCCGGTACGATTGGCAGCAGGACGCCAGGTGGTGAGGCCAGAGCGGCGGATGATCGATGCGGGAAGCATCCCCTCGACTATGATTTTGGTTTCGCTGGAGCCCGCTGACGATGAGGCCCCTGCCTGCGTGTCGGTGCTCACAGCGCCTCCACCCTCTGCCGAGACACCTGCAGCTGTGGCAGGGTCTGTCGAACCTGTCGTCGTCATCCAACGAACAGGAGGTGAAGTCGAAGTCGAACAAGCGACTCCACTCGCAAGTGGGGCGGGCTCGTGCCAACCAACCCGTTTGAGCGCTCGGCCACTGGCCCAGCAACGTCTACGCGACGAGTCGCTCGTTCTCCTTTCCATAGGATTCATCGCGCAAGTGCTGTACGCGGGTTCAGATCTTTTTGAGGAAATTGGGAGGGCGTTGGACGGTCGAAGATCGTCGCGCGGTGGATAGGAGGGTGAAGGGGTTCGTTCGTCGCGTAGGAGGGCCGAGAGTGCTCATCGCTTGTTGGAGGTGCAAAGTTGGCGGTTACGCCAATACTAAGAAGAGAGGGGATCGTGCGGGACATTGTAGATTGTAGCGCCTGGAGAGCAGAGTAGAGAAAGGGTAGTGTCAGAGAAAGTCTGATGCCACCAGATAAACGGGGAAACGCGAGAAAATAAACGAAGAGGCGACGAAGTAAGGTATAATCCAGGGAGCGAGATACTTGGAGAGCCAAGCAACGGGAGAACGAGAGATGAACGAACGAAAAAAAACGAAAGAGGGGAATGAAAGAGTGTAAAAACAGAAGGAAACGCGCAACGAGGGCTCACCTTCGCGACCTTGAGCCTATTCCCAGCCATGGGCGCTCAGTTCTTCCAAGATACCCTGGTTGTTCTGAATCGTCCCGTCTCCACTATACGGTATGTCGCACAAGAAAGATTCGCCCGTGGCTGCCAGTAGGGGTTGAGGCCAGAGCGCCCGATGAAGAGCGAAGCACCTCCACCGGCCATGACTTTCGTTCCGGTTTCGGTTTCGCTGGATGTAGCCCAGGCGCCTGAGGTCGCATTGGTGCTCGCAATGCAATGTCATCCTTTGCGGAAGAGCGAGCGGCTTCTGTTGTGTTCATTCTAGCAGTATCTCCAGCGGCCCCGTCGTCGTCGACTCACGAGCGGAAGTTTAGGTCGAACTCGAAGTTGTATCCCGTAGCACCGGCGGAGCTCAAGGCCTCGATCTTCGCCGACGTCATCTGCACCGCGAAGGGGTCCTTCACATTCATGTCCGTGGTCGCTGGTGTTGTTGGTTTGCGCCTGTCAGCGATTGTGCGGTGCGGAGGACAATCAACGGAACGCGGATTTAGTGGAGTGGTTGCTCGCGCCGACGTTCGTGACTAGGAGGGACGGACTCGGAGGTGCGCAGAGTGGTGCTAAGCAGAAGTGTGTGGTGAGATCCAGAGTCAGTCTAAGCGCTCGTTCGGGTCACTACACCTGATGTGACATTTCGCGGGTCTGTGACTGCAATCAGAGATTTTTTCCTCTCGTCTCTGCGCTCACTCTTGCCCAACTATCTCCCTGCTCGGTGACGCTCTTATTCTCCAGCGCCGCCAAGTCCCGCGTGTTATCGAAGGGTTCAACGGTGTCTGGAGTCATAAGCTTTATTGCCTGTGAGATGCGCTGGGTGCTGTGTGCACTCGACTAGTGAGATGGACCAGGCGCACTGGTGGCTGAGTTCCTGCTCTTCTGTCTCCTCTGCGTCCGTCCCAGCTGCTCATTCAAGTTTTCGGGCCTCCTTGTTCCACTAATATCCCTCTTAGCCCTCTCGGACGACTTTGCGCCACCCTAATCAATGAGCTCATCTGCCCGCGTCGACTCTCCTCCCTCAACGTTCATGCCTCGCCGTGTACCCTACGGCGACACTATCCCTTTGGCGTCCTCGCCGCGGACGTGACTCTCGTGTCCTATTCCCCGCCTTTCTTCCGACTCATACCTGATAGTCTTCTCAATGACGCCAACCCGAGGCGCACTCTCTGGCGGACGACTGCTACTGGCGAGGTCTGTATTCTTTATGACCCCGAATTCTTCACCGATCGCGATCACGCTCCAACCCAAATTCCAGATGTTCTCGATCTGAGGGGAAAGGTGGACCGAAATATGGGTTTCCTGAGGGCGCGAGGGTTACTCGTTACAGTGTCAATGTGGTACGCATACCTACTGTATTGAATCTTTGGTTGGAAACAACGTTCTAAAGGTCGGGTTCCCCGGTCCTCTGACCCCTTGCTTGGTTTCTTCAGTCGCTATATGCTGGCATGCTTTTTACGCATAGTAATCAATTGTTTTGAACTTCACAACCATGCTTTGTTCGACGCACCCTTGTTTCATAAGTCTCATTCACCCCAACGCGCTGCACCACTACCACCACCGAGGTCCGCCTTTTTTATGCCCTCTGCCTTTCCTTGTCTCCTCTCACCCGTCTTTAATACCTTTGGAAAACGTCGTCGAACGAGGTGCATGACAACTTCGCTAGCCTTCCCGAATTCCGGGGCCCTCGTCCTTCAACCCCAACCCTCAGCTTACCTCAAAGCCTCACCTCGCCCCTCAAGAGTTCTCTGTCTCCGAGGTCGAAACCTCTGACTTGAGAGACGTCTCAAACAATCACTGAGAGCTTGGTATTTGCTGATATCAACAATCCTCGAATACTGCCGTGGGACTTGGGAAATGCGACCCCGTTGAGGGGTGGAGGCGAGGTTATGCCTCGCTGAAGACCCAGCGACCAGGAATGCGCAAACGCGGACCCGAGGGCGGCCCAACAGGATACGACGTGGCTGGAGGATTATTAGGGCCTGCGAGGGTAACTCGGAGTGCACGTGCTATACCCCTTCACGAGTCACGTTTGAATGGTGCTGAACGGTTGTACCAGATTTCGACTGCTTATTCCTTCCAGTTTCGTTACTCGTCGGCGCTTCAGGCGCTGCGTAGGCTCTCTGCTTCAAGGACCCACCAGCCGTAGTCGACCTGGGCGCGATGAGAGTAGCTCGCAAGTCCGTCGAGCGTCGTCGAGTGTGCCATACGGATCCTCTCGTTGTCTCTAAACTATCTTATTGTCTCTTTTTAGCTGCAAGTTTCGCGTGAAGGAGCCACGGCGGCTCGGAGAATAGACGCTCGCGATTGATGGTTATCCCTACCTGGAAATTCGCAATGGCTTTAGTTGCTTCAAAGCCGCCGAGCGTTAACATTAGCGCCGTGCAGTTTAGTTGGAGACCTGCCTGCTCCGCTCCTTCAAGTCAACGCGGCTCCGAGTGCTGAATGTAAGACGGAATCACCGACGACTCGCATTTCGTGAGTGAAATCAAGTCCTCCTTCGACGATCTTGAAGGTTCAAGTTGACGGCATCCACTGTGCGCATGTTCGACTCGTTTATCGGTTTACCTTGTTCATTTTTAGCCTAATTCACAACCTACCGCCACATCAGTAGTTTCACACTTTGCTTTTTTCGACTTGCACAAGTCGAAAAAAGTCAAAAAAAGCTCGAAAAGTCGCAAGCCGGCAGGCCAGGTCATTTTCCAGAAAAAGCGCATCGTATTTTAGTTCATAAAAGCAACACAAAGTCAGAAAAAGCTATAAAAGTTGTAGAAAGCTGAAAAAAGTCGAAAATTTAGAGTAAAGCAGATATGAGATATTAAAACGGTCTGAGTAAACGTAGTTGTGGGGACGTGCAAGCGTCTCCAGGACTGATGGTATTTACAGTTGTTTACACGCGCATAGAAAATGAGAGTTAGAGAAAAATGGATTTTTGACCGACTCAAGGACCTGCCTGCCTCCAATTTTTGTGCAGAATCAATTTTAATCTAAATACGCGGGAGTTGGATTGAACAAAAGTTGCATCAGGGAAAACCAGGATGTATAATTGGGGTAGAATAAGTAGAATAATGTTATATTACATGGAATGACATGGAATTAGCAGCAGTAAGCTGTGTTACACTGATTAGCAGACTTACCAATGATTGGTGTGGTCAATATCTAATGCATGAGTAAGTTTTACTAATTGCTCCATGCTTGAACAGTATTATCTCAGTGTTGGCAGTCTTTCAGTTGTCAAATATCACACAGTTAATTCCCAGATATCATCCTTCTTACTAATCGATACATTTTCTCTGACTATATTTTGAGCAACTGAGCATTCACGATACATAGTATCCATCTGCGAGACCAGCAACGGCAAGTAATAGGGCATGTACAAGGACTAATATCTACGAAAGCTCTATGACCGAGAGGGCATTTGCGCGGCTTGACCCCGACGACATTTTCTTCGATTCTCTGCAGAGTTATCAGCGTTCAGCATAAGAAATGGCAACCGAGCGATTGCAACACATACGTCACGGCTTGATACAAGAAATGCATGCGATCATGAAAGCCCACCGGTTTGTTCTGTTGAAGATCCTGCAGGATACTTACAAACTCTTCGTAGATAGAAAGAAAAGCATTGACCGCAAAATCTGCTGCTTGCTTACGCCCGCTTTCATACTCCATGAGGCAACTGTAAATCTGCAGAAGTGTCGACTCAGCACTGATAGCAACGGAGACAGACAGGTGCACGTACCCCGGTCAGACACAATGCCAACAACGAGATGGGGAGTTCTTTTTCATCGGACTTCGACTCCAGACCTGACGTGAAGAGTCGCGCGAATCGTTTACCGATTGATCGATGGCCTGTAAAGTAAGCCGCCTTTATGGTTTCAACGACTGCGGGGCAGAGGAAAGCATCCTTCCCATTCGGTTTCCATTCCTAAGCAACAGTTGTGACTTGTGAATGCTCAATCAGTTTGAGAGAGAGTCGAACTTACGTTGCCGCCGTCTCCGCCCCATTCACCTGGCATGTGGAAGGTAAAGTCCTTCGTCAGCGAAGCAACACATTGCTGGCAATCTTCACCAAGTCCGAGCTTGTAGTATGGTAGGGCATCAGCGGCGTCCACCTTTGCTGAGGCTCGCACAATAGAAAGGCGATTGGTGACCTACATTTGAAATCATGAGTTAATCAAAGGTGAATCAGCGATTAATGAGTGAAGACGCACCGTGTTACCCATCAGCTTCGCTACCTGATTATCCTTCTTCAACAGCATACGAAGTTCCTCCAGATGGCTACGGTCATACTTGGTGCGAAGGTCTGCATCTCGACAAGCGACAATCAAGAGATTGCGACCATAGGTCGTGCGGGCGTTCTCCTCCAGCCAGGCCTTGCGGAAGATCACATCCTCCGTAGCGCGGTCAATCGCCTTGCGAAGAACAGCCTGTACTAGCTGCGGCTGGTCCATGATGCGCAACTTGACAGTTCCATGACGAACAATCTGCACTTCAGGGGAAGGCTTGGCCTCGGGTTTATGGTTCTTCTTGGTGGCGCTAGACAAGACCTGGCTGGTGGCCTCCAACTTGACTCGCGGATGCTGGGTAACAATTAGTGATGGCTCTTTGGTGCTTTGACGGTACACTGACCTCATTTTCAAAATGAAGAGCCAAGCTTTGTGCCATCTTCTTGCCAACGGTGTTGATGGGGTGGCTCTCCGACGCACTGAGACTCTCTTCCGCTTCGTCACTGTTGTATTTTGCTGGAAGAGTGGTTCGTTTCACGGCGCGGTAGTTTTCGGTGTCAGCAGTATGTGACTGTTTGCGCTTCAGCTCGCTGCGAGGGCTTGAAGAACAAAACCCTTCATTGTCTGTAGTGGGGGGTAAGGTTCCAGCTTCGGACGATGATCGAGAGCGACAATGCATGAAGATTTCGTCATCTGGGATGTTGAATAACTCATGAGCTCCTGGGAGTCCCTTGGACAGGCGTCGAGGCTTGTCAGCACTGGCCTGCTGAAGTAAGTGTACACACCAGCCATTTCATATGAGTAGATGGCGAACATACCACGACTGCATATTCCTCATCAAAATTGGCCTCTTCATTGTCCTCCTCCGACTCACTCTCATCCCCTGACTTGCTTGAGTGACTGCCATCTGAGCTGCCTGAGTCAGACCCATCGTCTGAGCCATCCGAACTGGCATCAAGGTCCTCAGAGGCGTCAGAGTCTGCCTTCTGTGTGTCGGTGGAAGATCATTACTTGAGTGAAATGGACAAGATGTAGTATATACCTTGTGTTTCTTCCTGGGCTTGTTCTGGCCATGAACGGTGGCCTTAGTATGATGATGACCATTGGTGCGATGGCTTGACTTGGTTGAGTGTTGTCCTAGGTTAAGGTTACATCATCAGCGACGACGACAGCCCATCATGCCAACTGTGAACACGGCCACTTCCTCACCTTCATCATCACTGTCAGCAGCACCTCTCTGCTCCCTGTTAGAATTGCGCCCTATGCATCATTTGAATCAACTCAAACACTTTTATCTCGGAGAGAACCGCTTACTCTTGTTTCTGCTCAATGACGAACGCTGGCCATGGGCTGAAGGCTTGCTTTTACTGTGCGAGTTCTCAGAAGACTTGGTTCTTATCTCGTCTGGGTATTCTCGTCTGGGCAGGTCTTCCACATGTAAGAATTTGAATATGCATACCTCCCTGAGATCGCGATCCTTGGTGCTGGGTTGACCGCCCGCTAGTCGTGGTGAGCCACACTGTAATGTGGCACGATACTATCAGCCTTGGTGCACAATTCTCACTGGCCTGTGGACGTACCTGTGTTAGCCTTTGCCCTGTGCTTCGATGCGCGTCCTCCTGTAAAAGGATCAGTGAGCAGTGCAATTCCATAAAATTTACTCTGTGTTGAGTACTAACCAGCTGTTTCCCTTGTCAGGACCTCAGCCTCGCGCCTCGCAATCTCAGCCTTTTCTGCACGAGTTGACGCCGCTTTGTTTTTTCTTTCTGTCTTTTTGAGATCAGAATCATCACCTTGCTGTCTCTTGCTGTGCGCATCAGCATAATCTAGCTCCTGCTCCGATTCCTCACCCATTTTGGCCGACATTTGAGGCTGAGAGGTGCCTGTGCTTGTGAGCGCTTCATGATCTTGGGATGAGATGCTGATGGTGTTGGAAGAAGTATGTTGGCGTGTTGTTTGGTCCAAATTTTTTGCCTTCGGAAAAAGGCACTTGAGTCTCGATTGCCATCACCCTACGCCCTTACCTCCTTTCCTATACAACCATAGCTGCTAATATTTTACATCAATCATGGGTAACTATCCAATAAGGAGTTTATATCACAGGTGGTAGTTGCCCAAGGCCTGTGGCTGTGCTCACCAGCCAGTTTTCCAGGGTATCTGAGATTGAAATTTCACCTAGTATTTGATGGCATCAACCTGCCATCAAACACCTCAAACTCTATCAACTGATGGCAACTGTGATGGATTCCGGGCAAATTCCGAAAATTCCCACGCTCAAAAAAACACCTCAGATTGATAGACCATCAATGGTAATGGCCGCTTTTTTTTCACAGCCACCCTGATATCTAATCTGAAGCCTCTCAAATCACCATTTGATGGCAAAACAGGATTGATGGCTTATGTCAAAGATTCTCACGGGAAATAAAAATCACCAGAAAATGCAGAAAAATCAGATACATGGACTCGTCTTTGAATCGCATTCTAATTCGGTCTACAACAGGTGCTAGAGCACCATCATTGAGTTCTAAAAATAGATAGATCGCTCAGATGTGGATTTATCCGGACAATCTTGGTACCATCTTGTAGCTAATTTTCACCTGAATCCAACGCACATATTCTCATGACTGTCTGCTTAGTGGTTGTTGTGCTATTTATAAAATGGCCATATTTACCAAAAGTGTGCCACCCAGCCATAGCTTACCCATTTCTTCGAATTTTTTGACGCTTCCGGTACCATCTTGTAGGGAATTTCAACCCCTTTCGAGCGCATGTATTATCATCACAGCGCGTTCAGCGGTTGCTTTGCTATTAACGAAATGGTGATTTCTGATAAAACACCTATACATGGGCCATTTCTTCATATTTTTGGATGGCCCTGGGACCATTCCGTAGACATTTTGAATCCACTTCCAATGAATATATTTTCATAGCAGCACGCTCAGCCAATGATTTTATATCCATTAAACAGTGATATTTTCCGAAAATATACCACTCAGCCATGGCTTGCCCATTTTTTCGAATTTTGGGATGCTTCTGGTACCATCTGATAGCTATTATCAATGTGAATCCAACACATATTTCATCATCTGGCTGCGCTCATCTGTTGTCTTGCTATCAACAAAACACTGATTCTTGCCAGAAGTGTGTCATTCTGCTATACCTTGCTTATTCTTTTCAATTTTTGCATGCCTTTGCAACTGTGTTGTAGATATGGTGTATACCCTGCCAATTCACCTTTATCAACTGAAAATCTCAGCTCTGGACTTATATGCCATATTCCAGATAATTTGGCTGTGCTATGCCATTTCCCTGTATTTCTAGATGCTCTAGTTTTGTCTTGTAACCTTATTCACATCTATTCTAAAACACATTTTGCCTCAGAAATGCACCCTGTGGTTGGACTTCTCAAGGAATTGGGTATATCATTTGCAATGTTTGTGTATCATGGTATTCCCTACTAGACTAGTCAGTCACATTGAGTTGGTGGCTAAGCACATACCACATCCAGATGGTTTGCACTTTTACTTTTAAAATACACATAGCATTTGTGTCTTCTGGAAGGATTTCATAAACCTGTTATTGTATAGTTTGGACTACTGTAGTTAGATATCTATGGTAGTAATAGTTAAATGTCTATATACCACACTTTATGGACCACCATGATACTTGTTGTCATTGATCATGAAGTATGAACCAATGTACCAGTATCTAGAAAACATGCTTGAGTATGGGAAACTGATAACAACCAGATTCAAAATTAGTGACTGGGAAATAGTGATGATGAGAGTTGGATGAGAGTCTGGAATAGAGATGATATACTTTATCAGCAGTCTAGCCTAGATTGCTCTTGCTTTGGTACCTACACCTAAGTATCACCATATTGGAAAACACAGTTGAAAAAGGATTTAGTTACTGCTGCTGCACAGTGGAAGCCACTCTAATATAGATAAGGGCCACCCTGTACATCATTATGCTATAGCTCAATATCCATGTGCTGCTTGAGCTGATACATGTGTAATCCACTAATCTGAAATTCAGATTCAGGGATTGTGGCTATATATTTTCAGGTGTACTGTAAGAACAGAAAATGTAAAAGGGTGACACTGGTCTACAATGAGTTATCAGGAAGTAGGTCCTGAGTGTACATGGTATCTGTACCAAAGTCACACTATAGCTCTGCTGCTGTGGCAATAACATATTATCTGGAATATGGCATATAAGTCCAGAGCTGAGATTTTCAGTTGATAAAGGTGAATTGGCAGGGTATACACCATATCTACAACACAGTTGCAAAGGCATGCAAAAATTGAAAAGAATAAGCAAGGTATAGCAGAATGACACACTTCTGGCAAGAATCAGTGTTTTGTTGATAGCAAGACAACAGATGAGCGCAGCCAGATGATGAAATATGTGTTGGATTCACATTGATAATAGCTATCAGATGGTACCAGAAGCATCCCAAAATTCGAAAAAATGGGCAAGCCATGGCTGAGTGGTATATTTTCGGAAAATATCACTGTTTAATGGATATAAAATCATTGGCTGAGCGTGCTGCTATGAAAATATATTCATTGGAAGTGGATTCAAAATGTCTACGGAATGGTCCCAGGGCCATCCAAAAATATGAAGAAATGGCCCATGTATAGGTGTTTTATCAGAAATCACCATTTCGTTAATAGCAAAGCAACCGCTGAACGCGCTGTGATGATAATACATGCGCTCGAAAGGGGTTGAAATTCCCTACAAGATGGTACCGGAAGCGTCAAAAAATGCGAAGAAATGGGTAAGCTATGGCTGGGTGGCACACTTTTGGTAAATATGGCCATTTTATAAATAGCACAACAACCACTAAGCAGACAGTCATGAGAATATGTGCGTTGGATTCAGGTGAAAATTAGCTACAAGATGGTACCAAGATTGTCCGGATAAATCCACATCTGAGCGATCTATCTATTTTTAGAACTCAATGATGGTGCTCTAGCACCTGTTGTAGACCGAATTAGAATGCGATTCAAAGACGAGTCCATGTATCTGATTTTTCTGCATTTTCTGGTGATTTTTATTTCCCGTGAGAATCTTTGACATAAGCCATCAATCCTGTTTTGCCATCAAATGGTGATTTGAGAGGCTTCAGATTAGATATCAGGGTGGCTGTGAAAAAAAAGCGGCCATTACCATTGATGGTCTATCAATCTGAGGTGTTTTTTTGAGCGTCGGAATTTTCGGAATTTGCCAATAGTGCACAAATTGGTTGAGTATAGCCCATACAAATGCCAAATTAGTGCTGTATGAGTCAATATTCACTGTTTTGATGATTCTGAAGCATAGACATGAAGCGGTGACATGCAAATAGGTACGTTGGAATCCCCTAATTAAGCGCTACAAGTGGGTACCAAGAGCGTCCAAAATCGTTGACTATAGGCTATGCAATTACTACTTGATGTGTTTTTCTACTATGAACCATTTAATTAATAACAAGGCAACCACTAGGCGCAATGCCAGGGTAAAATATGCGTCGAAATTGTATGAGAATTAGCTACAAGATGGTACCACAAGCGTCAAAAAATAGAAAGAAATGGGCAAGATACAGGGTGAGTGGCTCACTTGTATTATATATCACTGTTTGCTTAATATCAAAGCAACGGCTTAGCGCTCCGTGATGATGAAATATGCGCTAGAATCACATTAATCATAGCTACCAGACGGTATCTGAAGTGTCTGGAAATTCGAAAAAATGAGTAAGATATGGCTGTGTGGCGCATTTTGCGAAATATCACTATTCCATAAATAGCGAAGCATCGGCTTAGCGCGCCATGATGATGGAGTATTTATCAGGAGCGCGCTTAAAATAGCTACAGAATGGTACCAAGATTGTCCGGAAATATGGAGAAATGGGTGATATACAGGTGAGTGGCTCGCTTCTGATGGGCACACTATATCGTCAATAGCAAAACAACCGCTGAGCGCACCGCTGCGGCAATATGTGCGTTGGAATCACGTTAAAATTTGCTACAGAATGGTACCCAAATTGTCCAAAAATACCAACATTCATATTCAAAAACTCTGGCTTGAATCTATTTTTAGAATCAGAAAAGGCGCCCTACAGCCTGCTGGAGACCGAATTGGGTAGTGGTTCAAACACTGACCTAGGTTGCTGATTTTTCTGCATTTTTCAGTATTTTTAGTGTGAGCCCAGGTAGCGTGGGAATTTTCGGTCAAAGTCCTGAACCCCCTAGGTCTAGCTATTTGGTGATTTCCGGGCCCCCTGATTAGATTTGATGGGTGCTGTCAAAGAAAAAGGGCTATTATTATTGATGGGCTATCAGTCTAGGAGGTTTTACTGAGCGTGGGAATTTTCGAGGTAAGCCATCATTTTTGGATGGGGACAGTGATTTTAGTGACTGTGGGAATTCTGCAGATATACTATTATTAACAATGGCTGCCATCAGATTTAGTGACCTATGTGACAGGCTGGTGGTCAGTGTAGGCAGTGATGTATCCCTTTGCCTGTAACAGAAAGCATAAATACTGATGCATCAGTCCCCAAGCCCTTGGGGGGTTAAGGGCCCTGATATATGAACTCACTTGGGTAGGCCCCCACATTTGATGTTTGATATCAGCAGCCATGGTTGTTTCGTTGTTTCGAGGGACACGTCGGGGTGTGTTTACAGACCGCTCTTCTATTAACTCCTCGTCGTGATGTTCAAAAAAAAGTGAAAGGCCGAAGCCTACACTCAAGACTGGACGCACGAAGAGAAAAGAAAAGAGAGAAGGCAAAGGACTCACAAGGGCAAAGCCCAAAGGAACAAGCGACGAGAGTATATAGAGAGCGAGCGAGTACGTAGTACAAGAAAGAGAGATGCCGATCGTATGTACTTGAGACGCGTAAGTAACGGCGAAGCAATAACAACACCAAACTGGAAGGCATCAGCCTTACACTTCTGTGCAGTGAACAGAGGGCAAAACGGACACGGAGAGCATACCCGCTGCACGCTAACAGCGACACGATGATGTAGATGAGGGATTGGCCGAATGGACATGTTGGAAAGGACATGGATGAACAAGAGACGTCAGCGTCACAGAACCGAGAAAGGTGAGACTTACCTGGTGTTCGTCATTGTGTTCCTCATCTAACAGCTGTTGTTGCCTAGCCTCGTTTCCACCACTGTGGCTTGCATGCTGTTCTCGTCATTTGTGGTTGTCACTGTCGTCGTGTTCCTGCAGGGCTAAGTTGTTGAGTGCAATTGCTGGTGTATTGTGCCGTGGTCCGAGTACAGCCGGAGTTGTTGTTGTCGATGGTGGAAGGAAAAGGCAGCGCTGAGAAGGAGATGTTAGGGGAGCGTTCTGCAAATATGTGTATCTGCTCATGTGGTACTTGTAATGACGCTGACGGGGCATGGGTCCGAAATCATGTGACTGAAGGCTGTAAGACAACAAAAGCAAATAAAAGTTCTTCGGAACAATGAAGTCAAGGCACGTCACTGTCTGGTACTATGCACAGTTTTATATCCAACAATGCGCGCGCTCTCTCCTCCTACCTGACAACTACCTGAGAACTTCCAGTGACCGGTCTTCGCCCTTCCTCCAAGTCGTACCAGATGCTTGAAAGAAGGATCAAAACCCGTATCCCTCTTTCTGGATGCAATCGGCGGAATATAGTTCTGCGCTGGGTACTGGTATAAAACTGGACGCTTGCAAAAAATTGTTCCTTTGTCCTTTCCTTTGTCTTCCCAGCAGCACCAACAACTGGTGGGATCCCGGAAATTTTCTTAGGTGCATATGAATCGCATTCCATTGATTTTCAAGTACTTACTAGCATCTAGCTTCAGTGTTCAAGTCAAGATGCCAACGCCCCCTTCGATGCCTCACCGCCGACCTCGCAGCGGCCCCACCTCTGTGAAGCAAGCTCACTCGATGTCCAGCCCATCTGCCCGCAAGGGGAAAGGGAAGGCATCCAGTCGCTCACCTCGCAAAAGCGACCGCCTGGCCCTCAAAAAACGTGTCCACATAGGCATAGACGGGAGACGGTATTATGAGGACATGAACGGCAATATAGCCCTGCTTTACGACGAAGTTGTGGCGCCGCCTCCCTACACCAGCAGTGAGTTTTCAGTGCCTCTATGAAAATGCCGTGCTGTGCTAATCAGTACTGCCCTCCATCTTTGAAGAGGCATCACTGTCTGTTGACGACAAACCTGAGCCTACTACAGACAATGACTCTGGGTCAGAGGCAACCTCGAATGTTGGGAGTTTCCGGATCTGTGAAGACCTCAACAACGTGGTTGAAGATTCTCAACAACTGGATGACATTCTCGTCATCCCCAGTTGTCAGGTCCCCGCGTTCGAGGAGACCCAGGACCCTGGCATGGTTGCGGACTGTGAGGATAGCTACGTAAATGCAGGTAGCGACGACGATGACAGCCAGGAGAACCAAGCTGGGCCCAGTGGCAGCGGTCACTCTGATGCAGGTGTGTCTAGTTCCTGATGCCCGTGATTTTATCACTCTGCAAGAGGCATGATTGCTGACTTGATTCACTTCCAGTTGCAGCTGGTGCTGAGGATGACAACCACTTACTTGCAGGTCAGTCCTTCTACGTGCTCAGTACATTCTCTTCGATATCAACTTACCTTGTTTGTTGGCTCGTGATAGTTGCCTTTTTGACGGATGCAGACCTTGCGAAATTTTCACCTCGCAAAAACACGGAGGTGATTATCTATCGCATGCGCATGCATGCAGCTTGGAGCGCGCAAATGCAAGTTAGGATGGCGGAGTTGAAGTTGAAGTTGGCCGAGGAGACATCCCACCGCCAGATGTCTCACTGTGACATGGATGAGCTGAAAGGCAAGTTAACTGCTGCCGAAGAGACCATCGCTCGCATCGCGGCTGCAATGGGCACGTAGGCCTAGATATTAGTTAGCACCAGTGTTTTTAGTCACCTTCGGTGAATGGTTAATAATGTGTTCGATGCCCTTGTATTATTTTGAGATAAGGAGATCCAAATGAAGCGACAATTAGCAGAGATGACTAGATGACATGCTTATATATGGTAATCTGTGATCAGTAATTTGATGAAGTGATTATGCCTGTGTAACTCATGGTAAACTACAACCAATCGTGCCTAATTGTGAAACATTATACATATAACCTTCATTTAGCACAGCCCAGGCTAATACCAGATAATTGCCAGTAATTAGCAGATCTGGTTTTTCCTGATGTGAATTTTTGACTTCAGTGCTGAGATACTGAGTAAAAGTCGCATTAGCAGAAACATTCTGATATATTTGCTCAATCCAACTCCTGCAAACTATCAAAACATATGCTTTACTCCTGCAAAGTGTAATCTGAAAGTGGTTGTGGAAGGTGGAAAACTCCTGACAAAAGTCACTATTTGATGCTGAAGATGACCATCAGGTGCCGTTAGATGATTACCTAAGTCAATTTGATAAAGTCTTTTTGGGCTGCGTCTTGTCAAAAAATGGGAGTTTACAGAGCCTGTAGGGCGCTGCACAGTGATAAAATCTTCTATGCACCTTATTAAACCCTCTGTGCCAATATAACTAGTATTTTAATTGAACAAACATCATGAATGACTATGGACACCCATTATTTGCCCATTATCGCAAAATTGGTCAATTGTTGCTGAGTCAGCGGACCATCACTTGATGCCTGAATTGCGCATCCCCAGTAGTTGGGACGGATTCAAATGCAGTGTTGGAAGCTAAGGCCTTATTAAGACCACTTTTTGTTCTTAAGTCTTAAGTCTTAATTAAGACTTGTATTTAAGGGGTTAATAACATGGCTGAAGTTCGGCCAGAATAAGCCATTACCTGTAGCGTTCCCATGATACAGTGACTGCGAGCAGTGTCTGTAGAATGGAGGGCGCTACGATGAGGTTGTGAGGTAGAGTGAAAGGTTTCAATGGGGGGTTGGATTCACTCTGAGGAACTTGTATCTACTGTAGGTAGCTTATATAGGTTTTCGAGATACGTAGTTCTAAATAGGGAAAAGGAATGTGTGGGATATCGAAGATATCTGGCTTAAGTAATCTGGACTGTTACACCCGCCCCTCTGGCATTTGGAACAAATGACACAATAAGTAATAAATGAAACAAGTGTGAGACGACAAGAGACAAAGGAATGTGCATCACGGGTATGTAGTTGGAATATAAAGGAATGTGTGTGTGATGATATGGGGTTCAGTAAATAGACAAGTCAAAAAATCGAACATGAATGGAATGAAAAGTCAAACAGAAAATAAACAATTGTTTACTGATCCATAGCCAGAGCCTCTTCGAGTTCCTGGTAGTCTCTGTTGTCATTGGACACCTGATTCTCCGAATTCGCGGTGGTATTGTTATCGAGTGTACCGAAAAGGAAAGTGGATGAATGATCGCCAATTTGTACCGCACTCTGGAACGCTTGAGAGATGTTTTTGTTGTTCTGCGGGGCTGTAGAAGTAGACGCCGTTGTGTTGCTGTTGTGGTCGTGGTGGTTGTGACGTCCACTGGATGCGGCATTGTTGCTTGCCAATTGGGGAAGGTGTGCGGCCATTCCTGCGGTGTGAGATTGCTGATTCGCGAAGTTGCTCAAATCAAACATATCATGATTGTAATTGTTGTATCCGATTGCGGGAGCTGGGCCTCCCATAGACGAGGTGTTGGAAGCCCAGGTAGGTATGTCGCCGTAGTAGCTGTTTCCCGCAGTCACACCTGACGCCAAATTGTAGTACAGGTGATGATTTTGCCGAGTTGGTGCCAAATCGGTGCGAATGCAATTGAGGTCCTCGCAGGCGGTGCGGAAAGAGGCATTATAACTGAGGGTTTGCTTGAGGCGGTACATGTCCCTCCTTGAGACAAGACCATCGCCTTTACCGTCTCCGCGGCCACGACTGCGTCCGCGTCCGCGTCAGCGGTTGGGAGTGTGGGTGCCAGATTTCCCACGAGTACTGGGCATCCCCAATCCAAGATTGGAGAATAATACCTCACGGCCAGTGGTGTTGAAGGTGCTGGCCGATGAGTCCCAGAGGGCAAATTGCGCATCTCCGGGGTTGTCAGTGTTGAATATATCCGCGAAATGGGCGTATCCGTAAGGTGCTGATTGTCTGATGGCAAGAGGGTCCTTGGCGCGTTGTACGCGGCGATCAAAACAGGCAAATGAATAGAGAGTCGTGTCAGAAATCGATTCTTGAGTTGGGTTGGCTGTCCATAGCCAATCGTGAGTGAAAAGGTGTTGGCGTTGGTGCGTTGCAGGCAGGGATGAGCAGGAGGAGTAAGGATGTTGGTGATAGTGTTGATATGGTTGTTGGAGGACAACATGGTGGGCGAGAGCAAGCTGGAAATGGATGGAGAGGGAGATAAGGAAAGGGAACCTAGAAAGAGCGCCGCGTCTATATAGCTGGCGCATGTCCTGATTGGGACAACATTGTTTAGGTTAGTGGATCCGACAAAAACTTGTGGGTCATTCTGAGGTGGATTACCTGTGCCCAGAGGCAAGTTGACAATGTTAGCGACGTCTAAGGCTTCTAGATACATAGTCAATTGCTCTAAATGGTCTACTTTATTGTATGGAAGCCAGGTGATGTCCCCAGCCTTCCATTTGACCTCAAAAATCGAATCTTTACCCTTTCCAGACTGGGATATAATTTTATTGACGGCCCATTCGCCTTCTGTCTTCTCTGGTAGGCCAATTTGATCGTCTAAACGTCCAGGAAATAATTGGTCATCATTTGGATGGTGTATCCTCATTAATGACGAGTGAAATACAGGGTGCACGCCCCTCTGCTTCAAGCAATCAGGTATATCAACTAGAAACGAGTGGTTTCCATAGTCTTTGAGTAGCCTGTAAGGCCCAATGTATTTGGGGATTAATTTACAAGCTAGACCCTTTTCAAATTTGATATTTTCAGTGGATAGATAGATAAAATCACCCTCGTGAAAGGGTACTATCTGACACTTGCAATTAGCATTGCATGTCTGTTTTATGTGCGCGGCAAGGATGCTATCATGTGCCGCAATTATAGCGAGCTTCTTTTGGAGTGCAAAGTTTCTAATGCCTGGATATTCAGATGCTGGCACAGAATTCCAAATTAATGGCCGAGGCAGACGGCCTGTATTCAGAAAGAAAGGCAAGTAGCCAGTGCTCTCAGAGCGCGCTGAATTAATGGCGAATTCAATAGCTGGTAATTTTGCGACCCAATTGTTCTGTTTCTCATTGACTGACTGCCTTATCATTTGTGTTACAGTACGATTTGTGCATTCAGTAGACCCGTCAGATTGTGGGTGGTATGCGCTTGACATGCGCAGTTGTGTACTGATGAGCCTATGCAACCATGGCTGCTGGAATTATGCTTGAGCCTGGGCAGTTGCCCAAACAACTTCATGCATCCACATGGGCAACTGCCCAAGATCATCCTGGCTCTATTATGATGCATGAGCTCTGGGCAATTGCCCAACAGCCTTCCTACCCTGTCACAAAGGTCACACAGATGCTGATGGCTAACAGTGATGGCCATGCTGCCAGAGCTTGGCAAACACAAAAATTCCCACACTCAGTAAAAACCCCCCAGATTGATAGCCCATCAATGATAATGGACCTTTTTTTTTGACAGCACCCATCAAAACTGATCAGGGGCCCTGGAAATCACCAAATGGCTAGCCCTACTATCATTGACCAGTACCTCGTACTTTACCACTACCTCGTACTTTTGCCATTCCTCCCGTTTTCCTCAGGAATTATCCGTTGTGGGGGCTTTACATGGTGCCATATAGCTTATATATGTGCTTTGGTATCGATTTAAGAGGGAGAAAACGACGGGAAAGGGTGGTCAAAAGTTGGCCCTTGTCACGGTCTGTCACATTTACCGCCAAAATGTGTGACAGTACGAGGTAGTGGTAAAGTACGAGGTACTGGTCAATGATAGTAGGGGGTTCAAAACTTTGGGCGAAATTTCCCACGCCACCTGGGCTCACAATAAAATTACAGAAAAATGCAGAAAAATCAGAAACCTAGGTCAGTGTTTGAACCACTACCAAATTCGGCCTCTAGCAGGCTGTAGGGCGCCTTTATTGATTCTAAAAATAGATTCAAGCCGGAGTTTTTGAATATGAATGTTGGTATTTTTGGACGATTTGGGTACCATTCTGTAGCAAATTTTAACGTGATTCTAACGCATATATTTTCAAAGCAGTGCGCTCAGCGGTTGTTTTGCTATTGAGGATATAGTGGTGCTTATTAGAGTGAGCCACTCACCTGTATCTCACCCATTTCTCCATATTTCCGCGTGATTTATGTACTGTTCTGTAGCTATTTTAAGCTTGCTTTTGATGAGTACTATATCACTGTGGTTTGCTTAGCTAATGCTTTGCTATTCATAGAATAGTGGTATTTCGCAAAAATGCGCTACATGGCCATATCTGGCTCATTCTTTCGAATTTCCGGACGCTTCAGGTACCGTATGGTAGCTATAATTAATGTGATTCCATCGCATATTTCATCATCACGGAGCGCTAAGCCGTTGCTTTGATATTAATAAAACGGTGATATATAATAAAAGTGAGCCACTCACCCTGTATCTTGCCCAATTCTCTATATTTCTCGACGCTTGTGGTACCAACTTGTAGCTGATTTTCACCCAATTTCAACGCATATTTTACCCTGGCACTGCGCCAAGTGGTTGCTGTGTTATTGACTAAATGGCTCACACTAGAACAACACATCAAGTAGGAATTGCATAGCATATAGGCATTGCTTTTGGATGCTCTTGGTGCCCACTTGTAGTGTTTGATGAGGGGATTCCAACGCACCTATTTGTATATCAACGCGTCAATTCTACGCCTTGGAATCATCAAAACAGTGAATATTGACTGATACAGCACTAATTCATCATTTTCATGGGCTATACTTGACCAATTTGTGCGCTATTGGGACAAGGTTGTAGCCAGCATATGCATGCACCTGACACATATTTTACATTTTTAAAGCATTGAGTCTACCTTGTGCACTCTCAGATATAGTGCTTTGCTCATACTATACCCAAGAGGCTGATTTAGGCAGTACAAAATGTGATGCCCAACAAGCATACAGTGTTCAATTGTACCTTCATCATCCATAATACATGCATATATCACATAATAATTTATCATAACCTTAGTACCATGAAGTTTGGACTAATGTAGTAGACAATCAGTTGATGGCATCAGATTTATCTATCATTTCATGCACTGCTCTGAGATTCTGTCCTTCTGGTACTGACTGATCCACCACATTCAGGGAGCTATGACTTTTTAATAAATTCAGGGTCAAACAGAATTGCAATTGGTCAGTGGTCAATGACGTGGATGAGGCTCAAGTACCAGTGTCATGTCCCATCAGCATGCCACTTGCCTGACCTACTGTGGGTACAGCTGAGCAGCATGATATAGTACTAAACAGGACTCTCTGAGAATGTAGAGGGAGGTCGCCCCAGTCTATATTTCAACACTGAGTGAATGATACCACAGCTCAACACCAACTTATGCTCCCTGTACTCATACATGTGTTATTTACTATGCACAAAAACTGAAATGATCAGATGTATTCTGATATATATCACAGCTTCCATAATGCTATAGACCCAATAGGTGGAACGTAATAAAAGTAATGTATCACTAATGGCTATACTGGGTGCCTAGGAAATATAAATTATGTGTTAGGAGCGTGCAGATGATGGCTACAACCTTGTCCCAATAGCGCACAAATTGGTCAAGTATAGCCCATGAAAATGATGAATTAGTGCTGTATCAGTCAATATTCACTGTTTTGATGATTCCAAGGCGTAGAATTGACGCGTTGATATACAAATAGGTGCGTTGGAATCCCCTCATCAAACACTACAAGTGGGCACCAAGAGCATCCAAAAGCAATGCCTATATGCTATGCAATTCCTACTTGATGTGTTGTTCTAGTGTGAGCCATTTAGTCAATAACACAGCAACCACTTGGCGCAGTGCCAGGGTAAAATATGCGTTGAAATTGGGTGAAAATCAGCTACAAGTTGGTACCACAAGCGTCGAGAAATATAGAGAATTGGGCAAGATACAGGGTGAGTGGCTCACTTTTATTATATATCACCGTTTTATTAATATCAAAGCAACGGCTTAGCGCTCCGTGATGATGAAATATGCGATGGAATCACATTAATTATAGCTACCATACGGTACCTGAAGCGTCCGGAAATTCGAAAGAATGAGCCAGATATGGCCATGTAGCGCATTTTTGCGAAATACCACTATTCTATGAATAGCAAAGCATTAGCTAAGCAAACCACAGTGATATAGTACTCATCAAAAGCAAGCTTAAAATAGCTACAGAACAGTACATAAATCACGCGGAAATATGGAGAAATGGGTGAGATACAGGTGAGTGGCTCACTCTAATAAGCACCACTATATCCTCAATAGCAAAACAACCGCTGAGCGCACTGCTTTGAAAATATATGCGTTAGAATCACGTTAAAATTTGCTACAGAATGGTACCCAAATCGTCCAAAAATACCAACATTCATATTCAAAAACTCCGGCTTGAATCTATTTTTAGAATCAATAAAGGCGCCCTACAGCCTGCTAGAGGCCGAATTTGGTAGTGGTTCAAACACTGACCTAGGTTTCTGATTTTTCTGCATTTTTCTGTAATTTTATTGTGAGCCCAGGTGGCGTGGGAAATTTCGCCCAAAGTTTTGAACCCCCTACTATCATTGACCAGTACCTCGTACTTTACCACTACCTCGTACTGTCACACATTTTGGCGGTAAATGTGACAGACCGTGACAAGGGCCAACTTTTGACCACCCTTTCCCGTCGTTTTCTCCCTCTTAAATCGATACCAAAGCACATATATAAGCTATATGGCACCATGTAAAGCCCCCACAACGGATAATTCCTGAGGAAAACGGGAGGAATGGCAAAAGTACGAGGTAGTGGTAAAGTACGAGGTACTGGTCAATGATAGTAGGGCTAGCCATTTGGTGATTTCCAGGGCCCCTGATCAGTTTTGATGGGTGCTGTCAAAAAAAAAGGTCCATTATCATTGATGGGCTATCAATCTGGGGGGTTTTTACTGAGTGTGGGAATTTTTGTGTTTGCCAAGCTCTGGCAGCATGGCCATCACTGTTAGCCATCAGCATCTGTGTGACCTTTGTGACAGGGTAGGAAGGCTGTTGGGCAATTGCCCAGAGCTCATGCATCATAATAGAGCCAGGATGATCTTGGGCAGTTGCCCATGTGGATGCATGAAGTTGTTTGGGCAACTGCCCAGGGTTCATGCATGAGCCCAGCCACTACAGGTGCACCCCACTACTGCCTGCATGGCGCAGAACACTGTCTGCATGCACTGCTCTGGTCCTCACAGTGAGGACAATCATTGCGAGGCTGCAGCATGCTGCTGAGCCAAACCAAAGGCTAACCCGCCTGTCCCTGCGACAATGGCTGGTGTACCCTGCCCACACTCTCCACACTGCATCAACTGCCTTGCTACTGCTCACACGTGCGTGTTCTTCAAGAACAGGTTCAATTGTGAGTGGATCACAGCTCGCTATGCCCAGGTATGTGCATCTCCAAATGTGCGTTGAAACCACTCTAACAAACAGTCAGGTTAATGCGTGAGCAATCACCAAGGCTAGACAGTGTTAGGATTATCTCATACAATTGTGCTAGGAGCTCTGTAGCCTTGGAGGTACTTTTTTTTTTTAAAAAAAAAATCAACAATTTATTACTTGGTGCACATAAGCAGTCCAAGTGCCAACTACAAGAATCGACAAGTCCCTAATGGAGGGGGGTGGTTGTACGTAGCCACTAAACTAGATATAAGCAGGCATTTAGAGAAACAACAGGCTGGGAATGTGTGACGGCGCATTTGTATAGCGCTTGACAAGTAGAAGGAAGGGAAGTTGCGACGGGCGAGAGACGTTGGACCGGATGAACTGACTGGTACCCCAGGTACTGCGACGTTGTGAGTGGCCTAGGCCAGGTGCTGGGTTCATTTGCGACCCGGGCCCACATCCAAAGACACAGGCCCTGCAGTTGGGGATGGGGAACAAGCCCACCCCAGGTTCCCCTTTCAGAGACCCCCTTGTATATGCCCAGACCCCTGCGTTCAGGAGGGCTTTACCGGTCCGCGGCAGCTGCCTGACACAGTCAACCCACTCCTTGGTCTGGTTTGGGGAAGGCAAGCGCACTGGGGTTGTCCTTCAGAAAGCGAACAAGACCAGCGCCAAGTGCTGGTGCATCAAAGGAGATTCTGGTGTACTGATGGCAGTACGCCAAGATGTGCTCTCTGTCCTGCCGTTGGCTGCAGGAACAGTGAGTGGGGGAGTCTATATTGAAGCAGGCATAGTAGGACCCAATCGGTGCATGATTGAGGACACACCTGCACATGCGTGCAAAGAGCACATTATCACTTCCTGCTAACTTGATCCACGGCCCGCCTTTGGAGCTGGGCTAGAGTTGGGTGCCATCTACACCCCGGAGTTGCAAAAAAGCAGCACCCGGAAGGGGGGAGTGGAGGAACTTGGTCTTCCACTCTTGTTTGCGCCACAGGTCAGTAGTTTGCCTGATGGAGTTAATAGTGAGCACTGGGTCCTGCCCCAGGGGAACACGCAGCTGGGTGGCATACTGATGAGCTTGCACATGTAATGACCATCTGAGGGCAGATGGTACATTGACAAATGTGATGGTGCGCTCCTCGTCTCCTTGGAGCCACCCTTGTAACGCTGCACACACAGCCAGCGAGTGAGCTTGGCCAGAGTGTGGGGACGGGTCTACAGCGACGCGGGCAGAGCCTATCGCATCAGTGAAGATAACAATCCGTTTCGCATCGTGCTGTGTACACTGCACAACTGCGGATCGAATAGCATAGAGTTCAGCATCATGCGCAGTCACTCTACCAGCCACAAAGTGATTCTGGTGAAGTTGCTCTGTCTGCTGTTGGATAATAACAGCTGCAGTTGCCTGCAGACGTTCTGAGGTTGGTAGACTGCCATCTGCCGCTGCATGACTAGTGTCGGCATCTCCCTCCAATTCCTGGAGGAAGGTATCAAGGTATAGGCGCCGCTAGGCACGCGCAAGCGTTTTCGAGACAACAGGCTTGATGTGTGCTGATTTGGGGACTGGCATTGCTGCTAGTGCCCCCATTTCCTCAGGAACATTGATTTTGTCCCGGATGAGGGCGTTGGCCCACATCTGCGCATCCAGGATCTCCTCAGCACTTGGGCCATCCCCAGGAGGGGGTGGCGGCAGTGGTGAGGATCTTGAGGGCGTGTCGAACACGATGCAATCACAGAAGCAATCAAGTAGTCGTAAGCCTGGCTGGGCAAGCGCATGGAAAGGATCCATGTTCTCAACAGCTGTGGGCAGGATAGTATCTGCCTGCATGAGTGAGCCCTTAACCCTGGCCTTGAGGGCAGGGGTCATGAGTTCAATAAAACAAGCATGTGGGGAAGCAGGCTTGAGGTGACGTCCACTCATAAGTGAGCGAACTGGGTGTGTGTCAGATAGAGACACTACACGAGTGACTGAGCCAGATGACAGCTTAGCTAGTGTCATATGGAGCGGCATTAGGCCTGCTAGGGCCTCAATGCTGCCTCCAGGGGAAGTGCGGAAAGCACCAGTGATCCAGAGTGCAGCCTGTTGCTGCATCTTGTTGAGTGTCTTGATGGCAGTCTTGTTCTTGGCGCCAGCAAAGTACCAGAGTTGGAATCTGTATGTTGCAATGGGGATGACACAAGATCAATAGAGGAGCCTCTTGTGTGAAGGGGAGAGGCCCTGGGATGAGTTGCCCAACATGCGCATTGCCTTGACAGATGTCAGCGCTTTGGTGGAATAGAATCAAATGTGCTCGTGGAATGTGAGCTTGCGATCAAAGAAGAAGCCCAATTACCTCCAAAAGGTCTTTGGGGCTAGGGGAGTGTTGCCGGTGTATGGTGCGTATCCCAGATCCAGCGTTGGGTTGGTAGGTGCGTGTGCACGATCAAAGTGGAATAGTTCCAACTTATCATGTTCCAGTGCGAGACCAAGCCATGTAAACAGCTCAAATATGACAGCATAGGATGCCTTGAGTGTACTCAAGTTATCCTCAACATCAGGTGACTGTGTGATGATTCTGCCATTGTCTACATAGGAAAGAAGAGTGGTGCCTGGCGAGGCAGCGCTCAGTTCGTATAAGCTCATCATGGGCGCAAGATAGAGCGTGGACAAGACAGGCAACAGTGCAGAGCCTTGGCCCACACTGACGTCAGCAAGTTGCGGATCGGATACAAAGCCACCCCAGGCATAGTGCGTGGTGCGACTGACAAGATATGAAGCAAAGAAGCGCACCACATTCGTTGCGAATCCTTGCTTGCAAAGAATCGCGACAAGCATGTCGTGATTCAGAGAAGGGAAGAACTGCGCGACATCAAAAGCGAGCATGCTGGTCTTCAAGCCCTTGGCCCACCCTGTTTGCACAATGTGGGTCAAGAGCATTCCTGCATCTTTGGTAGAGCACTGACGCACTCCACTAAGTTGATTAGGATGAAAGATGTCAAGTCCAACAGAGTCAAACTGCATCCTGTTAGCTAGCATCTTCTCTATGAGTTTGCCAAGCATGTTGAGAAGCGCAATAGGCCAGAAGGCCTTGGGTGCTGAGTATGAAGGTTTCCCTGGCTTTGGTATGATGACCGAGAGAGACTCCTTGAAGGTAGCAGGCCAGTGGCCCACCCTTAGGCAAGCATTGGCGAGCGAGAGAAGGACGCGCACACAGTGTGTGTCCTTCACAAGTGATTTCAAGTGCGACCACCCTATGTGGTCCGGACCTGGTGCAGATCTGTTTGAGCATGACGATAACGAGTCGTTGAGCTCCTGCAGTGAGAAGGGAGCCCACCCGTGCACTGGTTTGTCAGGCAGGGAGTCCAAAACGGTCATATCACAAGCGCGGCCAGAGGCCGCGTTGTATGTGCCGTGTAACGCGTCCCATAGGGCGCTCATTTCATGACAAGGCTGTCCTTGGTATTGGATAGCTTCGCATGGACGTAACTTGTGCTGCTGGACCCAGTTCATTAGGTCCCATGGGCGCTTTGACTTAACAGCGATTTCGGCGATTTGGGTGTTGAAAAACATGCGTTTGGCACTCTTTACAGTATGCCTGAAGTGCGCCCAGTCAGCAGGGTTGTGCGAAGTGCAATGCTGCTGCAGGGCAATGGCGTACGCTTTGTTCCACCAGGGGTTCGAGCATTGCATTACATTTGAGTCTCTGGAGTGGGCAAGCCACACTTCAGAGAATGCGGACGCTACAGCCGAAGCTGTGGCCTCCACTTCATCAGGGGTCTCTGCCACGTCATCTGGGGCGATAAGGCATAGTTTAGCGACAAGATCGTCAAGAAAGGCCTGGACCTTCTCTGGATCTGATGGCAAACATCGCCTCAATGCTGTGTGCACTGCAGGCGAGACAGGAACGATTGTCAGAAGCAGAATGTGATCTGAGTCTGACTGAGCATCAGTTACATGCTCGGTAGTGACTGAGGCTGTGAGGGCGACCGGTAAAAACACAAGGTCAATAACCGAGGGATGCTTAGAAGCATCTCTGGGAATATGGGTGGGTCCAGGGTTAGACACAGGGTCTAATTCTAGCCCAATGGTCTGGGCCGCGCTTAGCAGCCAATGGGAAGCAGCCACATTTGCAGCGCAAGGGACAGGGTCCCAGAGGCTGTTGTGGCTGTTGAAATTGCCCCCCATGTACTGGAACTGGGGGAGAGAGTCCATGCAATCAGCAAGTAGCTTAATCGCTGTGAATTCACTGTCTGAGTAGACATTCATGAAACTAAAGGTCTGTCCCTCTGCAAAGAGGAATAGGATGAGGATATCGTGATGATCAATGATATCGCGCCGCATAGATGGTCTCCACGCGCTCAGCTGCTTAGAAATGTAGGCTAGCACATGAGGGGGAGAGTCTGGCTCTGGGGGACAAGCCATAGCTAAGCACTGAGGGTGGTTCGGTGCCCCAACTACTTCCTTACCTTCTACACTCATTGCACAACCATAGCTGCTAATATTTTACATCAATCATGGGTAACTATCCAATAAGGAATGTATATCACAGCTGGTAGTTACCCAAAGCCTGTGGCTGTGCTCACCAGCCAGTTTTCAAGGGTATCTGAGATTGAAATTTCACCTAGTGTTTGATGGCATCACCCTGCCATCAAACAACTCAAACTCTATCAACTGATGGCAACTATGATGGATTCCGGGCAAATTGCGAAAATTCCCACGCCTAAAAAAACACGTCAGACTGATAGACCATCAATGGTAATGGCCGCTTTTTTTTCACAGCCACCCTGATATCTAATCAGAAGCTCTCAAATCAGCATTTGATGGCAAAACAGGATTGATGGCTTATGTCAAAGATTCTCACGGGAGCTAAAATCACCAGAAAATGCACAAAAATCAGATACATGGATTCGTCTTTGAATCGCATTCCAATTCGGTCTACAGCAGGTGCTAGAGCGCCATCATTGTGTTCTAAAAATAGCGATGTTGCTCAGATGTGGGTGTATCCGGACCATCTTGGTACCATCTTGTAGCTAATTTTCACCTGAATCCAACGCACATACTTTCATGACTGTCCGCTTAGTGGTTGCTGTGCTATTTATAAAATGGGCATGTTTACCAAAAGTGTGCCACCCAGCCATAGCTTACCCATTTCTTCGAATTTTTGGATGCTTGCGGGACCATCTTGTAGGGAATTACAACACGTTTCCAGCGCATGTATTATCATTACAACACATTCAGCTGTTGCTTTGCTGTTAACAAAATGGTGAATTCTAATAAAACACCTGTACATGGGCCATTTCTTCATATTCTTGGATGCCCCTGGGACCATTCTGTAGACATTTTGGATCTGCTTCTAATGAATATATTCTCATAGCAGCACACTCAGCCAATGATTTTATATCCATTAAACAGTGATATTTTCTGAAAGTATGCCACTCAGCCATGGCTTGCCCATTTTTTTTGAATTTTGGGACGCTTCTGGTACCATCTGATAGCTATTATCAAGGTGAATCCAACGCATACTTTATCATCTGGCTGCACCCAGCCATTGTAGCCCCAAAGACCTTTTGGAGATACTTGGGCTTCTTCTTCGACCGCAAGCTCACATTCCATGAGCACATTCGATTCTATTCCACCAAAGCGCTGACATCCGTCAAGGCAATGCGCATGTTGGGCAACTCATCCCGGGGCCTAGTGATCACCATGGGTACACGTACCCGTGCGGGTTTTTGGCGGGTACAGGAGTGGGTATGGGTACAGGTAGGTCATTTGGTACCCTCAAAAAACCTGTACCCATGCACGGGTTTTGATGGGTTTTTGCACTCTTATATTTGAAATATATTCGGTAAATTCTAGCTAAATTACACTACAGCATGTATTTCAGAATGTCCTATGTGTATATAACACTTTCCCATACTTACAGACCACATAAAACTGGGGTCAATGACCTTCAAAGCTGTTGAAGTAGGTCATGTGATCTTATAAGCTGATGATGTGGCACCCATATTGCTGCAATGGCTGCTCGCCTTCTCTTGATTTATGGTGCATTCGATTCGTCTACTCAGTACAGCTCTGTCAACACCCTAAACGTTGCAATTAGATGAGCCGTTCCCAAGAACAATGCATATCTTTTTGGCTACACCCCTGCACATTGTTTGAGGTACACTACGGCGTACACCCAACGCCTCACTGTGATTCACATATCTCCGGATTCGCGCAATCAAACCCTTTCGAATGATACTGATTTTGATACCGTTTGACGTTATTTCGGCCATTACCACTTTGTTCTCCTCCTGGTGGTCCCAATGACTATCGCTTTCAATCTCCACGGTTTCGCAACCGTTTAATGAGATTCCTTCCGCGCTTGCTCCGCCTTTAAGGCTTGGATCCAACGAGTTTATGTACATCTGATTTGGTGCTGCCGTTATGGAGCTACATGCTATCCCTGCATACACTGCCCCTTCCCACTATTTTACACCTATCTCTGCAAGTTCTCGTCGCCTCGTGCTCGTTGTTACATCATTCAATCCGCACTGGCGCCCCCTTTCGAACGGTGCCCTCCGCGTGTGGCGTTGACATTGTTTCGGCGTGTCCCAGCGAGCTCTCCTTAGTGCTCCTGGTGACCCCAACAACTATTGCGTGTTATCTGGGCCATTTTGCGTCTGTTCGGCAAGATTTTTTATACAGTATCTTACGCTTTGTAATCGGGTTCCAACAAGCCCTCTTTCGTCTGATTTGGCTCAGCCGTTAGCGAGCACTCAGCACTTCTCTGCCCATGTCATCTTTGCCCAATGTTTCTGGTGCAACTTTGCAAGATTTTGTCCTCTCGCACCATTTCACAGATACATACCTGTGCTTTGACATCCCTTTTCAACCATAGCTGCTGATATCAAACATCAAATGTGGGGACCTACCCAAGTGAGTTCATATATCAGGGCCCTTAACCCCCCAAGGGCTTGGGGACTGATGCATCAGTATTTACGCTTTCTGTTACAGGCAAAGGGATACATCACTGCCTATACTGACCACCAGCCTGTCACATAGGTCACTAAATCTGATGGCAGCCATTGGAAATAATGGTATATCTGCAGAATTCCCACAGTCACTAAAATCACTGTCCCCATCAAAAATGATGGCTTACCTCGAAAATTCCCACGCTCAGTAAAACCTCCTAGACTGATAGCCCATCAATAATAATGGCCCTTTTTCTTTGACAGCACCCATCAAATCTAATCAGGGGGCCCGGAAATCACCAAATAGCTAGACCTAGGGGGTTCAGGACTTTGACCGAAAATTCCCACGCTACCTGGGCTCACACTAAAAATACTGAAAAATGCAGAAAAATCAGCAACCTAGGTCAGCGTTTGAACCACTACCAAATTCGGCCTCTAGCAGGCTGTAGGGCGCCTTTTTTGATTCTAAAAATAGATTCAAGCCGGAGTTTTCGAATATGAATGTTGGTGTTTTTGGACGATTTGGGTACCATTCTGTAGCAAATTTTAACGTGATTCCAACGCACATATTGCCGAAGCGGTGCGCTCAGCGGTTGTTTTGCTATTGACAATATAGTGTGCCCATCAGAAGCGAGCCACTCACCTGTATCTCACCCATTTCTCCATATTTTTGAACAGTCTTGGTACCATTCTGTAGCTATTTTAAGCACGCTCCCGATAAATACTCCATCATCATGGCGCGCTAAGCCGATGCTTCGCTATTTATGGAATAGTGATATTTCGCAAAATGCGCCACACAGCTATATCTTACTCATTTTTTCGAATTTCCGGACGCTTCAGATACCGTCTGGTAGCTATGATTAATGTGATTCTAGCGCATATTTCATCATCACGGAGCGCTAAGCCGTTGCTTTGATATTAAGCAAACAGTGATATATAATACAAGTGAGCCACTCACCCTGTATCTTGCCCATTTCTTTCTATTTTTTGATGCTTGTGGTACCATCTTGTAGCTAATTCTCATACAATTTCGACGCATATTTATCCTGGCATTGCGCCTAGTGGTTGCCTTATTATTAATTAAATGGTTCATAGTAGAAAAACACATCAAGTAGTAATTGCATAGCCTATAATCGATGCTTTTGGACGCTATTGGTACCCACTTGTAGCGATTAATGAGGGGAATCCAACGCACCTATTTGTATATCAGCGCGTCAATTCTACGCCTTGGAATCATCAAAACAGTGAATATTGACTAATATAGTACTAATTTGGCATTTGCATGGGCTATACTTGACCAATTTGTGCGCTATTGGGACGAGCTTGTAGCTATCATCTTCACACTCCTAACACATATTTTATATTTTTAGAGTACCCAGTATACCCCTTAGAATCTCCTAATCAGTTGATGTACCCTGTTTTAGCTTTATTGTCTCAACTGTATTGGTTCATCACTGTGTAGACTACCATATAGTCAGGTCCATTAATTTTGACAATGTTATATCCTCCTGTTATTAGGTTCAAGTTATTGGAATCATAGCATTATAGCAGGTGTAAACTAGATATATCAGAATACTTATGAGCATTTCAGAATTTGTGCATAGTAGACAACACATGTATGAGTGCAGGTAGCACAGGTTGGTGTTAAGCTGTGGTATAATTCACTGAGTGTTGAAATATAGTTGGGGGGTACTCCACCTCTATATTCTCACAGAGTCCCAGCTATACCAGCAGTAGGTCAGGTCTCCAGCATATTGATGAAGTATGCCAAAGGCCTCTGACTCTCATCCATATCATTGACCACTAACCAATTGCCCATCAGTTTGAGGAGAGTGTATTATCAAATCATAGTTGCCAGAAAGTGGTAGCTCCGTTAGTATCAGAAGGACAGAATCTCAAAGCAGTGCATGAAGTGATAGATAAATCTGAACACCATCAACTAACTGTCTACTACATTAGTCCAAACCACATAGTACTAAGTTTATGAAAAATTACTATTTGATATATGAATGTATGATGGATGGTAAAGGTATAATTGAATACTGTATGATTCTTGGGTATCACAGTTTGTACTGCCTGAATCAGACTCTTGGGTACAGTATGAGCAAGCTACCATATCTAAGATTGTACAAGGTAGACTCAATGCTTTGCAAATGTAAAATATGCATCAGAAGCGTGCAAATGAGAGCTACAAGCTCGTCCCAATAGCGCACAAATTGGTCAAGTATAGCCCATGCAAATGCCAAATTAGTACTATATTAGTCAATATTCACTGTTTTGATGATTCCAAGGCGTAGAATTGACGCGCTGATATACAAATAGGTGCGTTGGATTCCCCTCATTAATCGCTACAAGTGGGTACCAATAGCGTCCAAAAGCATCGATTATAGGCTATGCAATTACTACTTGATGTGTTTTTCCACTATGAACCATTTAATTAATAATAAGGCAACCACTAGGCGCAATGCCAGGATAAATATGCGTCGAAATTGTATGAGAATTAGCTACAAGATGGTACCACAAGCATCAAAAAATAGAAAGAAATGGGCAAGATACAGGGTGAGTGGCTCACTTGTATTATATATCACTGTTTGCTTAATATCAAAGCAACGGCTTAGCGCTCCGTGATGATGAAATATGCGCTAGAATCACATTAATCATAGCTACCAGACGGTATCTGAAGCGTCCGGAAATTCGAAAAAATGAGTAAGATATAGCTGTGTGGCGCATTTTGCGAAATATCACTATTCCATAAATAGCGAAGCATCGGCTTAGCGCGCCATGATGATGGAGTATTTATCGGGAGCGTGCTTAAAATAGCTACAGAATGGTACCAAGACTGTTCAAAAATATGGAGAAATGGGTGAGATACAGGTGAGTGGCTCGCTTCTGATGGGCACACTATATTGTCAATAGCAAAACAACCGCTGAGCGCACCGCTTCGGCAATATGTGCGTTGGAATCACGTTAAAATTTGCTACAGAATGGTACCCAAATCGTCCAAAAACACCAACATTCATATTCGAAAACTCCGGCTTGAATCTATTTTTAGAATCAAAAAAGGCGCCCTACAGCCTGCTAGAGGCCGAATTTGGTAGTGGTTCAAACGCTGACCTAGGTTGCTGATTTTTCTGCATTTTTCAGTATTTTTAGTGTGAGCCCAGGTAGCGTGGGAATTTTCGGTCAAAGTCCTGAACCCCCTAGGTCTAGCTATTTGGTGATTTCCGGGCCCCCTGATTAGATTTGATGGGTGCTGTCAAAGAAAAAGGGCCATTATTATTGATGGGCTATCAGTCTAGGAGGTTTTACTGAGCGTGGGAATTTTCGAGGTAAGCCATCATTTTTGATGGGGACAGTGATTTTAGTGACTGTGGGAATTCTGCAGATATACCATTATTTCCAATGGCTGCCATCAGATTTAGTGACCTATGTGACAGGCTGGTGGTCAGTATAGGCAGTGATGTATCCCTTTGCCTGTAACAGAAAGCGTAAATACTGATGCATCAGTCCCCAAGCCCTTGGGGGGTTAAGGGCCCTGATATATGAACTCACTTGGGTAGGTCCCCATACTTATACATCAGATCAGCATATAATGGTGCCCTTTTCAAATTAAGTCTTGCTTGCACAATTCTGATATTATTTACATTTAATTTCTACGAAACCCGCAGGTAATTCGCAAACCCGTGGACCCACAACCAACCTGTGGGTAACCCGTAAGAAACCCACACCCATTCTGCAGGTACGGGTTTTTGGTGAGTATGGGTGCGGGTAAAACCATTGGGACCCATGGGTTACCTGTGGTGATCACTACCGGGGCCTCTCCCCTTCACACAAGAGGCTCCTCTATCGATCCTGTGTCATCCCCATCGCGACATACAGATTCCGACTCTGGTACTTTGCTGGCGCCGAGAATAAGACTGCCATCAAGACCCTCAACGAGATGCAGCAACAGGCTGCACTCTGGATCACTGGTGCTTTCCGCACTTCCCCTGGAGGCAGCATTGAGGCTCTAGCAGGCCTAATGCCACTCCATATGACACTAGCTAAGCTGTCATCCAGCTCAGTCACTCGTGTTGTGTCCCTATCTGACACACACCCAGTTTGCTCACTTATAAGTGGACGCCACCTCAAGTGTGCTTCCCCACACGCTTGTTCTATTGAACTCATGACCCCCACCCTCAAGGCAAAGGTTAATGGCTCACTCATGCAGGCAGATACCATCCTGCCCATGGCTGTCAAGAACATGGATCCATTTCATGCACTTGCACAGCCAGGCCTACAACTGCTTGATTGCTTCTGCAATCGCATTGTGTTTGATGCGCCCTCAAGATCCCCACCACTGCTGCCGCCCCCTCCCGGGGACGGCCCAAGTGCTGAGGAGATCCTGGATGCGCAGATGTGGGCCAACGCCCTCATCCGGGACAAAATCAATGTTCCCGAGGAAATGGCGGCACTAGCAGCAATGCCAGTCCCCAAATCAGCGCACATCAAGCACCTGTAACAGCTAACCTCAAACTAGAAATACAGTAACTGCTGTACTATGGGCCTACATCCACAGCAGCAGTTGCTGTCCTTCCTATTTGGGTAGCTCCCCTTCTGGGGTAGTGGGGGATTGCTGGGGGCAGATGGGGGTGATGGGGTGACTGGGTAGGGGTAGTAGGTGTGACATATGGTGCCAAAAATGGGGGTGGGGTGATGGGAATTGATGGGGGGTGATGGGGGGAGGTGGCCTATTAATAGAATACAAAATGGGTGGCCACTGGGCCAGATGGGGGCATGGGAGGGTGGGGGACAGCCTGGAATATATTACTAGGCTATAGATAGATTTTTTTTGAGCCCTTAAGCGCCCATCTACAGGGTGTGGTTGATTAGATATGGCTATTTTTAGCGAAAAGCGTGCCACTGAGCACAGAATGAGCTGTAGCCTGACCAATACCTCATAGAATTGGACGCTCTTGGTACCATCTTGTAGGTAATTTAAATACAAATCCAATGAATGTGATATGGTGGTGATCCAATCACTGCATGCAAAGATATCGATAGAATACTGATTTTCCGAACCATGAGGAGCACATAGCTGTAGTACCATCAGATTTTCATACTTCTCCATGATACAAGCGCCATGTTGTAGGTATTCAAACCCTGATCCTATATCACCTATCCATTTATTGATGGGCCAAGTATTTCCGAAGCAATTGACGAAATACACACAATTCCCACAATGAGCCACTCGGTCATAGCGCCCCCAGTTCTCCATATTTTTGTGCGCTTTCTGTACCATCTTGTAAGTATTTCCAATACGGTTCTAAATTACCAAGAATCATTACAGCGCGCCAAGCGGTTGCAATGCTATTCAAAAAATACTGATACCACATTGGGAGAGTGCCACTGAGCAATAGCTTGCTCAAATCTTGGTATTTTTGGACGCTCTTTGCACCATTTTGTAAGGGTATATACTGGCTACTCAGAACATATGCTTTCCCAATGCTTGGATGAGTGATTAAATTAGAGATCCTCAAAACATGACAGATCACTATTTTACCCACCAATATCGCATTTTTAATATGATATACTACTCCACTGGCTGGGAGTGTTTTATGAGGTTATAGCCCTTGAAAATACCTTTCCAGAACATATTTTTAAGTCTCTGTACACGGAGATCTACTCTTGGAATATGCTAAATAGTGTACTTGACACGAAATCACCACCAAATTCAATTGAATACATATATATGATAACAGTAATACATGCATGGTATCTGACACTAAATGAGCACTTTCAAGACATGTATTCCACCTGCAGAGAATCTGAAATATGTGCCAGAATGGTATGATTCAGGGCTATAACCTCATGAAACACTCCCAGCCAGTGGAGTAGTATATCATATTAAAAATGCGATATTGGTGGGTAAAATAGTGATCTGTCATGTTTTGAGGATCTCTAATTTAATCACTCATCCAAGCATTGGGAAAGCATATGTTCTGAGTAGCCAGTATATACCCTTACAAAATGGTGCAAAGAGCGTCCAAAAATACCAAGATTTGAGCAAGCTATTGCTCAGTGGCACTCTCCCAATGTGGTATCAGTATTTTTTGAATAGCATTGCAACCGCTTGGCGCGCTGTAATGATTCTTGGTAATTTAGAACCGTATTGGAAATACTTACAAGATGGTACAGAAAGCGCACAAAAATATGGAGAACTGGGGGCGCTATGACCGAGTGGCTCATTGTGGGAATTGTGTGTATTTCGTCAATTGCTTCGGAAATACTTGGCCCATCAATAAATGGATAGGTGATATAGGATCAGGGTTTGAATACCTACAACATGGCGCTTGTATCATGGAGAAGTATGAAAATCTGATGGTACTACAGCTATGTGCTCCTCATGGTTCGGAAAATCAGTATTCTATCGATATCTTTGCATGCAGTGATTGGATCACCACCATATCACATTCATTGGATTTGTATTTAAATTACCTACAAGATGGTACCAAGAGCGTCCAATTCTATGAGGTATTGGTCAGGCTACAGCTCATTCTGTGCTCAGTGGCACGCTTTTCGCTAAAAATAGCCATATCTAATCAACCACACCCTGTAGATGGGCGCTTAAGGGCTCAAAAAAAATCTATCTATAGCCTAGTAATATATTCCAGGCTGTCCCCCACCCTCCCATGCCCCCATCTGGCCCAGTGGCCACCCATTTTGTATTCTATTAATAGGCCACCTCCCCCCATCACCCCCCATCAATTCCCATCACCCCACCCCCATTTTTGGCACCATATGTCACACCTACTACCCCTACCCAGTCACCCCATCACCCCCATCTGCCCCCAGCAATCCCCCACTACCCCAGAAGGGGAGCTACCCAAATAGGAAGGACAGCAACTGCTGCTGTGGATGTAGGCCCATAGTACAGCAGTTACCAGTATTTCAATATTGAGATTAACTGCCATGGCTGCATCAAGCCTGTTGGCTCGAAAACACTTGCGTGTGCCCAGCAACACCTTTATCCCAACGCCTTCCTCCAGGAATTGGAGGGAGATGCCAATACTATTCATGCAGCGGCAGACGGCAGTCTACCAACCTCAGAACGTCTGCAGGCAACTGCAGCTGTTATCATCCGATGGCAGACAGAGCGAATTCACCAGAATCGCTTTGTGGCTGGTAGAGTGACTGCGCACAACGCTGAACTCTATGCTATTCGATCCGCAGTAGTGCAGTGTACACAGCACAATGCAAAACAGATTGTTATCTTCACTGACGCAATAGGCTCTGCCCGCGTCGCTGTAGACCTGTCCCCGCACTCTGGCCAAGCTCACTTGCTTGCTGTGTGTGCGGCGTTACAAGGGTGGCTCCAAGGAGACGAGGAGCGCACCATCACGTTCGTCAATGTACCATCTGCCCTCAGATGGTCATTACATGGGCAAGCTCATCAGTATGCCACCCAGCTGCGTGTTCCCCTGGGGCAGGACCCAGTGCTCACTATTAACTCCATCAGGCAAACTACTGACCTGTGGCACAAACAAGAGTGGAAGACCAAGTTCCTCCACTCCCTCCTTCCAGGTGCTGCTTTTCTGCGACTCTGGGGTGTAGATGGCACCCAGCTCCAGCCCAGCTCCAAAGGCAGGCCGTGGATCAAGTCAGCAGGGAGCGATAATGTGCTCTTTGCATGCATGTGCAGGTGTGTCCTCAATCATGCACCGATTGGGTCTTACTACACCCACTTCAACATAGACTCCCGCACTCACTGTTCCTGCGGCCAATGGCAGGACAGAGAGCACATCTTGGCATACTACCATCAGTACACCAGAATCTCCATCGATGCACCAGCACTTGGCACTGGTCTTGTGCGTTTTCTGAAGGACAACCCCAGTGCGTTTGCCTTCCCCAAACCAGACCAAGGAGTGGGTTGACTGTGTCAGGCAGCTGCCGCGGACCGGTAAAGCCCTCCTGAACTCAGGGGTCTGGGCGTATACAAGGGGGTCTCCGAAAGGGGAACCTGGGGTGGGCTTGTTCCCCATCCCTGACTGCAGGGCCTGTGTCTTTGGATGCGGGCCCGGGTCGCAAATGAACCCAGCACCTGGCCTAGGCCACTCACAACGTCGCAGTACCTGGGGTACCAGTCAGTTCATCCGGTCCAACGTCTCTCACCCGTTGCAACTTCCCTTCCTTCTACTTGTCAAGCGCTATACAAATGCGCCGTCACACATTCCCAGCCTGTTGTTTCTCTAAATGCCTGCTTATATCTAGTTTAGTAGCTACGTACAACCACCCCCCTCCATTAGGGACTTGTTGATTCTTGTAGTTGGCACTCGGACTGCTTACGTGCACTGAGTAATAAATTGATGATTTTTTTTTAAAAAAAAAAAAAAAAAAAAAAAAAGCAACCTGGTCATTGACTCAGGTCGCGCTGCATTCGCTGGTTGGGTGCTCTCTGCATCCAATGTACCCACTGAGGCCAAAATCAACACTGTTTGCCTTGTCATCTACTCGGTATGTGCCAACCATTCAGACCCAAGACCCTGGGTTGGCCTCCCTGCCTCGATGTCCTATCTTCGGAGCCAGGGCACTCCCTATTTCAGCGATGGCACTGGCACAGTGCGTCTCACTCCTGCTGACTTTGAGGTGAAGCTGCATGCAGCTCCCTTCAAAGATCTCGTGCAGCTCTTGGGCCTGCCACGCATCGTGCGCGACAGCCACACCAGTTGGACCTGCATGGTCTACTTCAATGTACACAACAGCCAGACCGGTGCTTGTGCTTCCCAGCACTTCAATGGCCCCCCTGGTAGGACCTTGAGAACGATACAACATAGGGTATAAATGGTACCTCAAGGTGGTGCATGAAAAAATGATTTTGCAGAAAAATGTTTTGTGCACATTAAAAATTTTCTTTTACCCATAAAAGAATGTTTGTCCTAGGCATGGAAAATGATTTTCTGTCACACAGTGGCAGGGGTCCTAGAATGTCAGGGGCAATAGCTTGGGAACCAGGGCAGCATTTGGCACAATCAGGGTAGATATAGAGAGGTGCTGCATGGGGCTTTCCAGGAGTGCCATTTGTGGCATATTTTAGCAACTTTGTAATATGAGCTTTAGGCAGCAAAAGACTAGGCAGCAGCCTACTGTATATGCATACAATCACTTATTATCTGTAGCTAGTAGTTTGATATACTTGGTCATGATGGTTAATAATCAGCCCACTGGCTCTCCACACAAGCTTCTAATTAGTGGGGACCAGCAATGCTCGATTCAGCCATGGTCTGATGGCAACCTGCACAGCCACCCAAAAAGTGGCAAAAGGTCACCACATCATTGTCTGCACTTCCTCTACTCATTCAGGGCACCTCCACCAGAAATAATGACATAGGACTTTAGTATATATGGTGTAAAATATATTATGCGCAAAAATTACCCTTTAAATAATGTCATCGTCGTGGTCTGACACATACTGTTTGTCACCCTTTTCCATAGAGTTGACCGCCATTGTGAGACCTCCATGTTTGGTATTTTCATCCACTCCATCTCCTGTCATGCCTGCTGCTGTTCGTTCCCTGTATCTGGCAACAGCGTCAAGCAGATGTCCCACCTTTTCGAGCCTGTTTCCAGTCTTGCTGTCCATAGGAACAGTGGGTTTTCCAAACAATTTCCGTTCCTCCTTGCGATGATAGTCGAGCTGTTTCTTGAGGACTGGGACATGGAGCTTCTTGATAACTGCGTCATCGAGAATCAGATTCTCACCCGTCTCCTTGAGGATGTTCTTCTTGTTCACACGTCGACCTTCGCGAACAGCTTCTTTCTCGCGGTTCTCAGCAACCTTCTTTTCATCTGCCTTCAACTGTGCCAGCTTGACCTGGCGTTGCAGCCTGCTGGCATCCCTCTCTCGCTCCTTTTCCCTTAGATATTGTCCATCCACCTTGAGAGCCAGCTTAGCCTTTATAAATGACTCAGTGTCATTGTGTTTTCCCATGTAACCCGCGTTGAATTTGTGCAGTGTTTCCTTTGGACATGCGCGCTGGCCCAGTCTATATGAACCAAGGCCACCCTCGTTTTCGTCGTTTGTTGAAGCAAAAAACAGCTCACTCTTCTCACTTTCCATCATCTGGTCAAGCTCCCCACCAGCTGCGAATTCATCGGAAAAGCCTTCGGAGAAGGTTGCCATTGCACCACCCGCGAATGCGGAAATGGCTTTGTCGAGCAGAGGGAGACTTGGTGCGTATTCACGGATTGTTTCAATGACCTTTTGACCCCATTCATCCCATTCCTGACCGTCGAGTGCGGCTGCTTTGTGTGTGTATGCAGCTGATGTCCATATTTCAGGATTACTTTGCAGGCGCAACAAGAATGTCGTCTTCTTTGCAAAGAAGTCCCCCAGGGTCAAGATGTTATTGTGAGTTCGTACGTGCACCATGAATGGTCATGACACACACAGACAGTACAATGCCAGCACACAGAGTTCCGTAAATGTTGGAGTGTCGTTCAAAGCATTGAAGAAATTCTGTTCAATGTTTGTAAATCCAGGTTTCTCTTTTCCATCATGTACATCGACCATGAACTTCATGAAATGCGCACGATAGACAACCAGAACTGCAGCAGCTTCTCCATGGGATCCATAGCGAGTATTACTGACATCAGGATATGCCATGTAAGTGCCGACGCATGCCTCCATATACCAGTTATACTTATCCTGTTGACCTTTCTTTGTGTCTTTATTGTTGCAGATCATGCCTCTGAGAGTCGTTGTATGTGTACCACCTCGTTTCGATGCTTCCAGGGCGCGCTTTTCGACAGGCATTGGATTTAGTGGGTCCTTGCATGATGCCAGCACTGCAGAGTTGTCCTTGTTGGCAAGTAGAATTGGCGGAGTCTCACCAATCATATTCCAAAGCTCACGCATCGCTTTGTCGCCTCCTTTGAAGGTGTTCAAATCCTTATGCATGCAGCATCTGGTCTGAATAAAGCGTGATATCCTGTTTTGCTTGTCTTCAGGTAGGTTGTCGAAAATTTTCTGCCCAACAGCTTGATAAAGCTGTATGTTTGCCAGGTTCTTCTCTTCATCACTCAATGCCATCCAGACATCATATCCACCCATTTCCGTGACCTGTTTCACCTTTTCCGGGACGACAATATGATAAAGCAATTCGGGATTCATAGTGTGCATTGCTTCTTCACCCATTTGTTGCAGAATAACCTCCATTTGCCATAGTTGAAGTATGCGATGGCTTTTCTTCTGATCCGCAGCATGGTCGCCACTTGTACCAATCAGCTTTGCCACGAAGTCTTCAGGTACCAATCGTAAGTTCTCTCTCATTGCGCAAGCGGACTTTTGTTGAAAATCTTGCAGATTTCGAGTAGGTGAGCCTTTAACCCGTCTACCTGGGTCTCACTCGTGTGATTTACCGAGGTACCAATCCCCAGAGACCACATGCACCATTCCGGCTCTGCATCTGGGTTGTTGTAGTCGACAACGCGCAACGCAATAGTACGTGATTCAAATTCAATATGCTGGTGTGATGTCGAGTCTGAGCTATACCCAATCTCTGTAGATGAGTTAGTATGACGTCTGAAACTGCACAGATGATTTTGTACATACTCTGGGCTTGGGAAATCTCATAGCCTAACTGAATGTCAGCCGCCACACCAAGCTCCCAAACCGGTCGTCCAACTGTTCTTTCGCTCATTTTCCGATCTACCTGCACACCAAAGAGCTGCCCAATATCCTGTATTGCTGTGCCAATGTTGTCCTGCGCAGTCCCAAGGTGAGCCAGATGTTGAGCCATAGCATGAGCTTCAGGAGTGTACGTTCCCCACTTAGTGAGCTTGAACTGTCGTGCCTCCTTTAGTGCTTTGATGCAAGTGCGAGAGATGGCATTTCTCTTCACAGAAGCAAAGCACATGCACTGGTGAGCAAGTGTATTCCTTTTGTGACATAGAACCCGGTTCGAAGCAGCCATTTTGGCAAGGCGAGTTGCATGTCGGAACTTTGACTTGGTCATTGACTGACGCTCGCTGTTGAGCAGCTTTTGCGTGGCAAACAGCTCACCTAGCAGTTGACCATAATCCTTCTTGACAGATTTGATAGTGCGACCCTGCTTGTCACTGGTCTTCTTCAAACGAGCATGTTTCCGGTATGTATTCCAGTACCTCTTCGAAGTTTCCTTCAATTTGGTGCACATTTCACTGAGTTTCTGCTTCATGGAGCTGCAGGAGCCGGCCTCTGGTGTACTGGTATGTTCGATTTCATCTGTAGGGCTGGTGCCTTCGAGTCGGACAAGGTTTGCCTTCTGGAGAAACATTTTCTGAGCCTCTGATTGGCCTTTCCGCATTTTCTTGTGACTTCGGCCCATTGGATACCAGTAAAAATCTGATAAACGTAGATATATAGTAGTATTAGACTATCTTATGCACGTAGAAATGAAGATTTTGAACCTGGGGGTGCTTAAACTCAACGTTTTCAGCAATCAATGGCCGTGTTACTCGATGCGACGCGCCTTAATTACGATTACATAAGCAAATCAAAGACATTTTTTGGCCTGTTTTCCGCTGCCTCTCAGGAGGGTTATTGGCTTGACTATGCCCTTCGCTTAATAGACAAAGTGGCCATTAAATTTTGGTCTCTACAACTTGGCCAAGACGAAATTTTGATAATGTTTTGTCAGAGCACGCTACACCACATATTTCAATCTGATTACTATTCAGGCTAATTATGTTTGGGCCAGATCCTGCCCACACCTTATTTGGGTTGATTGATGGGCAAATCATCTATTTTAGGCTGATGTGTTGGTCAAAAGGTTCATTTTCCTACTTCCTGAAAAATATGGCAGAGACCAAACATGTACAAATACCATCAATACTCACTGGCATTGCTGGTCCCCATAATTAGTGTACTTGCTGAATTAGGATGACTAAGTTTTATAGTATAGACTTTTTCAGAATAGCTTTATATCCTACTCAAGATAATGTTTTCTAGTATGTAAGCTGTAGCAAGATAATTATTTAAGCTGCAAGAAAATGATTTCAATGATGAGTGGCACACAAATAATTATATCTCCAATGAGTGGCATACCAAATAATTATTTCTCTAATGAGTGGAACACAAATAATTATTTCCCTTCTTTGCCAAGCCATAAAATAAAAACATTATTTCTTACAAGTGGCACACACTCCAAAATAATTATTCTAAGCAAGCAAAACATTATTCTTTCCCTATATAAGAGCCAGAATAATTATTTCAAAGCCACTTGTGATTACCAAGATTACCAGGTCACTGGTTTTGATGGCCAGAGCTGATGGCCATGATGCCAGACCTGGTGACCTCAGTCACTGCAATCACATGGCCCATCAATAATGATGGCCCACCTCGAAATTTCCCACGCTTGGTAAAACTTCTGGAATGTGCAGAAAGCTTGGACACACATGCCACAATTTGAATCACTGCCTAATTTGGCTTCCATCAGGCTCTAGACCCTGATCTTTGATTCTAAAAATAGATTCTAGGCCACAGAATCTGAATATGAAAGTGGGTCTTTCTGGACAATCTTGGTACCGTTCTGTAGCTATTTTTCACGTGATTCCAACGCACACATTCTCGAAGCTGGGCGCTTAGTGGTTTTGATACAATTGAGCAAATACACATATTTTGCAAAATGGGTAATTCAGCCATAACTTGCCCATCCCACCGTATTTCCGCACGCTCTTTGTATCGGTTTGTAGGTATTTCCAGCGCGCTTCAAACGCGTGCTTGACCGTGACTATGCGCTAAGCGGTTGTTGTGCTACTTAGCATATACTATATTTGGCAGAAATGCGCCCATTCAGTGGTACTGTGCTTGATTCTGCGCATTTCTGGACGCATGTGATACCATCTTGTAGCTATGATTAACGCGCTTCAGATGAATCCTTGATCATATCAGTGCGCTCAGTGGTTGCACCGTTATTAGCAAAACAGTCATACTGTGAAAATTGAGACACTCAGCTGTACCACACTCATTTCTCCATATTTCCGGACGCTTGTGGTACCATTTTGTAGCTATTATTTACTAGATTCAGACACACTTCTCACTGTAGCAATGCGCTTAGTGCCTGGCTTGCTATTAATTAAATGGATAAACAGTAGAAAATGCAATCTGTCAGTGATTCCATAGCATATACTGAACGCTTTTGGACACTCTTAGTACCAGCCTGTAGCGGTGAATTAGAGAATTCCAACGTATCCATTATCATGCCAGCGCATTAATTCTGCATTGCGGAATAGTGAAAATACTGAATTATCGGAAATATACCACCAAATCAACATTTGCATAGGCTATACTCCACCATTCTTTACCATATTAGAAGAAGCTTGTAGCTGTGGTGTGCCCTTTTCTAAAACATATTTTATATTTCCAAGGCATTTGGTAGAATCCTTTCCATTTCACACACAGTACTAGCATTATGTTAGAACTACAGCTGATAGAGTTACAATGACCAGATGTCTTTATATCTGCATATCACTTCTCATTTCTGATTTTACAGCTTTGTAGACTTATGCCATTTTATTACATTGATGAAGGCCATAGCATTATAGACAATGAAAAGGAAAGATCTCAGGGTATAAGCATTTCAGGATTGTAGATCAGACAGATGAATTCCAGACCATAGGTTGGTATTGAGATGTGGTATGACACAGATAGTATTGTTATATATGTTGGGGTCACTTCCACCATGCCACATTCATTAGAGAAATAATTATTTGGTCTGCCACTCATTGGAGAAATAATTATTTGTGTGCCACTCATCATTGAAATCATTTTCTTGCAGCTTAAATAATTATCTTGCTACAGCTTACATACTAGAAAACATTACCTTGAGTAGGATATAAAGCTATTCTGAAAAAGTCTATACTATAAAACTTAGTCATACTAATTCAGCAAGTACACTAATTAGAAGCTTGTGTGGAGAGCCAGTGGGCTGATTATTAACCATCATGACCAAGTATATCAGACTACTAGCTACAGATAATAAGTGATTGTATGCATATACAGTAGGCTGCTGCCTAGTCTTTTGCTGCCTAAAGCTCATATTACAAAGTTGCTAAAATATGCCACAAATGGCACTCCTGGAAAGCCCCATGCAGCACCTCTCTATATCTACCCTGATTGTGCCAAATGCTGCCCTGGTTCCCAAGCTATTGCCCCTGACATTCTAGGACCCCTGCCACTGTGTGACAGAAAATCATTTTCCATGCCTAGGACAAACATTCTTTTATGGGTAAAAGAAAATTTTTAATGTGCACAAAACATTTTTCTGCAAAATCATTTTTTCATGCACCACCTTGAGGTACCATTTATACCCTATGTTGTATCGTTCTCAAGGTCCTACCAGGGGGGCCATTGAAGTGCTGGGAAGCACAAGCACCGGTCTGGCTGTTGTGTACATTGAAGTAGACCATGCAGGTCCAACTGGTGTGGCTGTCGCGCACGATGCGTGGCAGGCCCAAGAGCTGCACGAGATCTTTGAAGGGAGCTGCATGCAGCTTCACCTCAAAGTCAGCAGGAGTGAGACGCACTGTGCCAGTGCCATCGCTGAAATAGGGAGTGCCCTGGCTCCGAAGATAGGACATCGAGGCAGGGAGGCCAACCCAGGGTCTTGGGTCTGAATGGTTGGCACATACCGAGTAGATGACAAGGCAAACAGTGTTGATTTTGGCCTCAGTGGGTACATTGGATGCAGAGAGCACCCAACCAGCGAATGCAGCGCGACCTGAGTCAATGACCAGGTTGCTTTTTTTTTTTTTTTTTTTTTTTAAAAAAAAAATCATCAATTTATTACTCAGTGCACGTAAGCAGTCCGAGTGCCAACTACAAGAATCAACAAGTCCCTAATGGAGGGGGGTGGTTGTACGTAGCTACTAAACTAGATATAAGCAGGCATTTAGAGAAACAACAGGCTGGGAATGTGTGACGGCGCATTTGTATAGCGCTTGACAAGTAGAAGGAAGGGAAGTTGCAACGGGTGAGAGACGTTGGACCGGATGAACTGACTGGTACCCCAGGTACTGCGACGTTGTGAGTGGCCTAGGCCAGGTGCTGGGTTCATTTGCGACCCGGGCCCGCATCCAAAGACACAGGCCCTGCAGTCAGGGATGGGGAACAAGCCCACCCCAGGTTCCCCTTTCGGAGACCCCCTTGTATACGCCCAGACCCCTGAGTTCAGGAGGGCTTTACCGGTCCGCGGCAGCTGCCTGACACAGTCAACCCACTCCTTGGTCTGGTTTGGGGAAGGCAAACGGACTGGGGTTGTCCTTTAGAAAGCGAACGAGACCAGCACCAAGTGCTGATCGTGCACGCGCGCCTACCAACCCGACGCTGGATCTGGGATACGCACCATACACTGGCAACACTCCCCTAGCCCCAAAGACCTTTTGGAGGTACTTGGGCTTCGTCTTCGACAGCAAGCTCACATTCCACAAGCACATTCGAATCTATTCCACCAAAGCGCTGACTTCTGTGAAGGCAATGTGCATGTTGGGCAACTCATCCAGGGGCCTCTCCCCTTCACACAAGAGGCTCCTCTATCGATCCTGTGTCATCCCCATTGCGACAAACGGATTCCGACCCTGGTACTTTGCTGGCGCCAAGAATAAGACTGCCATCAAGACCCTCAACAAGATGCAGCGACAGGCTGCACTCTGGATCACTGTTGCTTTCTGCACTTCCCCTGGAGGCGGCATCGAGGCCCTAGCGGGCCTGATGCCACTCCATATGACACTAGCTAAGCTGTCATCTGGCTCAGTCACTCGTGTTGTGTCCCTATCTGACACACACCCAGTTCGCTCACTTATGAGTGGACGCCACCTCAAGCGTGCTTCCCCACATGCTTGTTCTATTGAATTCATGACCCCTGTACTCAAGGCAAAGGTTAAGGGCTCACTCATGCAGGCAGATACCATCCTGCCCATGGCTGTTGAGAACATGGATCCATTTCATGCACTTGCATAGCCAGGCCTACAACTGCTTGATCGCTTCTGCGATCACATCGAGTTTGATGCGCCCTCAAGATCCCCACCAGCGCCGCCGCCCCATCCCGGGGACGTCCCAAGTGCTGAGGAGATCCAGGATGCACGGATGTGGGCTAATGCCCTCATCCGGGACAAAATCAATGTTCCCGAAGATATGGCAGCACTGGCAGCAATGCCAGTCCCCAAGTCAGCGCACATCAAGCCTGTTGGCTCGAAAACGCTTGCGCGTGCCCAGCGACGCCTTTATCTTGACGCCTTCCTCCAGGAATTGGAGGGAGACGCCAATACTATTCATGCGGCGGCAGATGGCAGTCTACTGACCTCAGAACGTCTGCAGGCAACTGCAGCTGTTATCATCCGACGGCAGACAGAGCGAATTCACCAGAATCGCTTTGTGGCCGGTAGAGTGACTGCGCACGACGCTGAACTCTATGCTATTCGATCCGCAGTTGTGCAGTGTACACAGCACGATGCGAAACGGATTGTTATCTTCACTGACGCAATAGGCTCTGCCCGCGTCGCTGTAGACCCGTCCCTACACTCTGGCCAAGCTCACTCGCTGGCTGTGTGTGCGGCGTTATATAGATGGCTCCAAGGAGACAAGGAGCGCACCATCACATTTGTCAATGTACCCTCTGCCCTCAGATGGTCATTACATGGGCAAGCTCATCAGTATGCCACCCAGCTGCGTGTCCCCCTGGGACAGGACCCAGCGCTCACTATTAATTCCATCAGGCAAACTACTGACCTGTGGCGCGAACAAGAGTGGAAGACCAAATTCCTCCACTCCCCCCTTCCGGGTGCCGCTTTTTTGCGACTCCGGGGTGTAGATGGCACTCAACTCCAGCCCAGCTCTAAGGGCGGGCCGTGGATCAAGTTAGCAGGAAGCAATAATGCACTTTTTCCACGCATGTGCAGGTGTGTCCTCAATCATGCCCCAATCGGGTCCTACTATGCCCACTTCAACATAGACTCCCCCCCTCACTGTTCCTGCAGTCGATGGCAGGACAGAGAGCACATCTTGGCGTACTGCCATCAGTACACCAGAATCTCCATCGATGCACCAGCACTTGGTGCTGGTCTTGTTCGCTTTCTGAAGGACAACCCTAGCGCGTTTGCCTTCCCCAAACCAGACAAAGGAGTGGGTTGACTGTGTCGGGCAGCTGCCGCGGACCAGTGAAGCCCTCCTGAACGCAGGGGTCTGGGCGTATACAAGGGGGTCTCCGAAAAGGGAACCTGGGGTGGGCTTGTTCCCCATCCCCGACTGCAGGGCCTGTGTCTTTGGATGCGGGCCCGGGTCGCAAATGAACCCAGCACCTGGCCTAGGCCACTCACAACGTCGCGGTACCTGGGGTACCAGTCAGTTCATCTGGTCCAACGTCGCTCGCCCGCCGCGACTTCTCTTTCTTTTATTTGTCAAGCGCTATACAAATGCGCCGTCACATGTTCCTAGCCTGTTGTTTCTCCAACCGCCCACTTATGTCTAGTTTAGTGACTACGTACAACCACCCCCCTCCATTAGGGACTTGTTGATTCTTGTAGTTGGCACTCGGACTGCTTACTTGCACCAAGTAATAAATTGTTGATTTTTTAAAATAAAATTTAAAAAAAAGCATGAGTGAGCCCTTAACCTTTGCCTTAAGGGCGGGGGTCATGAGTTCAATAGAATAAGAGTGTGGGGAAGCACGATTGAGGTGGCGTCCACTCATAAGTGAGCGAACTGGGTGTGTGTCAGTTAGAGACACAACACGAGTGACTGAGCCGGATGATAGCTTAGCTAGTGTCATATGGAGCGGCATCAGGCCCGCTAGGACCTCGATGCCGCCTCCAGGGGAAGTGCGGAAAGCACCAGTGATCCAGAGTGCAGCCTGTTGCTGCATCTTGTTGAGGGTCTTGATGGCGGTCTTATTCTTGGCGCCAGCAAAGTACCAGAGTCGGAATCCGTATGGCACAATGGGGATGACACAGGATCGATAGAGGAGCCTCTTGTGTGAAGGGGAGAGGCCCCGGGATGAGTTGCCCAACATGCGCATTGCCCTGACGGATGTCAGCGCTTTGGTGGAATAGAATCGAATGTGCTCGTGGAATGTGAGCTTGCAGTCGAAGAAGAAGCCCAAGTACCTCCAAAAGGTCTTTGGGGCTAGGGGAGTGTTGCCAGTGTATGGTGCGTATCCCAGGTCCAGCGTCGGGTTGGTAGGCGCCGGTGCACGATCAAAGTGGAATAGTTCCGACTTATCATGCCCCAGCGCGAGACCGAGCCGTGTAAACAGCTCGAAGATGACAGGATAGGATGCCTTGAGTATACTCAAGTTATCCTCCACTTCGGGGGACCGATCAATGATTGTACCATTGTCTACATAAGAAAGAAGAGTGGTGCCTGGGGAGGCAGTGCTCAGTTCGTATAAGCGCATCATGGGCGCGAGATAGAGCGCGGACAGAACAGGCGACAGTGCAGAGCCTTGGCCCACACCGACGTCAGCAAGTCGCGGATCGGATACAAAGCCACCCCAGCCATAGCGCGTGGTGCAACCTTTTTTTTTTTTTTTTTTTTTTTTTTAAATCAACAATTTATTACTCGGTGCACGCAAGCAGTCCGAGTGCCAACTACAAGAATCGACAAGTCCCTAATGGAGGGGGGTGGTTGTACGTAGCCACTAAACTAGATATAAGCGGGCGTTTGGAGAAACAACAGGCTAGGAACATGTGACAGCGCATTTGTATAGCGCTCGACAAATAAAAGGAAGAGAAGTCGCGACAGGCAAGCGACGTTGGACCAGATGAACTAACTGGTACCCCAGGTACCGCGACGTTGTGAGTGGCCTAGGCCAGGTGCTGGGTTCTTTTGCGACCCGGGCCCGCATCCGAAGACACAGGCCCTGCAGTCGGGGATGGGGAACGAGCCCACCCCAGGTTCCCCTTTCGGAGATCCCCTTGTATACACCCAGACCCCTGTGTTCAGGAGGGTTTTACCGGTCCGCGGCAGCTGCCCGACACAATCAACCCACTCCTTGGTCTGGTTTGGGGAAGGCAAATGCACTAGGGTTGTCCTTCAGAAAGCGAACGAGGCCAGCGCCGAGTGCTGGTGCATCGATGGAGATTCTGGTGTACTGATGGCAGTACGCCAAGATGTGCTCTCTGTTCTGCCGTTGGCCGCAGGAACAGTGAGTGGGGGAGTCTATGTTGAAGCGGGCATAGTAGGACCCGATTGGTGCATGATTGAGGACACACCTGCACATGCGTGCAAAAAGCGCATTATCGCTTCCTGCTAACTTGATCCACGGCCCGCCTTTGGAGCTGGGCTGGAGTTGGGTGCCATCTACACCCTGGAGTCGCAAAAAAGCGGCACCCGGAAGGGGGGAGTGGAGGAACTTAGCCTTCCACTCTTGTTCGCGCCACAGGTCAGTAGTCTGCCTGATGGAGTTGATAGTGAGCGCTGGGTCCCGTCCCAGGGGAACGCGCAGCTGGGTGGCATGCTGATGAGCTAGCCTGTGTAACGACCATCTGAGGGCAGATGGTACATCGACAAATGTGATGGTGCGCTCCTCGTCTCCTTGGAGCCAATCCTGTATCGCCGCACACACAGCCAGCGAGTGAGCTTGGCCAGAGTGTGGGGACGGGTCTACAGCGACGCGGGCAGAGCCTATTGTGTCAGTGAAGATAACAATCCGTTTTGCAGTGTGCTGTGTACACTGCACTACTGCAGATCGGATAGCATAGAGTTCAGCGTCGTGCGCAGTCACTCTACCGGCCACAAAGCGATTCTGGTGAAGTCGCTCTGTCTGCCGTCGGATAATAACAGCTGCAGTTGCCTGCAGACGTTCTGAGGTCGGTAGACTGCCGTCTGCCGCCGCATGAATAGTGTTGGCGTCTCCCTCCAATTCCTGGAGGAAGGCGTCAAGATATAGGCGTCGCTGGGCACGCGCAAGCGCTTTCGAGCCAAGAGGCTTGATGTGCGCTGATTTGGGGACTGGCATTGCTGCCAGTGCCGCCATTTCCTCGGGAACATCGATTTTGTCCCGGATGAGGGCGTTAGCCCACATCTGCGCATCCAGGATCTCCTCGGCACTTGGGCCGTCCCCGGGAGGGGGCGGCGGTGGTGGTGGTGATCTTGAGGGCGCGTCAAACACGATGCGATCGCAAAAGCGGTCAAGCAATCGTAGGCCTGGCTGCGCAAGCGCATGGAAAGGATCCATGTTCTCAACAGCCGTGGGCAGGATGGTATCTGCCTGCATGAGTGAGCCCTTAACCTTTGCCTTGAGGGTGGGGGTCATGAGTTCAATAGAACAAGCGTGTGGGGAAGCACGCTTGAGGTGGCGTCCGCTCATAAGTGAGCGAACTGGGTGCGTGTCAGATAGAGACACAACACGAGTGACTGAGCTGGATGACAGCTTAGCTAGTGTCATATGGAGAGGCATTAGGCCCGCTAGGGCCTCGATGCCTCCTCCTGGGGAAGTGCGGAATGCACCAGTGATCCAGAGTGCAGCCTGTCGCTGCATCTTGTTGAGGGTCTTGATGGCTGTCTTATTCTTGGCGCCAGCAAAGTACCAGAGTCGGAATCCGTATGTCGCAATGGGGATGACACAGGATCGATAGAGGAGCCTCTTGTGTGAAGGGGAGAGGCCCCGGGATGAGTTGCCCAACATGCGCATTGCCTTGACGGATGTCAGCGCTTTGGTGGAGTAGAATCGAATGTGCTCGTTGAATGTGAGCTTGCGGTCGAAGAAGAAGCCCAAGTACCTCCAGAAGGTCTTTGGGGCTAGGGGAGTGTTGCCGGTATATGGTGCATATCCCAGATCCAGCGTCGGGTTGGTAGGCACGCGTGCACGATCAAAGTGGAATAGTTCCGACTTATCATGCTCCAGCGCGAGACCGAGCCGTGTAAACAGCTCGAAGATGACAGCATAGGATGCCTTGAGTGTACTCAAGTTATCCTCCACTTCAGGGGACTGTGCGATGATTGTACCATCGTCTACATAAGAAAGAAGAGTGGTGCCTGGGGAGGCAGCGCTCAGTTCATATAAGCGCATCATGGGCGCGAGGTAGAGAGCGGACAGAACAGGCGACAATGCAGAGCCTTGGCCCACACCGACGTCAGCAAGTCGCGGATCAGATATAAAGCCACCCCAGGCATAGCGCGTGGTGCGACCGACAAGATATGAAGCAAAGAAGCGCACCACATTGGTTGCAAATCCTTGCTTGCGAAGAACCGCAACAAGCATGTCGTGATTCAGAGATGGGAAGAACTGCGCAACATCGAAAGCGAGCACGCTGGTCTTCAAACCCTTGGCCCACCCTGTTCGCACAATGTGGGTCAAAAGCATTCCTGCATCTTCAGTAGAGCGCTGGCGCACTCCACCAAGTTGATTAGGGTGAAAGATGTCGAGCCCAACAGAGTCGAACTGCATCCTGTTAGCTAGCATCTTCTCTATGAGTTTGCCAAGCGTGTTGAGAAGCGCAATGGGCCGGAAGGCTTTAGGCGCTGAGTATGAGGGTTTCCCTGGCTTTGGTATGATGACCGAGAGGGACTCCTTGAAGGTTGCAGGCCAGTGACCCACCCTTAGGCAGGCATTGGCGAGCGAGAGAAGGACGCGCACGCAGTGTGTGTCCTTCACAAGCGATTTCTGGTGTGACCACCCTATGTGGTCCGGCCCTGGAGCAGATCTGTTTGAGCACGACAATAACGAATCGTTTAGCTCTTGCAGTGAGAAGGGAGCCCACCCGCGCGTTGTTGCGTCGGGTAGAGGGTCTAAAACGGTCGTATCACAAGCACGGCCAGAGGCCGCGTTGTATGTGCCGTGTAACGCGTCCCAGAGGGCGCTCATTTCATGACAAGGCTGTCCTTGGTATTGGATAGCTTCGCATGGGGGTAACTTGCGCTGCTGGACCCAGTTCATTAGGTCCCATGGGCGCTTCGACTTAACTGCGATTTCGGCGATTTGAGCATCGAAAAACACGCGTTTGGCTTCTTTTACAGTTCGCCTGAAGTGCGCCCAGTCAGCAGGGTCGCGCGAAGCGCGATGCTGCTGCAGGGCGGTAGCGCACGCTTCGTTCCACCAAGGGTTCGAGCGTCGCGTTACATTCGAGTCTCTGGAGTGGGCAAGCCACGCTTCAGAGAAAGCGGACGCTACAGCCGAAGCTGCGGCCTCCACATCGTCAGGAGTCTCTGCCACGTCGTCTGGGACGATCAGGCGTAGTTTAGCGACAAGATCGTCGAGAAAGGCCTGGACCTTCTCTGGATCTGATGGCAGGCATCGCCTCAATGCTGTACGCACTGCAGGCGAGACAGGAACGTGTGTCAGAAGCGGAATATGATCCGAGTCTAACATGTTCTGGATTACACGCTCGGTAGAGACCGAAGCGGACAGTGCAACCGGTAAGAATACCAGGTCTATAACCGAGGGACGCTTGGAGGCGTCTCTGGGAATGTGGGTTGGTCCAGGATTAGACACAGTGCCTAATTCTAGACCGATTGTTGCCGCTGCTTCCAGCAGCCAATGAGATGCAGCCACGTTCGCAGGGCGAGGGACAGGGTCCCAGGCACTGGAGTGACAGTTGAAGTCGCCCCCCATGTAATGGAACTGGGGGAGAGTGTCTGCGCGCGCTGCAAGCAGTCTGATCGCGGTGAATTCGTTGTCTGAGTAGACATTCATGAAATTGAAAGTGTGTCCTTCTGCAAAGAGCGACAACACGAGTACATCGCGATGATCAATGATATCGCGACGCATAGAGGGTCTCCAGGCGCTTAGCCGCGTCGAAACATAGGCCATTACGCGAGGATGCATGTCAGGGTCTGGGGGACGAACCATAGCTAACCAACTCGGGTGGTTCGGTGCCCCCACTACTTCTTCACCTTCTACACTCACAGCAGACGGCGCAGAGCGAATGAGCCGCCATGGCGGCTCCTGGACAAAGAGAACATCATAAACCAGTTTATGCGATTCGAGTAGTACGTCTAAGGCTACATAGCTCTTAGCACAGTTGTACGAAAGTATTCTAACCTCCCCCAGCTCTGGACAGCGTTGTTCACGCATTAACCTGACTGAGTGTTAGAGCGGTTTCGGCGCGCTACATTAGAAGCACGCACCTGAGCATAACGGGCCGTTATCCACTCGCGATCGAACCTGTTCCGGAAGAACACGCATTTGCGAGCAGTGGCGAGGTGGTCCCCACCGCAATTGACACAGTGGGGAGAGTGGGGGCAGGGCGCGCCAGCGGCCGTCGCAGGGACGGGCGGGTTTGCCTTCGGCTTAGCTTGGCAGCAGGCTGCTGCCTCGCGATGATTGTCCTCGTTGTGAGGACCGGCGCAGTGCGCGCAGACAGTGGCTCTCGCCATGCACGCAGTGGTGGGGTGTCCCCAGCGATGGCAGCGCATGCAGTGGGGTGTTCCGGAGTTGGCACGCGTTCCCTGGATAGGGCAGACGACGTTGCCGAACATAAGCTCGCGTTTGATGAGCTGGGATGCACGAGCGCCGGTCTGGCTGTCGTGTATGTTGAAGTAGACCGTGCAGGTCCATGCAGTACGGCTGTCGCGCACTATGCGCGGTGGGCCAGAGAGTTGAACGAGATCGCGGAACGGCGCTGCAAGCAGCTTCGTTTCGAAGTCGGACGGTTGCATGCGGACGGTACCTGTGCGGTCATTGAAGTATGGAGCGCCCATGATTCGCAGATAGGACGTGGAGGCAGGTAGGCCGACCCAAGGCTTGGGGTCCGAGTGGTTGGCACATACCGAGTAGATAACAAGGCGAACTGTGTTGAGTTCAGCCTCAGAGGGGACGTTGGATGCGGCGAGCACCCAGCCAGAGAAAGCAACGCGAGCAGAATCGATGACGAGGCTGCTGCGCGAGTTCTTGAGCGCTGCATTGATGCGAGCGACAAGGATAGAGAGGGACGCTGTGGGCGCCTCTGCCTGGAAAGTGACCATGATACCGCGGCGACTGGGGCCAGTGCGCGTGTAAGCAGGAGTAACCTTCTTGCCGCGCTTGCGCGCAGCAGGAGTGGCCACATGGGCGGGCGCTGCTGCCCTGGGCAGCGGTGCAGGTGCAATATCGCGGGCGGCAGCAGCGTACGAGCGACGCGGCGGCCTGGCGATGGTAGGAGGTGGGGGCGGCTTCTTGTAGCGAGCTGCGATCGGTTTGGAAGCAGGGGCCGGCTTGGGGGTCTGCTTGGGAGGTGGGCGGTCGACGCTCTTCCCCTTCCCTGTGTTGGGTCCCTGGGGTGGGGCAGATGCGTCAGCCATGACTGTATCGACGTCCTGGAGCCTGGAGGCGGCGGGAGGCGGCGGTGGGGGTGCAGAGGACGTCGGAGCGACGTCCTGGGTGGAAGTGGGGATCGTGGGAGGTGAGAACAGTCCCTCGAAGGCGTGTTGGAGCGTTTCGTCGTCCCAGGTGGGGACGCCGCCGAATCCAGCTGAAATCGCGGTGTCTACCAGATTGTAAAGCCTCTGGGTGAACAAGCGGTTGTTGTGGGCAGTGTCGTCGTACTCGCTGTTGGAAACGAGCCAGGTGTGTGCGCTGGAGAGCGCTGCAGTGATCGCTGAAAAGTCCAACTCCGCAGCATCTGCAGAGTCAGTGAGCGCCAGATAAGCTGGTGCAGGGGTGCTGGTAGGGGTGTCTCCTGACATAGGCTCGTCTTCAGCCTCCTCTTCGCTGTCAGGGGATCCGGGCGCTGGCGACGATTCCTGTGCGGCTGTCGCTGTGCGGATGGGTGAAGAGGCGCGGGAGGCGACTCTGGACGTTGTGGCCGACCTAATGCGCAAGGGAACGCCTGGGGTCGGTGTAGAGTAGTACTCCCTGGCGCTGGTAGCGCCAGAGGGGTCTGGGGATGAGGTCGCTGGCGCTGGGCCTGCGGTTCCTGGGCGAGGGATGTTGCTCGAGGACGCAGCGCGCGATCCAGGAGGATCTGGCGCTACCCCTTTCGCTTTGGGGGGCATGGTGTTGCTGTTAGGCGGTTGGTGACCTTCGATAAGAGATCGAGGACGTGTAGAGCGGTGGGGGACGAGGGGGGCGATGAGCTGGTGTGTTTCCCACGGGTACACGTAGTGGTTACCGGAAGAGAAGCGATGCGCGCGTGGTGCAACCGACGAGGTATGAAGCAAAGAAACGCACCACATTCGTTGCAAATCCTTGCTTGCAAAGAATCGCGACTAGCATGTCATGATTGAGAGATGGGAAGAACTGTGCGACATCAAAGGCGAGCACACTGGTCTTCAAGCCCTTAGCCCACCCTGTTCGCACAATGTGGGTCAAAAGCATTCCTGCATCTTCAGTAGAGCGCTGGCGCACTCCACCAAGTTGATTAGGGTGAAAGATGTCGAGCCCAACAGAGTCAAACTGCATCCTGTTAGCTAGCATCTTCTCTATGAGTTTGCCAAGCGTGTTGAGAAGCGCAATGGGCCGGGAGGCCTTGGGCGCTGAGTATGAGGGTTTCCCTGGCTTTGGTATGATGACCGAGAGAGACTCCTTGAAGGTTGCAGGCCAGTGACCCACCCTTAGGCAGGCATTGGCGAGCGAGAGAAGGACGCGCACGCAGTGTGTGTCCTTCACAAGCGATTTCAGGTGTGACCACCCTATGTGGTCCGGCCCTGGAGCAGATCTGTTTGAGCACGACGATAACGAATCGTTTAGCTCTTGCAGTGAGAAGGGAGCCCACCCGCGCGTTGGTGCGTCGGGTAGAGGGTCTAAAACGGTCATATCACAAGCGCGGCCAGAGGCCGCGTTGTATGTGCCGTGTAACGCGTCCCAAAGGGCGCTCATTTCATGACAAGGCTGTCCTTGGTATTGGATAGCTTCGCATGGGGGTAACTTGCGCTGCTGGACCCAGTTCATTAGGTCCCATGGGCGCTTCGACTTAACTGCGATTTCGGCGATTTGAGCATCGAAAAACACGCGTTTGGCTTCTTTTACAGTTCGCCTGAAGTGCGCCCAGTCAGCAGGGTCGCGCGAAGCGCGATGCTGCTGCAGGGCGGTAGCGCACGCTTCGTTCCACCAAGGGTTCGAGCGTCGCGTTACATTCGAGTCTCTGGAGTGGGCAAGCCACGCTTCAGAGAAAGCGGACGCTACAGCCGAAGCTGCGGCCTCCACATCGTCAGGAGTCTCTGCCACGTCGTCTGGGACGATCAGGCGTAGTTTAGCGACAAGATCGTCGAGAAAGGCCTGGACCTTCTCTGGATCTGATGGCAGGCATCGCCTCAATGCTGTACGCACTGCAGGCGAGACAGGAACGTGTGTCAGAAGCGGAATATGATCCGAGTCTAACATGTTCTGGATTACACGCTCGGTAGAGACCGAAGCGGACAGTGCAACCGGTAAGAATACCAGGTCTATAACCGAGGGACGCTTGGAGGCGTCTCTGGGAATGTGGGTTGGTCCAGGATTAGACACAGTGCCTAATTCTAGACCGATTGTTGCCGCTGCTTCCAGCAGCCAATGAGATGCAGCCACGTTCGCAGGGCGAGGGACAGGGTCCCAGGCACTGGAGTGACAGTTGAAGTCGCCCCCCATGTAATGGAACTGGGGGAGAGTGTCTGCGCGCGCTGCAAGCAGTCTGATCGCGGTGAATTCGTTGTCTGAGTAGACATTCATGAAATTGAAAGTGTGTCCTTCTGCAAAGAGCGACAACACGAGTACATCGCGATGATCAATGATATCGCGACGCATTGAGGGTCTCCAGGCGCTTAGCCGCGTCGAAACATAGGCCATTACGCGAGGATGCATGTCAGGGTCTGGGGGACGAACCATAGCTAACCAACTCGGGTGGTTCGGTGCCCCCACTACTTCTTCACCTTCTACACTCACAGCAGACGGTGCAGAGCGAATGAGCCGCCATGGCGGCTCCTGGACAAAGAGAACATCATAAACCAGTTTATGCCATTCGAGTAGTACGTCTAACACTGCGGGCAGTGGGATATTCTCCCTATAGGCAAAATTCGTGCAAAACTCGTCGCAGGCATACAGAGATCAGCATTATGTAAAATTTATCAATTTGATACACTTCTCCATATGTCAAATTTCTAGTGAATCTTGGTCAGACAGCAAGAATCTGCGGGTATCCTGAGAGTGGCAGAAATATTAATTCTCCGAAGGGGCAAATGATGCGCAGAATGATGGCATCTAACAATTGCAGAACTTTCAATTGTGCGACTATTTTGCAAATCGCAATATGAATCGTTCTGCACAAGTTCTGCGGTTTGCAGAATTTTGAAAATACAACCCTCCGGATTGCGATTAAAGCTAATTGAGCTTGATTACAACTATCTATTGCGATTTAATGGCAAAAATGCATACTTTGCCAAGCTTTGCGCACCTGTAAATTTGCTCCATTAGCTTTAATCGCAATCCGGAGGGTTGTATTTTTAAAATTCTGCAAACCGCAGAACTTGTGCAGAACGATTCATATTGCGATTTGCAAAATAGTCGCACAATTGAAAGTTCTGCAATTGTTAGATGCCATCATTCTGCGCATCATTTGCCCCTTCGGAGAATTAATATTTCTGCCACTCTCAGGATACCCGCAGATTCTTGCTGTCTGACCAAGATTCACTAGAAATTTGACATATGGAGAAGTGTATCAAATTGATAAATTTTACATAATGCTGATCTCTGTATGCCTGCGACGAGTTTTGCACGAATTTTGCCTATAGGGAGAATATCCCACTGCCCGCAGTGTAAGGCTACATAGCTCTTAGCACAGTTGTACGAAAGTATTCTAACCTCCCCCAGCTCTGGACAGCGTTGTTCACGCATTAACCTGACTGAGTGTTAGAGCGGTTTCGGCGCGCTACATTAGAAGCACGCACCTGAGCATAACGGGCCGTTATCCACTCGCGATCGAACCTGTTCCGGAAGAACACGCATTTGCGAGCAGTGGCGAGGTGGCCCCCACCGCAGTTGACACAGTGGGGAGAGTGGGGGCAGGTCGCGCCAGCGGCCGTCGCGGGGACGGGCGGGTTTGCCTTCGGCTTGGCTTGGCAGCAGGCTGCTGCCTCGCGATGATTGTCCTCGTTGTGAGGACCGGCGCAGTGCGCGCAGACAGTGGCTCTCGCCATGCACGCAGTGGTGGGGTGTCCCCAGCGATGGCAGCGCATGCAGTGGGGTGTTCCGGAGTTGGCACGCGTTCCCTGGATGGGGCAGACAACATTACCGAACATAAGCTCGCGTTTGATGAGCTGGGATGCACGAGCGCCGGTCTGGCTGTAGTGTATGTTGAAGTAGACCGTGCAGGTCCATGCAGTGCGGCTGTCGCGCACTATGCGCGGTGGGCCAGAAAGTTGAACGAGATCGCGGAACGGCGCTGCAAGCAGCTTCGTTTCGAAGTCGGACAGTTGCATGCGGACGGTACCTGTGCCGTCATTGAAGTATGGAGCGCCCATGATCCGCAGATAGGACGTGGAGGCAGGTAGGCCGACCCAAGGCTTGGGGTCCGAGTGGTTGGCACATACCGAGTAGATAACAAGGCGAACTGTGTTGAGTTCGGCCTCAGAGGGGACGTTGGATGCAGCGAGCACCCAGCCAGAGAAAGCAACGCGAGCAGAATCGATGACGAGGCTGCTGCGCGAGTTCTTGAGCGCTGCATTGATGCGAGCGACAAGGATAGAGAGGGACGCTGTGGGCGCCTCTGCCTGGAATGTGACCATGATACCGCGGCGACTGGGGCCAGTGCGCGTGTAAGCAGGAGTAACCTTCTTGCCGCGCTTGCGCGCAGCAGGAGTGGCCACATGGGCGGGCGCTGCTGCCCTGGGCAGCGGTGCAGGTGCAATATCGCGGGCGGCAGCAGCATACGAGCGACGCGGCGGCTTGGCGATGGTAGGAGGTGGGGGCGGCTTCTTGTAGCGAGCTGCGATCGGTTTGGAAGCAGGGGCCGGCTTGGGGGTCTGCTTGGGAGGTGGGCGGTCGACGCTCTTCCCCTTCCCTGTGTTGGGTCCCTGGGGTGGGGCAGATGCGTCAGCCATGACTGTATCGACGTCCTGGAGCCCGGAGGCGGCGGGAGGCGGCGGTGGGGGTGCAGAGGACGTCGGAGCAACGTCCTGGGTGAAAGTGGGGATTGTGGGAGGTGAGAACAGTACGTTGTGGCCAACCTAATGCGCAAGGGAACGCCTGGGGTCGGTGTAGAGTAGTACTCCCTGGCACTGGTAGCGCCAGAGGGGTCTGGGGATGAGGTCGCTGGCGCTGGGCCTGCGGTTCCTGGGCGAGGGATGTTGCTCGAGGACGCAGCGCGCGATCCAGGAGGATCTGGCGCTACCCCTTTCGCTTTGGGGGGCATGGTGTTGCTGTTAGGCGGTTGGTGACCTTCGATAAGAGATCGAGGACGTGTAGAGCGGTGGGGGACGAGGGAGGCGATGAGCTGGTGTGTTTCCCACGGGTACACGTAGTGGTTACCGGAAGAGAAGCGATGGCGCTGCCGCACTCCACCGAGTTGATTAGGGTGAAAGATGTCCAATGACCAGGTTGCTGTGCGAGTTCTTGAGCGTCTTGTTCTGGCGTTCAATCCGGATGGAGAACGTCGTTGTAGGAACTACTGTTGTGAATGTCACCATAATGCTGCGACGACTGGGGTCGCTGCGGGTGTCGACAGGAAAATTCTTCTTGCCACGCTTGCGCGCAGCGTTAGGGACCGCCGGGGAGTGTGCTGCAGCCGCAGTGGCTTGCGCGCCAGCACGAGCGGCGCCCGCATAGGTGTGACGCACATGGTTGGCAGGCTGGATCGGGGGAGGTGGGGGCCTCGAGTAGTGTGCAGCGAGAACTTTGGGTGCGTTCTGCAGTGGTGGGCGGTCGACTGCCTTCCCCTTTCCCTTGGAGGGGCCCTGGGCCGGGGGGGGTGTCGTCCTGCATCTCGGTATTGACGTCCTGGAGCCTGTTATCAGCAGGGGGAGCGGGACTCAATTGGTGGGGTGGGGAGGAAAGGTGAGCAGTTGAGTTGTCTCCTTCCATGCTGACATCCTCGGGCTTGAACAGCTCCTCAAACTCGTTGCGAAGCGGCACATTCCATGGCTGGACAGCGCCAAATCCGTTGGTCATGGCATTGGACACCAAGTTGTACATGTGCTGGGTGAAACTGCGGTTGGTAGAGTTGGTGGTTTGAGCGCCGCCGTGATCGCTTTGAGGTCCTCCTCTACAAGTTCTGCAGTGTTGGTAAGTGCCATCCTCGAGGGGACGGTTTGGGCAGTGGTAGAGGGGCCTGGCATGGCAGACTCGGCCTCAGGGACGTTGCCGTCACTGCTGTCGCTGTCGCTACCTGGGGCCTCGGTTGCTGTGGTTGCGGGCGTGAGATCCCTGGAAGGGACGGTCGCCACTCTGGATGGGGAGGCTGGGCGAGACGTCGTTCTCGACGCAGCTGCTGAACGGTGGCGTCCTGGGATGCCTGGCGCCACCGCTCTACCGAAGATGCAGGAATGCTTTTGACCCACATTGTGCGAACAGGGTGGGCTAAGGGCTTGAAGACCAGTGTGCTCGCCTTTGATGTCGCACAGTTCTTCCCATCTCTCAATCATGACATGCTAGTCGCGATTCTTTGCAAGCAAGGATTTGCAACGAATGTGGTGCGTTTCTTTGCTTCATACCTCGTCGGTTGCACCACGCGCTATGCCTGGGGTGGCTTTGTATCCGATCCGCGACTTGCTGACGTCGGTGTGGGCCAAGGCTCTGCACTGTCGCCTGTTCTGTCCGCTCTCAATCTTGCGCCCATGATCCGCTTATACGAACTGAGCGCTGCCTCCCCAGGCACCACTCTTCTTGCTTATGTAGACAATGGCACAATCATCGCACAGTCCCCCGAAGTCGAGGATAACCTGAGTATACTCAAGGCATCCTATGCTGTCATATTTGAGCTATTTACAAAGCTCGGTCTCGCGCTGGAGCATGATAAGTCGGAACTATTCCACTTTGATCGTGCACGCGTGCCTACCAACCCGACGCTGGATCTGGGATACGCACCATACACTGGCAACACTCCCCTAGCCCCAAAGACCTTTTGGAGGTACTTGGGCTTCTTCTTCGACTGCAAGCTCACATTCCACGAGCACATTCGATTCTATTCCACCAAAGCGCTGACATCCGTCAGGGCAATGCGCATGTTGGGCAACTCATCCTGGGGCCTCTCCCCTTCACACAAGAGGCTCCTCTATCGATCCTGTGTCATCCCCATTGTGCCATACGGATTCCGACTCTAGTACTTTGCTGGCGCCAAGAATAAGACCGCCATCAAGACCCTCAACAAGATGCAGCAACAGGCTGCACTCTGGATCACTGGTGCTTTCCGCACTTCCCCTGGAGGCGGCATCGAGGTCCTAGCGGGCCTGATGCCGCTCCATATGACACTAGCTAAGCTATCATCCGGCTCAGTCACTCGTGTAGTGTCCCTATCTGACACACACCCAGTTTGCTCACTTATGAGTGGACGTCACCTCAAGCGTGCTTCCCCACACGCTTGTTCTATTGAACTCATGACCCCCGCCCTCAAGGCAAAGGTTGAGGGTTCACTCATGCAGGCAGATACCATCCTGCCCACGGCTGTTGAGAACATGGATCCGTTCCATGCACTTGCCCAGCCAGGCCTACCATTGCTTGATCGCTTTTGCGATCGCATCCTGTTTGACGCGCCCTCAAGATCACCACGACCACTGCCGCCCCCTCACGGGGATGCCCAAGTGCTGAAGACATCCTGGATGCGTGGATGTGGGCTCACGCCCTCATCTGCGACAAAATCAATGTTCCCAAGGATATGGCGGCACTCGCAGCAATGCCAGTCCCCAAATCAGCACACATCAAGCCTGTTGGCTCGAAAATGCTTGTGCTTGCCCAGCGACGCCTATACCTCGACGTCTTCCTCCAGGAATTGGAGGGAGACGCTGATACTATTCATGCGGCGGTAGTTGGTAGTCTACCGACCTCAGAACGTCTGCAGGCAACTGCAGCTGTTATTATCCGACGGCAGACAGAGCGACTTCACCAGAATCGCTTTGTGGCCGGTAGAGTGACTGCGCACAACGCTGAACTCTATGCTATTCAATCCGCAGTAGCACAGTGTATGGATCAAGTTAGCAGGAAGCAATAATGCGCTTTTTGCACGCATGTGCAGGTGTGTCCTCAATCATGCACCAATCGGGTCCTACTATGCCCGCTTCAATATAGACTCCCCCACTCACTGTTCCTGCGGCCGACGGCAGGACAGAGAGCACATCTTGGCGTACTGCCATCAGTACACCAGAATCTCATTCAATGCACCAGCACTTGGTGCTGGTCTTGTTCGCTTTCTGAAGGACAACCCTAGTGCGTTTGCCTTCCTCAAACCATACCAAGGAGTGGGTTGTCTGTGTCGGGCAGCTGCCGCGGACCAGTAAAGCCCTCCTGAACGCAGGGGTCTGGGCGTATACAAGGGGGTCTCCGAAAAGGGAACCTGGGGTGGGCTTGTTCCCCATCCCTGACTGCAGGGCCTGTGTCTTCGGATGCGGGCCCGGGTCGCAAATGAACCCAGCACCTGGCCTAGGCCACTCACAACGTCGCGGTACCTGGGGTACCAGGCAGTTCATCCGGTCCAACGTCGCTCATCCGTCGCAACTACTCTTCCTTTTATTTGTCAAGCGCTATATCAATGCACCATCACATGTTCCAAGCCTGTTGTTTCTCCAAACGCCCGCTTATATCTAATTTAGTGGATACGTACAACCACCCCCCTCCATTAGGGACTTGTTGATTCTTGTAGTTGGCACTTGGACTGCTTACATGCACCGAGTAATAAATTGAGTACGAGCGTTTCCTTGGCTTTGGCATGATGACCAAGAGAGACTCCTTGAAGGTTGCAGGCCAGTGACCCACCCTTTGGCAAGCATTGGCGAGTGAGAGAAGGACGCGCACGCAGTGTGTGTCCTTCACAAGCGATTTCAAGTGCGACCACCCTATGTGCTCCGGTCCTGGTGCAGATCTGTTTGAGGACGACGAAAACGAGTTGTTGAGCTCTTGCAGTGAGAAGGGAGCCCACCCACGCACTGGTGTGTCGGGCAGGGAGTCTAAAACGGTCATATCACAAGCGCGGCCGGAGGCTGTGTTGTATGTGCTGTGTAACACGTCCCAGAGGGCGCTCATTTCATGACAAGGCTGTCCTTGGTATTGGATAGCTTCGCATGGGGGTAACTTATGCTGCTGGACCCAGTTCATTAGGTCCCATAGGCGCTTTGACTTCACAGCGATTTTGGTGATTTGGGCGTCGAAAAACATGTGTTTGGCACTCTTTACAGTACGCCTGAAGTGTGCCCAGTCAGCAGGGTTGCGCGAAGCGCGATGCTGCTGCAGGGCGATAGCGCACGCTTCGTTCCACCAGGGGTTCAAGTGTCGCGTTACATTCGAGTCTCTGGAGTGGGCAAGCCACGCTTCAGAGAATGCAGACACTACAGCCGAAGCTGCGGCCTCCACGTCATCTGGGGCGATAAGGCGTAGTTTAGCGACAAGATCGTCAGGAAAGGCCTGGACCTTCACTGGATCTGATGGCAGACATCGCCTCAATGCTGTGCGCATTGCAGGCGAAACAGGAACGATTGTCAGAAGCGGAATGTGATCCGAGTCTGACTGAGCATCAGTTACACGCTCGGTAGTGACCAAGGCTGTGAGGGCAACCGGTAAGAACACCAGGTCAATAACCGACGGATGCTTAGAAGCATCTCTGGGAATATGGGTGGGTCCAGGGTTAGACACAGGGTCTAATTCTAGCCCAATCGTCTGGGCCGCGCTTAGCAGCCAATGGGAAGCAGCCACATTTGCAGCGCAAGGGACAGGGTCCCAGAGGCTGTTGTGGCTGTTGAAATTGCCCCCCATGTACTGGAACTGGGGGAGAGAGTCCATGCAATCAGCAAGTAGCTTAATCGCTGTGAATTCACTGTCTGAGTAGATATTCATGAAGTTAAAGGTCTGTCCCTCTGCAAAGAGGGATAGGACTAGGATATCGCGATGATCAATGATATCGTGACGCATAGAGGGTCTCCACGTGCTTAGCTGCTTAGAACCTTCTACCAGCAACGCCCCCAACCCCGGAAACGCAGGCAACCACCCTGCAGCCCAACCCGCACTGCCCTCTGCAGCTGACGCTGCCAGAGAGCGGTACAGCACATCTATGCCAGGCATCCCAGGACGCCAGCGCTCAGCAGCTGCATTGAGGACGACGTCTCGCGCAGCGTCCCCATCCAGAGTGGCAACTGTCCTATCCAGGGATCTCATACCAGCAACCACAGCAACCGAGGCCCCAGGTAGCGACAGTGACAGCAGTGACGGCAACGTCGCTGATGCCAAATCCGCCACCCCAGGCCCCTCTACTATATCCCCAACCATCCCCTCAAGGATGGCCCTTACCAACTCTGCAGAGCTTGTAGAGGAGGACCTCAAAGCAATCACAGCTGCGCTCAAGAGCGCCCACTCCTGGTTCAGTGCCCACGGCGGTGCTCAAACCACCAACTCTACCAACCACAGTTTCACCCAGCATATGTACAACTTGGTGTCCACTGCCATGACCAACGGATTCAGCGCTGTCCAGCCATGGAATGTGCCGCTTTGCAATGAGTTCGAGGAGCTGTTCAAGCCCAAGGACGTCAGCATGGAAGGAGACAACTCAACTGCTCACCTTTCTTCCCCACCCCAACAATTGAGTCCCACTCCCCCTGCTGACAACAGGCTCCAGGACGTTGATACCAAGATGCAGGACGACACCCCCCGGCCCAGGGCCCCTCCAAGGGAAAGGGGAAGGCAGTCGACCGCCCACCACCGCAGGACGCACCCAAAGTGCTTGCTGCCAGCCATGTATGTTAATATCATGTATCAAATGCTGGCAGTTGCCAGAACAAATTGATTGATCAGAACTGGCAGTTTCCACACAACCCTTTTTGGGCTGTATTTGATGCTGGGGGTAATGGGGGATATTGGGGGTAATTCTGGGGGGTGGGTAGGGGTATGGGGCATGCTGAGGGTGCCATATATGCATTAGGCAGGGGTGGGATGGGTCCTGGGATGGGTAGGGGGTGGGTGGGGGACAGGGGGACAGGGTGGGAGGATGGGGTTAAAAATAGGTAACCATTAGGGATGGTTGCTTGGCAGGGGGCGGGGCACCCCCAGCTAATGTAATAGGGTATTTTCGGGTATTTTAGGCGCCCTAGGGCGGGTGGGGATGGGGGCAGAGTGGCACACTATAGATAAAAATAGAAAACATCGGAATACCATTTATTCCACCAGAAATGCACCATTCCGCCTCAAATAAAAAATTGTTCAATATGTATATGCTTTGTATAGACTGTTTCTGTCACTCCCAACCGCAGAAAACCGCTTGTAAATAGGGTAAATGGATAGCTAAATACCGTATTTCCATTATTACACCAGAAATACCGCGTTCCCCTCCAAATAAAATTGAGATTTAGATGTAAGTACATAGTATACATCGACTCCAGCACTTTATTTGGTGATATTTGACCTGTAAACAGTCAAGATAGACCAGAAAGAGTGCACAGAATAATGTATTTGCTCATTTAGCCATATTTACCCACATTTCCACCAAATAAAATACATTTATACTATGCAATAGGCATATTACATCAATACCGACACTTTAATTTACGCAAATCGCCTGAGAAACGGTGGAGAACGGACAGGGAGAGCGGGCTATGGTCATTAAGCGCCTGTTGTTCCGCTTCCGGCAATTGCCAAATACCATCAATCCGTACTTACACCTTTGAGATGCCTCGAAGATCAACTGTGATTGTATTTCAGAAGCATAGATATGACACTACATACAGCGGGCTGTTCTACTCTATGGAATTTACACTGAAACTTTCTTTTCTGGGTCCCTGCCCTCTCTCTTGGGCCCATCTTGTGCACCTGTTCCAACCTGTACACCGTCCGGACACACTGTGCCATATCCAGCACCATGTTTGTGGAAGGATGCATCAGGAAATTCTGTAAATTTTTTTACACTAGTAAAGGTGAATAAAATTGGTTTTATACAAAAAAGGTAGAAAAGTTACAAAGGTGAAAATAAAATCAGTTCCCTCTCAGAATAAATTTTTTTTGTGTGTTTAATGGCTTAAAATTGTCAGAAAAGCGCTCAAAAACAGCATTGCCTGTACTATTTTATCATTCAATTTGTGCTTCATCTTACAACAGAGTACAAGAAGGAATCAAATGCAATATATTCAGGCTATATACCAACATCATGACTATGTATCTCTATTACGACAGAGACTCAAATACAAAAAAAAGAAGTGACCAAGTAATGGAACAAAGTGTATGATGGTAAGTGAGCTAGGTATTGTAATAGGTAGACTGTAGCAAAAGTAGTCAACTGTAACAGTCAGAAACCAGTCAGTCAAGTTAATGGAGAATCAATAGTAACATGGCTTACCCTGAGGTGGAATCCATCGGCACCAGGTGGACAGTGGAAAGGGAAATGTGAACCCAGTGCCAGCACAGCAGAGTGCTAAAAGCAATGGAAAGTGGGTACACAATCAGGGGTAGTAAAGAAGAAGAGTCAGAAGAAATGGGTACGTACTCAGGCATAGTGACATGTCAATGTACCAATGGGTCTCCCTCAGCAAGGGTCTCCCCTGTTTGTCCACAGCCCCTGTATACACTGTCACATAACTAGTAGTCCAGCTTGATGGGGATGTGGGTTGGCGTTGGAGAGAAAGGTAGAAGAGAGGAGGAGAAGAATGTAGGTCGACATGTTGGCAGAGGAGAAGGGGAAGGAATAAGTGTGAAGTTGAACAACGAACCATTCCATGAATGCCAGCACCGCAAGAAATCATAGCATGGGAACCATTTGGACATCAGTGTCCAGATGGTTCCCACAGTAGGATTTCTCTGACCGTCTCTGCAGGATGAGTTGGCAGTTATGAACCACAATAAAATAGATGAAAGGAGGTGGAAAATAGTGTTGAAGGCCCAATGAAGGCTAGTTCTAGTGCAGAAAATTATTCATTGACAAAATGCCTCTGTGACCAATGCTCACCGCATATTCTCACCTACTATTTTACGAATATCTTTGCATCAAGTAGTCGGAAAATTATGATAAAATATGCGTTGGAATTGTGTTAACGGAGGCTACAAGACCGTACCATAAGCGTGCGGATCGCCCAAAAAATGGCGGAAGAAACATGCCTGCACTGATGTACTGCTCAAATTTGATTGTTTTCAATATTGCCCAACATATGGTGAACGCACGGCTGTAATAATGCACGTGTTTGAATCACATTAAAAAATTCTACAAGTTGGTACCTGATTTATTAGAATCCGTCTAGTATTTCTCATTGAAATGCGGAAATACTATAAACACAATTGTTTGCTGATCAAATTTGATGGCTGACTCTGAAGAGAAATTAAAAGCTTTTAGAATGTATCAAAAGGTGCTGGCCAGTATAAAATGGCCTTGAAGGCTGGCACTTATGCAGAAAGTTGCCTATTGATGAAGAACTTTGTGTACCTGTGCAACTGGTACTTTCCATGATTTAAAAATGGTTTATCACCAACTGTTTATAAAATATCTTCGCACTGGGTGATCACAAAAATATGATCAGATATATTTTAGAATTTTGCGGATGGGCGCCGCAATACAGCATTAAGAGCGTGCGGAGCGGTGAAGAATTGGCGAAATAATCCGCCATATACTGATGGGCTGTGCAAATATCACCGCATTTGATATTACTCACCGGTGAGTGAGCGCGCAGCTGTAATAATGCACGCGTTTGAACCGTATTAAACAGCCCTACATGTAGATACTTTATGCGTCAGAATCCGTCAAGTATTACCCATGCAAATGCTGAAATACCTATGTCCTCTTCACCAAAAATGCGCTCCATATAGCTTTTGAATACTCACTTGTGTATGTATGGCATGTTATATGGGTTAATAAACCTGTGAGACACATGTTGACTTGGAAAATTCATTCTGCCAACAGAGTAACCAGACATTGGAATAATGCCACTTTCAGTGATTTTAATTCACTGCAAAATAAAAGTGTGCATATGACCGCTTTTTTTGGCTTTTATTTCACCTTACAATCACACAATGCATTTATGCAATGATTCTATCTTTAGAATCACTAATGATTAGGTCATTTCGCATAATTGATTAAAGAAATTCCCACAGTTTCCTGATGTGTCACAGCACAGTCAACTGACTGTGGCGCATTGTGCTTTGCATGATACATCCTGCTGGTTTGCTGCTCGTTCTTGACACTCAGCGTGTCGTGTCCTCAAGCCCGTCGCTGTCGCTAGTTGTCCAGCATGCGTCCGTTATCCACTATCTGGCGAGTTCGCATTCATTGCAACTAGAGGCGCCACCTGTTGTTGTTGCTGAACAACTTGTTGGACTCACATTCGCAATGTGCTGAGGCAGTGGGGTGTTACTGAATAAGCAGTGGTAAGCAGCTCTGCAGCAGCGCACTCGAGTCAGCTTGCACATGCAACAGTGAAGAGCACCTGGAATGCGCCGGGCACCATGTAACAAGCTAAGGGGAGGGTGGAGAGAGTGAGGTCCAGGCACACAGCGGCCTATAGACTTTTAGCGGGATGGAATGTATCAGTGGGCATGCAACAAATGGGCCATGTACCAGTGTGTACAAGTACCTACTTGCATCTCATTCCTGGTGCCCATCATTTGTTGCTCACCCTCTGCCCTAGAGATTAGGACCAAAGCCCCACACATGCTCTTTCATGTCTGTTGTGGTATGAAGTGTTGTTGGCGCGCAACAAGGCGGATGGAGGCCGGGCAAGCAAATCCAAAATCAATACAGATTTGGCGCACTGCAGAGAGCGGGAGACAAGACAGAAGCGCCATCAATGCTTGCTCGTCCCTGTTGATGTGGCTCGGAATCATGCTGCCTATCGGCGGACATGTGCTGGCAAGGTTGGCAATGCTGACACTTGTCGTTGGTGGCACAAAGCAAGGGCGGCAAGGGGCAACACAACGGATGTAACAAGGGTGTTGATGATTCCGACAAGTGTGGGGAATGCGAGTGGAGATGTGGTCGAGCGAGTTGAGTGGAGGGAAGGTGGTGGTTGATGGCAAAATCGAACCACGTTACATTGATCATGGTTTGAACTCCACTCATTGGCCATGTGCATACAGCAACGGTGTTTATCAAGACGCCATCTGCCCATGATCGTGCAATCAGCGGTCATAGGCATGCTAGTGCGAAGAATGGACATTGGATAGCACTCAACAATAGTTAGTAGGTAGGAGGTATGCACAAATAAAAAGATATTTTTGGTTACTGATATCGGTTCATTCACCTGGGTCCTGCTGATTTTGATACTCACACCAAGCAGTGTGTTTATGGTGCAAAAAAAAATCTGGGACACACAAAAAACATCAATAGGTACTCATAGACATATTACTAATTGAACATTTAATGAGAGAAGAATCTCATGGTTGACACACTTAAAAATGGTCGTCGAGTGCATACATATGTGTAGAATATGTCTGATTATAAGTCAATTGTTTGCACAGATACACTCGAAGGTCATTTTTGAGTGTTCCATGCTCAAAACTTTTACTCTGATGTATTTCAAATCAATATAAATTGGTCTATGTTCACCTCTTAAGTTTTATACATTCTCCAGTTTTATTTTGCGTGTTCAAGACATATATATACCAAAATCAGTCTCACAAGTGCCAAAATCAGCATATGAGAATTCTTCATTTACGGTACATAGTATCTACCTACTACCAATCGTAAAGTTGAATATGGTGCATATACCACTGACCAGAATGCCTGTCATGTCTGATTTAGCAATTGTGTGCTAATACCGTCAAGATAGATGTTGTTGCCGTTGGCGCATGGGCCACCAGCGGAGTTTGAAATCCCATCAAACGCAGTCAATGTGGTTCAACTTCATCATCAACAACCGCACTCTACACCTCCAGCACAGCATGCTCGCCCCTCTCTCTGCAGCAATATTCCATGCAGCCTCTATGTCCCTCAACACTCTTGCCATGACCATTGCCTCACTGCTCAACCCTTGCCGCCCATGCTGAACGCCATTTGTCGCTCACTTGCCTGTGCAATCACCAGCAGCAACAACGACCATCGCAAACTTGCAAGGATGAGCACGCAAGAAGGAAGGGTGGGTGATGAGCGAGGACGGACGCTAGAGATTTGGGCGACAGGGCTGCTGGACAACGTGCCACGCATCCTTTTTGGGACTTGCGCCGACGAGCAGGAATCCTGATACACAGGTGCGTAGCCTGTTCAGTGTATACTTACTGATGTAGCGTATCCCCATAGGGGTCTCTAGGTCTCCAGACCACTCACGCGGGATCTATGTCCAGGGCTCTCTTGGTCGACCCCTGTCTTTATCACACACCACCTCACGTACTTTCGCGTTTGCGTCGCTCACAGTGGGACAGCCCCGTCCTCTGCCACTCTACTGCTCCAAGCTGCTCTCAGCACCATAGACACAGCCGCACGCCCACCACCCACGACTCTGGAGGCGAGCTGACAGACAGCTACGCAAAGACAAGCCCAAATCGACCAACGCAGATGCCCATGCACCCTTGTTCTCGCTGCGTCATCATTGCCATTCACTGCTCAACATGGCAATGACCCATAGCATCAAGAACACAATCGGGATGAATCGGAACTTGTAACAACAAGTGCTATCCCGATCCTGACGGCTTGCCCAGTGACAACCAGCAGGTGCCTGAATGCCTTCACCAATGGGGTAGGCTCAGGGAAGGTGTAAAACATTGTAGTTGTCTGACTGCATTGCAGCATCTTCACTTGGCAGCCTCATTAGGTACGTTTCGATACTCTCAACATCAACTTGTGTCAATGGTAACAGGGAATTCGGGACTTCCAGGATATTTATTAGGTAGAAGATAATGTATAATGTAGTTAAATGTGTTATATATTACAGTTAACATGCTTTATCATACCACCAAAAATGACACAAAATATGAATTTTGGCTGAGTCTCAAAGTGTAAGTACGGATTGATGGTATTTGGCAATTGCCGGAAGCGGAACAACAGGCGCTTAACGACCATAGCCCGCTCTCCCTGTCCGTTCTCCACCGTTTCTCAGGCGATTTGCGTAAATTAAAGTGTCGGTATTGATGTAATATGCCTATTGCATAGTATAAATGTATTTTATTTGGTGGAAATGTGGGTAAATATGGCTAAATGAGCAAATACATTATTCTGTGCACTCTTTCTGGTCTATCTTGACTGTTTACAGGTCAAATATCACCAAATAAAGTGCTGGAGTCGATGTATACTATGTACTTACATCTAAATCTCAATTTTATTTGGAGGGGAACGCGGTATTTCCGGTGTAATAATGGAAATACGGTATTTAGCTATCCATTTACCCTATTTACAAGCGGTTTTCTGCGGTTGGGAGTGACAGAAACAGTCTATACAAAGCATATACATATTGAACAATTTTTTATTTGAGGCGGAATGGTGCATTTCTGGTGGAATAAATAGTATTCCGATGTTTTCTATTTTTATCTATAGTGTGCCACTCTGCCCCCATCCCCACCCGCCCTAGGGCGCCTAAAATACCCGAAAATACCCTATTACATTAGCTGGGGGTGCCCCGCCCCCTGCCAAGCAACCATCCCTAATGGTTACCTATTTTTAACCCCATCCTCCCACCCTGTCCCCCTGTCCCCCCACCCACCCCCTACCCATCCCAGGACCCATCCCGCCCCTGCCTAATGCATATATGGCACCCTCAGCATGCCCCATACCCCTACCCACCCCCCAGAATTACCCCCAATATCCCCCATTACCCCCAGCATCAAATACAGCCCAAAAAGGGTTGTGTGGAAACTGCTAGTTCTGATCAATCAATTTGTTCTGGCAACTGCCAGCATTTGATACATGATATTAACATACATGGCTGGCAGCAAGCACTTTGGGTGCGTCCTGCGGTGGTGGGCGGTCGACTGCCTTCCCCTTTCCCTTGGAGGGGCCCTGGGCCGGGGGGTGTCGTCCTGCATCTTGGTATCAACGTCCTGGAGCCTGTTGTCAGCAGGGGGAGTGGGACTCAATTGTTGGGGTGGGGAAGAAAGGTGAGCAGTTGAGTTGTCTCCTTCCATGCTGACGTCCTTGGGCTTGAACAGCTCCTCGAACTCATTGCAAAGCGGCACATTCCATGGCTGGACAGCGCTGAATCCGTTGGTCATGGCAGTGGACACCAAGTTGTACATATGCTGGGTGAAACTGTGGTTGGTAGAGTTGGTGGTTTGAGCACCGCCGTGGGCACTGAACCAGGAGTGGGCGCTCTTGAGCGCAGCTGTGATTGCTTTGAGGTCCTCCTCTACAAGCTCTGCAGAGTTGGTAAGGGCCATCCTTGAGGGGATGGTTGGGGATATAGTAGAGGGGCCTGGGGTGGCGGATTTGGCATCAGCGACGTTGCCGTCACTGCTGTCACTGTCGCTACCTGGGGCCTCGGTTGCTGTGGTTGCTGGTATGAGATCCCTGGATAGGACAGTTGCCACTCTGGATGGGGACGCTGCGCGAGACGTCGTCCTCAATGCAGCTGCTGAGCGCTGGCATCCCAACCATAGACGCTTGAATCATGCATCAACCTGGGCAACTGCCCAAGTGAAGGGATGCATCCAGATGGGCAGTTGCCCAAGGCTTGGGCACTGATGCATGGGGCCCCTGGCTGGTGCAGTGACCCATGATTCATGCATGATTTTGGGCAACTGCCCACTGTGACCCTCACCCTGTCACATAGGTCACCAATTTTGATGGCCAGAGCTGATGGCCATGATGCCAGACCTAGTGACCTCAAAATTCCCACAGTCACTAAAATCACATGGGCTCATCAAAAATGATGGCCAACCTTGAAAATTCCCACGCTTGGTAAAACACCCTAGACTGATAGCCCATCAATGATAATGGACCTTTTTTTTTGACAGCACCCATCAAATCTAATCAGGTGCCCCGGAAATCACCAAATGGCTAGACCTAGGGGGTTCAGAACTTTGGGTGAAAATTCCCACGCCACCTGGGCTCACACTAAAAATACTGAAAAATGCAGAAAAATCAGAAACCTAGGTCAGTGTTTGAACCACTGCCAAATTCGGCCTGTAGCAGGCTGTAGGGCGCCTTTTTTTAATTCTAAAAATAGATTCAAGCCGGAGTTTTTGAATATGAATGTTGGTATTTTTGGACGATTTGGGTACCATTCTGTAGCAAATTTTAACGTGATTCCAAAGCACATATTGCTGAAGCGGTGCGTTCAGCGGTTGTTTTTCTATTGAGGATATAGTGTGCTCATCAGAAGCAAGCCACTCACCTGTATCTCACCCATTTCTCCATATTTCTGAATGATGTTGGTACCATTCTGTAGCTATTTTAAGGGCGCTCCTGATGGATACTCCATCACCGCGGCGCGCTAAGCCGATGCTTTGCTAGTTATGGAATAGTGATATTTCGCAAAATGCGCCACACAGCCATATCTTACCGGACGCTTTAGGTACCATCTGGTAGCTATAGTTAATGTAATTCCAGCGCATATTTCATCATCACGGAGCGCTAAGCCGTCGCTTTGATATTAAGCAAACAGTGATATATAATAAAAGTGAGCCACTCACCCTGTATCTTGCCCAATTCTTTATATTTTTCGACGCTTGTGGTACCATCTTGAAGCCAATTTTTACCCGATTTCAACCCATATTTTACCCTGGCACTGCGCCAAGTGGTTGCTGTGTTATTGACTAAATGGCTCACACTAGAAAAACACATCAAGTAGGAATTGTATAGCCTATAGTCGACGCTTTTGGACGCTATTGGTACCCACTTGTAGCGATTAATGAGGGGAATCCAACGCACCTATTTGTATATCAGCGCGTCAATTCTACGTCTTGGAATCATCAAAACAGTGAATATTGACTGATATAGTACTAATTTGGCATTTGCATGGGCTATACTTGACCAGTTTGAGCTACAAGCTTGTCCCAATAGTGCACAAACTGGTCAAGTATAGCCCATGCAAATGCCAAATTAGTACTATATCAGTCAATATTCACTGTTTTGATGATTCCAAGACGTAGAATTGACGCGCTGATATACAAATAGGTGCGTTGGATTCCCCTCATTAATCGCTACAAGTGGGTACCAATAGCGTCCAAAAGCGTCGACTATAGGCTATACAATTCCTACTTGATGTGTTTTTCTAGTGTGAGCCATTTAGTCAATAACACAGCAACCACTTGGCGCAGTGCCAGGGTAAAATATGGGTTGAAATCGGGTAAAAATTGGCTTCAAGATGGTACCACAAGCGTCGAAAAATATAAAGAATTGGGCAAGATACAGGGTGAGTGGCTCACTTTTATTATATATCACTGTTTGCTTAATATCAAAGCGACGGCTTAGCGCTCCGTGATGATGAAATATGCGCTGGAATTACATTAACTATAGCTACCAGATGGTACCTAAAGCGTCCGGTAAGATATGGCTGTGTGGCGCATTTTGCGAAATATCACTATTCCATAACTAGCAAAGCATCGGCTTAGCGCGCCGCGGTGATGGAGTATCCATCAGGAGCGCCCTTAAAATAGCTACAGAATGGTACCAACATCATTCAGAAATATGGAGAAATGGGTGAGATACAGGTGAGTGGCTTGCTTCTGATGAGCACACTATATCCTCAATAGAAAAACAACCGCTGAACGCACCGCTTCAGCAATATGTGCTTTGGAATCACGTTAAAATTTGCTACAGAATGGTACCCAAATCGTCCAAAAATACCAACATTCATATTCAAAAACTCCGGCTTGAATCTATTTTTAGAATTAAAAAAAGGCGCCCTACAGCCTGCTACAGGCCGAATTTGGCAGTGGTTCAAACACTGACCTAGGTTTCTGATTTTTCTGCATTTTTCAGTATTTTTAGTGTGAGCCCAGGTGGCGTGGGAATTTTCACCCAAAGTTCTGAACCCCCTAGGTCTAGCCATTTGGTGATTTCCGGGGCACCTGATTAGATTTGATGGGTGCTGTCAAAAAAAAAGGTCCATTATCATTGATGGGCTATCAGTCTAGGGTGTTTTACCAAGCGTGGGAATTTTCAAGGTTGGCCATCATTTTTGATGAGCCCATGTGATTTTAGTGACTGTGGGAATTTTGAGGTCACTAGGTCTGGCATCATGGCCATCAGCTCTGGCCATCAAAATTGGTGACCTATGTGACAGGGTGAGGGTCACAGTGGGCAGTTGCCCAAAATCATGCATGAATCATGGGTCACTGCACCAGCCAGGGGCCCCATGCATCAGTGCCCAAGCCTTGGGCAACTGCCCATCTGGATGCATCCCTTCACTTGGGCAGTTGCCCAGGTTGATGCATCAGACCAGCCTCCATTAGTGGGCGTCCTGGGATGCCTGGCGTAGGTGTGCTGTACTGCTCTCTGGCAGCGTCAGCTGCAGAGGGCAGTGCGGGTTGGGCTGCAGGCTGGTTGCCTGCGTTTCCGGGGTTGGGGGCGTTGCTGGTAGAAGGGGTGGATGATCCTGGGGGATCTACCGCCCCTCCTTGCTGCTTGGTAACGTCCGATGCTGGATCGGGTACATGTAGGAGTATAGAGGATGAGGAGAGCAATGAGCAGGGGTGTTTCCCACGGTGTACACGTAGTGGTTACAGGAAGAGAAGCGATGAGGGAAACCCTCATACTTAGCACCCAAGGCCTTCTGGCCCATTGTGCTTCTCAACACACTTGGCAAACTCATAGAGAAGATGCTAGCTAACAGGATGCAGTTTGACTCTGTTGGACTCGACATGTTTCATCCTAATCAACTTGGTGGAGTGTGCCAGTGCTCTGCTGAAGATGCAGGAATGCTTTTGACCCACATTGTGTGAACAGGGTGGGCCAAGGGCTTGAAGACTAGCATGCTTGCATTCAATGTCACGCAGTTCTTCCCTTCTCTGAATCACGACATGCTTGTTGTGATTCTTTGCAAACAGGGATTCGCATCAAATGTGGTGCATTTCTTAGCTTCATATCTTGTCGGTTGCACCACGCGCTATGCCTGGGGCAGCTTTGTATCCAATCTGCAACTTGCTGATGTTGGTGTAGGCCAAGGCTCTGCACTGTCGCTGGTACTGTCTGCTCTCTATCTCGCACCCATGATGCGCTTATACGAATTGAGCGCTGCCTTCCCAGGCACCACTCTTCTTTCTTATGTGGACAATGGTACAATCATTGCACAGTCCCCCGAAGTGGAGGATAACTTGAGTACACTCAAAGCATCCTATGCTGTTATCTTTGAGCTGTTTACACAGCTTGGTCTTGTACTGGAGCACAATAAGTGGGAGTTATTCTACTTTGATTGTGCACACATGCCTACAGACCCGACACTGGACTTGGAATATGCACCATACACTGGCAACACTCCCCTGGCCCCAAAGACCTTTTGGAGGTACTTGGGCTTCTTCTTCGACTGCAAGCTCACATTCCATGAGCACATCTGATTCTACTCCACCAAAGCACTGACATCTGTCAAGGCAATGGGCATGCTGGGCAACTCATCCCAGGGCCTCTCCCCTTCACACAAGAGGCTCCTCTATTGATCCTGTGTCATCCCTATTGCGACATATGGATTCTGACTCTGGTACTTTGCTGGTGCCAAGAACAAGACCATCATCAAGACCTTCAACAAGATGCAGCAACAGGCTGCACTCTGGATCACTGGTGCTTTCCGCACTTCCCCTAGAGGCGGCATCAAGGCCCTAGCGGGCCTGATGCTGCTTTATATGACACTAGCTAAGCTGTCATCCGGCTCAGTCATTCGTGTTGTGTCTCTATCTGACACACACCCAGTTGGCTCCCTTATGAGCGGACACCACCTCAAGCGTGCTTCCCCACATGCTTGTTCTATTGAACTCATGACCCCCGCCCTCAAGGCAAAGGTTAAGGGTTCACTCATGCAGGCAGATACCACCCTGCCCATGGCTGTTGACACTGCATGCATAGCCCCATAATGTCTGCCACATTATGTTGGAGATATGCAAATATTATGCTATGTAATGTTTATATAAGTTCTTTATCAATATGAAAGTATTACATCAAAGGACATCATATCATATTTTTAGCACACATTATTCTGACAACTTCTATGACATAATCATTGCATAAAGGGCCCTGGTTGTTATGTCAACATTATGTGTCAGCATAAGCACACTATAATTTCCCCCAAATATTTGGTCCAAATTTGTCCCAAATTGATTCAGCATAATGTTTTTATATTTCCAATCAGAATTATCCAGTTGATGTGAACAATAGAATAGTCAAGTCAATGCTGTGGTCTGAAATCAAAATTCATGTCAGTGGTATATCAACTGGATAATTCTGATTGGAAATATAAAAACATTATGCTGAGTCAATTTGGGACAAATTTGGACCAAATATTTGGGGGAAATTATAGTGTGATTATGCTGACACATAATGTTGACATAACAACCAGGGCCCTTTATGCAATGATTATGTCATAGAAGCTGTCAGAATAATGTGTGCTAAAAATATGATATGATGTCCTTTGATGTAATACTTTCATATTGATAAAGAACTTATGTCAACATTACATAGCATAATATTTGCATATCTCCAACATAATGTGGCAGACATTATGGGGCTATGCATGCAGTGTGAGAACATAGATCCATTTCATGCACTTGCGCAGCCAGGCCTACGACTGCTTGATTGCTTTTGCAAACCCATCGTGTTTGACGCTCCCTCAAGATCCCCACCACTGCTGCTGCCCCCTCCTGGGGATGGCCCAAGTGCTGAGGAGATCCTGGATGCACGGATGTGGGCCAATGCCCTCATCCAGGACAAAATCAATGTTCCCAGGGATATGGTGGCATTGGCAGCAATGCCAGTCCTCAAGTCAGTGCACATCAAGCCTGTCGACTTGAAAACGCTTGTGCATGCCCAGCGATGCCTATACCTCAATGCCTTCCTCCAGGAATTGGAGGAAGATGCCGATACTATTCATGCGGCAGCAGACGGCAGTCTACCGACCTCAGAACAACTGCAGGCAACTGCATCTGTTATTATCTGATGGCAGACAGAGCAACTTCACCAGAATTGCTTTGTGGCCAGTAGAGTGACTGCGCACAACGCTGAACTCTATTCTATTTGATCTGCAGTAGTGCAGTGTACACAGCACAATGCAAAACAGATTGTTATCTTCACTGATGTGATAGGCTCTGCCCACATTGCTGTAGACCCATCCCCACACTCTGGTCAAGTGCACTCACTGGCTGTGTGTGCAGCGCTACAAGGCTGGCTCCAAGGAGACAAGGAGCGCACCATCACATTTGTCAATGTACCATCTGTCCTCAGATGGTCATTACATGGGCAAGCTCATCAGTATGCCACCCAGCTGCGTGTTCCCCCTGGACCGGACCCAGCACTCACTATCAACTCCATCAGGCAGTGTCAGGGTTCCCCCTATTTCCTTATCTTATCACCAGTCTTGATTATCTACATACATTCTATTTTTAGTTTCATGGCTATATTTAGATCTTCTAGATAATTCCTTGAGTACCACTCATCACTTTCCATTCCATTCCATTCTATTCCACTCCATTCTATGATGCAATACCTATGATATCATTACAGAATATTCTAGAGTACTGAGTAGGTATAAAACCCCTGTAGTCAGTAGGTGTATCCTCAGCTTCAATCTCTTAGGATTTCCACTACATACCTGGTGTGATCCTTAGGTCATTGACATCTCCTCTCTATCTCTCTCTCTCTACTTCTCTCTCTCTGCTTGGTCTTGTTAGTGGTGATCACACTGATTTTGGTGTTGCCCTGACAGAAGATTGAAGCTCCCACTTCTCATCCACCTCTCATCTCTCAAACCTCAACCCTCACCTCCTACCTCTCAACACCTCATCCTCTACCAACTATCCTCTCCCCTCACTCCACCATCTCTATACCTCAGCACTCCTTTCCTGCCTGTGTGTGTGTTGTGTGTGAACTTAGTAGATAGGGATACCAACTGTTGGGGCTGGCTGCTGTAGGGAAACCTGGGGTTCAGTCAGTTTTTGGCATTCTAGGCAAAACCAGAGAACCTGTGAGCCTAGGGTTTAGAGTCCTTTACAGGAACAGACAACTGGGTATCCAGTAGATAGCCTTTTTTTTAAGAATACCTGTAGCTAGCAAGGGCACTTTCAGTACTTACATCTTCTCCCACACACACCACAGTGCATCCCACCCTTTCCAGTCATTATGGCTGATACCAACCCTACCTCCTCTGCTCCTGGTCTTCTAGATCAGCTTATGCAGCAGGTAACACAGCTTCAGCAGCAGATTGTGGACCTCCAGCAGCAGAACCACCAACTCCAACAACTCCAACAACAACAGTACCATCACCAACCACCCCCACCACACCAATCACCAGTTCATCAACACTATCACCAATCAAATTTTGCTGCTGGGTCCCAATCTGACTCTGTTGGCCTGGCCAGTCCCTTACTCTCCAAACCCTCCAACCTTTCATCCTATGTCAAGGTTGCCCCACCAGAGCCATTTGATGGTTCAATGAGCAAGGCAGAAAGCTTTCTCAGCCAATGCCTCCTTTACTTTTATGGAAGGGGTATCACCAGTGACTTTAACAAGGTCATTTGTGCACTTTCTTTCATGAAAGCTGGGAATGCTGACAAGTGGGCCAGAATGAAGATCCAGCAATTGGATCCTAATTTCTGTGAAGAGGTCTCTTGGGAAGTCTTTGTTTCAGAGTTTAGGGCTACCTTTGGTGACCCCAATCCTGGAGCAACAGCCAGACACAAAATGAATCAGCTCAAGCAAGGCACCAACACTGCTGATCAATATGTGGCTGACTTTAGACTGCTGGTTCAGGACACAGGGTACAATGATGCTGCCTTGGTGGAAAAGTTTCAGAATGGACTCAACTCTTCTTTGGTGGATAGAATTTACAATCTTCCCCAGATGCCTAGCACTCTGGAAGGCTGGATTTCTTGGGCCTTGAGGCTGGATAGACAGTGGAGGCAGAGGGAGTCTACCAAGAGGACCTCTGTTAACCCATTTTCTAAACAGTCCTTGACCCCACAGACTCCTGCAAAACCATCCTTCCACCCAAGTCCTTCTGTTACCTCTCCCCAACCTGCTCCTCAGAGCACCCATGCTCAGCAGAAGTCATCAGATGTAGTTCCCATGGAAGTTGATTCAGGCTGGAAGTCTGTCAGACCTCTGGTATGCTTCAAATGCAGGAAGCCTGGCCATAAGGCAGTCAACTGCAGGTCCACCACCAACATTAATGCCATGGACCATGAAGAAATGAAGAATCACTTCAGGGAAATAATCTTGAAGGAAGAAGAAGAGAAGAAGAAGGCAGAAGGACAATCAAACCAGAATTTTCAGTAGTCCCACTGGTGAAAGACATGTCCCAGTGGAATAAATTCAGTGTGTTAGAGAATAAAGATCCTAGTCCACACTCTGACACTGAAAAGGAAACCATGTCTGAAAGCCTTCTCTCTCCTATTCCTGAAAGAGTCTACATCAGGAGCCTCAAGCCTAAATTCTCTACACAATTGTCTATTACCTTGAAGGCAATGGATACAGGCAAAAGGTTTCTTGTTGATGCTCTGCTAGACAGTGGTGCTACTGGCTTATTTCTTGATGTGAAATTTGTGAAGTACCATAATCTTAACACCAGGAAACTTCCCAGAGCTATTCCAGTATATAATGTAGATGGAACTCTCAATAAAGGAGGTTCAATCTATGAGGAAGTAGAACTGGTTATGGTCTTCCAAAATCACTCAGAGAAAGCCACCTTTGCTGTCTGTGATTTAGGGGATAAACCTGCAATTATTGGGCATACCTGGCTTTGGCTCATCAGCAAAAAGTGCATAGTAATAGTATGTATTGCAGCCTGGCCGAGCCATTGGAAGGGATTAGTTAGGTATATTATTGATGCGAAATGATTTGCGAGGATTGTATTTACGCTGCAATAATTGCAGCACATTGTATTGAGTGAATAATTATTGGCTCGCATTCCATTACCGCCAGAATTATTACCACGTCTATTATAGTAGAAATAAATATTGTGGCGGTCTTGCCAACAGCAGGCAATATATAACATAGCGTCAAAAGTATTTGTCCACGGTTACAATGCATTTCTGGTGTCTAATACATTGCAAACCCAAGCATCTCCTCGTCTCCCAGTCCCGCTTGCCCATCTTCAGGGCCAAGCTCATCATCAGATACGTCGTTCCCCTCATCAATATCCTCCCAATCTGACTCTCTATCTTCATCGTGCGACTCATTATCGCTGTCGTCAGAGTCCTCATCGTGTTGATGACCACTCGATCCGGGCTCCGCAATGATCAGCATTTGCTGCTCCAACTCATCTGCATCATCCTCGTCTGCGGAGCCCTCTGCAGTGCTCGGAGCAGCTGCTGGATGTCGTTCCGACCGATGGTGATCGCTGTAAAATCGATCCGTTGCTTCACGAGTACTGACGTGGCCAACGCCGCCACCACGGTAGCGCATCATCATGTCCCGGTCAACGAAGCTAGAATGCATTTGGTTAGCAAGTACAAAGAAATATTTATGTTCACTCACTGATTGACATAGTAGAAGTTATAATCTGCATCATTTTCGTCAGGGTTTTGGGCCGCACACAAGGGCGGGAGTGAGTTATAGTCCATATCATGTGCAAAGGCAGGCTCAATGTATGCACCACGAATGATCAGTGCAGGATCAATGAAACCGAAGGCTGGCGAGGGCTGCGGGAACTGAGGTGAAGGCTCTACCTGTGGTACAAACCCAATACGGTACATCCGCCGAGACGCCCATATGGACTTTGGCGAAGATGGGTCTTCGCCGTACCAACGAATCCACGCAAAGTCCATGGTTGTCGATTGAGATGGAAGCGATGGGTGTGAAATTTCAGCGTGGAATATACCTAAAATGCGTGCATACCAGTATGGATGGGGCGCATTTTTGTCTTGTGACAGCAGCATGACGTTGGCATGAGTTCTTGGATTGAGGGAGTCCTGCTTTCGACGCATGTCGTAGGTAGTATAATTGATTCGAAGGACCTTATGTCGGTAGATGCAGCCATTATGCAGGATGAGTTTACGCCGGTCATCGTCTGTGTATTCAGTCTCGTCATCATCACCAGCATAGTTGGGATTCAAGATACGGTTGAGTAGGTGGTCCTTTAAGTTTTCGAAGAAATTCTGAAGTGGATGTCAGTACATAAAAGACGTGTAGATATAGCAAGTACCTTTAAAGCAGGATCGTCGTCGGTACCAAGCCAAGTAGCAAGATTAATAGGAGCACGTTTGCTGTGTGACATTTGATACCGGTCCTCAGGGTTACCCTTCCCTAGCTCCTCGCTGTCTTCAAAAGAAGAATATGGCGCTGGTTTCTTGTCCTTTTTTCGACGTTTTTGCAGGGGTTCTTTACCGAGACGGTCTCGCATTCGATGAAGGCAGCGCTCTCGGTGGATTTGCTTGGCTATCCCAATCGTAAATTTCCCCTTGTTGACACGCTTATAGAGCCATTTGATTCGACGGTGCTCAAGCTCTCCCTAGAAAATTTGCGTCAGAAAATGTTGATGCAGTCAAAATATATGGGATACACACGTTTTGCAAGCTCCAGCCATCACTAGTCCCAAAAAGACGAATATATGATGCATAATCGCCAAGTGCATGCAACTTGTATGTTGCCATATTGAACTTCTTGGTTTTCCCTCGAGAGACCTCAACCGTGTCAGTGCCTCCTTGCGGTGCCCCATGCTTAGCCGCAAGTGCTGCTTTGCGTCGTCCACAAGCAGCTGTCTTGGAGCGCAATTCACGTGTTATATATGCCTCACCAACAGTGCTAGTGAACCGACGAAGCTCAACGCCGAGGCGTGCAGTGGATGCTTCAAGGTCCTGAAGTGTGCGCTCTGTGTGTAATCGAAGCTTTGCAAGGCCATGAAATGTGGCTAGTTCAAAAAGTAAGTCCAGCACCACCTTGTTATGCTCTGGCGGAAGGAGGTTTTCGAATGCCGGAATTGAACACTGCGTAAAATTAATACAGTGGGAACGTGAGGCAGGTGTAGGGGTACTTGCCAGGAGGAGATTCTCAAAGTCACGAGCCGCAAGCTTCTTCATATCTGACACATTTGAGCTGAATTTTCGTATTGTAAATCGTCCAAATGTTGGAGTCTTACGGTAGCTGTATACACAGGAATAAGCACTGAGGCTGTCGAAAATTGCAAAGTAAACATGAATACTAACCGCTCATTGAGGATCTGAATGCAATTACCACCAAGCGCAATCAGAATTCGAATCAGATGGGTGAAAGAGGCCTTGAATACGCCCAATTCGAACTCATGTAGGAAATCTGGTGTAAAAAGTTGATAAAAACTGTGCCCAATCAATCCTAATATCTCGGAAAATGCATTCTAGATAATTGCTAAGTGCCATTCATTGAGTAAATTGAAGTGACTATACCTTTGTAGGGACGAGAGACTCGGGATCCAAATAGAATAATACCGAGTCCGACTTCATTGAAAGGCCTTTCTCAAAGATGAGCTTACGTGCCTCCTCAATCTTACGTCTACATGCTGCATTGTCGACACGCTGGAGGCGAACACGTCTTGCCATGTCAGGTTTTGAGCCAATCTCACGAATTTGTGCCTTCTTTATACAACAACGGGGACAAGGGTGCGCACCCAGGTGCTTAATGCATGCCAGCAGGACTCTATTTCGGAGAATCAATCCAGATGTTTCGTGTTTTAATAAAAGCATGTACTCACTTCTCTGGGTAATCAGCAGAATATGTGAATATTCGCACAAACAGCCGTTGTGTTACGCCATCAGGGAATTTCAGTGGTATTCCTTCCGTGCATGCCTTCTTGAGGTCATCGTCTAGAAGAAGTTTCCAGATACCCTGCATAAGTTCACGTCGTAGATGTGCTAACACTTCAGCAGTGGCAGATGTGCCATACTCTTTCCTGTACATGTCCTGAATCGCATCATCCAGCTGATACATATGTAAGCTACAGAAAAAAAGTAAGAAAGCACTGTTCGCACCTTGGGAATATAAGCCAGATGATGTGCAGAGAATGACGAAGGCTTTCCACGGGTATATTTCGAACTGTTGCCAAGATACATGTATATTGGCCACATTGACGCTGTCCCAAACGACGTAAGATGCGTAGAGTCGGAATACAGCATGACGGCGGCAATGACCGGTTCCAAGTTGTCAACGCGTGGTTGAGCTCGTAGTTTTCGATCCTCTTCGATGAAAGCATCCGAGTTATAGAGCTCTGAGTATATTCGCTCTGGTGGAGAGACTGTAGATGGCTTCCAGTACTCGGTGAATGGTGAGATGTGGAATTGTTCTGCTGCCTTCTCCATGAATGCCTCTTTGATAACCTCAAGAGGCTTTCGATGCACCAAACCCTCGACGTTATACACTGGCGCTGATGCTTCGGGAGGGTGATTAACTTGTGATGCAGGAGGAAGCGACAGAGAGATAGATGCTTGGATCCAGGATTCATTCGGCAAAAGGGAGTTGTGTGTCGTCTCGTTCCACGTGTCCAGTTTCTTCAACGCATCACCTGTACGGAAGTCCTTCAGGTCGCTCGCCACAAATTCCGGATGATTAATAACACTCTGCGCCAAGTTGTCGGTGCTCGAATTGGAAAGCGAGCCCCTGGATTCGTAGATCCAATTCGCAAACATATGGGTAGTTTTATTCTTGAATGGGAGAAACGACTCTTCACCCTGTTCCACAAATGGCTGACTTCGACAGGGGTTATGTGGTATTTCCGACTCGGCAAGGGATGTGTGGTTGGTAAAATTGGGTGAGTCGGCAACGTCCTCTGGTGAGAGGTGTTCATTTGGACAGTAGGTTGGCCTCCCCCCTTCGAATACACGGTAAACTCCATATGGATTTGCAGTGGTCTGGTACTTGCCATCTGCTGCATTCTGAACACCAGCAGGTTGCTCTGGAGGTTGAATGCTTGTCGATTGTGCGGTGACTACATTGCCTATGGGTACATATTGGGTAGAAGATGACGTCTGCGTAGCTATATCCAAAAATGGAGCCGGCGTGTGCCTCCGGGAATTTAAGCGCCCATGAGTATCGAGTCCAGAATGTGTAACCGTCTAAAATATAAGTTATACAGAGATAAATTAGTGAGAAAAGAGAGTTGAATGTAGAGCACACCTGAACTTGAGCCAGTTGTTGCTCTTCAAATCTATCATTTCCAGTCCCCTGCAAATCGGCAATGCCCCGCAGCTGCTCGTCATCCAAGGTGTGCATAGGAACATCCTGTAGCCGGCTGCTGGAGCTTTCCGCTTCATTACTCCTGCTCTCTACCCGTGGTTCTGGTTCAATAGAACGAGGCCGGTCGTTTCGTTTCTGACGGCTTTTGAATTTTTTACATTGCGACTTGTGTGCACCAAGGGACTTGCTTGATTGGTGTGATTTCCCGCACCCTACACACTCATAGCCCATGTCTTGACGAAAATAACAAAGTAGAAAGCTTAGGCCAGGATATTCAGGTGCAGAGCTATAGTATGAAGGCGAATTGAGAGGTACAGACGGGCTACAGCAGTTGTGAGGCTCGCCTTGGTTCGACTTCGCTGTTCTTCGATAGATCCACTTCAGAGGTACACGTGACTGCGGAGTTACAATCAGCACGACGCGTCCTTCCCCCTATTCACTTCTTGACCTTCGACCACCACCATCTCGTTTCTCTCTCACTCACAAATGCCCTCCTCACTTGCAGATAAGGTCTTCAGGCGTGTTACCGCTGATGCTGAAGCATCAGAGAAGGTGTAAGTCATAGCTACGAGCGCTTCTCTGCCCGCGCCGCCTTTTTTTCATGTTCAAACCCGACTCTGTACTAACAGGAAGGACGTGATGGAGGAGTTCTACCCCGTGGCACGCTGGATCCCCCGTGGAATTTCACCTTTCATCAATCTCGACGCTATTTTTGATGCGGCAGCCCCAAACGCACGGTAAGCGCTATTCGCATGTATGTCATTGGCTCAATCTTGATCTCTGGCAGTGAATCTCTACCCAAAAGTGCTCGAGAGACCTTCGACGCAGTTATGGCTCTTCATAAAAGTCTCCCTGACATTGCTCTTTGACTATCCGAGGACCAAGAGGCCTGGGATAATTTTACATCATTGGTACGTCACTAAAGTCCATATATGCGTGCATATACTGACATTTGCATACTCAGCTATCCGCTAAATTGGCTGCGCAGCGAGCTGTCGACACTAACAAGGTCAAATCCCATATTTTACAGATCATCAGCGGCGCGAACCCAGTGTTCTCACCTGTTTCTAACACGACGGACAAGGGTGCTCGTGGCCTCCGTGCACGAGTGACTCCTCGTGCTCTGACCCCTATGCGCGACCTCACTGAGTTTGACGCTAATCCTGTGTAAGTTTGGTGTTGATCCCTTGATCCCTGAGTGCTGACAGCGCTTATATGTAGCGCTTATATGACCAAAGTCCAAAAGGGGGACGTCATGCTACTCGCCCATGACCTTCCATCATTCCTGTACAATCACGATGCGTACGATCCGGTGGATCCGGATAAGGGTCTTTTCGTCTCGAAGGTCATGATCCAGGTACGTGACGTTGTCCAGCATTATTACTACTTGTAATCACAATTTCTTTTTAGGTCCTTCGTCTCCTCTTCACTGGCCATTCGTCTATGGAGACTGGGAACCGAGCGGCAGCGAAAGCTTCGCCTGCGGAGACTCTGGGAATCCGCTCAGTGACCCGAAACATGGTGGCTTACGCCGCTGTCATGGTGCGTGACGATTGTACACGATTTTATTTTTTCATTTTGTAACCGTATACATCATCACAAATCATCTTGTTAGGTTTATCTCGCGCTTTCTAGCGCTGGACAGTGGACGAACAAGATCGATTTCTTCAGGCTCGACAAGTTTCATGATGTTATCATGAAGCTCTTAGAGGTAACCCCCGATTCAAGGCTCGTGGTGGAGAAGAAGCTCCAATACCTTACAGAGTAAGTGGCGACATCTTTTCTCGAGATGAACACGATCTAACATAGTTTTTCTCATACAGAAAGCTTCCTGCTCTAACGCGCAAGCGTAAGGCGGCGGTCATCATTGCCGAAAGCGAAAGCGATGACGACGAAGATCCTACCGGCATCCTGGCGCAACGGAAACGGCTCGCTCTCGAACGAGAACGAGTATGCTTTTCATTTTTCTTATGTCTGGATCATCGCACCGTAGACTAACCGCAGCACTTGTAGAATGAGGCGGCGCTCTCTGGGAACGCCGCCGCGCACCAAGAACACGACGAGGAAGCCGAGCGCGAGCGCGAGCGCAATGGTGGAGCTCCACACGAGGATGAGACCGAAGCACGGCGCGACGCTGAAGCCCGACGCGAGCGCGATACCCAAGCTGATCGCGAACACGAAGCTGAATCCCGACGCGCACGCGACGCCCAAGCTCAACGCGAACGTGAGGCTGAAGCACGACGCGAGGCTGACGCTCAACGCGAGCGTGATGCCGACCAGCAGCGCCGACGCGATATCGAGGACCCCGAGGAAGAACCTGAGAGTCCCCCAATTCGTAAGCCCGGTAGGCGTAGTACCCGTAGACAGTGATTGTGTTCCCCCTTTCCTCTAGTTCGATTATTGTGCATTTTATGTACCATTTGCTCGCTTGTATCGTGTACCTATCCCCAATCCCTCTGAATGTATTATTTTATTGAACAATCCACTGCCGCGTGTGTGCCCTGGCAAATCAGTCACATTCCCTTCACAGGTGATATTCGCTTTCATTATACTGGATTTTATTCAAACCTATGTGATATATTTCAATGCAATATTTCGCCCATATACGATCGGCTGGCGGAATAAAATACAAAATATGACGTTGGGTACTAGGCAATCATAGCACGGCCTCGCAACCGGCCATGATTATTGCCCCGTGTATCAATGGAACGTTCCATTGTTTAGAACATTGTGATACTAGCTAACTATTGCCGTCTATACGACGGATTGGCGGGTATATATGGGATTTTTGGGGCCATGTATTCAGGTGACCTTTTTGCTGATGCTCCATAACCCAGATGTCAATTGGAAAACAGGAGAGGTTCAATTCATTAGATGCCCTCCTGAATGCCACATGGAAGTCAAGAGAGCCAGAAGGAAGAGGCAGAGAATTGCTGCAATCAGTAGGAGACAACTTCCCCAATTTCATGAAGAAGGAGCTGATCTCTTTGAAGCCTCTGAACCTTCTGAAGTTGGTCCTGAGGATAGAGTTTTTGTCTCTTACCTCCATCCTCAGCAGCAAATCATTAATGCCACTTCTACTGTATCCCAAAAATTGGCAGAAGAGTCTCACCAGCAGAATAATTCCCCAAAGAAGTCCTTTGAAGAAATTGTCCCTAAGCAATATCACCAGTTCAAGGGAGTTTTCTCCAAGGAATCTTTTGATAGGCTTCCTGACAGAAAGCCTTGGGATCATGCTATTGAGCTCAAGCCTGGTTCAGAACCCTACAGATCTAAGATATATCCTCTATCCCCAAATGAACAGAAAGAGCTTGATGCCTTTCTTGAGGAGAATCTGAAGTCTGGAAGGATCAGGCCCTCTAAGTCACCAATGGCATCACCTGTCTTCTTTGTCAAAAAGAAGGATGGCTCCCTTAGACTGGTTCAGGATTATAGGAGATTAAACAGCATGACCATCAAAAACTCCTATCCCTTGCCTTTGATCTCTGACATCATTACTAAATTGTCTAAAGCCAAGTACTTCACCAAGCTAGATGTCAGGTGGGGTTTTAACAATGTCAGAATCAAGGAAGGAGATGAGTGGAAAGCTGCCTTCAGGACCAACAGAGGGCTCTTTGAACCACTAGTCATGTTCTTTGGTCTTACCAATAGTCCTGCAACTTTCCAAACTATGATGAATGACATCTTCATTGAGCTCATAGATGGGAATGTTGTCATTGTTTACATGGATGACATACTCATTTTTACTGAGACTCTGGATCATCATAGGGAGGTAGTCAAAAGGGTTTTAGAAGTCTTGCAAAGAAACAAACTCTACCTTAAAGCAGAAAAATGTGAATTTGAGAAGGAAAAGATTGAATATCTTGGACTTATCATTTCACAAGGCAAGATTGAAATGGATCCTGTCAAGGTAGAGGGAGTTTCCAAATGGCCTGAACCTGAGAATGTCAAGGATGTTCAATCATTCTTGGGATTTGTCAACTTCTACAGAAGGTTCATCAAGGACTTTGCAGACTTAGCCAGACCCCTACATGACTAAGAAAGGAACAGTCTGGAGATGGTCTCCTAGACAGCAGCAGGCATTTGATGATCTCAAAAAGAGTGTCACCTCCTCTCCTGTCCTGGTATTTCCTGATGACAACAAACCCTATAAACTTGAAGCAGACAGCTCTGACTATGCCACAGGAGCAGTCTTGTCACAGGAAGGATCAGATGGGAAGTGGCACCCTGTTGCCTTTATGTCTAAGAGTCTATCAGAAGTGGAAAGGAATTATGACATCCATGACAAGGAGATGCTGGCAATCATCAGGGCACTTGATGAATGGAGACATTATCTTGAAGGGACCCAACACACCTTTGAGATCTGGACAGACCACAAAAATCTAGAATACTTTATGACTGCCCAGAAGTTAACTAGAAGGCAGGCTAGATGGTCCTTGTTCTTGTCCAGATTTGACTTCACTCTTCATCACAGACCTGGTAAAAGCTCCCAAAAGCCAGATGCCTTGTCCAGGAGGTCAGACCATGCTAAAGGAGACAAAGACAATCAAGATATTGTACTCCTTAAGCCTTCCTACTTCAAAATCCAGGCTTTGAATCAGGGACATGCCACCTTCACTTATGCAGAGAATGATCTGCTGAAGGAGATCAGACAGGCAAAGAACCTTGATGAGCAGGTAGTCAAGGCAGTAGAGGAACTTAAAAAGTCCTCAACCACAAAGATTGATGGGCAGGAATGGTCTCAAGAGCAGGGTCTGATATTGTTCAGAGGCAAGGTGTATGTTCCCAAAGACAAAGATCTTAGAAGAAAAATTGTGGAACAACACCATGACACCTTTATTGCTGGGCATCCAGGGAAATGGAAGACTATTGAACTTGTCTCAAGGAATTATTGGTGGCCAGGAATGTCTCACTTCATTGCAGCATACACCAAGGGCTGTGATAGATGTAATAGGACCAAGACATTTCCTGCCAAACCTGTAGGCCACCTTGTTCCCACCCAAATCCCTTCAGATGTCTGGCAATTCATCTCTGTGGACTTTATTACTGGACTTCCAGAACGTCAGGGCTATAATGCCATTATGGTTGTTGTAGACAAGCTTAGCAAGATGATACACATTATTGCCACTACAGATAAAATCACATCTGAAGGCACTGCTAGGCTGTACAGAGACCATGTCTGGAAGCTCCATGGGTTACCTATTAAAGTAATCTGTGATAGAGGACCACAATTCGTCTCTAAGTTTATGAAAGAGCTAAACTCTATTCTGGGTATTTCTACTGCTGCCTCTACAGCCTACCATCCTCAAACTGATGGGCAGACTGAGAGAGTCAACCAGGAAATTGAGCAGTACCTCAGACTCTTCATAAGCCACAGACAAGATGACTGGGTGGAATGGTTGGCCTTAGGAGAATTCTCTTACAACAACAGAGTTCAGGCTTCTACAAGGCAGACACCATTCATGCTGAACAATGGAAGGAACCCTAGGATTGGCACTGAGCCCTTCAGAGACAGTAAGATGGAATCAGTGGATACCTTTGTTAAAGGCATGGAAGAAGCCAGGAAAGAAGCAGAGTCTGCCTTGAAAAAGGCTGCAGATGATATGGCTAGATTCTATGACAGAAACAGAGGAGAAGCTGTAAAATACAAGGTTGGAGATATGGTTTGGCTGGATGGTAAAGACCTTAAGACTGATAGGCCTCACAAGAAGTTTGAAGACAAGAGATTTGGTCCTTACAAAATTACCAAAGTGATTGGACCTAATGCCTATCAGCTTAAGCTACCTCCAAGCATGAAAATCCATCCTGTATTTAATACTGTCAAGCTCATGCCCTATACTCCAGACCCTATCCCTGGAAGAAAGGCTCCTTCTAGACCAGACCCTGTTATTCAAGGGGATAACCCAGAATGGGAAGTTGAATATATCAAGGACAGTAGGATCTTCAGGGGACATTTACAGTATTTAGTCAAGTGGAAGAACTATCCTCAGGAGGAAAGCACTTGGGAGCCCACAGAAAATCTCAAGAATTCTCCCCAAGCAATAAAGGACTTCCACAACAAGCACCCATCTGCCCCCAGGAGGATCTCTGCTACAACCTTTGATAGACTTTCTTTTATCCCTTATACCAATTATACCACTACTCCTACTCCCTCTAAGCCCTGCAAAATTGACCACTGTATGCACATTGTGGAAAATGTGCCTTAGAGGGGGGGTGATGTCAGGGTTCCCCCTATTTCCTTATCTTATCACCAGTCTTGATTATCTACATACATTCTATTTTTAGTTTCATGGCTATATTTAGATCTTCTAGATAATTCCTTGAGTACCACTCATCACTTTCCATTCCATTCCATTCTATTCCACTCCATTCTATGATGCAATACCTATGATATCATTACAGAATATTCTAGAGTACTGAGTAGGTATAAAACCCCTGTAGTCAGTAGGTGTATCCTCAGCTTCAATCTCTTAGGATTTCCACTACATACCTGGTGTGATCCTTAGGTCATTGACATCTCCTCTCTATCTCTCTCTCTCTACTTCTCTCTCTCTCTGCTTGGTCTTGTTAGTGGTGATCACACTGATTTTGGTGTTGCCCTGACAGGCAGACTACTTACCTGTGGCACAAACAAGAGTGGAAGACCAAGTTCCTCCACTCCCCCCTTCTGGGTGCTGCTTTTTTGCGACTCCGGGGTGTAGATGTCACCCAACTCCAGCCCAGAGACAACTTTGTTAGTAAATATCTTGACTTGTGATTTAACAACTCTGCGGGAGTGCATATCTGTGTAACTTAGGACTCTGAGGGAGATCCAGCCTTGAAGTCTGATTCCGCAAAGGTGATTCAGCAAAAAACCCCTTTCTCCATTTACGTGGAACCCACTCCCTTGTAATTCATTTGAGTTTGTGCAGACTACAAGAATTTCTTAGTGAAGCTCCTTAGCTGTGTCTAACTTACTTAGTTATAAGTCCTTTCCCACTTTCAAACTTTGATTTTGAAGAAGAATCTTAATTCCCTTGCACCAACAAAAGAACTGATATGTCTCTGATGTCATAACTGAATACAGACCTGTTTCTGCAAGAGCAGTCCCCCAAGAGTTGTAGAGAGTGAAGCTTGATTCAGAGTAATCTCACTTCACTAGTGTGGTTTTGTGTGTTTGTGTTCGCATGTGTAGCCAGCCTCTCACCGTGGCTGACTCTTGACAACATTGAATTTCATGTCAAGAAATATATCATTGTAGTGAGTTAGTCCAGTCTTATAAATATTTTGTATCAATAATAAAGTGGGATTCTAACAGACTGGTGAGCACCTGGGCATTTCCAGTGACACATTTGAGCACTTTAAGTGGTGTAAAGTCATTGAGTGCATTGATGCATCTGTCAAAGATGTGCAATGTAAGGCCGCGGCACTCATTCTGACCACACTGACTCTTTTGCTGCAGGGACTACCAGTGTTCTGGGCAATCACACCACACATGTAACTCCAACTTCTGTTACTGATTTAGATACTCCCATTTCTGCAGGGGTGGCTAGTAACATCCTGATGGGTCCTAGCACTTTGACTGCAATTCCAAACACTGTGGTGAAGCCTCGTATGTTGACAGAGCTCCGCAGGGCAGCCAATCCCACCATTGTCACAGGCGGTTCCCCAGCTGCAGCTACCCTGGCAATCACCGGCACTGATGTCCCATCTACTCCACCTGCAGTCAATGTCAACAATCATCACACCCAAGGTCCTCATTCTGTATGGAGTGTTCTGTATGACATTTACAATGTTGCTATTGGCACTCATTGTAGCATTGATGCTGCGCACCATACTGCTGGTAAAAATAGACGCCAAACATCCTACCAAATGGCACAGCTTGCTGTGTTGCAAAATATCTACATTGTAGATGATCAACCATGGGAATCACCAGGGGTCCTGACAAAGAATATACGCTACTTTATACTACTGCTAGACAGAATACATGTGATACAATTTATAAGACAGAACCGGGCTCGGGCTATGGTACAGTAATACAGAGACGGAATGAGACGATATCTAACCAATCCAGAATGAACTAGTAAGCTTTTCGGTGTTGTTCCCAAGGAACATGTGCATTTCTACAGTCTGCTGACTGTTTGTCTTTCAAATCATCAAGGTGATAGCGGTTTCTGAGTCGCTCTGATCACAATTGTTACTATTTCTAGTAAGGCGAGGACGCTCGCTAAGTTTCTAGACTTCCTTAGGTACTCGGACTCGGTCCCTGATATAGAGATGGCCCTATCATATCCCTGGGAAATCTCCTAAGATCAAATGTGATACTCTCGATGGTTTAAGTGCTCAAAACGTCACTGGTGTGAATAACGGTGACCGCCGTGATGCCAACAACAGTTTGTCAGCCTAGCCACGCAATCACGCTGTGCCTTCCTTGGCAATCTAATAATAGCCCGGGTAACTTAACAGAGTGTGCTACGCTTGTGTTTCCTTGTCATTCATTCAATTGTGTGATATTTCCATCGTAATTTGCCTATGATATTTAGTCTTTACACTGCCTGGCCACTTGGAAGAGGCGCCGCACAGTACAGGTGCTCGCGGGATGTTATTCCCCTGCTATATGATGATATCTTGGTATATAATGTAGATCCCCACGGAATTGTACATGATTGCCTTGCCATCATATATTACAGTGTCAGATTGGTTTATAAGTGAGCAATTTGTTATCCCTAAGACTTGGACAGCTGGTGCGGCGCGCCACTATCCCTCTAGTTCCCTAGGAAGAGATGAAATCGTATTAAATCACTCTATATTCGAAAATTACGAGTACAGCGCAATTGCGACCTTATCATCTCCCCCCCAACAAATATTGACTGTCCGCAGTCAATCACACAAGTGCCTGAGCAAGTCATTTTCACGATTTCCGATTAACTCCGCATTTGCCGCCGGTGATACTATTAATACCACTGCACCCGGTCCAGACCCGGCGATCTCCACCCACTGAGGTCATCGATCAAATTCTTAATGAGCGCTTATCCAACAAGGTTTGTCTTAGTTCTCTACATGTCGTCCACTGCCCTCACTGGTCCCTGTTGCCAGCAGCGACCTCGCTATGCAAGGTCCGCCTTTACTCTTTCACGACCACCCGTCCTCTGAGTTCCCGGTTCTTCCCGCATGATCTATAAATCCAGGCGCGTCTCTCTTTTCTTCCCACCGTTCTCTTTCTCTTCATCCACCATGGCTCGTTCTCCCAAACAGTCCACTCGCAAGGCGCGACTGCCTACACCTCCTCCCAGCTACTATCACTGATTCGAATTTTCTCTTTTGCCCTTTGCCAACTTCTTTCAGCGCCCCTACCGGTTCAATAAAGACCATCTCGCCGTGTTCAAGCAGTTATGCCGGGTCATTGTAAGTGATTCATTCCTTCATAATTTCTTTTCTTCCACTATCTATCAGAACTCCCACCTCAACAAGGACCCCAATGCTCCCAACGACGACGCCAACTTCGCCCATATCCTGGTCTTCTGCTCTTTGATAGCAGCGCGCCAGATCCAGGATAGGGAGCTGAAGTCCCTGACTCACCACTGCAACCATGGTTGCTGATATCAAACATCAAATGTGGGGGCCTACCCAAGTGAGTTCATATATCAGGGCCCTTAACCCCCCAAGGGCTTGGGGACTGATGCATCAGCATTTACGCTTTCTGTTACAGGCAAAGGGATACATCATCAGGAAACCCTGATTTTGATTTAAATCATGTGAAATGTCTAAATCTTAGTTCCTGTGATGAGTGATGAGGAAATTTATATTTTGTTGTCTTGATAGGGGGTTCAAGGTCACTATGCAAGCTATTTAACCCACAATAACTCAAATTTCCAAGTATTCCATCTAGAATCCATGATTTTCACATTCTGCATTAAAGCACCTAAAAGCAATTAAAAGCTTAGTTCCTCCAATATATGCTTAATTGCTTCATAAATACTGGGAAATTGAGTAGATTAAAACCTGGACTGTTTAAGTAGTGACATTGAGAACCACATATGACAAAAAGAAACAAGGATTTCCAACCTTTCTGAAGGAACTAAGCTTTTAATTGCTTTAAATCAAAATCATGGTTTCCTGATGATCACTGCCTATACTGCCCACCAGCCAGTCACACAGGTCACTAAATCTGATGGCAGCCATTGGAAATAATGGTATATCTGCAGAATTCCCACAGTCACTAAAATCACTGTCCCCATCAAAAATGATGGCTTACCTCGAGAATTCCCACGCTCAGCAAAACATTCTAGACTGATAGCCCATCAATAATAATGGACCTTTTTTTTTTGACAGCACCCATCAAATCTAATCAGGGGGCTCAGAAATCACCAAATAGCTAGACCTGGGGGGTTCAGGACTTTGACCGGAATTTCCCACGCTACCTATACAAATGCCAAATTAGTGCTATATCAGTCAATATTCACTGTTTTGCTGATTCTGAAGTGTAGACATAATGTGGTGATATGCAAATGAGTGCGTTAGAATCCCCTCATTAAACGCTACAAGTGGGTACCAAGAACGTCCAAAAGCGTTGACTATAGGCTATACAATTACTACTTGATGTGTTTTTCTACTATGAACCATTTAATTAATAACAAGGCAACCACTTGACGCAATGACAGGGTAAGATATGCGTCAACATTGTATGAGAATTAGCTACAAGATGGTACCACAAGCATCAAAAAATAGAAAGAAATGGGCAAGATACAGGGTGAGTAGCTCACTTTTCTCATATATCACTGTTTGCTTAATATCAAAGCAATGGCTTAGCGCTCCCTGATGATGAAATATGCGATGTAGTCACATTAATTATATCTATCAGATGGTATCTGAAGTGTCCGGAAATTCAAAGAAATGAGCAAGATATGGCTGTGTAGCACATTTTGCAAAATATCACTATTCCATAAATAGCAAAGCATCGGCTTAGCGCGCCATGGTGATGGAGTATCCACCAGGGGCGCGCCCAAAATAGCTTCAGAATGGTACCAAGATTGTCCAGAAATATGGAGAAATGGGTGGGATACAGGTGAGTGGCTCGCTTCTGATGGGCACACTATATTGTCAATAGCAAAAGAACGGCTGAGCGCACCGCTTCAGCAATATGTGCGTTGGAATCAGGTTAAAATTTGCTACAGAATGGTACCCAAATCGTCCAAAAATACCAACATTCATATTCAAAAACTCCGGCTTGAGTCTATTTTTAGAATTAAAAAAAGCGCCCTACAGCCTGCTGGAGGCCGAATTTGGTAGTGGTTCAAACACTGACCTAGGTTTTTGATTTTTCTGCATTTTTCAGTATTTTTGGTGTGAGCCCAGGTAGTGTGGGAAATTCCGGTCAAAGTCCTGAACCCCCCAGGTCTAGCTATTTGGTGATTTCTGAGCCCCCTGATTAGATTTGATGGGTGCTGTCAAAAAAAAAAGGTCCATTATTATTGATGGGCTATCAGTCTAGAATGTTTTACTGAGCGTGGGAATTCTCGAGGTAAGCCATCATTTTTGATGGGGACAGTGATTTTAGTGACTGTGGGAATTCTGCAGATATACCATTATTTCCAATGGCTGCCATCAGATTTAGTGACCTGTGTGACTGGCTGGTGGGCAGTATAGGCAGTGATGTATCCCTTTGCCTGTAACAGAAAGCGTAAATGCTGATGCATCAGTCCCCAAGCCCTTGGGGGGTTAAGGGCCCTGATATATGAACTCACTTGGGTAGGCCCCCATACTTATACATCAGATCAGCATATAATGGTGACCGCTGGCGGTTGTACTTTCTCGACGACGACTCGGAGTTCAACGTAAGTTTTTAATGCCTAAATTTTACTTTATTATTCATCTATCTTTCGACTTTCTAGTAGACGCCCTATCTATCGCTTCCTGTTCTTCCTCTTCAACGACCATCCTGCAACAAGAAACGACAGTCCTTCGCCATTGAGGACATTCCCATTGACGACACCTCCACCATCAAGCACCGCGCTGTTCTATCTGACGACATTGCCAGTTCTGGTGAGGAGGAAGACGACGAGGAGGTTGAAGAGGCCAGCAACAATGGTTCCGCGGCCAGTGACGACAAACACGACGATGACGAGCCTCCAGCTTGTTCTTCCACCAAAAAGGCAACCTCAAAGGCTATGCCCAAGACGAAAGCCTCCACCGCTTCGCCCTCCAAGTCCCCTACCAAGACCATTAAACAGGAGAAACCGGACGCGCCGCCCAAGCGTAAGGCCGAGGTGGTGCTCGACACTCACCCTGCTAAGAAGCGATCAGCGTACGTTCCATTTTTCTTATCTATTTTCTGGCTTTCTCATCTCTTGCTATACAGATCGGTCCATACTGAGGCCGCTGTTACTTCCTCCAAAGCCTCTGCAACCAAGACCTCATCGTTGCGTTTGATGCTGCCTCCACCCGTACCCTCGAAGACTTTAACTGCTTCTAACAACACTCAGAAGCGGAAGGGTTCATTGGCCAGCACGGCCTCAACCGCGCCTGCCGCCCCGTCTAGTGCAACTACCAAGACCACCACCGCGCGATCTTCCACTTCCAAGGGCAAATTGAAGGCCTCATTGGCTGGTAAGTCCTCAATTTGTTTCTATTTATCTACTTTTCTAATTTCTACGGTGTTTTACTAGGGTTGGTATCCAAGAAAACGACTGCAGTCGATCCTCCCTCTGAGGATGACAAGCTCGATGAAGAGACTGCACCCGCAGACAAGGAGATTGAGGAGGACAAGGATGAACTCGAGTCCGACGGCGATCTACCCTCTAAGGCCTGTCGCAGAACCCATTCATCCACCATGCGGGCTTCCTCTTGCAAGGCCGTCACTGCCGACGCCAAACCCAGTCTCAATTGCCGAGTCAGCGAGCAGCCTGTATTCGCCCTTCCCAACCCTCAAGGTCCCGTTTCTGCCTTTGACCTCACCGAAACTGAGCGCAGGTTATCTGAAGAAGAGCTCCGCTCTTTCCTCAATGCTCACGTTTGGAACCCCGAGGGCTTCTCGCATGAAACAAAGAATATCAATGTGGCGACGGTTGGCTGCCGCAATTTCAGACCGGTACGTTTCATCTTATCTAATATTATCTTATCTTTACTGATTTTTCTTTCCAGATGACTTGGATGTGTCACGATCACCAACCATTGTCGCTCCGCAAATATCTGGAATGCTATTCCCAAGGTCGGGGACTCAGTTGTGTCGGTTGCTCCAGCAAGAAGGGCAAGAGGTGTACGCACCAATATCTCCCCAAGGAGATTGTTGCTCACGCTACCGCCATCAGTCATAATCTCGAACCCGCTGATAATTTTTGTATGAATTTTTTGTTCTTTTGTTGTTTGTCATCTCTTTCTAAATTCTCTGTTACCTCAGATGTCGACTGCCTGATTAGTCACTATCGGGCCTCTGCCCAACGTGCCATGGTCACCAAGGCGCTCTTCAACAGCTCCCTCCTCGACATCATGAAAAATGATAAAACCTCGTCAGGGCAAATAATGTGCGGCCTTTCAAATGAGGCCTTATTGACGGTCGACATTGCCTTATTCAAGATCACAGCCTTATTTGGCTTTGCGACCAGGCTTATTTGATGCAGAGAGCCTTATTTGACGGCCAAGTCAGGCTTATTGACCACACAAGCCATTTAAGTATGGCAGCACTTGAATAATGAATCGGTTGTGACCTGGTCAATAAGCCAGGCAAGAATAATATCAATGTATACATATTTTCTCAGCAAAACTAGTATACTGTCCAATTTCGATAGTACAAGTTCAAATCACACATCACCGTGACGGAGGCCTCTGAATTGAACTAAAACCGCTTTCGTCATGCATTACAAAGGGCGCTGACTAGTAAAAATTGGGTCACAGCCACTAAAGAACCCCGATTTTTTTTTTAGGACGGTCTAGCATGCTTTCTAGCCCATCTGTGGCATTTTCGTATGATTTGGAGCTGATTTTGTTGGAAAATCCTGATGATAATTGATCACTGTGGCATGCAATATGACCTCGTGAACTGATTTATGGATACGTTCACGCTGTCACGCATCACCCATGAACATGTGGAAAAAATTGAACAGTATAGTTCACTAATACTAAAATAATACTGTCTTGGGTACGACTTGTGCTTCATTAATGAATATTGTCAAAGTTCAAACTGGGTGAATTTAGCTTTGATTCAGCTGGAAGTACAAAAAAAGGGCAAAGTGCAAGACTGTGTTACTCATAATGCTTGAGAATCAGAAATAGTCCGACCACGAATGAGGAAGCTAAAGCGAGAGAGCAACGTCTATAGTGGCGGATTGACAATTGATTGAGAGCAGCTGTGGACTTGAACGAATGTGTTGGCTTACGTCATTGAAATACGATCATGTGGAGGATATCGTTTAAATGATCTTTGATTCTCGTCGAGTCTTCTTCAACTCTCCTCTCTCCCTCTTTCAAGCCACAGCTTCCCACTCCCTGGCACCAAAACGCAAATCATCCCACATATTGCATACCGGGTCTGTTTCATACCCGTAAACAGCATTCTAATCCTTTATCTCTCGTTGTGACTACAAACCGAATCATTGAACTGGGGCGGGAGAGGGTCGCGAAAGCGAACCCCAAGCTGTGGGCAACCATTATGAGGCGAGCTCGATGCACAGCACACCTCTGCTGGATCCGACTCTTGGTTTGCAGTGACTTGCTGCCAGCCTGACTTGCCCTCAGATCCTTCGCCGTTTTCTGCGTTCCCCATCCAGCCCGTCCAAAGCTCTAGCTCTGGCATCATGTCGGAACTGACAGGTGCACATATATTTATATCTGTGACCATGACTCTACCCCATTGCAAGGGATGCGCATATATGCGCATCCCTGTCATTCATTCTCTTGTTTGACGAGACAACAGGCGCATATATCTATATTCCCGTTTGATCGGTATTTACTTGGCGACGCGAGGCAGGACCATACACTATATCTCTTAGGCATGTGCAGTCTCTTTTTCAACTTCACGCAACCCTGGTGATGGTATTTATGTTCCTAGGTCCGAATATCTAAATCCTTCGCTTGGAACAATATGGCCGTCGATCTTTTGACCCTTTGGTGTGTATCTAAGCCTGGCACGACTTGATCCACGCAAATCCTCCGACTGTGAGCTGTCTTTTGTCTTCCTTATCAGCTTTTGGTTTGGTTTGGAGAGCCCATATGTCAATTGTGCTGGTGATGACCACTATCCTTCATCACCCGTATGCCTGATCCGTGTGGTACTTCATAGTTTGCTTGATTTATGTCTTCGGCTTCAAGAGCGTGTTGAGCAACACGCTCTTGTGATGTAGCATTAATTTGTTCTTACCATACAATCACCGAATATAACGATTTAAGTGCATATATTCAAAGGATTGGAAATCAAACAAGCCCCTAGCTGCAAATGTGTTCAAAAGCTGCGCTGACCTTATTTGACAGGCCGCCTTATTTGCCTAACCAGGCTAATTAGGGTGCCGACTCAAATAAGTTGGAGTTGGTTATTGAACTCGATAAGGCAGGCCAGCCTTATTGGGGCAAATTGAGCCGAATGGGCGTCCCGCTTTTTTCATGATGGAGTATTACCTCAATCACTTCGAGCTCATGGTCTGGGCCCGACGTCTTCAAGCTCAGCACTCGCCCGGTACACAAGCGATGTTTTTCGCGGATACTGACGCTCTCGACGAGCTCCTTAGTGAAGACCCTGAGGAACTCATCAATACCATTGTCAAGCTTTCCGCTGCAACACGTATCCCGGATATCTCGCTTTCTGGCCCAAAGGACATCCATGGACTTGCCATCCCCAATAATCTTGGTACTTCTCCGGCAACGGGCTCCACTAGTTGTCCCGAGTCTCATCATCATTCTCGTCGCTCCTCTACTCACGACGATGATATGGAGGCTTAGGTTTCTTGGGGTGTCGTCGTCCATTTTCTTGTTCTTTTTGTTATGATTTTTATATCTTGATACTCATCCGCCTGCTCATTGCCTCTTAGTTCCTCTTCGGATTAAATGTTCCTTAGATACTAAGCTCGCTTTTATGTACTTGTATTTCTCTGCTATCTGCTTGTGGAGTTCCTTGGGAATTACTTTCCTGAGGACTTCAAATATATCCCACATTTCACTATTGTCTTATCAGGTGTGATCAAGAGTGATTTCCATATATTAATCCAAATCTGAGTTGAAGTCTCACGGACTTCATGATTTTCGCTCTAAGTCCATTTTGAGTCAGTAAACCTGTCAAATCCTCAGGAATCTGAATAGAATCTTAAGATCTAAGTTATTTAGCGTCTTAACCGAAAATTTGGCTGCTAGGTCACTCATATGGAGATACCCATCTCTCTCTCCCCCCCAACTAACAAATCAACTGTCCTCAGTTGACCAGTTTGTGTGAGTAGATCGAGTTCTTCCTCAGGAACGCGTTATTCCTTACTCTGGTCTACTGTAGGGCTTCGGTATAAAGGTGTGTTCGGGGTTTTCTGATTTTTCCATCCCTGCATCGCCATGGCTCAGCACAACCCTTTTGCCGAGATCAACCTTAACCATCCCAACCTCAACCTTCGCACTCACATCTTATACAAACCTCGTGTCATCAACTCAACACTTTCCTTTATCTCTCATCATCTCATTTTACTCTGCGGAACGAGTTTGTTCTGTGAAATCGCGTATGCTTCAGTTTTGGAAGAGATAGACATTTTAACTCGGAAATTCGCACGTTTTTATTCTTTTTCTTGATTTCTTAGCTAAGGATCTATTTCAGCTTGCTTTGGAGTATACTGGCGAAGATCTCGTCTTCCGTACCCAGCCAGCTGCTGTATGTTGCGCCTTGCAAAACGCAGAGTCTGTGGCCAATGGCTTCCGGTGCCGAGAAGCGTCGGATGCTTATGTGGAGCATTTATACCCCTCCGCTATTGACTTGCAGATTCTTTATGAGGAATACGAGCATCTCTCTCTCCTCGATTCTGCTGGCCTCAACCACAACCACGCTGTATGTTCTCTTTCCTTTTATTCCTGATATATATATATATATTACTAACTGCTTGAGGAACTAGCATTATCCAGCCACACCCAACCATCATCTGGTTCTCAACAGTACCGATCCCATTCCTGTGCAACCTGCGCACGTGGAATTTTCATATCGGTTCGAAGGCCCTGGACCTGTGGTTCACGACGAGGTCCTTGCATCTATGATGCGCACCCTCAACGTTGCGGTCGAGTACCTGACCCGCCCCCATGGTCCTACTGACTTCCACGACACGCCAGTGTGGCAGTGCGCCATGCATACTGAGCGTCGCATGTTCCTCCGCAACTTAGCTCAAGCTGGGGATGTTCCCGAGGATGCTCCCATCACCGTCGTGCGCAACACTGGGTCCTCCCTCCCCATGGTCGCTATCATTGGGGACGCTGTGCCTCGCGCTGTTTTAGTCTCCTCCGAGTCGGCTCCTACAGTTCACCCCGACTTTGTTGACGACACCACTGTGCCTGCTTTGGAATCGGTCACTGATGGTACCAATGCCGAAGGAGCTGCGCCCTCTACCATAGACTAGTCCTTACTTTTTGCGAATATCATGTGTTGCCGGGCCAAAGTGCCTTCTATCTTATCTTGTGTGACTCAATGTTTCCCTGGATCGTTGTGAATATTTATGAATTATGAGATCTTGGCGAGTTCCCTACCATAATAGAACTAATTGGCCTAGCCATCAGTCTATTTTTGTCATGAACTGCCGATCCATCGTCAATCTATTTGGCTAGATCACTGTCCATCATGTTTGTGGCGCCACAATTCCGTGGGACCATGCAGGATCATTTTCCTGGCAATGTTTGTATTCTAAACTCTGGTCCAGTAGACTCCTTCCTTATACACGTGTTCTCTCATGGTGCCTTACGGCTAGAGCATTGCTGATCAGTTGGCGCCTTGTAATGCGCTCCTAGCGCTCTGAGGCTTGGTGAATGCGTTCTTATCTAATTTCCTTGGGAGAACGTCTGCACTGGCTCCTACTCTGGCCCATGGACACCTTGTAAATCATCACTGATCACTAGAAATTTGAGATCGCTTAGCATTGAGTATGTCCCAAAAGCAGCACCATTGACTGTGCTTAACGCTTTTTACAATGCTAATGCATTGAGAGCAGTTTCCTCGGGCAGGATTGTCTGCACCGGTTAATGCTCTCCAAGTTTCCTGAGGTAGTGGTGGCGCAGTCCTGCTCATTCCCGAGGACCGTATCCCTTCTCATTCAGCGCAGTATAAAGGTTAACCAAGTATCGCTCTTTCTACTCATTGCATTCCACAATGAGTTCTCCTTGCAATCCGCTTCCCAACTTCTATGAGGTTAAAGATAAGATCATCTTTCTCGAAATGGCCCTCAAGGCCGAAGACTCGTCCACCTTATTCATTGCTAAAGCCCTCGACAAAGTGGCTATTGCTATGAATGTTCGTTTTATTTATTTATTTCCTGTTGTCTTGCTCTAACACGTTCCATTTCCCTAGGAATGCTGGTCAGGTTCTCGGCTCTTGCCCGCTATTCTTACCAATCCCGCTGCTCTCAACTTTATTCGCACTGGTATTCGTGCTACCGAGCTCATTTGTTCGCGCGAGCCTGCGTTTCAGTTTGGCACTGCGGTTGAGGACACTTTCTTCACCTTTGACCGTGCTCGCATTGCTGCCGAGCAGTGCTCCCAGCAGTCCACTGGTAGTGGAGGTGTGAGTACTCTGTCATTCTTATTTTATTATTATTTTGCTAATTTTATATTATAGAGGCGTTTCCTTCCACGATACCGTCGCAACTATCGCGCTCGGCACTATGCGGATACAGCATCTCAGGCTGATGCTCCTTCTCTTGCAGGTAACTCTGCCACTGGTTCCTCTGAACAGCCTGTGAGTTTACACTTTATGTTCCAGACAACATCGATTCCCTGACCGAAGCGTTGTCGCAGATGGTCGTAGACAATCCTCCCACCGAAACTGCGTCCGAATCTGGTGCTGGAGATGCTACCGTGGTCGCTGCTCCTCGCAACGCTAGGCGCAAGTCTCCTGAGGAAGAGTCCAGCATGAGTTTTCTTCTACTTTTCATTCTTTTCTCAATGTAATTTGCTTTCCCTGGCTAGACCACTGCTAAAGTGGGGCTGAGGGTGATTCTTATCCCTTATTCTGATGTTCCCGGCATGGATACTGATTCCTATGCTTACCTCAAGGCAATGGGGGTTCTCAAGTCCGTTGCTGCTACGAAGGAGGCCAAAGAGACCACTAAGGCGGCCAAGCGCGCTAAGAGTGCTAAGGACGGTGAAGCCTGTAAGTATTCCCTTGCTAATTCTTTTCATGGTTCACTGACGCTTTTCTCACAGCTACCATTATCAGCTCTGCTGACGATGCCGATCACCTCCTTACTGGCTATCGTCGTAGCCTTGCTGAGGTCCAGGTCGATCTGGCTGTCCTCAATCGTCACATGGATCGTGACCATCGTCAGTGCGATGCCTATCTTGCTCAGATTGCAGACCTTGAGTCCCATATCGCTTCTGTTACTGGCAAGGACAAGGGTACTGGTAAAGGCAAAGAGAAGGAGAAGGATTAGATACTTGGTTCTTAGCATTGTCACTGTTGAGGTTTCAACTTGCGCGGGGTCGTCAACAAGGCACTAGAGCTTGCTCTACCCTCCCCCGGCGAGTTTTACGAGTTTTAATTTTTTATTGTTTGAATTAAAATTTGTTCTCCCCCTCCACTTAAACGTTCCTATTCTCCAAGTTCCTTTATTCATTGACCAGGTAGTCCTCCCGTAATTCCTCAGGTAATTCCTCGTCATCTTCATTTTCCTTGGGTATGTCATTGTCCTCATCAATCGCCTCATGTGCGTCATCATTGTCGTCTTCATCTTCTTCTCTGTTGATGATTTTGCTTAGTGACTCCTCAGTTTGATCAATTACATCATAAATATTATCTGGTAATTTGATATTTCTTTGTGCAAAATAAGGGATGACTTTTGCCACGGCTACTTGCCATTGAGACACATATCTGTTCATTTCTGCAAGGACATATGCTCCACCTCGTTTCCTTGCAATTACTATCATAGGACCATTATATCTCGGCTGCATCTTAGAGTCTAGAGATTTTTCCACGCTACTATTTCTCACAAGGACCAAGTCCCCAGGCTTAAAGTTGAAGTTTCTAATTTTATACCTGCTTTCCTGTTCAAAGCACGCTAAGGCACGCCTCTTTGTTTTTGACACTCGCGCACACATTTCCTCTACATGCTGCTTATGTTGCACTAGTGCTCGCGCTCTGAAACCAATTAATTCCTCTGTTGTTAATAATCTATCAGGTACAGTCACAATCCATGTCGCTTCTTGTATATCCAAGGGAGTCAACAGATGCGCGCCTGTTACCAGGAAAAATGGCGAACAGCCAGTTCCCTTTCTAATAGATATCCTGTCTGCCCATAATACATAGGGGAGGAACTTGTACCATCGTGATAGGTGTTCTTTTCCCACCGCTTTATACAACATCTGCCGTACATCCCAATGCGGGTGCTCAACTTTTCCATTAGCCTGGGAATTATACGGTGATATGCTTATACCCCGGATATTATACTTATTTGCCAGAATTCGTAGCGCTTTCACAAATGGTCCTCCATTATCAATGATAACTTCTCTGATACATCCCCAACGACATATTATATCAGTGAACATCCAGTCTGCTATGGTATTTGAATTTTCATGTTTCAATGCTTGGCCTTCGGCCCAAGAAGTGAGTGCGCATCTTGCATGTACAATGTAAGCACAACCTTGCGACTTTGGCGTCATTCGAAGCGTATCCATATGGACTTGCTGAAAGATTGATGGCGTGAATGTCTCTATCCTGGGAATTTGGTATAGAGCTTTCTGTCTTTCCTGACATCTGTGACAGGTCTTGACATGCCAGTATACATCACGGTCCAATTGAGGCCACCAGAAACGTCACACTAACAATTGATGGGTTGCATAGGAGCCTCTATGACTGAGTGATTCATGAGCTCCTTTTAGCATAGCCATTCACTTATCTTGATCTATAAATAAACGATGCTCTCCATCTACTGATCTACGGTACAAGCGTGCTTTGTTATCTACAAAGAAGTGACTGGCTTGTCTCGTGAAGCGCACAAAGTCTTTTTCTGACATTCCCTGGGGTTTATATTTTTGATTCAAAAGTAGCCATGAGCGTATCTCGGGGATCCAGCGATCTTGTTCACGAGCTACATCAGTGCGGTTGCGATCATCATACTCAAGACCACCATCATTCTCTTCATCAATGCCGAAGAATGGCAAAGGAGTTTCTTTTTCTAATTCTTTTCTTTTCTGCAGGAAACTAATGTGGGTGGCTGGTACCTGACCCTCGGCAATGAATTGATCTATCAGTATTACTTCCTGTTGATACTGTAACCGAGCTTCAGCGATCTCATCTCGGAAATCTAAGAAGGAATATGCTACACCCGCTGCTCGCTCAGCTACCTTGGGAACATATTTTTCTTGTCCCAATGGAACTTGCAGTGTGTAACCTCCTCTAGTATCTATCTCTGTCTTGAATTCTTCGAACTCCAAAGGGTCCTCATCATTCTCGAACTTTTTAGAGTACTCCATGAGTTGATCACCATCCCCTACACCTTCCTCGGGATTCGATACTTCCTCATCACTGGGCTGTCCCTCTCGCCTAGATAAACCATATGCTCCAAATGTTTTTCCTGCCACATGTCGTAGCTCAAATTGGTACATCAAGATGTGATCAATCCATCTATTTATAGTAGCATTCGGTCCTAGTCCCAGGTTTGTTAACATTTCTTTAAGATATTTAGCGTCGGTCTCCACTACTAGCCGTCGCACACCTATCAGCCAATAATAGCACGCGCTCAGCGCACGTAATAATCCAAATAACTCCCTTTTCGGTTGCGAGAATCGCATTTCCCGCTCTGATAACAGGATTGAACCGAACTGTGCATGTCTTTTTCTTTGGTTCATCCGGGTTTTCTTGGTAAATATAGTAGCCTACAGCCCGCCAAGAAGTATCCACAGCTAACACCACGTTCCCTGGTAATGAATAATCCAAAGGTTTTATGCATTTTGCATTAGCTGCACCCTCCTTAAGCAGTTGCATGCTTTCAATTTGTTCAGGGCCCCACTTGAACAGTATCTGTCCATGCATCATCTTCTGTAGGCCTTCAGCCCTCGTAGCATAGTCAGTAATATAGATCCGTAGGAGACCAATGGTTCCCATGAAAGATCGCACATCACTGATATCCTTGCAAGGTCCCCAGTTCGCAATAGTCCAGAGTTTATCAACTCCTGGTTTTCGGCCTTCGTAAGTGCAGACATGTCCCACTACAGTTATCTCTTCAGCGCACAGAATTGATTTATACCTGGAAAATGTTCCTCCGGAATATTTCATCCGCTGCACTATCCTGTTGACGGCCTGTAGATGTTCCCAAACAAATCGCCTAATACCTCCATTCCCCAGCATTACTTCATATCCTCCATCTTCCAGCTCATATCTCGTTGCTGGACCTCTAATAGGTACATCATCAATATATGGTTTCGTGAACTCTGGCATTTCCTCTTTCAGAATGTGTGTGACATCATCGTGAAATATTGGTACTGAATTAGTCCATCCCATGGGAAGTGTAGTTAGTCTTAACGCTCCAAATGGAGTCTGAAAAGTCTTTAAATCCCGAGATTTCTCTGCTAGTACTCGTTTGTCGTATCCAACGTATAAATCCAATATTCCTCCGCATGCTCGTCCTGCAAAATGTTCTGCTAAACTTTCTGCTGCAGGAGGGAGTCCAGAATGTGCAATAGTGACCGCATTAAGAGGCTCAAGACTATGTACTATTCTGAACAACTTTCCATCCTTTTTCATCACTGTGAACCATCTCGATCGGTATGATGAGTTACTAGGCTCATAAGTGCCAGCTTTAATCTTAATCCAGATAAATTCCATAACACGCTCATGCATGCCTGGTGGTATCGGTATATTTTTCAGTACCCAGGGAGTGTGTTCTATCGTAGGAATTCAATATCCGGGAAGAAGTCCGCTCTAAAGCGTCCTCTCTCAGAATCTTCCCAGGCAAACGCCTCATTCTGCTGTGCAACTAATTGATGCACTAATTTTCACTCTTCCGGCCATAGGAATGGACCAGCGTGGGCTTTATCCATTTGCTCTTTTCTTTCCTGAGTATACCGACCTGTCGGTGTAAATTCCGGTGGATTCAGACTAAGTTGGGGCATGTCGGCTAATGGATCTCCTTTTATATCACGTATGATGCGATATTGATCCGGTAACTCTTGATACACTGGCTTAATCTTTTGTGCCACTGGCTTGTATTTCTTTCCTGCGAAGACTTGCACTACAGGGGTTCCCTGGTTATCTAGCTCGGTCAGTCCAAACTGTCCCCGAGGAGAACTATGGTATTGTTCTGGGTCGCGCTCAAGAGGAACTTGACATAAGAATTTATATACCATTTCTTGTTCATTATCCTCTGGTCCTGGTTCTAAGATTGCCTTGGCTAGATAAGCATTTCGCAACTCTCTCTGTGTAAATTTATCTCCTTCCATAGGAAGCGTGAGTGCAATTATACATAATGTTCCATCATGCGCTTGCTCTATTACCGTGGCAATCTCTCCTTGACTGTCTGTCAATTCATCGAGTTCTGAAAAGAAGACTCTTGCTGAGGTCGTTTTAGTATGGTAGGGGGTCGGCCCCTATCATGGCTACGCATCATACTCTTCTGACCTGTCACCGGGTCAGTTAGAGTTATAAACTGACTTCCATCACCAAAATTTTCAATTTTACTCTGGGTTAGGACTTCCCAGGGACGACCAAGCAGCACCTTGTAGGCCGCATTGTTGATAATATGTACCTGTAAGTACATGGTAATTTCATTAAACTCAAATGGGACATTTTTAGCAAGTCCTTTGGTTGGCTCTATCTGCTTGTTTGCGCTTTGCATATGGATAACGACACTAGGATCCCACGTAATCCCCAATTCCTCGGCAACTGATTTAGCCATTGAGACGATTTGAGAACCACCATCAATTAGACTCTCTTCCTTGCCCTGATTGTTGATCATAGGATAAAGCGCTTTGAGGCTATGAGACTCACTCGCACAAGCTATTGTTATCTTAGGCATCTCATCAGTAGGTGACAGAGTATTCAAGAACTGCTCAACAGGGTCGCTCAATACAATTGACCCCGCCGGCATTCCATCCTCTTCTATTTCCGTAACACTGAATTGAGCGCCCGGCAAGTCGCTAACGTCAAGAACTGATCCCGCCGGTATCTCAGCAATTTCACCAGGTCCCTGTAATGTGACCTCACGCGTATCCTTGGAAATTGGTACACATTTTGGCTGCAAATGTTTTACCCAGCCTTTTCTGATGGGGTTTGAAATCCTCATTAAATCTCCTTGAGTTATCTCTACTTTGAGCTCATCAAGCTTGTTCATGATAGACTGGTACTTGTCATCATCATTATCAATGGGCACGCGATTCTTGTAAGCTGGCTTTCCACAGGGAATAACCACTGGCACCATTATATGCTGATCTGATGTATAAGTATGGGGGCCTACCCAAGTGAGTTCATATATCAGGGCCCTTAACCCCCCAAGGGCTTGGGGACTGATGCATCAGTATTTATGCTTTCTGTTACAGGCAAAGGGATACATCACTGCCTATACTGACCACCAGCCTGTCACATAGGTCACTAAATCTGATGGCAGCCATTGTTAATAATAGTATATCTGCAGAATTCCCACAGTCACTAAAATCACTGTCCCCATCCAAAAATGATGGCTTACCTCGAAAATTCCCACGCTCAGTAAAACCTCCTAGACTGATAGCCCATCAATAATAATAGCCCTTTTTCTTTGACAGCACCCATCAAATCTAATCAGGGGGCCCGGAAATCACCAAATAGCTAGACCTAGGGGGTTCAGGACTTTGACCAAAAATTCCCACGCTACCTGGGCTCACACTAAAAATACTGAAAAATGCAGAAAAATCAGAAACCTAGGTCAGTGTTTGAACCACTACCCAATTCGGTCTCCAGCAGGCTGTAGGGCGCCTTTTCTGATTCTAAAAATAGATTCAAGCCAGAGTTTTTGAATATGAATGTTGGTATTTTTGGACAATTTGGGTACCATTCTGTAGCAAATTTTAACGTGATTCCAACGCACATATTGCTGCAGCGGTGCGCTCAGCGGTTGTTTTGCTATTGACGATATAGTGTGCCCATCAGAAGCGAGCCACTCACCTGTATATCACCCATTTCTCCATATTTCCGGACAATCTTGGTACCATTCTGTAGCTATTTTAAGCGCGCTCCTGATAAATACTCCATCATCATGGCGCGCTAAGCCGATGCTTCGCTATTTATGGAATAGTGATATTTCGCAAAATGCGCCACACAGCCATATCTTACTCATTTTTTCGAATTTCCAGACGCTTCAGATACCGTCTGGTAGCTATGATTAATGTGATTCTAGCGCATATTTCATCATCACGGAGCGCTAAGCCGTTGCTTTGATATTAAGCAAACAGTGATATATAATACAAGTGAGCCACTCACCCTGTATCTTGCCCATTTCTACAAGCTTGTTCCAATAGTGCACAAATTGGTTGAGTATAGCCCATACAACTGCCAAATTAGTGCTGTATCAGTCAATATTCACTGTTTTGATGATTCTGAAGCATAGACTTGAAGCGGTGACATGCAAATAGGTACGTTGGAATCCCCTAATTAAGCGCTACAAGTGGGTACCAAGAGCGTCCAAAATCGTTGACTATAGGCTATGCAATTACTACTTGATGTGTTTTTCTACTATGAACCATTTAATTAATAACAAGGCAACCACTAGGCGCAATGCCAGGGTAAAATATGCGTCGAAATTTTATGAGAATTAGCTACAAGATGGTACCACAAGCGTCAAAAAATAGAAAGAAATGGGCAAGATACAGGGTGAGTGGCTCACTTGTATTATATATCACTGTTTGCTTAATATCAAAGCAACGGCTTAGCGCTCCGTGATGATGAAATATGCGCTAGAATCACATTAATCATAGCTACCAGACGGTATCTGAAGCGTCTGGAAATTCGAAAAAATGAGTAAGATATGGCTGTGTGGCGCATTTTGCGAAATATCACTATTCCATAAATAGCGAAGCATCGGCTTAGCGCGCCATGATGATGGAGTATTTATCAGGAGCGCGCTTAAAATAGCTACAGAATGGTACCAAGATTGTCCGGAAATATGGAGAAATGGGTGATATACAGGTGAGTGGCTCGCTTCTGATGGGCACACTATATCGTCAATAGCAAAACAACCGCTGAGCGCACCGCTGCAGCAATATGTGCGTTGGAATCACGTTAAAATTTGCTACAGAATGGTACCCAAATTGTCCAAAAATACCAACATTCATATTCAAAAACTCTGGCTTGAATCTATTTTTAGAATCAGAAAAGGCGCCCTACAGCCTGCTGGAGACCGAATTGGGTAGTGGTTCAAACACTGACCTAGGTTTCTGATTTTTCTGCATTTTTCAGTATTTTTAGTGTGAGCCCAGGTAGCGTGGGAATTTTTGGTCAAAGTCCTGAACCCCCTAGGTCTAGCTATTTGGTGATTTCCGGGCCCCCTGATTAGATTTGATGGGTGCTGTCAAAGAAAAAGGGCTATTATTATTGATGGGCTATCAGTCTAGGAGGTTTTACTGAGCGTGGGAATTTTCGAGGTAAGCCATCATTTTTGGATGGGGACAGTGATTTTAGTGACTGTGGGAATTCTGCAGATATACTATTATTAACAATGGCTGCCATCAGATTTAGTGACCTATGTGACAGGCTGGTGGTCAGTATAGGCAGTGATGTATCCCTTTGCCTGTAACAGAAAGCATAAATACTGATGCATCAGTCCCCAAGCCCTTGGGGGGTTAAGGGCCCTGATATATGAACTCACTTGGGTAGGCCCCCACATTTGATGTTTGATATCAGCAGCCATGGTTGCCACTGGGGTTTTAACAAATTCTACCATGGGTTTCTTAGCTGCTTTTACTGCAGGTACATCTATATACAGTATTAAACCCATTTTCGTTGGTTTAGCGCTGGTTCCAGGGTTAGCCTGGCTATTTTTAGATTGCTCCTTATCTTGCTTGGATTTAGGTCCAGCCTTTGTTTTCTGCTCAGATATCTTTTCCTGACTTTCATCTTCACTCTCTTCTTCTATATCATCATCTCCCTCCAGTTCATCAACCTCATCTTTGTTCTCAGGGGTCGCTGGGCTGCAATTCTTCCCCTTCATCGAACTCAGTCGAAACCCTGCTGTGTTTGCGAACATGTGTGTCGATTAGCTAATTGAGTGCGCAGATCATCTTTCTCTTTTTGGAGTGTTATGGCAATTGTGCGCCAATCAGAGTCGCTATTTCCCGGGGGAACTACTGGTGGATCAGATCCATACATCATAGCATACTCCATTTGTTCCACATATGCAGCCATTCTCGCCATATTCTGCTCTCGGTCTTCAATCTCCGCCAACAGTGCTGCTGAACTAGGTCCTTCAGCCTGTTGCTTGTAGTAGTCCTCTACATATCGAATCATGGGAGTCCCATTTTCCCAGGGTACCTTGTGTCCTTCGGGTAGATAAACGCCACGGTCTTGGCCGATCTGGATCTTGCCATCCTTAACATGCTGTGCATGCACCATGCAGTCAAATCCAAAGTGTCCAGTCTGTCCACAATAATGACAGTTTCCGTAAGACGGCGCTTGAGGCTTATTAAACATTTTGAATCCGGGAGAAACACCCCCAGGGTTTCCAAAATTACTGCGCCCAAAATTGCAATTGCCTGAGAAACCTTGCTGACCACCGAACCCTTGATTACTCTGCCAAGTCGGCTGATATCCACCTTGCATGGGCATGCAACCTTGTGACTGGCCTTGCATCGGCATTTGCATTTGTCCTTGCCCGGAATTTGGTATCATTCCCTGGTTAGATCCCTGCATCGCCTCATGTCCTTGCTGGGGCATCGCTACTTGTTGAAATTGTGTCTTAGGCTCTTCACAAACCTTTTTCAATTCCTCAAGAATCATACTTTGTAGCTGCTTGGTAGAACTCTGTAAGTGATCTTTTAGCATGGCAATTTCATTTGCCTGTGCCTCCAAGCGCTCCATGAGTTTTCCGTTGGAATCTTCAGTTGAAGTCACACGAATGGTTTTAGTGATCGGAATCAATTTGCCACCCATGGTACTGCAATTCCGTGTCAAAGTTTCTGCTACCTCAATTACCTCTCCGATTGTGAATCGATGTTCAACTCGTTGTTCTTCCTCCCACTGGACAATGAAATATTTTTCCAAATATTTCCTATTGTGGATGGAGCTTTCTAACGTATTCATCACATGGCGTCGGAAATCTATATCTAGACTTCCCAGGAAATACTGAACCAGACTATGATTAGCCATCAGTGGGCCCAATTTAGTGTACTCAGCAATAAAGGCACGCTTAAATTGCAAGAACTGGGTCAGATCTTCTTCCCCAACGTCTTGGTACTTTCGGCATACATTTATGAGTCCTTCTAGTGTCCCTTTCTCGAGATTCATGGCCGCAGGATACTCCTTGATGATGGCCTTTTTGAATCCAGCCCAATTGATGTCCGGTTTTCTATATGCGTCCATTGCTTTCCATTCTTGCTCAACATGTGCGGGAGTGTAAAACGCTGCGTAATATTTATGAGCTTTATTTGAATCAATTTCATGGATATTGAATAGACGCTCCAGTTCGTCAAAATACCTAAGGAGCTCTTCTGAGTGTTTTGGATCAAACAGTGGAGCCTCTTTCTGTCTTCTAGTGGGCATGCCCTTCATTTGTTTGCTGGATAAGGTACTTTCATAAGGACCAGACTCCTCAGGTACTGCTTCCCCAGCTATATCTTCTGGCAAATCAATGGCTTCCTCACTTCCTTTCCTTCCACAGGAACTATGCCGAGAGCCAGAACGGCTACTATGTCTTGAGGCTGGTTTTTGCGCTGTTAGGTTGAATAAACTCCCTAATACTTTTGCCGCAGCAGATCTGTTTACCTGAGCGTCTCCTGTATCCGCAAGCTTAGCACCAGCTCTTCCCCAGATTGCATCTTCCTCAGAAGTCAGTGGTTTTTCATTGCGATTGCCGCCTCTTGCCGTTTCCCAAGCTACCACTATGTCAGAAAACTGACCATACACATAATCTTGGTTCGTTTTGGTCATTCCGCTGAAAGGTCTCTTGTTGAATAACCAGAGTAGTATGAACAATCTATTTATCTTTTGAGGGCCGTCGTTCTGAACCAGCTTAGGAGCGTCTGGTTTTAGCGACCTCTGATATGCCTCAGCAACTTTTGATATTTTTCGAGGAGTAAGAACCTGTTTCGGACTGGGTGTTCCTGTTCCTTGGAAATCAGGTCTATCTAAAATTCCCTTTTCTGAACTAGGATCAGTCAATAATTTCTGATTCTCAGGGGTCTTGTATTTTTGGGGAAACTTGGCAACAAGTAGTGATGCCGCTGGAGATCTGATCTGCCCTCCCCCGAGTGGACTACTAACAATTGGGGTATAGTTTGATGCTAACTGTCGCGGCGTACGCTCTTTGGTACAGCAGGGGTTGGTTGATATGCCCTGGGAACATGAAATTTCAATGCACTATCTTCTTCTGTTTTAACGGTACCACTGAATGCTGTTTCAGTTGGTGTAAATGGCTCTGGTGTTAAAGGTGATTCTTCAACTATTTGTATTTTGATTTCTGAGATCGATAGCCCGGGAACCCGTATGCGTAACGGACTATTAGGCTTGAGCTTTGATGCTAATCTTTGTAATTTCTTGCTTTCTTTTAGGCGCTCTTCTGCTTCCGCAGCTTTGTGTACTAATTGTTCTTGGTGTTCAGCCTCTGCTCTGCGTTCGGCTAACTCTTCCTTGGATAGTATATAATCTGTATGAGCTAATCTCAGTGGTAGTCTTGCTCGCTGCTGAACTGGTTTGCCCAGCAGTTTGATAACGTGTTTTGGGTCTTTTTATATTTTTCAATTTTGTATATGGTTTTTATGTGTTTATAATGAGAATCAATCAGACAATAAGATGAAGGCAAGATAAATTTTCGACGTTCTGGAAGTCAAAATCACACCCCCTCGCGGTGGGCTCCAGATGAGATGCTCGACACTGGCACAGACACAAAACAAAACACAAGGCGGAGCGAGATTACTCTGAATCAAGCAAACACCCTCTCAGAACAAACTGGCCAAGGAACCTAAGCGTTTCTATTCGTTTCCGCGGGAATGTAGAGTTGCTCGTTCAATTTTATAATAGTGCAGGGTTTAAGACCTCAACTATCCAGGGGGATGTTGGCAATATATTTATTTTGTAGGACTACACTAGTTTATACGTCTAACACCACTTTTAGTAGTTCACTTTGACTCGGAGGAGTCTAATGAATTCCTCTGGTAGCGATAGGGCACTTGTAATGTTTCCAGGGAACAGTATACGGTGATATCTAAGGTTGATATCCAACCCAAATGCGATTCAGTTGCACCGACTGCGCTCTCTTGACACGGAATATGCAAATACACAATGTTTGACTCTGCGGGACACTGGTTCGGACGTTCAATTTAATGGTCTCAACGTTACTCTGCGCTTCCTAGGCGAAGTCTTTCTCAACTCGGATCACTCTGGTTTTCAATCAAAGTCACTGTTATTCGCTATGTTCGACGATCTCAAGCTCGCTGGCTAACACTTTAGCTTCAACTGGGCTCAACACACTCTGAACTGGGCAGTACAATGCTTACTTTATTCCTACGGAATATACGCTACTTTATACTACTGCTAGACAGAATACATGTGATACAATTTATAAGACAGAACCAGGCTCGGGCTATGGTACAGTAATACAGAGACGGAATGAGACGATATCTAACCAATCCAGAACAAACTAGTAAGCTTTTCGGTGTTGTTCCCGAGGAACATGTGCATTTCTACAGTCTGCTGACTGTTTGTCTTTCAAATCATCAAGGTGATAGCGGTTTCTGAGTCGCTCTGATCACGATTGTTACTATTTCTAGTAAGGCGAGGACGCTCGCTAAGTTTCTAGACTTCCTTAGGTACTCGGACTCGGTCCCTGATATAGAGATGGCCCTATCATATCCCCGGGAAATCTCCTAAGATCAAATGTGCAACCATAGACGCTTGAATCATGCATCAACCTGGGTAACTGCCCAAGTGAAGGGATGCATCCAGATGGGCAGTTGCCCAAGGCTTGGGCACTGATGCATGGGGCCCCTGGCTGGTGCAGTGACCCATGATTCATGCATGATTTTGGGCAACTGCCCACTGTGACCCTCACCCTGTCACATAGGTCACCAATTTTGATGGCCAGAGCTGATGGCCATGATGCCAGACCTAGTGACCTCAAAATTCCCACAGTCACTAAAATCACATGGGCTCATCAAAAATGATGGCCAACCTTGAAAATTCCCACGCTTGGTAAAACACCCTAGACTGATAGCCCATCAATGATAATGGACCTTTTTTTTTGACAGCACCCATCAAATCTAATCAGGTGCCCCGGAAATCACCAAATGGCTAGACCTAGGGGGTTCAGAACTTTGGGTGAAAATTCCCACGCCACCTGGGCTCACACTAAAAATACTGAAAAATGCAGAAAAATCAGAAACCTAGGTCAGTGTTTGAACCACTACCAAATTCGGCCTCTAGCATGCTGTAGGGCGCCTTTTTTAATTCTAAAAATAGATTCAAGCCGGAGTTTTTGAATATGAATGTTGGTATTTTTGGACGATTTGGGTACCATTCTGTAGCAAATTTTAACGTGACTCCAACGCACATATTGCTGAAGCGGTGCGTTCAGCAGTTGTTTTGCTATTGAGGATATAGTGTGCCTATCAAAAGCGAGCCACTCACCTGTATCTCACCCATTTCTCCATATTTCCGGACGATCTTGGTACCATTCTGTAGCTATTTTAAAAGCACGCTTCTGATAAATACTCCATCATCATGGCGCGCTAAGCCGATGCTTCGCTATTTATGGAATAGTGATATTTCACAAAATGCGCCACACAGCCATATCTTACTCATTTCTTCGAATTTCCGGATGCTTTAGGTACCATCTGGTAGCTATAATTAATGTGATTCTAGCGCATATTTCATTATCACGGAGCGCTAAGCCGTTGCTTTGATATTAAGCAAACAGTGATATATAATAAAAGTGAGCCACTCACCCTGTATCTTGCCCAATTATATATATTTTTCGACGCTTGTGGTACCATCTTGAAGCTAATTCTCACCCAATTTCAACGCATATTTTACCCTGGCACTGCGCCAGGTGGTTGCTGTGTTATTGACTAAATGGCTCACACTAGAAAAACACATCAAGTAGGAATTGCATAGCCTATAGTCGACGCTTTTGGACGCTATTGGTACCCACTTGTAGCGATTAATGAGGGGAATCCAACGCACCTATTTGTATATCAGCGCGTCAATTATACGCCTTGGAATCATCAAAACAGTGAATATTGACTGATATAGTACTAATTTGGCATTTGCATGGGCTATACTTGACCAATTTGTGCGCTATTCATACATGATTGCCTTGCCATTGTATATTACAGTGTCGGATTGGTTTATAAGTGAGCAATTCGTTATCCCTAAGACTTGGACAGCCGGTGTGGCGCGCTGCTATCCCTCTAGTTCCCTAGGAAGAGATGAAATCATATTAAATCACTCTATATTCAAAAATTACGAGTACAGCGCGATTGCGACCTTATCAGCGGGGCACCTCTGGCTAATTAAATAGGGTATTTTTGGACATTTTAAGTGCCCTAGGGCGGGTGGGGGCAGGGGTGGAGTGGCACACTATGTATAAAAATAGAAAACATCAGAATACCATTTATTCCACCAGAAATGCACCATTCAGCCCCAAATAAAAAATTCACAAATAAGTATATGCTTTGTATAGACCGGTTCTGACACTCCCCACTGCAAAAAACTGCTTGTAAATAGGATGAATGGATGGGTAGATAGTGTGTTTCTGCCATTCTACAGGAATTACAGCGCTCCCCTCATAATAAAAATGGTATTTATGTTTTATGGTGCCGGACACTTAGTCACCACTACTTTTGGACAGTGGCCAAATTGGGTGGGGCCAAAAAAAAAAAAAAATTCGGTTCAATTGCAAGAACTTGGATTTATTTTTGACATCATAAACGCGGTCAATAAATGCACCGCAGACACACTGATTAGACACTTTACATAGTTTTTATATACCTGAAGAAAAAAATTGTGCACGGGATGGGCTGTTCGCAACCACACATTTCATCTTCCTCAAATCCTTAGCTCTCTTCCCATGAACTCAAGAAAGCGAAAGCAACGAGCTCAGGTTGCTATAGTTGTGCTATAGCCAGAGAAGGAAGGGCCGCCAAGCAGCAGCAGATCATCCGTGCAGCATATCTGGAGGATGCACTGTTGGCCACACGAATGAACATGAAGCCTGGCGGAAAGCAGGCACGAATGCGCGATGGTTGGTTTGTCTGAGACAGCGTGAAAGTCATCCAACCCATAATCTTCCTACCAGATAACGAAAAATTCCTGAGCCAACAAGAGAGTATGCAAGAGGTCCTCATCGAGCAAGGGCTATTCACCAAAGGCCTTCTTATGCTGTGTAAGCCAAAGAAAGGAGGCTGCACCTCAGATAAATGCTGTGCAAAGCGGATTATTGAGCTCCAACCATACTCCTGCGCAATAACTGTGATTACACCTTTGACGGCTTGAAGGGCAATCTGCCGGATGCCTTGAAGTCTGTTGGTTGCAGACAATACGGAAGTGAGAGCACCCCATGTACCGATGGATGGATGCCTACTGCAAAGGCCTCTCATCAAAATATGCCCAATTCCGGGCCAAGGAATTCAGTTCGACGTTGGTTCGACGAAATACAACTCGCGCAGGCGGGTCCCAGAGTCTCTTGCGCGCCAGGTTGATCAGTAGACTACGTAATACCTTCCTAATATAGAAACTATTACATAAGCTGGCCAATTTCATTGGCGGCAATTTTTCCAACTCGGCCAGTTTTCAAGATTTCAAAAATCCCTCTTGTAGGATTGTTTGTCTACTGAAATGGAGTCGTTTGGCAAGAGGAATAAGAAAAAAAGGCAAAATTGAGGGAGCACAACTCATTGTACAAAAGTAGTGGTGACTAAGTGTCCGGCACCATAGCAGATGGCATACATGGATTCCGACGCTTTATTTGGTAGAAAACGGCACATAAATAAGGGAGATAGCATAGAAATGGTGTGCAGCACAATGTATTTGCTTGTTGCTTGATATTCACACAGCATTTCACCAAATAAAATTCATTTATGCTTTATAGCAGGTATTTTACACTCATACCAACACTTTACCTTATCAAAAACGGTCCAGAAATGGGCAAGAACAGAAAGGGCAAGCAGGTGATGAGCAATAGGCACCCATCATTCTGTTTCCGGCAATTTCCAATAGCCATCAATCTGTACTTGCACCTTCAAGATACCTCGAAAATCCCTTGCTTGCCTTAAATCTTTCATTGAATGGCATTCAGATGCATAAAAACCACTTAATCACTTATATTAAGTCATGTTACACAGAAATATATCTATATATTGAAACGGAGGCCTCTCAACCTCACAACTTGTTTGTCACAGTTGCATATCCCACTGCTCATTGCCGCCAGCCCCCCCAGCTTCCCTCTAGGACAATGCATGTGCAACACCATGTATATGCCCCTCGTGTTCCGCTTGTCTCTGTGCCAAAGTCCATCATTCTTGCTTGAAAAGAATACTGCAGCATTGTGATAATGTGTTGGCTGATGTTGATGATGTAGTCAAGATGCACAATGGGGGAGACGCAGCAATGTGACAGGATGGAGTGGAGCGGCATGGCCTGTGAAGGGATTTTGTAGCAGGAAGGCTCACAATCGAAAGGTTGGTGGTAATGGCAACGGGGGCAAGCACCAGCAGAGGCGGGGGATATTATGGGTGGTGATGCTCCTCAAGGGCAGTCGTCCTTGCCCGAGCCGTCGTGCTTGCGGATGGTCTGCATCACACCAACTCAAACAGGGGTACAGCAGTGGTGGTGTGGGTGCTTTCGGAATGATGTGGATGGTGTCAGACAATGGCGGGTGAGACCAACAGCAAGACAAGGGGATGCGGGTGATGACAATATGAAGGGCAATGGGGAGAGACAGGAGCCTACTGCACAGTGGTGTTGCACAACTCGTAGCGGGTCTTGTAACTAAGTCAACTCTGTTAGCATCAACAACTTGATCTGCATGTTAATCACATGATGGACCCCCCCCCCTGCATGGGCTTTCTCTCAAGCCCATCCCCAGTGGTGTGCTTGAAGTCAGCGGGAGATGGTTGAAAATGGGGGCAGGTTGTACAAGAGGCAGCCAGGAAAGGTGGGAGCATGGCATTAGTGTTTGTCTGTGCTCATGCCTGCTGCTGGCACTGGCACAGGTGAGCAAGCAACAAATGGCATGTCAAATTTGAAGTTGACATGCCGGGGAGTAGGGTGCAGAGTTGGCACTGTGCTCTCTGGTGGTGGGTGTGTGACAGTGGGTACAGTGAGGATGAGTGGGGTGATGGACATGGTGGTTGATGATGGTTGACAATGAAGTCAAATGTGCACATCGACAGTGTTTGATGGAACTTCAAACTCTGCTAGAGTTGGCCAGTGTACGAAACAGCAACAACATCGATCCACTGAGCCATGATTGATGGTCGCGCAATCACATGCACGGAGTGATCTGAAAAATCATATTTGTACTATATCATATGTACTGATTAATAGCTAGTATGTAGTACAAATAAGCATCCTTCTATATGCTGATTTTGGTACAAACAACAAGTAACCTCTTGAGACAAAGTCCAGAATGTGTAGAAACCACAATAAGACCTCATGGACTGAATTATATTAATTCTATATACATTAGAGGCACAGTTTTGTAGGTAGAGTGCTTGAAAAATCATAATTTCATGCTGTGACTGATCAATTGACTGATGATCAGTCAAATTCCATACAGATGTATCTGCACAATGTTGACTTTTGAGAGTCTCGCATATACTCTCCTTCTCCTTTCTTTTCTCAACGTATCTTAAGCAAATATTACCTGTATGAGAACTTATTTCCAACCTTTTTTTGCACTCACAATTTTTTTGCATGCCGTTAAGACACTTTTCATTGTAAGTACCAAAATCAGCATACAATAATTTTTGCATTTATGGGATATTCTAGTTATCTACTGCTGATCAGTGAGTGCCATCCAATACCCCTTTTGCTGGTCAGCACACTTGCAGTGTCTGATCTCACAATTGTGTCTCAATGGTGTCCAGATGAACATCGTCACTGGTTGTGCATGGACCAATGAGTGGAGTTCGAACCTTGATCAGGTGTGATCAGTGTTGTTCTCCACACCCTCACCACCTTTGACATCCCACATTCACCCTCCACCCTCCACCTGCAGCAACACTCTCTACACCAGTTGTGATCACCAACTCCCTTGTCACAGCCATTATTGGTGTACTGGCCCTCAACTCACTCAACACAATTGTCACCTGTAAATCTGAGTAACATGAACTTGCCAGGTGGAGGGACGCCAGCAGGTACCAGGGATACCACAGGTCCCTAACCGCAAGCTTGCACTGACGAGCATGCGCTCATGAAGTACATGACCCATTGATTACCTGTTGATTGACACATATTCACCCTCTAGTGGGCTCTCCCAGCAATGGGATTAACTGCCACATCACATAGTGCCTTGCACACCTTTGCTTTGGGTTGCTAGATGTGCAATGGACTGGCCTCTGCCATGTCATCCACAAGTCAAGATACACGTACCGGCGCTTCTGCGTTGATGTCGGGCTCAATCGCCCCCAGTCCATTGTCACCCACCTTGTGCCCTGTCGGATTTGAGGTAGCACTTGCAGCCAGTGGACGTCACCAAGAACATGTACAACCACAAATATGGGGAGGCATACCAAGCAAATAGGTGTGAACAGAGTGATGGTTTGAGCACCCCATTCACAATGTTCCACCACGGCGAGATGTGCCAGCACACAGATGCGTGCAAGAGAGATGGGCGCTGAGAAGGCCGCAACTCGTTTGCGCCTGTAAATCCGCGATTTTGCGAATTTTGCACTCAGAACCTTCCGCGGGAATAACAGAGGACTGAGAGCGATCCTGGCTCGTCAGTTAAACTCAAGATTCATGGCTACAAACATCCACCAGTGTGAATATCGAGCGCGGAGAACGATAATTACGGTCCGTAAGGGTCTAATTACCGTAACAGACGTAAGAGCACACACTACAAAACAGCCGGCACGCGCGCGGATACTTAAATGTTGAAGCCGCGCGTCCTTGAGAATTATACATCCACAAGGAGTCACTACGAGGGAGGTGTCCGTTAGCACGCGCGGACACAGCGAGTTACTTACAGACGAGAGTAGATGCATTATTGTGCGCTAGACAAGCAAATTAGAGTGGTCACAGACGTCATTGAGTTAAAATTAGACTAGAAGTCGGCATTTACCGCAGTGACCTCAGAATGATGCGACGGAGTATTCCGCGCACGTTCCCAGGGAAGTCCCGCGCGCGCTAACATCCATGATAAGTGGTATCCGGATAGTTACACCGATGTTACACCCACGCAATCAGGTGTTTAACACTTCGGAGCACTTTCCGAAGGCCTAAGATGGTGCAATATAGACGAATAAGCACGCGCGCATCCAACATGCGCAGTCTAGAGGAGTAAAAATGGTCTAGTGTGCGTTCTAAAATACACAAACCATATGAACGTGCGCGCATGACTCTTATAAATCACCCTTGGCAGTCTCTGTTGCCTCGCGGAAATAGGGCCCAGCCCATATACCCAAGCATTTCTCTTTATCATGTGTCTGATTCCTTTGTAATTCTCCGATTGTCTGATGTCCGAAATATCTGTAAAGTCACCGTAGCACAGTATAAATACCGTCCCAACTCTCAATGAAAATCAAGCAATCCGCGATCTAGCAAACGCCCCAGAAACTTGAGTGCCCGCGCGTTCCTTAGAGACCGTGGCTCACCTCAAGCTCTTTTGGCCAAGTGTGACACTATGAGAACGGTTGTCTTCACCAATATACCTCTTTCAGACCATCCGCGGTCGATCATAGTCTGCAGACACCGAGTCCAGCTGTGAGTTTGAGTGCTCGCCGAGAGCTACGTGTGTGTGTGTTCAATCGAGAGCCGCGCATATTAAGGACTCGCCGAGAGTGCCTTCGTCCCAAAGTCTGATTTGTCGCCGAGACATTTCAGCAATATATGTCCCTCTGGAGTTTCCGCGGTTATTACCAACGACTCTTCAAACCCTTGAGCACAACGTTTAATTACCGCGTGTTTAAGCCTACATACATATCAAGTACTGTAGATTTGAAAATCTTAAACTTCCGCGCACCAAACAAGAACTGATACGGTTCTGGTGTCTAGTTCATATAAATTACAATCCGCGCGTCTAGTGGTTGGGGGTGTCGCTCGATTCAGAGTAATCTCGCTCCACTAGGTGTTTGTTTTGTGTTTGTGTTGAGCCGGTAGCCAGCATCTCATCTGGAGCCCACCGCGAGGGGGTGTGATTTTCAAATTTGCATTATTTGAAACATTTGAAAGTGATTTCGAACGTCCGCGCATATAAAATTTATAAAATCTATAAAAAGAACGACGAGAGATCAGTCTGTTGCTACGCAAGTAATTGCCAAGTCACGGTACTGAGAGAACGCGCGGTTTTTCTTTAACCCGCAAATCCTCCCTGTGCGCCACAGCTGGTCCTGTTGGTGACAATCCATTACGTTGATTGTAGGAATTTGCTTGTGAAAAGATAATTGTGCTTCTAGATTAAAGAGGCTTCTAATTTGTTTAGAAAACCGTGTTTCAGATAAAGTTGCGCAGTCAGTCAATAATAAGTGTGTTGCTAGATTTATTTCACTGCACATCAATTTATCACTAGCTGTGCGTCTTGCTACAAATTCTAAATAGACGCAGTCATTTTAATTAAAGACCCACGGATATTACAAAGATGTCAAAGCCGCCTAGTAGAAGCGCGCGTGATGCCCCAAGGTTCAATGAATCTGAACCTGAGGCACAGTTACGCTACATTGAGGACGTTGATGAGCTTATAAAAATTCACAACATCACCAATGATTTAGAGAAGAAGTCCTTGTTGCTACGCTATACAAGCATGCACGTTGAACATCAGTGGAAGGCACTACCTTCCGCGGCTGTTGGTGTATCCTATGCCAATTTCAAAGACGCTGTATTAGCGGAATACCCTGAAGTCGCATTTTTGACACAGGGGTCAAGGCAAAGATTTGACACAGTCCTAAAGAGATACAAGGGGATATCAGACCATAACTTGCTTGAGCTATTTGCCTATAAACGCGAATTTATGGCAGAGGCTACTTTACTTGGGGATTTACTCTCCAATTCAGTGCTAGTGGAAAGATTCCTTAGTTGTCTACACCCGGACTTTAGCCACAGAATAACCGCGGCTCTGTTATTAAATAGGCAAGCCATTACATCTGTTGTTGATGGCTTTAAGATGGTGAATACTGCTGGTAATTTACAGTTTCCCGCGGAAACTGCCAGACGCGCAGATGATAGATATGAGCTCAAGGAGGTTATTGCAATGGCCATTGACTTGTCAAAACAGGCAGTATCTATTGCTCCGAGTACAAGGTCATTACACACCCCTACAAGCTCTACTCTTGATTCTGTAACCTCTAATACAGAAAACACGGTGTTACAATGCTTAGAAAAACAAGAAAATTTGCTTGCACAGTTGAAAGAATCATTTATGATGAGTAGTAAACAGTGGGCAGAGGCTCAAGAAGCTGTCGAAAATTTTTACAGTGCCAAGTCGGCGCAATTAAGGCAGAGTCACAAGCATTTTAAACCCGCGCTTGCTGAAAATGCGGCTGTGCATGGAGATAAATTGGAGTCTGAGCAATTATACCAGAATCCATGTGATGATTTAGATGAAGATGAATATATAAAGAGGCATAAGAATTATCGTGAGATGGAGTTTAATTTTCTCTTTGGTGGTGATGCTAGACCCGCGCCTTTTAACAAAGGTACACAAAATTGAAAGGCATATGAATTGTTACATTTGTTCAATGAAAGGGTTATCCAATTGCCAAGTAAAAGTGCCCTGGAGACGTATGAATCAAGATGCCTGACAGTGACTGCAAAAAGGGAGTGCATAAGCTAGCATTCAAAAAGAGCGAAATTTTAAAAGAGGAATAGAAAGTATCAGACCCAGAATAACCGCGGTCCTGAGCTAGTAGAGATGGCATTAAAATTGTGTAGAATATGCATAGGTTATCTGAATGCATAGGTTAGCTTTTCCTAAGTGTATGTAAAATGCGCGGACCTTGATAATGAAGATATTGATTAGACTCAATATCTATCTTGTTCGGGGGGGAGAGAGTAGGCAGGCTCCGAAATTTTTACAAAATTTCGCAGACTGCTTTTGCGCACTTCACTACACTTACATAGGCAAGATAATCGCGCATGCAACAATATTATATACATATATCACCTGCACGCAACCAATACACGCTTCATACGAGCTACAGATGCAGCATAGATAACCATGTACAGTGTACATGTATCAAGTGCGAATTTGCGGCTCAGTAGACAGCCTGCACGAACACACATTACAGTGTCATGTGTAGAATGCGATAGAAGAGATGTAGCAAAATGCGCGAATTATAACAGTGACTTTCACAAAGTTAATATCCGCGGAAACAGAAGCGAGGCGTAGACGTGAATGTAACACACACAAATCTATTTTGCAACAGTAGGCGCGGATATAATGTGTGTAAATACATTAATAACACGACCACATTTGTAATAGAGCAGTACACATGAACGTAACATACGCGCACACACAATTGCCATGTACAATTTGTATGGATAAATGACTCGCAGTAGGCACGCCCTTATAGCGTGCGCGGAAACAATATTAGTACATATCTAATATTAAAAACGCGCGGATGCAACCTATGCGGATGTGATTCAATGTGTAAATTCAATGGATACATGTGTAGGCTACATGCGCGCATACAAGACCGTTGCCAAATTGTTTGAGACAGATGTTGCACATACAAAAGCATTTTTATATTAACAGGGGCAAGGCAAGGGTGTCAAATGCGGCAAATAACGCCGTACATTACCCTAAACAATACACCGTACATACCTATAAGATATACGCCGTACATAATCACGTGTGACAAATAATTATACCACCCCGAACTCATAGCTTGGCTGTGGGCAACACGATGAACATTTTGGTGCCGATATTATCACCTGCACACCTCCCTACGGGTAACGTAGCGAATATTTTTCTGGCAAAATAATCACCAGCATACTAATCTGTGTGCGACTCTGCGGACATTCCGCTGGCAACAGATTCATTACCGCGGTTAACTGTGGGCAGCAAGCCAGTGGACAATATCTCGCTGCCGATATTATCGCCAACATGCATACTTGTGAGCACCACAGTGAATATTTTGCTGCCGATATTACCACCAGCACGCTTAACCGTGGGTAACATGGTAAATGTCGCCAGCAAAATATTCACCACGACATTAATCTGCGTGCGAGAAAGTGAAAATGTTGCTGGCGACATATTCGTCACTGTGCTAATCTCTATGCAATGTGGTGGATATTTTGCTGGCAACATATTCTCCAGCGCACTATTCTATCTGAAGCCCGATCAATATTTCATGTGTTCGTACCAGCAATAGCTGTTTGTGGAACTCCCACGAGTACCCTTCCCCCGTGGCCGCGCATATATCTCACGCAGAATGCAATAAGATTTTTAGAAGTGTCATTAGGTACATGGATATGTGGTATCATTGCTAGATTATCCACTTGCAATGATATATGTATGCTATTTACCTCTCTTGCGGTGTCAAACTGACATGACAATGCGTGTGAACAATGTTAGCATATCCGAGGGACAGAAATAACCGGCCATCACTGGCAGTGGCAGTGGCAGTGCAGTCGTTCGGGATCGCGTTCGGTATACTCGGTTTGCGTTCGGGATAATGCTTCGGGATCAAAATAGGTAGATATTGATGTTCTTGGGGTGTTACAGCAGAGAAATGAATTGTTATGATGCAAATAAAGTAAACTAGTGCTCGCATGAGTATATCTCTTAGTTTTTAAGTGTCTATCTGCAGTGTGGGCTATCCATAGAAAGTGGCTAAGTTTCGGTGGGCAAACATCACATTTGATCGAGATGCTGACGGAGTACCAAGTATGAACGACTATTGCCTTTCGCCTATAAAAATGCATGAGAGGGGAACCTCTAATTTTATGCTCAAGTAGCCAAGCAATCCATATAACTGGATTGAATGCAGTCCTTGGATGCTCGACTCAGAGTAAGTCAGTTGGTGTATTCTAATGTCGCATTTTCGTCATGTAAGGTTTGATTGTTTATTATACAGTCATTGTCTCACTTGGAATTGTTACAGCTCATGACTATAAATCCTGAATACCGATTGGACAAGCATTCCAGCTGACTAACATGTCAGAATACCAAAGTCTCACAGAAATCAGAACTTTGTGAGTTTATTACAACTCTAGAATATGTATCTACATACTGTGTATACATGTGAAAAGCATGTTAGAATATATACATATAAAAAAATAGAAATACAGAATAAGTTCTGGGTACATTCCTTACGCAACGACAAACGGTATCGACTCAGGCTAAAGGCGAACAATCAAATGAAAATGCAAGGCGGAGCAGGAGAAGTTCAGAAAACATGAGTAGAAGGGGGCAGATGCGTGGGGAGAATGTTGTAGGCATGTCAATCAAATAGCCCAAGTATGCTACTAATTTATTATGCCATTATGTAAAGAGACATTGCCGTTGCAGGTTATATCTTTGAATAAGCGCCCATGTTTAATCCGTGGGAACAAAATAAATTGAGCAGATCTAAGCTATGATATATATGCATCAAACAGTAGGTCGAACAGAAAGAATGTGGGGAAATTGGACATTCAATAAATTATAATAAGGGAGTGTGAAGGTAGGCGCAATGGGCAATGATGAGGATGAGCATGTAGAGTCAATGACTCCAGTTAGATGTGGGGTATGTATGCACACTCTGTTCATTCTTTTGCAGGCAGATGAGCGAGCTGAAGAATATGTTGCCAGCAACATATCCACCACGTTGCATAGAGATTAGCACAGTGACGAATATGTCGCCAGCAACATTTTCACTTTCTCGCACACAGATTAATGTCGTGGTGAATATTTTGCTGGCGACATTTACCATGTTACCCACGGTTAAGCGTGCTGGTGGTAATATCGGCAGCAAAATATTCACTGTGGTGCTCACAAGTATGCATGTTGGCGATAATATCGGCAGCGAGATATTGTCCACTGGCTTGCTGCCCACAGTTAACCGCGGTAATGAATCTGTTGCCAGCGGAATGTCCGCAGAGTCGCACACAGATTAGTATGCTGGTGATTATTTTGCCAGCAAAATATTCGCTACGTTACCCGTAGGGAAGTGTGCCGGTGATAATACCGGTATCAAAATATTCACCACGTTGCCCACAGGTAGCTGTGCTGGTGAATATGTCGCCAGCAAAACTATCCCGCCTGTCTCATACGCAAAATTCACGTTCAACATACTGTGAAGTGGTGGGGTATTCTGCGCCTACCCTACATGGCAGCCAGTGGACACCCAAGTCGTTTCAGATACATGTCACTACCCAGTGAGTGGCAATGATATTTAACTTTCACGAAGCATGATATATTGCTGTATTGCCTAATTATTGCAGGGTAAGATAGGAAATAGAAAAGAAGTGATTGATAGGGTAGGTTAGAGTGGAGGCACGTGCATGCGAGATGTACGGCGTACTTGTGTATGGTATGTACGGTGTTTGTTTTGGTGGTATGTACGGTGTATTATGCGGTCATATGAGATGGCAAATATCCGTATTAACACGTGCGCGGACATAAAGTGTTCTGACATGTATATGTATGCATTAACAGTGTGCACAAGAAAAAAGACGAAGTCATAATGTTGCGGATACTAGATTTGCAAGGATACAGAACGACGTGCATAAGTGTAATGGGTGCACTTGTAAACATTATCATGCACGCAAATTATAGTCGTGCACGTTTAAAATAGTATGCGCGGATGCATGATTGTGCGAACGTGTGCATTTATAATGTGATGGCATATACCAACGCTCTGTCCGCGCGTTCAAAATGTGTGCAGACGATACTTCCGCGCATTCAGATAGTGTGCATGGATGCATAATCACACAGGCATGACGATATGCATTCAATACACTTGCGCGCATACAATCAAATGGCACGAGTTAGAGTCAGATGTAATATGCGCGAATACATTTGATATTAAGGTGCACAGACACAATGTGTATGCAAATAATTATGTGTATAGACGTGAGGCATGAGAGACAGATGATGTCAATAACCCGCCCTACGCGCGCGCGAACTATGCGTACAATTTACATCCGCAGATGCAAGACAACATACCCCACATTATAATGTGTGCGGGTGCGATGCGCAGGAAATAGATGATGTAATATTGCGCACACTACACGTATGCCGCATGCATGGTGCGCACGCGGATGAAAGTGACATGTCAGTACAAAATACACTTCACAGAAATGTAGTAGTGATGTGCACGCACTCATAAAAAATTAAGATTGATAGATTAAATTCTACCAGTAGTAACGCGCACACTTACAGAAGTCATTTAGACAAATTTAATGTGCATGGCTACAGTAGACTTGCATAAATCTAAGATGTGGTATTTACAAGCGCATTTTACAAATTATGTGCATCAAGCGAATGTGCGCGAAAATAACAATGACACGCACAGACACAGAACACATATACGCAGCACTTGTAATTATCTGTACAGACATCTATGCAACAGCATAATTGCAACAAGCCCAGATTCTGACAAGAACCGCGGTTTTTAAAAGCAATGATAAAATCGTTGGACAGTGGAGTACCCGCGGATTTTATTTTTGATGATCATGCAAGAATTGAAGTGCATATATTGTCCAGATAGATGTAGCACAATACACATTGTGAAATAAGATGTAAAAGAGAAAGTACAATCTGATCCACCAGTCTGGATGCTTAGACTTCTAAATTAAAAGATGACACGGGCTGTGATGGACTTCTAATAATAGAAATCTAGGCCAATAGGGCTCGTTTACTACATCAAGTGCATAGAGAGACTGACTGCGGACAGTCAGGATCTTGTTGAGGGGGAGATGAGAAGGCCGCAACTCGTTTGCGCCTGTAAATCCGCGATTTTGCGAATTTTGCACTCAGAACCTTCCGCGGGAATAACAGAGGACTGAGAGCGATCCTGGCTCGTCAGTTAAACTCAAGATTCATGGCTACAAACATCCACCAGTGTGAATATCGAGCGCGGAGAACGATAATTACGGTCCGTAAGGGTCTAATTACCGTAACAGACGTAAGAGCACACACTACAAAACAGCCGGCACGCGCGCGGATACTTAAATGTTGAAGCCGCGCGTCCTTGAGAATTATACATCCACAAGGAGTCACTACGAGGGAGGTGTCCGTTAGCACGCGCGGACACAGCGAGTTACTTACAGACGAGAGTAGATGCATTATTGTGCGCTAGACAAGCAAATTAGAGTGGTCACAGACGTCATTGAGTTAAAATTAGACTAGAAGTCGGCATTTACCGCAGTGACCTCAGAATGATGCGACGGAGTATTCCGCGCACGTTCCCAGGGAAGTCCCGCGCGCGCTAACATCCATGATAAGTGGTATCCGGATAGTTACACCGATGTTACACCCACGCAATCAGGTGTTTAACACTTCGGAGCACTTTCCGAAGGCCTAAGATGGTGCAATATAGACGAATAAGCACGCGCGCATCCAACATGCGCAGTCTAGAGGAGTAAAAATGGTCTAGTGTGCGTTCTAAAATACACAAACCATATGAACGTGCGCGCATGACTCTTATAAATCACCCTTGGCAGTCTCTGTTGCCTCGCGGAAATAGGGCCCAGCCCATATACCCAAGCATTTCTCTTTATCATGTGTCTGATTCCTTTGTAATTCTCCGATTGTCTGATGTCCGAAATATCTGTAAAGTCACCGTAGCACAGTATAAATACCGTCCCAACTCTCAATGAAAATCAAGCAATCCGCGATCTAGCAAACGCCCCAGAAACTTGAGTGCCCGCGCGTTCCTTAGAGACCGTGGCTCACCTCAAGCTCTTTTGGCCAAGTGTGACACTATGAGAACGGTTGTCTTCACCAATATACCTCTTTCAGACCATCCGCGGTCGATCATAGTCTGCAGACACCGAGTCCAGCTGTGAGTTTGAGTGCTCGCCGAGAGCTACGTGTGTGTGTGTTCAATCGAGAGCCGCGCATATTAAGGACTCGCCGAGAGTGCCTTCGTCCCAAAGTCTGATTTGTCGCCGAGACATTTCAGCAATATATGTCCCTCTGGAGTTTCCGCGGTTATTACCAACGACTCTTCAAACCCTTGAGCACAACGTTTAATTACCGCGTGTTTAAGCCTACATACATATCAAGTACTGTAGATTTGAAAATCTTAAACTTCCGCGCACCAAACAAGAACTGATACGGTTCTGGTGTCTAGTTCATATAAATTACAATCCGCGCGTCTAGTGGTTGGGGGTGTCGCTCGATTCAGAGTAATCTCGCTCCACTAGGTGTTTGTTTTGTGTTTGTGTTGAGCCGGTAGCCAGCATCTCAGCGCCCAGCTGACGACGGCAATCATCATCATGACAACTTCCCCAGTGACGACTAGGGGATCAAAAGCTTGACGGACGCCTCACACCACAGGCAACAGCAGCAGATTCTTCACATATGACAGGCAACAACAACACAACACACTGAGTGTCAAGGACCAACAGTGCACCAGTGGGATATACCCAGGGAAGGCACAATGCAGTGCACTCATTTGACTGTGCCGTGACGTCTTCCTTTGAACATCTCGCTTGCAGCATTGCTTAACAATATATGAGCTCTATAAATGGGCTGTGGTTGTAACATAATGCTAATACTGTTTGTGAGATTCTGAGAGATATGATGGATGTCATGAGGGCATGAAATAAGTGTTAGAAAGAGGCATATCACAGCTACAAGCTCATTCTAATATGGTACAGATTGGTGGATTATAGCAATGCAAATGGTGATTTGGTGGTATATTTCCGATATTTCGATATTTTGACTATTCCACAACATAGAATCGACGAGTTGGCATGATAATGGACATGTTGGATTCCCCTAACTCACCGCCACAAGCTGGTACCAAGAGCGTCCCAAAGCATTGACACTGCATGCATAGCCCCATAATGTCTGGTACATTATGTTGGACATATGCAAATGTTATGCTATGTAATGTTTACATAAGTTCTTTGTCAATATGAAAGTGTTACATCAAAGGACATCATATCATATTTTTAGCACACATTATTTTGACAACTTCTATGACATAATCATTGCATAAAGGGCCCTGGTTGTTATGTCAACATTATCTGTCAGCATAATCACACTATAATTTCCCCCAAATTGACTCAGCATAATGTTTTTATATTTCCAATCAGAATTATGCAGTTGATATAGCACTGACATGAATTTTGATTTCAGACTGCAGCATTGACTTGACTATTCTATTGTTCACATCAACTAGATAATTCTGATTGGAAATATAAAAACATTATGCTGAGTCAATTTGGGGGAAATTATAGTGTGATTATGCTGACAGATAATGTTGACATAACAACCAGGGCCCTTTATGCAATGATTATGTCATAGAAGTTGTCAAAATAATGTGTGCTAAAAATATGATATGATGTCCTTTGATGTAACACTTTCATATTGACAAAGAACTTATGTAAACATTACATAGCATAACATTTGCATATGTCCAACATAATGGGGCAGACATTATGGGGCTATGCATGCAGTGTGAGTATACACTATGGAATGGGTGGTTTATCACATTTTTTACCTTTTGTGTATTTGATTAATAGCAGGCCAGGCAATAAGCGCATTACCACAGTGAAAGGTGTGTCTAAAGTCAGTAAGTAATAGCTATAAAACGGTACCACAAGCGTCCAGAAATATGGAGAAATGAGCATGGTACAGCTGAGTGGCTCGGTTTTTGCAACATAGCTGTTTTGTGAATAACGGAGCAACCACCGAGCGTACTGATATGATCAAATATGTAAAAGAAGCGCGTTAACAATAGCTACAAGATGGTACTACATGCGTCCGGAAATGCGCAAAATCAAGAACAGTACAGCTGAATGGACGCATTTCTTCCAAATATAGTATATGACAAATAGCACAACGACCGCTGAGCGCGTTCTCACGCTCAAGCATGCGTTCGGAGCGCGCTAGAAATACCTACAAATTGATAAGAAAGATCGTGCGGAAATATGGTGAAATGGCCCAGCTATGGCTGAATTTCTCATTTTTCCAAATGTGTGTATTTGCTCAATTGCACCATAACAACTAAGCGCCCAGCTTTGAGAATATGTGCGTTGGAGTCACGTAAAAATTTGCTACAGAACGGTACCAAGATCATCCAGAAAGACCCACTTTCATATTCACATTCTGTGACCTGGAATCTATTTTTAGAATTAAAGATTGCGGTCTAGAGCCTGATGGAGACCGAATTAGGAAGTGATTCAAATGGTGGCACGTGTGTCCAAGCTTCCTGCACATTCTGGAAGTTTTAGTGAGCGTGGGAATTCTTTGATGTAAGCCATCATTATTGATGGGCCCATCAAGGGCCCATGTGATTTTAGTGACTGAGGTCACCAGGTCTGGCATCATGGCCATCAGCTCTTGCCATCAAGATCGATGACCAGAGTGACAGGGTGAGGGTCACAGTGGGCAGCTTCCCCAAATCATGCATGAATATGGGCCTCAATCTCCAGCAGGAGGCCTGATGCATCACTGCCCAGGCCTTGGGCAACTGCCCTTGTGGATGCATCACTTCACTTGGGCAGTTGCCCAGGTTCATGTAGAATTGTAGCATCTATGGTTGCCATGGCACATTTTATCTAGGTGGAAACTGTGTAAGATGCCAGAATGAGCCAATATATGCTGGTGCAGACCATTTCCAGTCTATCTCGCTTGCTTACAGGCTGATTTCTATAAAATAAAGCATTGGGATCTGTGTAGAATATGTATTTACACCAAAATCTAATTTTTATTTGAAAGAGACTGGCAAAAGTACAGTGGAATAACAGAAATACAGTATTGAGCTACTCAGTTACTCTATTTACAAGTGGTTTTTTTGCGGTGGGGAGTGTCAGAACCAGTCTATACAAAGCATATACTTATTTGTGAATTTTTTATTTGGGGCTGAATGGTGCATTTCTGGTGGAATAAATGGTATTCTGATGTTTTCTATTTTTATACATAGTGTGCCACTCCGCCCCCGCCCCCACCCGCCCTAGGGCACTTAAAATGTCCAAAAATACCCTATTTCATTAGCCAGAGGTGCCCCGCCCCCTACCTGCCCCCCGCCAAGCAACCAGTCTGATGGTTACCTATTTTTAACCCCATCCCCCACCCACCCCCTACCAATTCTGGGACCCATCCCGCCCCTGCCTAATGCATATATGGCACCCCCAGCATACCCCATACCCCTACCCACCCCCCAGAATTACCCCCAGCATCAAATACAGCCCAAAAAGTGCTGTGTGGAAACTGCCAGTTCTGATCAATCAACTTGTTCTGGCAACTGCCAGGATTGATGTATTAGGACCACTGATACAGGTGGCACTGCTGGATTGGTTCACCCTTGGGTCAACAATCCTCCGTCATCACCACCACCTACCCTCATCGGTTGCCCGTTGCAGGGCCTTCATATTGCCAAAAAGGCATGGTATTCTGTTTTAACTACTTATATATACCTGCTAATGTGTTTGCATTTTGCAGCTTGCTCATTGTTGCTGCACACAAGCATGTGGACGGGATGCATGTACCAGGCCCCATTGCCGCCTTGTTGCAAGCGCAGCCATGTTGTTGCCCCACACTGCTGTTTGAGCAGTACTGACCGCACTCAAACAAGTGGCAACAAGTGTTGCATTGCAGATCCCCTGCTGGCTCTTGTTTGACCGCATGTTGACAGGCGCTTGAGCAAGTAACTCCAGGTATCTACACACAGCACTGACTGTTGCTTCTGCCCAATCTTACTGCCCATGGCCCACTGCCCTGCTCCACAATCTGGATTCCGCTGTGTTGGTGCCACATGGGGGTCTTTGCGGATGGAGCATCCACCACCATTTTCCCTCTTTGGCACTTCAACAACACCATTGCAGATGCTCTGCTACCAGCACAATGGCAGAGACAGCAGTGTGGACCCAGCACAATGTAATCGAGAGAGGCATTGTAGACAGGGAGAGTCAAGACCGAGACGTGTTGCAGTCATTTGACCACATCACAGCCATACTGCAGCATCCTCCCTTGAGCCTGTTGCTGTGTACACATCCTGTGCCAATAGAATTCCAGGTGCATCTCAATGGTCCCCAGACATTCAAGGTGCTCAAACATTGTTTAGTTTTACATAGAAATGTATTTTGCATGTACCTAATATACCTACTATGAATATGTTACACTGTTGCATCTGTGCAGGTTTGGCAAACATGTGTCTTGAAGATAAGAGGGAATTCTTGTCTCTGCTGTTGTTGCCCAGTGCCATTGATGACACAGGTGAAAATGTGGCTGTGCATGATGGCTTATCCATCATCAATCTTGATCAACACTCTCAAGCTTCAACCACCATGACTGTGCTATGTCTTTTCTTACTGCTCACACTTCTATTATCCAGGGTGGTCTTAATAATTCCTCCCTGGATAAGTCCATACCCTTCCCTGCTGCCCTGGCAGAGTTATGTCCAAATCCACTGCCTCTAGCAGGGGCAGAGTTAAATCTACTGCCTCTGTTAGTGGCAGAGTTACACCTGCTGTCTCTGACAGAGTTAAACCTGCTGCCTCTGGCAGAGAAATGTACCTTGCTGCTTCTGGCAGAGAAAATGAACTGGAACCTGCTGCATCTTGCAGAGTTATGTTTAGAGTCAAATTTGCTACACTATGGAGAGACAGAAAATGAACATTTGGACACTATGCCAGTACCAACATGTACTGATTCACCTAAGCATACTAAGTTAATGATGGCAATGCCACCCCAGCCTCTACAAAGACTGGTAAAGTTAGGTACATACAAATCTGGCTCAAGGACAAATCCACCAAAGAAGCACAGAACCATAAGACTCCTTAAGCCATCAGTGCTTGAACATCTGATCCAACACAGTGCTCTACAGCTTAGGATTTATGACAGAATCAAAATGATTCTATTTGATATTAGGCATCATGAACTAAAAATGACAATGCTGAAACATAATTCCAGTACAATTTTTGATCTGAATAGAATAAATATCCTTAGTCTACAAAATCAACTACTGCTTTATTACAAGTCTTATAATTTATGCTGGTTCATGCCATCCAGCTCCCAGTTACAGGATCCTAATATTCATAGTGGTGGTGGCCTAGTTAGCCCTAGAATTCAAGCAGATCTATTAGATCCATATGTTGTTTATCCTACTCCTTTTCTGAGAGAACCAAGTATGCTTTATGAGCTCAAGCTGATTATCCAGGATCATGTAATCCAGAAAATAGTGGATGAGGACCCATCTAGTGTCATATGTGATATGTCATTAGCAGAGCTTCTTCCATATGCCATTGTATCTGGTATGAAAGAATTAGCTAAACTTCATAGTGTAAAACTTAACAGAAGAATGAACCATAATGATATTATTTCCAGATTATCAGAGCATTCTTGCACCACATACTGTGGATCTTATCTCTATGTTTTTAGGCCATCAAAGACCAAGAAAGAGATAGATCAACAGAGGTGGAAATTGTCAAAGCAAAAGCAAAGGCAGAGAAATAATATTGTTAATCATCCACAGAACAAGCAGAATGAAGATAAAAGGCAAGGAATTATTGAAAGGATCAGGGATAAAAAAAAAGAAACAGAGCAAGCAATCTATTTGTTCTGATCTTAGTCAAGAAGCTACATTTCCTCCTTACCCAGTCAGTTCTGAATTAATTGAAAAAATTATAAGAAACTATTGTCAGGATACTAGCCCTGAAATGTTTGAAGAAGCAGGATGTGCTGTATGTGGCCAGTTATCCTTACTAAAATCTATGACAGATCTGGTGGATGTTGAGTATGACTTGAGCATTCTCAAAGAGGAGAATATATCAAGACTTCCATGTAAATCTGTAAATGACAAAATTAAGCAAATCAGTGAGCCAATCATTGACAGTGAATGTACTAGGATTTGTGAGAAATGTCATGTTCAGCTTTCAATTGGAAAATGACCAGTAAATGCCCTTGCAAATGGATTATGGCTTGGTGAAATTCCAGAAGAGCTTCAAGAATTAATATTTGCTGAACAAGTTCTGATTTCACGTATTAGACATAATAGATGTCTTGTCCATGTATCATCTGGCAGAGCTAAGATGGTAGCAAATTGCATCATGTTTCCTAATCCTATAGCAAAAATTTATCATGCTTTGCCTCCATCAAGAGAAGACATGAATGAAGTCCTTGCTTGTGTTTTTCTTGGTTCAGCACAACCAACAGAAAAAGATTATGAAAGAACACCAATGCCGGTTAGATGTAACAAGGTAAAAATAGCATTAGAGTGGCTTAAATTGAACCACAAGGATTATCATGACTTTGAAATATCCAAGGAAAACCTTGACAGCTATCCACTATCAGGTGTTCCTGTTACTGTTGATTGGAAGCAAACAAAAGAAGGAGAATCAAATAAATTGCCACAGCAATGAGCAAACATGATAATGAGTTTGAAGAAGGGACTGAAGAGGGTCCATGTCCATTCACAGTCAATGGATTGACTGGTGATGATTTGCCAGAAATGTCAATTAAAAATATCAAAGCACAAGCATCGAAACACTTGCCAAATGAAGGGAAGACCTTGGGTATTTATCATCACAGTGCTCTAGAATCCATTTATGACAATCCCCAAGCATATCCTCAGATGTTTCCTTGGCTTTTTCCATATGGTTATGGTGGTATAGGTCAAGAAAGACATAAGAAGAAAATGTCTGCAGCTCAACATAAGAAATGGCTGCTAATGTATTATGACAAAAGGTTCCAGACAGACTGTCACTTCCCAATTATTGCATTTAATCATGAGCAGATAAAAGGAAGTAGCACAGGTAGCTATTTGCTAGCCAGGAAAGACAATTTCAAAAATATAGCCCATAGACTTGAACAAATTTCACCAGAAGTTTTGAATAAAATAGCCAATATGCTTGAGAATGGAGAGCATGTAAAACCTGCAAATGAGCAGGAGAAGATGTGCTTTAAAATTCTAGAGGACTTGGATCATATAGCAGGCCATGTTAAAGGCTCAATCACTAACAAAAAATACATGCACAATGAAATTTGGTCATTAATTGCCTTTAAGGGTGCACCCTCCTGGTTTGTGACATTTTCCCCTGCTGACAATAAGCATCCCATATGTCTATGTTATGCAGATAAAGAAATAAAATTCAATCCTGTCATTAAATCTGCTGCAATCAGAGACTATCTGATAATGCAAAATCCAGTTGCAGCTGCACAATTTTTTGATTACATGGTTAAAATGGTCATTAAACATGTCTTTGGAGTTAATGAAGATCATCCTGGAATATATGGAAAGACTTCTGCCTACTATGGAACAGTTGAACAGCAAGGCTGCCTGACACTTCATATGCATATGATGTTATGGATAGAAGGTGCCTTATCTCCCCAGGAAATTAGAGACAGAATCATGTCATCAGACTCTGCATTCCAGAAGTCTTGAATTAATTACTTGGAATCTGCTCATATGGGCCAATTTAATAATGGAGCTCAAGATGAAAATGTGGCAAAATATATGAAGAATGATGATGCCACTGTGAAATTTTCAACTCACAGGGATCCAACTCAAACAATGCCTGTGCCACCACCTCCAAAATGTAGGAGTGACCATGATATTTCTGGTAGTAGCACTTGTAAGAATTGTAAGAATTCAACCAGCTGGTGGACTCAATTTGAAGATACTGTTGATGATATATTGGTATGTTCAAATATGCATAAATGTAGAGCATCCAAAAATGAGGACAAGAAGAAGTCAAAGAAGGCACTTGATCCTGAAATTGAGGGGGAAATTGTCCCAGAAATTGACCATCTGCTAAACAAAGAGAATAGTATCAAGACTCAAAGACATGGTCCCAAAGGATGTTTAAATAAACATGGAGTATGCATGGCCAGATTCCCAAGAAATATTCATCCAGAAAGCTATGCAGATGAAGCTGATGGTCATATTTTTATCAAGAAGCTTGAACCATTTATGAATACAGTTACTGGAGCATTGACATATGTGTTGAGGTGTAATACTGATGTCTCTAGTATGCTCTCAGGTACTTCAATTAAAGCCATTGTGTCTTATATTACAGACTATGTAACCAAGCCAACATTAAAAACACATCAAGTCTTCTCTGCAGCATATGATGTCTTTCAAAAACACTCAGAATAGCTAGGGGAAGACATAAAAAATACTGGTGACTCTGCTAGAAAGCTGATATTGAAAATAGTCAATTCTTTGACATCCAAATTGGAGATTGGAAGCCCTATGGCCAGTTTGTACTTGCTAGAAAATCCTGATCACTATACAAGTCATGAGTTTGTTAATTTCTGGTGGCGCAGTTATGTAGCAGATGTAGCAGATGCATGGCAAAATGCTCCAGAAAACATGGAGGATCTAAGTGGGAGAACACAAGTGAATGAAGACACTGATCAAGACAGTGATAGTGACACTGCATATGAGGAGGAGCTGAGTGACTCTGAATGTGAGGATAATGTCCATTGTGGTGGAGGTGACAATTACAAGCATTCTGATGACACCAAGCCTGAAATCAAGACAGAAAATCTTGTGGAATCTAATAGTAATGCACCTAATGATAAAGTGGTCTTGAAAAAAGTAGGAAGTAAGTATGTAGGTATGTCAAACACAGATGACTACAAGAGCAGACCTATTTGCTATGCTAATATGTCCCTTTATGAGTGGATCCATACATCAGAAAAGCAGAAGAGAACCAGAAAGCAGCAAGACCAATTTATAGAACACATTCAGGAAAACAAAGATACTTCCAAAGTAAACTCTGACTGGGAAAGTGATAAGCTGTACAGAAATACCAAGTATCAGCCATTTTTATCATCACACCCACTGTATACTACTCATGAAGTAGTATGTAATCTTGACAGGCTACACACCCATGTTCCTAATTTTGTGGAGGTACATTACCTAGATGTGATCAAGGGGACCATGATTATTACTGTATGACAATGATGACTTTGTTTAGACCCTGGAGATCAGGAAAAGACCTCAAACAAAGCACAGAGACTTGGGATGAAGCCTTTTCCAACTACAGATTTGAGGACTCTGCCAAAAAGCTGATCCAGAACTTCAATCTTAGATATGAATGCCTGGATGCAAGAGATGATTATCACTCTGAGCTCAAGAAGCATACAAAAGCAACTAAAGCTAGGAAACAGTTTAATGGGGAGTTAAGTGACTCTGAATCTGACTTGTCTGACTATGAGGACTATGCTGATGCTTCTGAGATTCTGGCTGAAAAAGTGACTGATGGTGCTAGACGTAAGTTAAATGAGATTAATGAAGTTTCAGAACTACTCTCAGAAACAGGAGGTTTGAAGCCCAATTTACCAGAAAATGCCACTCATACATACACATCCATTCAGCCATCAGTTACTCACACCCCATCTAAGTGGAGGGCACTCATTAAATCCCTCAGACAAGGACTGCTTCAACAGAAGAATATACATCTTAATACAGAAGCTGGGCAGTTAGATCATTCTAATAGTGAATCTAACAGTAGTGCTAGCAAGGATGGCAAGGTGGAAATTCTGGAAGCTGACTACTTCAAGCATGATTTCAAGATTAGAAAACTTGAAACTCAGGCTATTGTAGAAGACATAATCAAAGAATTTAGTCTGAATGAAGAGCAAACAAGAGCATTCAAAATCATTGCCAATCATGCTTCCCTAATTGCACCTCTTCAACTCAAGATGCATCTAGGTGGAATGGGGGGAACAGGAAAGTCTCAAGTAATCAAAGCCCTGATTGAAATGTTCAAAAGAAAATGGGAATCTCATAGATTTATTGTTCTTGCACCAACAGGTTCTGCAGCTGCTCTGTTAAATGGTTCAACATATCACTCAGTTCTGGGTATTCATATTCAAGAGAATAAAAAAGATTCTGGACTTAATAATGCATCCACTACAACACTTGAAAACCTCTGCCAGGCCCTAGCTGGAGTAGACTATATTTTTATTGATGAAATATCAATGATTGGATGTTCTGTGCTGTATCAAATCAGTTGTAGACTTGCTTCAATAAAAAATGTTGCAGAAGTTCCATTTGGTGGAATGAATATGATTTTAGCAGGTGACTTTGCTCAATTACCTCCAGTTGCTAGTAATGCACAGTTATACAGTCCAGCATATTCAAAAGAAGGAGCAATGAATACATCATATGGACAAGAATGTGCTCTGGGAAAGCTGCTGTGGCAGCAGATTACAATTGTGGTCATTTTAAAGCAGAACATGAGGCAGAGAAGTCAGTCAGAGCAAGATAAAAAGTTTAGAACATGTCTTGAGAACATGAGATATGCTGCATGCACATCAGATGATATAGCCTTTCTTAGTTCAAGGCAAACAAATCCTCATAACCCTGCAGTGCCTACCCTGGATTCACCTGAATTCAAAAATGTATCAATTATTACAAGCAGAAATTCATATATAAAGATAAAATAAATGAAATTGGGTGTAGAAGATTTGCTGCAGAAACAAATCAGACCTTAGAGCACTTTTATTCTCTAGACAAACAAGATGGATATGATGATGAAGGCAAGAGAAGAAAGAGGACAAAGAAGGCACCAAGAGCTAGAAAATTTACTCAGCAAGATCAAGAAACAATCTGGGTTGCATACCCATACTCTACAGACAATGTAGCTAGCTGCTTATCTTTATGTATAGGTCTTCCAGTTATGATCAGAAATAATGATGCAACTGAGCTATGCATTACCAAGGGACAAGAAGGAATAGTGGCTGGCTGGGATGCTTATCAAGCAGTAAATGGTAAACAAATGCTTAAGACATTGTTTGTTGAGTTAGTCAATCCTCCTAAGCCTGTACAAATACCTGGCCTCCCTTTGAATGTTGTTCCAATCCCTACCACTGTGACTACAGTCAAATGTGAGTTTAATAATGGTAGGACATTCACAGTTCAAAGGCAGCAAGTACTAGTTGTACCAAATTTTGCAATGACAGATTATGCTTCACAGGGTAAGACCCGCCTGTGTAATCTAGTCCATTTGGTACAGTGCAAAAATCATCAATCATATTATAGAGCTCTTTCTAGAAGCTCTTCTGCTGAAGGGATATTAATATTGGGTCCATTTAATGCTCAAAATATTACAAAAAACTTGAATGTGATAGTGATGGATATCTTAGGCAAGAGTTCAGGGAATTAGAAATGCTGAACACTATTACCAAGTTAAATTATGAAAGTAAGCTCCCTACTCATGTTTCTGGACTACTTAGACAGCCTTTGATCAGATCATATCAGCTTTGGAAAAAGGGACAGGATGATAGTAATTTATGGCACCCAGCTATCCAGTGGAAGGCTAATGAAAACCAGATGCAAAAACCTGATAATAGTAGTGGTGAGTGGAACACTGATGTCATGAAGAATGACTTTAAAACAGTTGAAGAGAAACAGCAAAAGAGAAAAGGGTCTTATGCTGCTCCACTTATTGAGAAAAGACTTAGACAAAATTCAGACATAGAATCATCTGTAATAGGCCCTTTATGGGACAGTGTTGACTGGTCACGTGGATGTGATTCTTTCATTGTAATTTTGTATAACTTATGGACATGTAATTCAGAGGAATGGACCAGATTACTATCAGAAAACTCTGTGTTTATGCATAAATTGGTCACCAACTTTTCTAAAGTATTTAAGCATAGAATGACTCTGGAAAAATGCAGAGATATTGTTAGAAAAATGCTGTATAGACATAATTCACTGAATTTTCCTCAAGGCCAAGTCACTACAGTGGACTATTACATCATTGATAAAATACTGGGTGAAGGCAATTATGGATCAGTGATGACTATATGCCCTGAATGTGAGAAGGAGAATACAGTTGCTTATCTCAAAAATTTGACCATGCTTACCTCACAGGGACATCACCTAAAGAAAATTTCTGACTTGATTAATATTGGGCTTAACAATGAGCAGCCAATTGAATTGTGTGAACACTGCTTGTTGAGCCATCAAAATGAGCCATTGACTATTAACAGAAATATTACAGGCTCTCCTTACCTTATAGCATTTGAATTTGCACATGCAGACCATAATATAAAGCCAGGTGTGAGGCTATTTTGGTATGGACCAAATGGAAGAGAGTCATTAATTTTGTGTGGACTTATATATATGGTGGTCAGAGCCATTTTACCAGCAGATACATTGATAATACAGGAACTTTATGGTACCATGATGGTATAACCACTGAACAGGCCTGCATTCAGGAGAAGACTATAACAATTATAGAAGATACAACCTGGTTAAGAAGAGCTGGGGCTGGAGGTGAGAAAGTATTAATTACTTGCATTTACAGTATAGGAGCCAGAAGATTAAATGTGCATAAAAGATTGTATTGCCATGCACCGCAGTGGCCTACAAAACAAGTTCATTGGTCCTGGGCCTGTGACACCTGCCAAATTTCAGCCAATTGTTCAGCTTAACATATGATTTTTTCTACTCAATTTTGGCTCTGCCTGGCTAGCATTGACATCCTGATGAAAATGCAGACCCAGGGCACAGATTACTGCTATATAAAAAAGGCTTTTTTTGGTGAACAAAGCAAGAACCTAAATTTAGCTTAGATGTCCCACTCAGCCAACACAGATGTGACCTGGGACAAAACCCGATTTCAGCTAAATCTGGGGGGCCTGTGACCCGTGACGGCTGAATAATTCAAAATGGCACAGTATTTCTGTTTGTCTCACGTGACACAAAAATGTCCTAGACTTTTTTGGCATACGAGTACATTCTGCAAGCCAAAAAGCTGAAAAGGTACCAAAAAGCAATATGCCATCACTTTCAGCATCTGTCCTACTTAGCTCACTTTGATGAGAATTCCCAAAGTATATCACAGGTTGGGTAGAGTAGGCTGACAGTAGCAGTTTCCATCCAGATTTCCATAAAAAAAATTAACCTCATGATGCTGTTTCCTATTGCTATATTGTAACTTTTTCAAATTTTAAGACCTGGGTTGCCAGCTTGTCAGCTTATTACATTTTTAATGCTTTTGTTGACTTGCACAAGTAGGAAAAAGCTATTGGGTGAACTACTAATGCTTGTTCTGAACCTATAAAACACTCTTTTTACTTACGTAAAAGATTGTAATGACTGACAAACATTATATTTTCCTTTTTACCAAGGGCCACACCAAAAAAGTCATTCAGGAGTATAGACACAGCAGAACAGAATTGTATCAGGGTTTGAGTAGTGAGAAACGAGAAGAAACAGAGCAGAATAGAAACAAAGGAATGTATGCATCTATGCAGAAATATATAGAACTTGAAAAATAAAAAATAGAGAAGGAAAGAGAATATTGCCATATCACAATCAACACCAGGTCACAACCACTTAACAAGCACCTATCTCCACCTGGGCCTTGTATCCCTAGTCTCTGCCCTCCACTTCCTCGCCGCCTCCCGTGCCCTCGCATCCTTAGCAAACACACCCGGCTTCACACCCACATCCACTCTAAATCCCGCTCTTGACCCAGCCGCCTCGCGCTCCATCTCCTCAAAGACACCCACGAGATCCTTGACACTGCTCCCGGCACTACTGCGCGGTCGCCCAGGTCTCTCATTCGCACCTCCATTGCGGTCCACGACAGGTTTCTCGACGGGCGGCGGGACGTGGTTCAGGCGCACGAGGTCGCGCGGGATCGGGACGGGTATTTGGCGCATCTTGCCATTGGTAGTTGTAGTATTGAGACGGACGGGATTCGAGTTTGAAGAATGCTGATGTGTAGACGAAGACGCCGCGGGTGGGTGCAAACGGACAACATCCTTCGGATGAGGAGGCTTCACAGGCGGCGGACGAGCAGGCGTGACGACAGGGCGCGTGGTACGCGTTCGGGCTCTGGCGCGTGCCTCGAGGACGGCGGGCGGCTGCATTGGCAGGCCCTTGCGCAGGATGGGTTTCGCGGTTGGTTGGTGCGCTGTTGGTGCTTTCGCAGGTGGCTGTCTTGCGCTTGGTTTGGCGCGAACTTGTGCCTGCGCCTGCATTCGAGCACGCGCGGCTGGACCCATTGACGTGGACGCACCGGTGCTCGTCTTGGAGCTGGACGCAGTCGAAGTCGTTGACACCACCCTCGGCCTTGCGGTTGTCGAGGCACTCGTCGAGGTAGATTTGAGATTCGACGCCGAAGACGAAGGACGGAGGTACGAATAAAGGAACCCCTTGACGCGCGTGCTGAGCCCTGGAGACGGTGCTGCCTCCGTGGGTGCTCCTATTGATTCTGTTCGCGACTGCGGCTGATGGATCTGCATGAGCGGCGGTGGTGCTTCGTCAGAGTCGGGTTCATCCCCAGACTCGGAGGCGTCGTCGTCTTCGTGGTGCTCGTCGCGCATCTCCTGGCGGTCGTCCACGACATCCTCATCAATATCAACATCCATATCCACCTCCACTTGTTGATCCTCCTGGCTCTCCTGCCCCAAATGCACTCGAATCGCCTCCTCCATCAAGTAGCTATACCGCGGCGAGCCTCCACTACCGGTCCTCCTCTCGCTCGTCTTACTCGGCGACGTCGACGGGGCTCGTGTCTTGTGAGGAGAAGCTGACGCGGCCCGTGTCCGGAGGGACGACAGACCCGGGAACGCTGTCGTTGGTCTCGCCGGCGTCTTCGCGGTCACCGTCACCAGCATCGTTCGCGGTGTGCGTGGCGCTTCGACACGCACCGGCTCAGGTTCAGGTGCACTCGCAGGACCAGTCGAAGTCGACGACCCAACCGACGACCCACTAACGACCCGCCTCCTCGGATGCGCCGCCCCCCTCCGCCCGCACAGGAGCGGGGTAAAGTCTGGTACTTCCATCCTCCGTTCGCCATCATCTTGGTGTGGATGTCCAGGTCGAGTCGTGGCCTGGGCACGGCGCTCTTCCTCTTCTGCTTCCTCCTGCTCGCGGAAAAAGCTGAAATCAAACGGATTCGGGTGTTCCTTCTCCTTGCCCTTCCCCTTCCCAGCGGTCGTTGTCGTAGCGGCAAACGTGCGTGACCCCACACCAAGGCCGGAATTGAAGGAGGTGTTGAAAGCCGTGGGACCAATGGTCGCGCGTCTCTTCGACCCAGCGGCACGCCGGCGGCGGGCCAAGCGCTCGCGCATGCGCACTACCCGTCCCTCGCGCTGTTTCCGCTCGAGCGCCTCGACGCGCGCGGCGAGGGTGTCCCTGCATCCATCAAGACCATTGTCAGTATTTCGTCTTTAATAGGGGAGGACAAAAAAAAAGTGAAAGAAAGACTCACCGATCCCACCCGTCACCCCATTCCTTTACCCTCCTCTCCGCCTCCTCCGTCTCCTCTCGTGTAGCCACTGCTACATCATTCTCTTCGTCTTCGCAGGATTTCAAGGGCACAATTCCAGAAGCAGCCCCAAAGAACTGATCGAGCACGAGACGGACGTCCACCTCCTCGACGGGCGCGAGCGGGTTGCCCCGCAACAGCGAGACACCCTCGTCAAAGTCCCAGTCCGCGTCTTCCTGGTCCTTCTTCGTTAGTCCAAGACTGCTATTTCTCCTCCTTGTCGAGAAAGATTTAGACGGCGTCCTATGGAAGGACTGGGATACAGAGAACTTGGATAGGAGGGACGGGAACATCCTCCGCCCCAGCTTGATTCTCTCGTCCGTGTAACACGCGTCAAGGAGGCGCCACTCGCGGCGCGTCCACGGGCGCGGGCCGGGGCCGGTCCAGGTGGGCTCGTAGGACCATTCGTAGCCGTATTCGTACTCTTCTTCTTCCTCGTCGAGTTCCGCTTCTTCGTCAACGTCGATAATCTCGACTACGCTTTCTGTAGGCCGAGCGGAGGTACCTTTGGTAGCGGTAGTGAAAGGGGAAGAGAACGAAGACTGATGATAGTGATCCGGAGACGCAGCAGGATATTCCTGGAAGTCATCAAAGGGCTGCTTCTCCTGCTCGTTAATGATTGACGCCGACGTGACATGAATTGAGCTCGAATGATATTTCGAAGACGAAGTCGAGGTCGAAGCTTCATTACCATCCTCGAAACCGGTACTGATAGTCCTAGTCGAAGTGTTGAGTACAGGAGCAGGTGTAGAGACCGCACTGGGCGCATTGGCCCATAGGGAGCGGGAGAGATCAGAAGGCACAGTAGGAGTCCTGAACGCGAAGGGCTTATAGTTGTCTTTATCCTTCCTCGCAGCCAAAGCCGGCGTCGTCGTCAGAAGGGGCGAGTGGAGGAGCTCCTCATCATCAGCAACCGCATTGGCAGGATCGTACGGGCTCTGGTGCTCCATTGGTGGCGATAAAGACAAAGTAGGCGTGGCCGCACGCGCGCTGATAAACGCCTGCTCCAGACGTACCTCCCGCTCGGCTTCATGCAAGAGGGCAGGGAACATCGTAATGCTCTTCGTCGCAGTCGCAGGTTCATCATCCTCCCGCTCGACGGTATACACCGGGGTCGCCCTAGCCCAGGACGGCCTGTACGCATTTGTCCTCCTGCTGGGCGTCTTGCTCACGCCCGCAACGTCGACGAGACTCTTCCTGGCCGCCGCACGTGCACGGTCCTGCAGCGCCTGTGCCGGTGTCGACGTGAAGGAGATGGCGGAGGATTCGATTTCGGTCAAGTCGTGCTGGGGCTGGAGGAGACAGTGAGCAAGGTCCGAGCAGAACAGACACGAGTGGCGCATTACTTACCTCCTCAACAATCGCGCCTACACTTGCTGCTGCCCGGGGATCGGCGCTGGCATCAACCTCGGTGTCAACGTCGTCGTCGTCCGCGTCGAGGAAGACTGACATTTCCACTTCGCCTTCTTCTGCCATTTCTTCCCTTGACAGCTCTTCTTCTTGCTCTTCATCCCCTTCCCTGTCCTCCTCTTCCCCTTCCTCCTCCTCAACAACCCTACTCCGCTCCCCAACCCACGGCACCGGGCTAATCCTCCTCGTCTCCCTCCACCGCTCCATCCTCCCCTTCGTCGCACTACTCGGCGGGTCCATCATCGTCCTCACCCTGATCGCGCGCCACCTCCCCGTCCACGTCCCCTCGCCCTCCTCCATTGCCAACGCCCGTCCTCTCAGGCCCGCCGCAGACGCAGCCAGCGCCGCGCTGTTCATCTGCGCATGCATCGTGTGCAGGGTCTCGTCGTCGATGTCTCCATGATCCTCTCCTTCCGGCGCGTCGTCGTCGTCCGAGGACCACCCCTCCGCGTCAACATCGCCTGCACGCGCAGCATCCACCGCGCCCTGGAAGTCAAAATCAAACACTGCCAGCGGCGCCACCTCCTCGTCCCCGGGTTCGCCGTGCAACATGCTGTCCTCCACGTCTTCTTCCTCCATTACATCCTCCCCATCCATTGATTCTCCCTCATCCACCACATCCACATCCGCGTCCGCATCGGCTGCATCCTGGTCGTCGGTATCGTCGCGCATATATCCAGCCTCTTCTCCAAATTCAGGGTCGAGTTCGGCTTCAGGTTCGTCGCGGACGCCTCCTTCAACCCCAACCTCGGCCTCAGCCTCACTCTCAACCTCCATCTCGACTAGCTCCTCCTCCTCACTCAACACCTCTTCATCCACCGCCTCCTGCCCCACACCACTGCCCCGTTGCCAGTCGTCATCGTCGTCATCATCGTCGTCATCGTCGTCCCGCTCTCTTTCTTGCCGACTTTGCTGGTGTTGGCTCTCTGTCTGAACATCCGCGCCAGCAACAAACACACTCCCATGCTCATACCCATACGCCTGCCCGAACCGGCGCTGCGGCGACGACAGGTCCGCCTCCTCTTCGAGAACCGGAGAAGTGGGGCGCAGGAGGTGAATGCGCGGCGGAGAGGATGAGGGTGGCAGGATGTCGGAAGTGAAGTTGCTGAGGTCGTCGCGGTCGCTGTGAGTGTTATCGCGTTGCGGTTGGGGGTGCTGGCGCTCGTAGCTTTCGACGAGCTCTTCCTCTTCCTCTGTCTCCTGCCTTTGGTCCTCAGCGTGCGAGTGTTGGTGCTGCCACGACGGTCCTTCATCGTCCATCTCCATCTCCTCCTCCACCTCGTCCAACTCAACCTCCACCCGACCTTCCTCCTCATCTTCCTCCTCCATCTCCTCAGGCGCCTCCACCACTTCTCCTTCCTCCCTCTGGCTTGGTCGACTAGGACTCGCAACAGGACTCGGGCTCCGCACCGCAGGACTCTCGCTTCGAGGCACACCCATCGACGTCGACCTCTCCGTCGACCTCTCAAGCGCCAGCAACGTCGGCGACGACGGCGGCAGCTGCGCGTCCGTGCGGTCCGATGGGAGGTCGAAGCGCGGTTCCTCGCCCTCATTGTCCTCCATATCCTCCCTTTCGTCTTCCCTCTCCTCCTCGTGCTCCTGTCTTCGCATCTCCACCAACGCAGGCAGACGCGCCTCAACCGCCGGCACCTCCAGACCCACAGACTGCGCACGCGACTCAGGCGACTCCGAGCGCCCGCTCTCGCTCGCGAACCCATCCCCAAACTCAGCGCCAAAATCGACCTCTGAGCTCGGCGGCAGGACACCATCATCCCCACCATCTCCATCCTGGTGTTCTTCCTCTTCCTCCGCAATCGGTATCGATCCCGGTTCCTCCTCCTCCTCGTTCTCCTCCTGCATCCGCTCAAGCCCTGGCCTATGTCTCGGCGTCCACGGCGGGATCTCACGCACCCTAGCATTTAAGGTGTTAGATCGCGACCACCTTGCGCCCTTAACCGGACTACTGCTCCCAATCGGCGGCCCAATGGGCCCACTCAACAGCAGCGGGTCGTCCGTCGGGCTCGGCGGGTCCATCGGCGCAGCCAGCGTCAGGTCAATATACGCCGGGTACTTGTGCCTCTTCCCGCTCCTCACCGTCGAATGCGGCGTCTCGGTCTTGATCTTCATCATCTTATGCGGCGGCGTGATCTTCAGCTCCGGCTTCCTCTTCTTCGCCGTCAGCGTCTTTGGTGTTCTGGCCGCACGCGCAGCCGTCGCCGGCGTTTTGCGGGCGCTTTGTGGCGGCTGCACGTACACGACCCGCGGCGGCGTGAACACGTCCGGTGGGGGCTCGTACGGCGGGATGGGCGTCGCGCTTCGCCTGCGCGAGGCTTTCGCGTTCTTCACGGCCGACGCGAGGGCGCTGGGCGAGGGCAGATCGGGAAGCGCATCGGCCTCTTCCTCCAGCTCGTTGTTGTCTTGGTCGCCAGTACGGGCAGCGGAGAGAGATAGAGACCTAGAGGGCGACTGCGACCGCACACGCACGACGACGTCCGGCACCCAATCCGCATCTGCCTTGTTCGCGTGCGGGCTCTTCAGGACCATCTTCTTCGCGCTCTTCCGAGGCGTTCTCGCATTCTCGTCATCCTCGTCGACAAAGTTGTCTCTCCTGCGCCGCGACATCTCGAGGTCGGCGCTGGTATCCGACGCGCCCGAGTCGCTCTCCAGCGCCAGCTCCTCTTCCTCCTCGTCATTTTGGAGAGCATCGTCGTCGGTGGTCTCAGCGAGCGGGGACTCCTCCCTCGCCTTCCCTTTGCCTTTACCCTTCTTGGATTTGGCTTTGGGCGTTGCTTTAGAATGGACGGCCGTCCTGCGTGCCGAAGTCGACGCGTCGGGTCGAGTCTTCCTCGCGGTTCTGGGAGTCTTCGGCGTCGTCGTCACAGTATTTCGACGAGCAGGTGCCTTAGGTGTCGTCGCCCCATCCTCCTCTTCGGCATCTTCAACAGAACGCACCCGACTACGTCCAGGCGACGGCGACGGCGCCCTCCCTCTAGATCGGCCCGTGTTCGTTTTCGGCGTCTTGGTGCCCTTCGACCGCGAGGGCGTCTTTGGCACCGCCGCACCAGGCATCCTGGAAGTCTTTGTCGGCGAGGCCATGACCACATCCTCATCCTCATCGCCCACAAGCAAGTCCGAGTCCAGATCCATACTTTCATCCAGCAACATCCGCGTCCTCGACGAGGACGCCATGTCGAAGCGCGAGGCGCTGGAGCTGGACGGCAGGTCGCTGTCCCCGTTCAGGTTGGCTAGAATATTTCTCCTTCCATGTCCAATCGCGGCTGAGTGTCCGTGGGCAGCAGACTTGGAGGCAGATTTGAATGTGGATGTGGATTTGGAGGTAGATTTGGACACAGACTTGGTCGGCGACGCATCTGCATCCGCCCCGCCACGCTGCACGCGCCCCATCTTGCGAGGTTTCGGGTTCGGCGTGGCTTCCGGGTCCGGATAGAGGTCTTCCTCCCGCTGTTCATGCTCGCCTTCATCGTGCTGGTGGCGACTTTGTCTGGAAGGTTTCCGTGAATGCGAGTAGGAGGAAGACTGCTGGTTGTCGATATGCCTGCTTCAAAAACGACACCGCAACCATACGATTAGGCGCCCGAGACACAACACGAAGAATTAGTCGAGGACGCACCTATACCCAGGAATACCCCCAGGCGTATACGACGTATCTGCTTCCACGTCCACATTTGCATCTGCATCTCTCGTCTGCTGATCCTGCCTCTGCCGCTCCGCCGCTGCAGTCCGCTTGCGCTTCGTCGCCGTACCGTTCGGGCTATAGTTGGGACTATGATTTGGGCTGTGGTTGGAGGCGTAGTTGGGGTTGAGATTGACGAGGTGGTAGGCCGGTGTGGCGGGGGTCGTCGAACCCGCGATCGGAATGTGGGTAGCGAAGGAGGAACTGGGTGGGGGTGCGGAAGGCGTCGTTTGCGCAGCGTTGCGCTTTAGAAGAGAAGATGTGTCAGTGACCCAACGCCAAATGTGTTGACGAAAGCTGAGCTGAGATGGAGATGGAGGAAGAAGCAGTGTGGAATGGAGATGTCAAAGCAAGGTTTCAAAAATCAAATACCTCAAGGTTACAAGATACGCAAGTAAAGGAATGAAATGAAATGAAAGACACAAGAACAAAAAACAATTCGCTCAATCAAGCAAATCCTCAAGTGCAGAAGAGGAAGCAACCATGCGAACGCGACTGTGTGTGCAAATGAGGACCAAGACAATCCGCACAATTTCTCATTCGAAGAAAAGTGAAGGCAACTCAAGAAAGAAACACAAAAGCGAAACATGGAAGATGTCACTCACCCTCTTCTCCCTGAGAATCTCCTCTGGCGGCGGGCTTATGAGCTGCAGACGCGCTGTGTCGACCACAAGCGCCGTTGCGGGCGACATCTCCGGCTCGACGCCTGATCCCTGTCCTTGTCCTGGTCCGACGGGTGTCGGTACACCCAACAGCCCCTGTTCCAACCGCACTTCTCTTTCCAGTTCTCTCTCGAGCTCCTTCTCCATTTCAAGACCCCCCTGCCCCGCCTGCACGATTCGACCCGTCCTCGAGCGCGTCTTCAACGCCTTCGTTGCTGTCTGCTTAGTGCTCCTGTTGAGGGCGGCGGCGGCAGCTTCTGTTGGAGTCGCCTTCACGTTGAAGTTCTTCCGTTTCCCTCCATCCAGATGTACATGCACATCGTCGTCTTCAGGATCAGCGACTGCAGTCGGCGAGGACGATGACGATAAAGACCCCGCTCTTGCGATGAACCTCTTTTTCTTCTGCGTGCTGTTCGTGGTTCCAGTCCTCTTTCCAGGCGCAGTCGCCGGTGGGGGCATCATCGACTTCAATGGTTTCTGAGCGGGGGTGGTGCTATCCCCTGGCGCAGCGCTATGCCCTCGATTGGCTCGACTGGATGAGGCGAGCGCGGTAAAGTCAATCCGGCGACTGACGCCTGCCAGTGCGGGGAATGTGGTATTGCTGGTGGGCTCGTTAAGGGGTGTGCAGGTTGTTGAAGTCAAGCTTTGCTGGTGGCCGCGGCGTGTGTTATCATTCCCTCTGAGACTCAAGTCGAACGGGTTTTCCTCTTCGTCTTGCTCCTGGTGGTCGTAATCGTGCTGTTGGGATCCTCCTCCACCATATCCCTCCTCCTCGTCCTCCTCGTCGTCATCCTGCAGTGCCCAGCTTCCCGCCCTATACGCGCCATCTCGCTTTCCAGATAGATCCATAGCGTACTCTCGGTTGTTGGTGTTCGTAAACTGACGCTGCTCCTGGCCGTAGTCGTAGTTGTTATTGTCATGCACACGAGGCTGGCCTAAGCCCATGTGCGCAACGCCACTACGCGATGGTCTCCTATTCTCCGCCATGTCCTTCCACCCAAAATACGCGGTTGACGAGTTCTTGCTTCGTCCTAAGTCCAAAGAGCTTTCAAAGCGCTTTCGAGAATCGTAAAGCAACGGACTAACCGCCACCAAAGTTGCTGTTCTTGTTCTATTCCTGTCCGACTAATCAAGTTATCCTTCCTTCCTTCTCACCACAGGTCCGATTTGCGTTATACGATAGACCTAGAGATAATGATACCCAATGGTGAGGAGTGAGCGGAGTCGTGGAGAGAAGTGGAGAAAGAAAAGATGGAGGGCCAGAGCGCGGCGAGCGCCGTTGTTCGTGGTTGAAGCAAACTAGGGTGGCGTATAAAAGTCGGACCGTGACATGTAACTAAGTAATTTACATCCAAAATTTTTTGGCCATGTATGTAACTAATTTACCAGTGTAAATTACAAAAATTTCTCCCAGCCCATTTATCACTAGGAAGCGTGCTCTAACGCTCCCCGTGGCCTTTATACTTGTCTTTTGGCGGATCTCAGTTGGTTAAAACCAGCGTTCCTTCCTTGAGAGCAGTGCAGGGGCTCTACCCCCTCTGTCATGTGGCGCCTATTTCGAGCTCCAGGCCATACACGCGAATCTGAAAGACTAGTCCGGACCAAAAATCGCATAGGGTACGCCGACGCCCTGCACGCGCTCCTGGCCAAGTGCTCACAGAGTGCGGGGGCGACAAGCTGCCTAGTGCCGACGTGGAAGAAGCGCGCAGCGGGGCGGCAGTGCGTGCGTGTTTGATTCTGGCGTTGCGCATGATTGATTGAGATGAACGTAAACTGTTTCTGTCTTATGCGCTGCTGTATATTGTGGTGCAAAAGTTTGTCGAAGCCTTGTCTAGAATGTGGAAATTCTCGTCGTTGTTGCATTTTTTTCAGGCGTAGTGTCCGTCTCTGTGGGGAAGAACGGAATAACCAAGACACTGCGGACAGTGGTGAATTGAGGGTCGGCGCAGGTGCCGAACGGGGATTTGGACATAAATATGGTTATTCATCCCCAAATACATCTGTGAGGATGATTCTTGCACAAAAACAGACAAGTATGAGGTCGTGATGCAGCCCTGTGTAGCATATGTCTACATGGTGCTCGAGACTTAATTACATTAATTACATAGCACTCCCGGGGCCATGTATGTAACTAGTATAAAACTGTAAATAACATGTGTAAGTTACATGCGGTATAAAACTCTTAGTTACATACGCAACCCTAAAGCAAACCACTTGTGTATCGACGATTGAGTTCAAACGGGTGTCACGTGGTCGCTTCAACGCGCCTTCAAAGTCCGCCTAATTAGCCTGTTGATGACGCGACCTGTTCATCTGTTCTCCTGAACAATGGGTGTTTGATGAGGACGCTAATAATTACTGGAGACATTTCCCCCATAAGTATAGAATGCTCAGCACTGGGCTGTCTCAATGTGGGCAAGTCCCAAAGGTCTACTAAAAGGTATTTGTGATCATTGTAACTTTCTTCCAACAAACACGACAAAGCTATCATATCCACCCGGCCCAGCCGCCCACTCGCGCACAACCTCATTGATCAAGGCATCATAGTCTTCTCCTCCTTGAACAACCCCAAATCCACCCTGCTTCAACACCGCATTCTTGAACCCACGGTACACAGTTTCCAGATTCTCCGCAAAGGTCTTACTCAGATCGCCATTCCACGCCCCCAGTGGTACCACCCACTCCTCCCTGCGAATATCAACGAACCCTACTGCCTCCATTAACCCTGGAATACGTTTGGGGCACAGAAAATCCACCCCATTCTTCTCGCCGAGGCGCATCCACAAATTCATAACCTTTGTTCCTGCAGGGCCTGGCTTAGAGTTGCCAATGGAACCAGCTGCTTCTTGTTCTTGGTGATAAACCACACTGTTCCACTCGCAAAGCTGTGCCCATCCGCCAGGCTCTGTGACTCGGTAGATCTCCCGAATATCCTGCTCCCATTCGTCGTATTTGATCCCGCTCAAAATGAAGCGCTGATGCACCAGTGCGAATTTGTTCGTCCATTCAGCTGGCATTTCGAGTGCAGAAGCGACCTGGAAGGTCATGTTTGGTGGGTGCTGCTTCGGGAACATATCAGCGCCGATGTCGATGCACGTTATGTCGATCGCAGCTGCGCCGGGATGACTCTCGGCAACAGCAAGCGCCCATGCTCCTAATCAAGTTTCAACATCATCCAAGTGAACATCATGTTTGAACAGCGTGCTTACCAGCTCCTGTTCCGACATCCAATACTTCGCTCCCTGGACTCAACTGCACAGGCGCAATGAGCACGCGTCCTCCAAAGAGCTCGGACAATGCCTTCTGCTGTTCCAGAAGTCTAGACAAACAGGCAAGAGAGAGAGAGTTGGTCATGCTGATTTTAAGCAAGCTCATCCGTTGACGCAATTAAACTATACATACCGCCGTTCCTCGATTGTATCTGTGGGCAACAAATAGGAGTCATGACGCTGGTGACGGACTGGGCCTATATTGCCACCAGCAAGGGTTTCCTTCGTGCTGGCCATCGGCTGAAAGCTAACGGGGTTTGATCAATGAAAGGTGGGGTAGATGGAAGGCTCAAAAAAGTTCACAGGAAACTGGCATAATTATACGGATTGAAGTATGTCGTAACATCAGAATAGGATTAAGACAGTGTACTGTTCTACCAAATTGGTCTTGTAATACCTACGATACCACTATAACTGGTTGGTTTTTCCCATGATAGCCCGGGGGTGGCAGGCATACACTTCATTTCATCCTATCACCTGCTGGATAACGAGACACCTTGATTCCAAGTCATAATGTCTTGAAAACGTCCATATGTACTTTAGAGCAAATTGTGTAGAACTATATCCAGCCCATGTGGTATTCCTCAAATATCCCTCAACTGGCTGGACATGAGAATGGGCTGAAACGCATTTTAGCAGAGCATGATCCTTTAGACGATAGAAGCGGTGTAAAAGATGGCTGACAGAAATAGAGGGTGATGGAAGAGCTGCCAGTGTCCGACGACAGTGGGCAATGGGGGGACCAGGGGCAGATTCGACGACAGAATTTAAAACACGAACACGTTAATTCAAAATTGTGTAATCTTCAAGCGCATCTCAACACGTACAACGGATTCTGACAAATAGTAGTGTTCATAATTTCACCTGCTGTGTCTCAGTAGGAGTATGTAGGCGCATATTTACAAATTACAGTTGAGAACCATTCGGATCACAGTGATCCGGATCAGATGAATATACCCCAACGTAGCATGCTGCGCTGCCAATCAACCCAAGGTTCTATAATATTTGAATGTCATTCCCTGATTCAGCGGGAATTGACTAGAAATTTTGCATTGGGACCCGACAATGGACACACAAGGGGGCTTGTGCAAAATCCTTTCATACTGTAGCCATTGACGTACCCCCAGAACTTATAGTATAGCTCCGAATATAAAACGGGCCCAGTCCACAAATGTATCACCGTGAACACCTTAACATGTTACATAGTAACGCTATATGAAGACATACACCAAGGTATCACTAAACTTTCCTCCCAACGAACACATCCCAAACAACATGCGCACCCGGTCCAGCTGCCCACTCACGCTCAATTTCATCCACCATCTCATCATATTCCTCCGGACTGTGGACAACCCCCAACCCATCATACTTCAACACCACAGCCTTCAACCCACGAAAAGTGGTGATCATAGTTTCGGCAAACCGCCTACTTATGTCCCCATTCCACGCTCCCAGCGGGACAACCCTCTCCTCCACATCCACGTCAACAAATCCCGCTGCCTTCATCAAATCTGGAATCCGTCTTGCGCAAAAGAAATCTATGCCTGTTTTCTCTCCGAGTCGGGTGTATAACTCCTCAGATCTCTTCGTCGCAGGGCCAGTCGTAACACCAGTGACCTCATATCCCGAATTGTACTCGCATATCTGGGCCCACCCGCCTGACGCTGCCACTCTATAAATCTCGCGGATGTCCTGCTCCCATTCATCCTTCTTGATTCCGGTCAGGATCAACCGCTGATGAACAAGCATGAACTTATTGGTCCAATCGGCTGGCATCGAAAGCGCAGAAACAGTCTGGAAGGTCACATTCGGTGGGTGTGTCAGAGGGAACATCTTCGCGCCGATGTCGATGCATATGATCTTCGTGCTTGCAGCGTTGGGATGGCGTTCGGCAAAATCAAGCGCCCACACTCCTAATAAAAGTTTCAATACCATTGACCGATCGCGAAGCGTACATATGTATATGATCGAAAAACTCGATGCATATGTGCTTACCAGATCCCGTCGCAACATCCAACACCTCACTCTCCAGTGTCAAATGCACGGGCGCAATGACTATTCGCCCTTCGTAAATCTCGGACAGAGCCCGTTGCTGTTCCAGAAATCTACATGACAAAGAGCAAGAAGGACAATCCAGTTCCACCAGGCACTTAAGTTCGTCTCTTCGTAACATGGTATAATGGGAAACTTTACGTACCGCCGCGCCTCGATATTGTCGGTTGGTAATAAATAGGAGTCATAACCTTGTTGACGGACCTGGGCTTCATCACTGCTAGTGGCCACTGTATCTTCGCTGGCCATTTGGTGATAGTGGTAGCTGCTCAATGTCAGTGAAGCTTGCAAATGCAATGTGTGAGAAACTCGCAAGGTCTGCCTCTTCTCTGTCAATGATCTAATTTCGTCTGTGGATACACTGGTGTTGCCACTACGACGCTGGAGAGTACATTGGTAGAAGAGTCAGCACTATCATGTGTTCGTATACTGATGCTGCTCATAGTCATAGTCGCAGTTATTGTCATGCGCACGAGGCCCTGCCATGACCTTCGACTCAAGATACGCGGTTGACAAATCCTTGCTTCATCCTAAGTCCCAAGAGATTTCAAAATGCTTTGAGAATCGTAAAGCGACGGACTAATCGCCACTAAAGTTGCTGTTCTTGCTCTATTTCTGTCCGACTAAACACAGCAAGTTATCCTTCCTCCTTCTCGCCACAGGTCCGATTTGCGTTACATGACAGGCCTAGAGAGAACGATACCTAATGGGGAGGAGTGAGCGGGGTCGTGAAAAGAAGGAGAGATCAAGAAAAAGACGGAGGGCCAGAGCCTGGCAAGCGCTGTTCGTGGTTCAACCAGTGGTTGATTCGATCTTCAACGGGTGTCACGTGGTCGCTGCAACGCGTCTTCATAGTCAGCCTAATTAGCCCGTTCATGACGCGTCTTAACATTGACTGTCTACTAGTACTGAAGGCGCTTACTGGGGCTTTCTCCCAGTGAAGACATACCAACCCACATACGCTCCCGGCCCCTCCGCCCACTCCCGCTCTGCCTCGTTACACACAGCTTCGTACTCTTCTCCATTGCGAACCATCCCCAGTCCTCCGAACATCAACACACCTGCTTTCAGTCCATGAAGCACCGTCATCATATTCTCCCCATGCCTTCGACTCGCCTCCCCATTCCACGCACCCAACGGCGTTACCCTTTCCTCCACGCGCACATCCCCAAAGCCCGCCGCGTTCATCAGCTCTTCAATTCTCCTGGTGCACAGAAGATCCATCGCAATGGCGTCTCCGAGTCTCTTCAGCGTCTCTAATAGTCGCTTCGTAGCCGGCCCTTGCTCGACTCCAGGTACCTCGTAAATTGCATTGTTTTCGCAGAGCTGCACCCACCCCCCCGGTGCCGTGACACGGTAGATGTCCTGGATCAGCGCCTCCCACTCGTCGTATTTGACACCACCAATGATCAGGCGCTGGTGTACTAGCGTGAACCTATCTGTCCATTCAAGGGGCATCTGAAGTGCCGAGTTCGCCTGAAAGGTCATGTTCGGAGGATGGGACTTGGGGAAGAGGGCGTCGCCTATGTCGATGCATATAATTTTCGTGAGATCTGCACTGGGGTATCGCGCTGCAAAATCGAGCACCCATGCTCCTGGAAGTACAGTCAGATTTCAGAGTCGGTATCCTGAGGCCAGCGATCTCTGTGACTCACGTACCAGATCCTGTGGCAATATCTAGGACCTCACTTCCCTCGTTGAATTCGACAGGTGGCACAACCACGCGTCCATCGAAGAGCTCACTTAAGAGCTTCTGCTGCTCGTGAAGCCTACACCCAATGACCTCATTCATTGTCTGCTCCTTCGAGGTTCCCCCACCAGATCACTGACACGTACCTTTGCTCCTCTACATCGTCAGAAGGCATGAGATAAGACTCATTCAGGGGCGCATGACGCGCTTTCCTCGAGTCATTGCAAAAGGGTTCTTCGGTGGACGACATTGTGGATCCAGCGAGTGGAGGACTCGAAGGGGTTGGGTAGTAACAATTCACGGATTTATAACGATATGTAAGTCTTGCTTTATAACTCAAGAATCGGCTAATTCCAAGGATATCACTTCGACAGCCGTGATGGTTCTAGCTTCTTGAGAAGCCTTTTATTTGAATATTTAGCACAGTCCAATTCAAAAGTGTAACATTTCGAACACTCTGAATCTGTTTCAACTTATAGCGCACTCAGCCAAGTTTACTCCCAACAAGTTCATTTCCTACGCTCAGTCTCGTCCTCCATCTCATCCTACATCCCCAATGAGCCACCATACATCAACACCGCAGCTTCCAAGTCACGAAAGTTAGCGATCTAGTGATCATTATCTCTACAAACCTCCTGGTCCACACGGGTGTCATTCCAATTGCAAGTGCGGAAGCGAGTTGAAGACAGACGTGGGAATAACGGTTTTGGTGGATACGTGGGTGTCAACGACAATGCAGATTTTCTTGATGCTATCTCCGGATCGGCGTACCCATTTGAATGTCAAGCGCCCATACTCGTAAACACCAATATTTCTCTTATTCGTAACTAGTACATCTTTTCTACATTATGAGCTGAACCCACGCACTCTTCAGTCTGCTTTCCTCCCAACAGTTACATACCAACAGACATTTGCACTTTGTCGGAAACCCTAAAATAGCCTTATAAGTGTCATAATGCCGATAATGAACGGCCCGCCTGATAATGGTGGGTGAACAGGTTATAATGAGGCCATGCCGACGACATTATAAGGCAACGTGGGAATCATAATGCGAGACTAGATCATTACAACAGACCAGGCAAAATATTAATCCCACACTGTCATTTTTGGAGACCGTAATTAATGGTCGACTACTGAATCGAACCCGCGTCTTGTAAGACGAGCAGCCGTTAGCGCGCGACCGCTTTACCCGTTACACCAGAGACCCTTTTTATTATGTAGATCGTAACATTTACTCATACCGTCACTTTGAGTTGCATCTGGTAACCTTTTATAGTGCCTGTACCGTCGCACATTCATTTTCTGCTCAGTCTGGGCCCTGCAATATATAGTATATATACCATTACACATGCAAGCACGTCTAGATACGATTTATGGAAGGACTATATCCAGTACACTATGATTTGATGGTAGATTTCTACTGTGAATTTCAATGATTACCATTGTGCTCATACAAAAGATATATAACGACTGCTAGTTGAGTATGAGACAATTAAATACGAAAGACCACAAGCTACGAGCGCTGCCGTGCCGCATTCCACATCCCAATGATATGCAAAGTATCCGGATGACCTTTGGTACATGACATGCCTTCCTATCTCTGTCGTTTGTTTCTCAATTCTTTCTGCGCCTGCTGAGTAATGTTGTCTCTAGAACGTTATAATCTGCTCCTGGCACGTACAAATTTAACTTTGTGGAAGAATACATGAGTCCATGGTGAGGCCGCCGATACTGTTATGAAATAAGCGCCTGGTTTGTCAGGATGTGATTGCCAAGGGTTGGTGCTATCTGTTGCGCATATATATTGAATTGGTGGGCCTTATCATTCCTAATTCCTTCTGGATCCAATAACGAAAATACTAGATGGAGAATTGTGAGACGAGAAACCCTTCGCATTTTGTAGATGGTATTACTTCGGGTTTGACTACTTGCTGTTTTTTTTTGATTGACCCACTTGTGGCCTCTAGCGCTTTGCATCAATGGATTGGCTTGGCTTACACTTCTATATAGCTATTTACAAAGTGTTCCAACCGCAGGACGCGAATATTCCAGTGCGCGCATCCTAGCATACTCGCACACCCCCCATATGACCGCGTCCGTCAACTCCACTGACTTGTTGGCGCCAGACATGTTCGCCCTCCCGCCATATTATAAATTTTTATGCTTATTCAAAAATACATTGTCTGTCAGAGCCCTGATTTTCTTACATTTACTCGACACATACACGTCCGGACTGGCATCTACAAGGCAAAGAACTCGGCAATTCGCTTTCGCACGGCCCATAATCCAGCGCCTACTCGACATTTTAACTAAAGCCACGCCGAGAGCGTTGCTTACGTGCAGGTCAATAGGTACTAGGAGGATTACAGGCATGTACCACACAGGGTGCGACGAAGCGCAAGTTATCGAATTTCTGACGAGTAAGCGCACAAACTATGCGAATTGAGACCTTAAGCGTACCATGTCGTCGTCTTCAAACTGTCCAGGCCGTACATTTGCTACGGCACTTTTGAGGTATCGTATGTACAAATCATGTATGTATATATGATCTGCACTGAATCTGGCATGTACTGTAAATGGGTGCTAGGCTTTGCTAACGAGCTTATCCAAGCCACACCTGCGTCGTCTCCCTGGGCATTCATTACAACGTAAATTTTGTATTATAAGCGGAATATCCAATTAGGAACGCTAAATAATAATTCTTATGTCATTCATTGCATGAAAATAGGTAAGCTGGGTTATAAGGGGAGAGAATCGGTTATTATAATGGCAGCGTGGGCGTTATAACGAAACTCGCGTTATAATGCTATTCTGGGGTTTCCGACATTGGTCCTGCCGCCCATTCGCGCTCAGCCTCATCCGTCAAAGCGTCATACTCCTCCCCATCCCGAACAATGCCCAGTCCTCCTAACTTCAGCACCGCAACTTTCAGCCCACGGAACACGGCGATCGTGTTATCCGCAGATTTGCGGCCGACTTCCCCATTCCACGCGCCCAATGGCGTCAGCCTCTCCTCCACCTGGATGTCGACAAACCCCGCCGCTTTCATCAACACCGGTATCCTTGTGGCGCAGCCTAACAGGTCAAACCCAACATGTTCTCCCAGACGTTTCAATGCCTCCGCCAGCCTGTTCGTCGCCGGGCCCTTTGTGACGCCGGCCACGTCGTATATCGCATTATTTTCGCATAGCTGCACCCAGCCGCCTGGTGCGGTGACGCGGTGTATATCCCGGATGAGCACTTCCCATTCGTTGTACGTAACGCTGCCGACCAGACAGCGCTGATGCACCAACTTGAATTTATCCGTCCATTCAAACCAAGCGACGTACCTTTGGCCCTCAATGTCATCAGAGGGTAGAAGGTAGGACTCATAGGCCAGTTGGCGGGTCTGACTTGAGTCACTTGGCGACATTCTCTCTCTATGAGAAGCTCTCGATGGGCCGTTTCCTTGGGTAAGCAAGTGCTACCAGTAGATATCAAATGCTGTCTTATGTACTGGATTAATCTGTAATGTATATGTGAGAGCACATGCAAATTTATTACAGGGAGTATGTCTCATGACTGAATGCTCTATGAATTCTCCGGAGGTATTTCGGTAGGTGGAAGTAGCACCAATTTAAGAGCAAGGTACACTCGAGCCTACTTGAGCTCGCTGATTAGTCCAAATGGTATTTGCGAAGTTCAACATTGTCATAAGGGTAGCATAAGCAAGCCAGGAGGTCTACCAAAAGGTGTTCATTGCAACTTTTTTCCAACAAATACAACAAAGCTATCATATCCACCCGGTCCAGATGCCCACTCGCGCTCGACCTCATCAACCAGGGCGTCGTAGTCTTCTCCCCGCTGAATAACCCCAAATCCGCCCGCTTTCAACACCGCATCCTTGTAACCGCGGAACACAGTGGCCAGATTTTCCGCAAGCGACCTACTCAAATCACCATTCCACGCCCCCAGAGGCACCGCCCGCTCCTCTTTACGCACTTCGACGAACCCGGCTACCGCCATCAGACCTGCAATACGCTTGGCGCAGAGAAGATCCATCCCATTTTTCTCCCCCACGCGCATAGCTAAATCCATGACCTTCGTTTCCGCAGGTCCCGGCTTGTAATTGGTGCCAGCCGCTTCATGATCATAGGTGCCATTATTCCACTCGCAAAGCTGCGCCCATCCGCCAGGCTCTGTAACTCTGTAAATCTCTCGGATGTCCTGCTCCCATTCGTCGTATTTGATCCCACTCAAAATGAGGCGTTGATGCACCAGTGCGAATTTGTTGGTCCATCCAGCTGGCATTGCGAGTGCGGAAGCAACTTGGAAGGTCATGTTCGATGGGTATTCCTTGGGGAACATCGACGCGCCAATGTCGATGCATGTTATCTTTGTCGTGTCGGCGTTGGGATAGCGTTCGGCAAGGTCAAGCGCCCATACACCTAGTTCGAATCCACAATCCACGCCATCAACTAAATGGCCGACAATCCTACTGATTACATACCAGATCCTGTGGCAACATCCAGCACCTCGCTTCCTTCTTTCAGGTTCACAGGTGCGATGACGATGCGTCCTTCGTAGATTTCTGACATATTTTTCTGCTGCACCAAAAGTCTAGATTGAACTCAACTTTAATCATGTCATAAGTATACCAGTCTGCAAAGAACGCACCTCTGAATTTCTACATCATTGTATGGTAGCAGATAGGATTTACTTGGGGGTGCGTGACCTTCCGCACCGATATCGCTAGTAGATATTTCTTCTACGGTCGGCATTGTCAATAATCAAAGACAACCAAGAAGGTAAGATGCAGTGCAGGGACTAAAGCAGCATTGATTAGCAGAGATAGTCATCTGCAGCTTATCACGAGAGGATGATCTAATTGTATAATTGTCCTGAAAAGGTTCCGCAATCTGCACACTACCGGAACTTTTTGTCTTACTAAAACTCAGGGCTTTTAGATGAACATAACTGCTCATTTCTTCATTATATATACAAACCTCTGGTGTACACGCACAAGTGCGAATGTGAAGCGAGTTCATTGCTCCGCTTGGTTGTTTATCATGTCTTCATTGGGATGGCGCCAGGAAAAACCAAATGCAGTATTCGTACCCAAGTTGTACATAGTAGCACAAATGGGTATACACATACTATTTCAATTTGATTTTCTGCCAATGATCACATACCAAGAGACATGCGCACTTGGCCCCGCTGCCCATTCACGCTCAACCTCATCCATCAAAGCATCATAATCCTCCCCATCCTGAATGACCCCCATTCCGCCAAACTTCAACACCGCGGCTTTGAGCCCACGGAACACCGTGATCATATTGTCTGCAAAAGTGCGACCAATGTCCCCATTCCATGCACCAAGTGGTGTCACCCTCTCTTCCACCTGAATGTCCACAAATCCCACCGCTTTCATCAACACGGGTATTCTCTTGGCGCAGCCTAAGAGATCTAAACCAGCAAGTTCTCCGAGACGTTTGTATGCTTCTGTCAGCCTCTTTGTTGCCGGACCCTTTGCGACACCGGGAACATCGTATACTGCATTATTCTCGCAAAGCTGTGCCCATCCCCCAGATGTGGTGATGCGGTGTATATCCCGGATGAGTATTTCCCATTCGTCATATTTGATCCCGCTCAAAATGAGGCGCTGATGCACCAGTGCAAATTTGTTTGTCCATTCGGCAGGCATGGCGAGAGCAGAAGTGATTTGGAAGGTGATATTTGGTGGGTGCTGCTTGGGAAACATAGCAGCGCCAATGTCGATGCATATTATCTTGGATGTATCGGCCTTGGGATAGCGCTCGACAAAGTCAAGAGCCCATGCGCCTAATCAACAACATCAGATGAGAATCTTAAGATTGCTGTACGCCTACCAGCTCCTGTGCCTACATCCAGAACCTCACTGCCCTCTTTTAGACGCACAGGTGCAATGACCACGCGTCCCTCATAGATATCTGACAGAGACTTCTGCTGCTCAAGAAGCCTATGGAAACTCGTCTTAAGCCCATGCTACCAGTAAACCGACCTCAAGCAGACGCACCTCCTAATTTCTGTGTCATTGTAGGGTAGCAGATATCCATTACTGGAGGTTGATCGACCTTCTAGATTCGAGTCACTGCCCGGCGTCTCTTCTGACGTAGACATTGGAATTTGGCAATACTTGATAAGTTGGGTATGAATTGAGGGGCTGAAGAAGAATCGAGCCTGCGACAACAAATCAACTTATGGTTGTCATTTATAGTTCGAGATCAAGCTGCATCTGGTTTTGGACGAGCTTGTGCAAACGTAGTCTAATTATATCCCGAACTTACCCATAGTATCTTTAACTTCAACACATCACACCATGCATAGCATACATTGTGAAAATATTGGTTGTCGTGGCATTTGCTGTTACAGAATGCAACTTCATGTTGTTCATAGTTGCCTAGCTGTGGCATGCATCGTCTCGACTAGTGTGCGCGTGTAGGCGCATATTTGCAAATTGCCTGTACAAATCTGGTTGTAAACGGTACGCGGGATCAAACGCCGGGATGATGGTTGACGTCAGCCAAAGTATGTAACTACTGGCCAGTTTCTTGCAACAAAAATAACCTCCTCCCAGCAAGCTCCCAGACACGACTCGATAATCCCATGGGCTCAAAACCAACTTGGAAATCCCTGTTTTTACTGTTGTCCACGACCTCCGGCCCTCGACGAACAATCCCAGTGGACAGCAACCACCCGCCTCGTTGAACCTTGAGTGCTCAAGAGCTCGCTGTTTTTATCTAGGCAGAAGTCAGTCCACTTGTCTAGTAGATTATTTCCTTCAAACCTATACCCGCTCCGGCATACTGCAGGACCCTGTAGCACGAGATGGGCCTAAACATTTTCTCTTTCCTCGAATTCATCTCATCGGATCGCCCGCTCGGTCTGACACAAGTCTTAATCGCCTTGACGGCCGTGTTTGTGGGCTCGCGCATCCTAAAGTATCGGCGTGACTTGCAGGTACGTACTAGTTCATACTGTTAAACCCCATTGAGGTCGTTCCTCACACTAGTCGGCGGATAGGCAGTGAGCCATGCTCCTGGCTTACGCGTACCGTTCACTCCGTTAGGCCTGCCCGGCGCCCTGCTCCCAACGACATCATGGAATGCTGGACTCATGTTCCCGTGGACGTGGAGAAAGACATGTAAGTGCCTTTACCCTACTCTTGCACGCATACAATCCCTACGCCACACATTGCTATATTCCATCTAATCACTGACGTCATATTCCTTCTTTACTGGCAGTGTATGCTCGTTACGGCACGGACACCATCTCCATTGTGCCATACATATCCGGCACGGCCGGATTCTACACCTCCAACATCGACGTTGCACGACAAGTCGCATCTCCGCATAAAGACAGAAGCTACGAGAAGCCGCTCAGCGCAAGCGGATCGATCACACTCTATGGCATGAATCTTGTAGCAGCGGATGGCGATATTTGGAGGAGGCATCGGAGGATTATGGGGCCTGCGTTCAACAATGAGCTGTGAGTATTGGTATTTGTCACTTTTGCCAGAATTTTGTTCAATATTATTACAGATATAAACTCGTCTGGTCGGAGACCCTCAAAATATACAGCGAAATGGTCGACGTGGAAGGCTTCGCAACACGTCCCGAATCAAACGTGTCTGCTGTTCAATCCCTTACTTTCAAGGTAAATACCTTGGTCAAAGGTTGAAGAAGTTACATCACTGATATCGCATAATCAGCTGGCCCTTGTTATCATTGGCCGCTGCGGTTTCGGGTTTCCCTTTACATGGACCACCGACCAAGAATCGACGACAGACGCATCTGGCGAAATGAGTGTCCAAGAGGCGCTCCGCATCGTCGCTGACTCAAACATGGTCGCCCTGCTTGTTCCTCGGTGGATTCGGGAACTTATCCCCACAAAATTGTGCGTCCCGTTCTGTCTTTGCTATCACCAAGCGCGAATTTGAGGTCCAATACTTAGCCAACACTTGACTGTTATAGCATGCGTGAAGGTCTCAAAGCTCAGGACCGTCTGCAGGCGTTCATGAGGGCCCAAGTCATCCAGCGCAAACAGGATCTCGCATCAGGCGCCTCAAATTCTCCAGCATCAGCCGCGGGGAAAGACGCATTCACGATGCTCGTAGAGGCAAGCGAGAATGAAGGGAACGCAAAGTTGAGGCTTGAGGATGATGAGCTGGTAAGATAATTCTCCATCTATGCGACCTCTGCCCGTTCTACCTGTTGAATACCACCGCCTACCCTGGCACTTAACTCAGATCGGCAACGTGTTTATTATGCTCTTTGCGGGACACGAAACAACGGCCCACAGCATCGCTGCTACACTTGGATTCCTCTCTCTCGACCCTGCACTTCAACAAGAAGTCTACGACCAACTTGTGGAAGTTGTTGGACTGGAAGGCGACCCAGTGAGTCCTCGCCACCGCCCCCATTCGCTGCGATACCCAAGCGACTGACTCCCAATCAGCAATTCGGGGACTACAACAAACTCGATAAGGTCCTCGCCGCCTTCTTCGAGGCGTTGCGCATGTTCCGTAAGTCTTCTATACTCGTTTTCTGGTCCTCAGTTCTTCTTAATTTGCCTCTTGCAAACCAGCGTCCGGACACATTCTCATCCGCGAAGCTTTTGAAGACACGGTGCTTCAAATACCCAACCCAAATCCAGTTTCAGGGTCCGAAGACGAGAAGATTACCCTTCCGATACTGAAAGGAACTCAGGTGCGTGAATAATCACTTTGGGGATGCCGCCGAGCCGTCAATGACCACGGGCGCTTAATACATTTCTTTCAACTGTGCTGCAGGTCATCGTCGATATGATTGGCGTCCGTGAGTATATCTCCTACATTTTGGCAGCGCATACTTAGTAACATGGTGGTGAAGAATACAACCCGCGTAACTTCGAGGACCCTTATGAGTACAAGCCCTCTCGGTGGCGTGGTGTCGCCGTCGAATCTGAGGCTTTCTCCGCGTTCAGTATCGGTCAGTCTAGCCCCACTCATGCTGTTCTCTTCTAATTAACTACGAGGACTAATTTCCGTAATTCCATTCATTCTGTATCATAGGCCCACGTACGTGTATTGGCCGCAAATTCGCCACCACAGAGGTTGTGTGCTTCCTCACGATGCTTCTACGCGACTTCACCATCGAGCCCATCCTGCAGGCCAGGGAGACGAAGGAGGAGTGGCGCGCTAGGGTGCTTGACGCCACGATGGTGCTGACACTGGGTGTGAAAGATGTGCCGCTGAAGTTCGTACGTAGGCAGAAGGCTTAGTGTGACGTCGCTTGTTAAAAATGATATTGTGTGCACTGTGACTTGTGTTAGTCTGTGCTGGTGTCGTTGTCACAGAATTACAACAATTTATTTGATCTTGGCAGCAGGTGTAACAAACCACACCAGTCTTGGAACAAACGTACGTGCCGCAGATAATCTGGGCAGCACGACCGACAATGGGCTCCAATGGTTGATCACAAGTGATCAGTTGATGGAAATCGACCAAATACCTTCAAAATTGGAGTTCAAATACGCAACAGTGCAGGAAGAATTGGACCTTGTGCGCAACCCATGAAGGGCATATCCATTCATGACACTACTAGAGAAGCGTCCTGCATCAGCAAGTTGACAAAATTGTTCCCAGGTTTTGACATGTTTTTCGCATGTTTCGCTTGTTTCCCGGTTTTTGGAAACCGGATACTGCCGAAACCCGAAAACCTGATCAGTATCAAGTCTGTTCGACACTGCTGGCAGGGACCTGTATTTATTTTGGAAATACGGGAAAAATATGTCCAAGGTATATTATCGTGTATTTATCAGACAGAAGTGAGTTGTATTTTGACGACAAACAGAGAAACAATAGAGGTTGTATTTATCAAGTGCGTTCTTGGCGAATATGTATTGTGCTTGACAAGTAAATACTTGGGCGGATCGAAGACGTATATGATCAACGGCTTGCAGGAAATATACGTGACAGGTCGTCACAGTATATTCGCCGCAAATATCACATGTATTTATAGCTGGTGTATTTGATTCATATTTGACCAAGAATATATGCAACTCGTGTTTACCTTGCAAAAAACAAGGGCCCTGGGCCTAGGAAGTCAACGTATATGGCCTATTGGGCGTTTATTACCAGGTAAACACCCATTTCACGTATATTCTTGGTCAAATATGAATTAAATACATCAGCTATAAATACATGTGATATTTGCGGCGAATATACTGTGACGACCTGTCACGTATATTTCCTGCAAGCCGTTGATCATATACGTCTTCGATCCGCCCAAGTATTTACTTGTCAAGCACAATACATATTTGCCAAGAACGCACTTGATAAATACAACCTCTATTGTTTCTCTGTTTGTCGTCAAAATACAACTCACTTCTGTCTGATAAATACACGATAATATACCTTGGACATATTTTTCCCGTATTTCCAAAATAAATACAGGTCCCTGCCAGCAGTGCGAGTGTCTGCGTAGTACACTGCCGACAGTGGGATATACTACCTATAGGTAGAATTCATGTAAAATCTATCGTAGACATACAGTGATCTACATTAGGTAGTTTTTTTTGTTCTGATACATTTCTCCATGTGTCAGATTTCGAGTAAAAGCGGCACAAATCATTACGAGCTACAATTATTCAGTTGATTGTAGATAATTTGCACAATGAATCTATCTACTTTCGGCAGAAGAATAGTAGATCACAATAATCTACCCTTATTGTGCGAATGTCAAAACAAAGAATTCTGCGATATCGCAGATGATAATTAGAACAATACATTTTCGCGAATGCAGAATTTTTAATTGTATTCGAAATGTACACAAGTAGTGCATTCTGCAATACACATGCAAAATGATACGTATTGCAGATTGCAGAATGCATCGCGTCATGACGCGCGCACTGCACTGGACTATCATCGCGCACCCTAAGTCAGTCCCAAAGTTCACCTTGAAATATTTGTATACGTTCTCATTTGCGACAGATATTGAAAGGGTCAGTTGAGAACTGTATATTCAGAAAACGAAATTAAACAAAGCGGGATAGGCATGAGCGGGGGTGACTACATAAGATACTATTGGCCATGTACGAAAAAAAAGAACACGAATGTTACACTAACGGAAATCGAGTCTAGTTAATGTTCCTGAGGCAACAATCAGTCTATCGTGACTCATAGATTCTGATGGCGCCGACAGACCTGGTTCAACGAGATTACCGCAATGTGCGCTTCGTTCGACTTGGTTGGAAAGGAACAGGATGCAAAATGTGAATGAACTGACATAGGAGAGATGATTGTCGTCGGTTCCTCGGGTTCGGTCCAGAGAGATATACCAAGTAAAGGGTACTTCTCGAAGGGGTCACGAGCAGTTGATTTTCCATGGTATCGGATGGCAAACAGAACATTTCCCGTGTTTGTCTGTACAATGTCTTGAATTTGAGCAGGGATCGGCTTGAGATTGGAGGCAGTCTTCACAAGCACTGAACTATTCCCCTTGTGACGTGAGACTCTACAATACGTTCATCCGTTCACTGAATGGAATTGTAAAGTACGAGAAAGCAATAATGGCCGGCGTCTTGAAAAGAGCTGAAGAGCATCTTGAGTTGAGTCCGATAATTTGAGGCGGGGATTCGAGGGGGCAAAAGATGGATAATCCGTCTCTGCATCATCATCGTCAGACCCTGGGTCTTCATCTTCATGCCCCATGGATAAAATGGAGGACATGTCAATGAGGACTTTGTTCCGTATGTTGGGATTTGTCAGTTTCTGGAAAATCTTTGTACAATTTGCAATCGCTTCTGGACACCCATCTTTGAGAAGAAGAGCGCGTAAGTTGGCCAATCGGACAAATGATTTGGTGATTGTTTCTTCAAGCTGGCCTGTAAATGATAGACGTCAGTAAAGGATGCCTGGCGAAGTGCGTATGCAAGTACGGACCTAGCTTGAAATTGATTGGAATGTGTTGTAGCATCCCGATGACACGCTCAAAAGGAAATGCCCACCATCCGTGAACTGGCCCAAACCGAGAGATGTAGGAACCAAGATGAAGGGCCATGTGGTGATTTGGATGTAGATCGTAAGTGGGAACCAGTTCCCTTAGTAGTGAGAGATACCTATGCATTTGCTGAAGATAGAGAGCAACTCGTGAATGAGAGGTCGTATGTGACGTTGCAATCTGTATGGCTGATATAAGTGCAAGGGTGGCTTGAAGCATTTTTTGGTGCATCAACGCCTCTTCGTCGTTGTCTGTGTCAGGTTCTTCCCATAGCCTCATAAGAGATACAGGCAGGTAAACGGTGCCAAGCACGCGCCACTGATTAGCTTTCAGTTTGCCGTGACGAGCTTCTCCGAGATCACAAGGTACGGAAGCAAGCCATGAAGGTGTGTGCATCTGTACTATATCAGCGCGGATTTCATGGACTTCATCTCAAGTCAAAATTGAGCCCTTGGTGAACGTTTTTGACTCGGGGAGTTCCGTCTGCTTCAACCTCTATGTAAATCGTCAGTGAACTGTGCTTTGTATGGACATAGAATTACTACTCACCCATTTGAGAATGGTCTCCGCAAGCTGGGCCTTTCTGACCTGATTTGGCATCAGGCCCAAAGTGATAGACGGGTGGACTATTCCAGGCAGGAACTCGAAGGCGAGATTCAGGCTTTCGAGATGCACATTCTCGATTCTCTTCAGTATCTTCTGGTGTTCTCCGGGAAATGCTGCCCGTTCCGCAAGAGGTGACTGCAAGAATCTATGCAAGCTACGGATGGTGGATCGAGGATTTTTGTTCAAGTTCTCGATTTTGTCGTGTATAACCCCACTGATACGAATAGGTATGGCAATGTGGTCTGCCTTGCTGCCATTGAGCTGAACACCAAGAATCTCATAATGCTCCTTCATCAACCCAAGAAACAGATTATGCATAGTGTCAACAATAACAAAGCGGGAAGGATCAAAATACGGAAGGCGAAATAGTTCCAACCACCTTATTCCTGTCTCCTCGAAGATGGTATGCCTTTCATGCTTGTCTGCAGCGTTGACGTATCGTTGAGCACTTGCGAGGTATTCTGCGTGAGTTCGTGGTATCCATGTATTATATGCAATATTGGAAATGCCCTGGTCTTTGAGAGTACAGTGACAGAATGCACAGATGCACCATTATATGCTGATCTGATGTATAAGTATGGGGGCCTACCCAAGTGGGTTCATATATCAGGGCCCTTAACCCCCCAAGGGCTTGGGGACTGATGCATCAGTATTTATGCTTTTTGTTACAGGCAAAGGGATACATAACTGCCTATACTGCCCACCAGCCAGTCACACAGGTCACTAAATCTGATGGCAGCCATTGGAAATAATGGTATATCTGAAAAATTCCCACAGTCACTAAAATCAGTGTCCCCATCAAAAATGATGGCTTACCTCAAAAATTCCCATGATCAGTAAAACCTCTTAGACTGATAGCCCATCAATAATAATGGCCCTTTTTTTTTTGACAGCACCCATCAAATCTAGTCAGGGGGCCCAGAAATTGCCAAATAGCTAGACCTAGGGGGTTTAGGACTTGACCAAAAATTCCCACGCTACCTGGGCTCATACTAAAAATACTGAAAAATGCAGAAAAATCAGAAACCTAGGTCAGTGTTTGAACCACTACCAAATTCGGCCTCTAGCAGGCTGTAGGGCGCCTTTTTTAATTCTAAAAATAGATTCAAGCCGGAGTTTTTGAGTATGAATGTCGGTATTTTTGGACGATTTTGGTACCATTCTGTAGCAAATTTTAACGTGATTCCAACGCACATATTGCCGAAGCGGTGCGCTCAGCCGTTCTTTTGCTATTGACGATATAGTGTGCCCATCAGAAGCAAGCCACTCACCTGTATCTCACCCATTTCTCCATATTTTCGGACAATATTGGTACCATTCTGTAGCTATTGTAAGCGCGCTCCTGATGGATATTTCTTCATCATGATGCGCTAAGCCGATCCTTCGCTATTTATGGAATAGTGATATTTTGCAAAATGCGCCACACAGCCATATCTTGCTTATTTCTTCGAATTTCCGGACGCTTCAGGTACCATCTGACAGCTATAATCAATGTGATTACAGTGCATATTTCATCATCACGGAGCGATAAGCCATTGCTCTGATATTAAGCAAACAGTGATATATAAGAAAAGTGAGCCACTCACTCTGTATCTTGCCCATTTCTTTCTATTGTTTGATGCTTGTGGTACCATCTTGTAGCTAATTCTCATAAAATGTTGACGCATATTTTACCCTGTCATTGCGCCCAGTGGTTGCCTTGTTATTAATAAAATGGTTCATAGTAGAAAACACATCAAGTAGTAATTGTGTAGCCTTTAGTCAGTGCTTTTGGATGCTCTTGGTACCCACTTGTAGCGTTTGATGAGGGGACTCCAACGTACCCATTTGCATATCACCATGTCAAGTCTATGCTTCAGAATCATCAAAACAGTGAATATTGGCTGATATACCACTAATTTGGCATTTGTATGGGCTATACTCAACCAATTTGTGCACTATTAGCACGAGCTTGTAGCTACCATCTGCAAGCTCCTAACACATATTTTATATCTCCAATGTACCAAGTATACCCCTCAGAATCTCCTAATTAGTTGATGTACCCTGTTTTAGCTTTATTGTCTCAACTGTATTGGCTCATCACTGTGTAGATTACCATATAGTCAGGTCCATTAATTCTGACAATGTGATATCCTTCTGTTATTAGGTTCAAGTTATTGGAACTATAGCATTATAGTGGCTGTAAAATAGATATATCAGAATACTTATGAGCATTTCTGCATAGTTGAGAACACATGTATGAGTACAGGTAGCACAGGTTGGTATTGAGCTATGATATAATTCACTGAGTGTTGAAATATATTCTGGGGGTACTCCCCCTCCATATTCTCGGAGAGTCCTGTCATATCATGTTGCTCAGCTATAACATCAGTAGGTCAGGTTTGCAGCATGTTGATGAAGCATGTCAAGGGCCTCTGACTCTCATCCATGTCATTAACCACTAACCAATTGCAATTCAGTTTAATTTGAGTGTATTATAAAAATCATAGCTCCTAGAATGTGGTGGATCAGTCAGTACAAGAAGGACAGAATATCAGAGCAGTGCTTAAAGTGACAGACAAATGTGAGCATCATCAATTGACTGTCTACTACATTAGTCCAAACTACATAGTACTAAGTTTATGAAAAATTATTATCTGATACATGAATGTATGATGAATGATGAAGGCACAATTGAACACTGTATGGTTCTGGGGCATCACATCTTGTACTGCCTAAATCAGCCTCTTGGGTACAGTATGAACAAGCCACTATAACTGAAATTGCACAAGGTAGACTCAATGCTTTGAGAATATAAAATATGTGTTACAAGTGGGCAGACAGTAACTACAAGCTCGTGCTAATAGTGCACAAATTGGTTGAGTATAGCCCATACAAATGCCAAATTAGTGGTATATCAGCCAATATTCACTGTTTTGATGATTCTGAAGCATAGACTTGACATGGTGATATGCAAATGGGTACGTTGGAGTCCCCTCATCAAACGCTACAAGTGGGTACCAAGAGCATCCAAAAGCACTGACTAAAGGCTACACAATTACTACTTGATGTGTTTTCTACTATGAACCATTTTATTAATAACAAGGCAACCACTGGGCGCAATGACAGGGTAAAATATGCGTCAACATTTTATGAGAATTAGCTACAAGATGGTACCACAAGCATCAAACAATAGAAAGAAATGGGCAAGATACAGAGTGAGTGGCTCACTTTTCTTATATATCACTGTTTGCTTAATATCAGAGCAATGGCTTATCGCTCCGTGATGATGAAATATGCACTGTAATCACATTGATTATAGCTGTCAGATGGTACCTGAAGCGTCCGGAAATTCGAAGAAATAAGCAAGATATGGCTGTGTGGCGCATTTTGCAAAATATCACTATTCCATAAATAGCGAAGGATCGGCTTAGCGCATCATGATGAAGAAATATCCATCAGGAGCGCGCTTACAATAGCTACAGAATGGTACCAATATTGTCCGAAAATATGGAGAAATGGGTGAGATACAGGTGAGTGGCTTGCTTCTGATGGGCACACTATATCGTCAATAGCAAAAGAACGGCTGAGCGCACCGCTTCGGCAATATGTGCGTTGGAATCACGTTAAAATTTGCTACAGAATGGTACCAAAATCGTCCAAAAATACCGACATTCATACTCAAAAACTCCGGCTTGAATCTATTTTTAGAATTAAAAAAGGCGCCCTACAGCCTGCTAGAGGCCGAATTTGGTAGTGGTTCAAACACTGACCTAGGTTTCTGATTTTTCTGCATTTTTCAGTATTTTTAGTATGAGCCCAGGTAGCGTGGGAATTTTTGGTCAAGTCCTAAACCCCCTAGGTCTAGCTATTTGGCAATTTCTGGGCCCCCTGACTAGATTTGATGGGTGCTGTCAAAAAAAAAAGGGCCATTATTATTGATGGGCTATCAGTCTAAGAGGTTTTACTGATCATGGGAATTTTTGAGGTAAGCCATCATTTTTGATGGGGACACTGATTTTAGTGACTGTGGGAATTTTTCAGATATACCATTATTTCCAATGGCTGCCATCAGATTTAGTGACCTGTGTGACTGGCTGGTGGGCAGTATAGGCAGTTATGTATCCCTTTGCCTGTAACAAAAAGCATAAATACTGATGCATCAGTCCCCAAGCCCTTGGGGGGTTAAGGGCCCTGATATATGAACTCACTTGGGTAGACCCCCACATTTGATGTTTGATATCAGCAACCATGGTTGACAGATGTTTCTGGACCCTACACCAGCAAAGCCCATGGTTTTCCGCGCAGATGGCAGATCGCACACTAAGCAAACCAAGGCACATTGAACGAGCTGCCTGGAAATAAAGTCATATGTTTGCGAGAACTGTACTCCATCGTCCAAAGCTCGAGGAATTCATCAATCAAGAACCGAATGTAGTGATTCTGGCAGTCGAGAGGAGGCTCAGATGGACCAGGAATGATGCCATACAAAAACATGTTTTCAGGTTTGTATCTGATATCAGGTGGAAGATTAAGGCATACGACCGAAACTAGGCCAACTGAGATCGATTTCCTGGCGGGTTTATTTCCTAAGGGGTTGAAGTAGTCGATGCATAATGAGAAGACATAACGCCCTTCATTGCCACCTAGACTGAAGTGTTTTCCGTCTGGACCCTTGAAATTTTGAAGCACCTTGCCGTCGAAGATATCATGCATTTCCGCAGAGCTGTCCTTGCTGTGCTTGGTCCACGTAGCATCCACCTCCTTTTCCAACCCTCGCCACAACAACAATCCATCCAGCCAGTCCTTGAAACTAACTCGGACAAAAGTTTTCATGGGAAGATAAACCAAATGACCATTGATATGCTGAGGACGTAGTAAACGTGCACCACACTCCGCGCCGCCACGGAACGCTCTGTACGAGCAGGTCTTGGGATAAATGGGAATGGGCGAGCCGTCTGCATAACGGGGATCGTAGGTAGCATGGCACTGTAAATCAGGGCAAACCGCAGACATGGTTGTTCGAGGGTTGAGGTGGAATTCCTCTGCAGTGGTACGGAAATCTCTGGGAACATCCGCTAATAGCTTTTGGTCGCAAACACCAATGGGTGGCCCAGCATGAGCAAATGATAGATGAAGAATATATTGAAGCATATGCAACAAGAAGTTACACCCGCGAAGCCCAATCCCGAAGACAACCTGACATGCCATGATGGTAAAAAAACGAGACCTGCATGATTGGGTCCGCCCCGTTGAGAACGCGTTCAAAATGGTGATCTAGAGTTCTAATTCAATAATGAGTGTCTGTTTCATAAGATATACCAATGAACCTGTCGAAAAAGGTACACCACCGCGCAATTGTTTCTCGTCTTCGATTTCCCTAAGCCTTGTGAGCCATGCATCCTTTGCGTCTGTGAGGCACTTGAGCAATTGATTGAGCTTCCCTTTGGCATACTGCAGTCGTGTGATAACTTCGGCACTATTGAAGGAGACCATGCTGAGCTGATTGCTGAGGCGCGCCAACACTTCAAAGTGAACCTCGAGTGGAAAAACGGTGCTTGTCATCTTGAGAGACGGGGGTTCCATGGAGAGAATGTCTGACATGATCTCTTTGGTTGATATATCTAATGACTCGTCGACATCTTGTAGGTGCTGGAGTACTTCGCGTTCCTGGTCTCTGGGGAGAGGGTTGTGTTGCGGAGATAACTTTCTGGGAGGGGATGTGTCAGGAATTGACCGAAGTCAGAGAGAAGTAAAGCCCAAAGACCAATTTGATAACCAAGCTGGAGTCCTACAATGACTCCAGGACCCTATATATACATGAAGATATAAATAACTACTTCTATATCTGGGTACTGGTTGGTAAGACAAACTATCAATAGAATAGGATGAGTAATATGACAGGTGTGGGAGCATACCAAAGGATAGGTGTGGGAGTCATAGGAGTCCATAAGGGGATAGCTTACAGATAGGGTTGGACATGAGAATGTGCCCTGACAGGATGGCTTTCGGATGGGGGATGACGAAGGTGGAGTCTGCTCATGGCAATCTTCTGAAAACATATCCTTTCCCCACAATCAACCACCTGGGATATTAGGAGGCCCTGAGACCTCATCAGAGAGGGTACTGGCAGCAAGGTGAGCTGACAGATCTTCTATCTGAGCCTTTAAAGTGTCGGCGGAGACCTTGCCAGTGTGCTGGAAAAGAAGAGAGGACCATTCATCCATCTGATGCCTGTTGAAAACATTGCGGCTAAGGGTCCTGCCTCCGCCGGGGTATTCGGAGCACTGATGCACAGTACATGCGCAGAATGGCCGTTCGGATTTCTGAGAAGAGGGCATGGTCGCAATGGATAATCCAAAGCGCCTGGGGAACCGAGAGGTACTAGAGGGATTTATAGGATATTAGCGTAAGACCATTATCCACGCGATGAACAAAACATTACCAAGTTTTGTAATAAAAAAAAAGTGACAGTACAAGGAGTGCAAGATTTGTGTTGGAGATGTACGGGCTTGAAGGCTTGGAGACAAAACAGACAGCGGTTAGGTAAAATATAAGGTCGTGAAGGAGTCGACACACCATTTGAAATACAAGAGAAGTGCACGCCCTGAAATGACCAACAGGGATAGACCAGCGGTAAGGGTTTGCACCGGATAATCCAGAGGAGCTGTTCAGAGACCTGGAAACGAGAACCTTTGGTCAGGCAAAAATACAAGGTCATGAAGAGATTGACGTACCGTACAAAATACAAGAAAGGTTCCATTCTGACATGGTCGATGCTAATGAAGCAAGCCGAGAGAGTTCACGCCAGATAATCCAGCAGAATCGCTTGGAGACCTGGCAACGAGAGCCTATGGTCAGGTAGAATAGCAGGCCATACAGGCATCGACATACCATACAAAATACCAACAAAGGCTCGCATCCCGACCGAGTTCACACTGGATAATCCAGTGGAATTGTTCTGCTTTCGTCCTGACTGAGGCCGGTGGAGATAATTTGCGCCGGATAATCCAACGGAATCATTCGAGACTAGGTAAAGGACTGATCCTGTGGGATAATCCAGCAGGATGGAGAGAAGATAGGAACGTGCTTGCTGATCACATTGTACAGCTGAGTTTGAAATCGCCATAATTTAGAACCCTGCCACAATTGTTCAAGGGCATTGATCCCCATCGTTGATCCCCATAACTACTACTCCTCCATCCTCGCTTCTTGGATTATCCAGGAATTTGGGCACTTCACACTCCTATTCCCCGAGACCAATCCTTCGCTTCGGCTATGCTGAACTGGATTATCCAGTTCAGCTCTCTTAGTACTGATTCATCAAAGTTCAGATGCCACGTACGTTCATGTTACTATCTCTTCATGACTAGAACTCACTGTGGTTCGTTCTTTAGACAATTAGTCGATAGATTGTGTTGGATTATCCAGCTCAATCAGACGCAAGTACTTCATTTACAGGAACATATGACCATAGTGTTAATTAATCCCGCCTCACAATTGCGGATTCCGTGTCAACTCCTTGTCGCTCTGCGGAACTATCCCTCAGACCTCTTCACCCTCTCGCCCTTTGAGTGGTCTTTCCACCTCACCGTGTTGGATTGCCCTCTCCCTTTCTGGCTTGCCGTGTTGGATTGCCCTCTTCCTTTCCGGCTCGCCATGTTGGATCGCCCTCTCCCCTTCCGCCTTGCCGTGTTGGGTCATCCCCTCCCTTTCCGCCCCGCCATGTCGGATTGCCCTCTCCCTTTTTGGCTCACCATGTTGGATCGCCCTCTCCCTTTCCAGCTTGCCGTGTTGGATCGCCCTCTCCCTTTTCAGTTTGCCATGTTGGATTGCCCCCTCCCTCTGTTTCTCGCTCGAGCTGTCCTTGCGGCCTCCTTCACTCCTGCGCTGCTCAAGAACGTTGCTCCTATGGATAGCTTCCCTCTGCTGCCCCTGCACGGCGGTGCCACAATCCGTCTCCACCTGTTTCCGTACGGCGTCCCTCAGATCAGCACCTTTGTCCTTCAAGTGACCCATTTCATTGTCATGGCTGGCCGTCTCTCTTCTCCACATACTCACAATCCATGCCTCGTGAATGTCGTGTGCGGCTCTAGCCTTTGCAAGCTCCCATGCTTGTGCATCTTCTGATCGTCGATGCAGAAGATCTAACTTGTCATCTGGCAACTCCTGACGCAACCGTAAAAGAACAAATAGCGCCAATGCCCCAACGAGGATAATGAGATTAAGGAGGATCATAACCTTCAATGAGACGGCACCTCTTCCACTGCTGGAACCGCGACTCTGAGCTGCTTTAATGCACTAAAGGTACGTGTTCAATCATTTGCCATTATTTGGTAACACTCGTCACTGACCAGCTTTCTCCAGATGATTATTTCAGCGATGTTGTCATTGGTTGCGCTAGCGATCAGGTGGTGTTCATCGTTCGAGAACGCCTGCATGAAGTTTATGGGTAAGAATATTCCGCGTTGTGGTTGCGGAAGTGTGGCTGACTTACGTCCATTGCTTGAATCATAGATGTCTTTGTCCCAATATGGAGCTTCTCGATGCACTTGCTCCAACCATAGACGCTTGAATCATCCATCAACCTGGGCAACTGCCCAAGTAAGGTCATGCATCCAGGTGGGCAGTTGCCCAAGGCCCTGGCAGGGATGCATCCATCAGCCCTCTGCTGGAGAATGTGGCCCATGCTCATGCATCATTATGGGCAACTGCCCACTGTGACCCTCACCTGGTCACTCTGGTCACTGATTTTGATGGCCAGAGCTGATGGCCATGATGCCAGACCTGCTGACCTCAGGCACTAAAATCACATGGGCCCATCAATAATGATGGCTCACATCGAAAATTCCCACGCTTAGTAAAACTTCTAGAATGTGCAGAAAGCTTGGACACACATGCCACAATTTGAATCACTGCCTAATTCGGCCTCCATCAGGCTCTAGACCCTGATCTTTGATTCTAAAAATAGATTCCAGGCCACAGAATCTGAATATGAAAGTGGTCTTTCTGGACAATCTTGGTACCATTCTGTAGCGATTTTTCACGTGATTCCAACGCACATATTCTCGAAGCTGGGCGCTTAGTGGTTATGATGCAATTGAGCAAATACACATATTTCGCAAAATAGGTAATTCAGCAATACCTCGCCCATCCCACCGTATTTCCGCACGCTCTTTGTATCGGTTTGTAGGTATTTCCAGCGCGCTTTGAACGCGTGCTTGAGCGTGAGTATGCGCTCAGTGGTTGTTGCACTACTTCTCATATACTATATTTGGCAGAAATGCGCCCATTCAGCTATGCTGTGCTTGAATCTGCGCATTTCCGGACGCTTCAGATACCATTCTGTAGGGAATTCCAGCGCGCTCCTGATGCACCAAAAATAGTGACAGCGCGCTGAGTGGTTGTTCCGCTATTTACAAAACAGTTCTATTCTGAAACTGAGCCACTCAGCTGTATCTAGCTGTATCTCACTCATTTCTTCATATTTCCGGACGCTTGGGATACCATTTTGTAGCTATTTCTTACCCTATTTAGACACATCTTTTACTATGGCAATGCGCTTAGTACTTCTGTTCCTATTTGTTGAATGGATAAACATCAGAAAATGCAATTAGCCAGGGATTCCATAGCATATACTGAACGCTTTTGGACGCTCTTTGTACCAGCTTGTAGCGGTGAATTAGGGGATTCCAACGCGTCCATTGTAATATCAGCGCGTCAATTCTACGTTCCGGAATAGTGAAAATACCGAATAAACACTAATATACCACCAAATCAGCATTTGCATCAGCTATACTGCACCATTCTGTACCATATTAGGACGAGCTTGTAGCTGTGACATGCCCCTTCCTAAAACATATTTTATATCTTCAAGGCATTCAGTACAATCTATGCAGTTTCACAAACAGCACTGGCATTATGTTAGAACCACAGTCTGTGTAGTTACACTCACTACATGTATGTATATCTGGATATCAGTACTCATGTCTAGTGTTCCAACTTTGTAGACTTATGCCATTTCATCTTACTTGCAGGGCCCATAGAATTATAGAAAATGTCAAGCAAACATATCAGGGTATAAGCATTTCAGGATTGAAAATAGCACAGATGCATTCCACAGCATAGGTTGATATTGAGATATAGTATGACACACAGGGTGTTTGTATATATGTTGGGTTCACTTCCACTATGCAGGAGGATTTACCAAACCCTGTTCAGGAAGTAGCACATATAGATCAGCCAGCCCAATAGTGACAGCCCAGTGTCAGAGTGGTCTATGATACCTTATATAGTACCAACCACCACCTACTCACTGTTATCTGGAATAGTCTAAGCTATTGTTAGGGATTCATACAAATTTTAATTGTGATATTTTATATGGTCATAGGTCCTTAAGGTGGAGTTGAACACTATGTGCATGTGGTGAATGACATTGTGCATTAACTGACCCAGACTCATGGTAAAAGCATGAGCATCTCACAGTATTTGAAATTGCATAGGTTGTACTGAATGCCTTGAAGATATAAAATATGTTTTAGGAAGGGGCATGTCACAGCTACAAGCTCGTCCTAATATGGTACAGAATGGTGCAGTATAGCTGATGCAAATGCTGATTTGGTGGTATATTAGTGTTTATTCGGTATTTTCACTATTCCGGAACGTAGAATTGACGCGCTGATATTACAATGGACGCGTTGGAATCCCCTAATTCACCGCTACAAGCTGGTACAAAGAGCGTCCAAAAGCGTTCAGTATATGCTATGGAATCCCTGGCTAATTGCATTTTCTGATGTTTATCCATTCAACAAATAGGAACAGAAGTACTAAGCGCATTGCCATAGTAAAAGATGTGTCTAAATAGGGTAAGAAATAGCTACAAAATGGTATCCCAAGCGTCCGGAAATATGAAGAAATGAGTGAGATACAGCTAGATACAGCTGAGTGGCTCAGTTTCAGAATAGAACTGTTTTGTAAATAGCGGAACAACCACTCAGCGCGCTGTCACTATTTTTGGTGCATCAGGAGCGCGCTGGAATTCCCTACAGAATGGTATCTGAAGCGTCCGGAAATGCGCAGATTCAAGCACAGCATAGCTGAATGGGCGCATTTCTGCCAAATATAGTATATGAGAAGTAGTGCAACAACCACTGAGCGCATACTCACGCTCAAGCACGCGTTCAAAGCGCGCTGGAAATACCTACAAACCGATACAAAGAGCGTGCGGAAATACGGTGGGATGGGCGAGGTATTGCTGAATTACCTATTTTGCGAAATATGTGTATTTGCTCAATTGCATCATAACCACTAAGCGCCCAGCTTCGAGAATATGTGCGTTGGAATCACGTGAAAAATCGCTACAGAATGGTACCAAGATTGTCCAGAAAGACCACTTTCATATTCAGATTCTGTGGCCTGGAATCTATTTTTAGAATCAAAGATCAGGGTCTAGAGCCTGATGGAGGCCGAATTAGGCAGTGATTCAAATTGTGGCATGTGTGTCCAAGCTTTCTGCACATTCTAGAAGTTTTACTAAGCGTGGGAATTTTCGATGTGAGCCATCATTATTGATGGGCCCATGTGATTTTAGTGCCTGAGGTCAGCAGGTCTGGCATCATGGCCATCAGCTCTGGCCATCAAAATCAGTGACCAGAGTGACCAGGTGAGGGTCACAGTGGGCAGTTGCCCATAATGATGCATGAGCATGGGCCACATTCTCCAGCAGAGGGCTGATGCATCCCTGCCAGGGCCTTGGGCAACTGCCCACCCGGATGCATGACCTTACTTGGGCAGTTGCCCAGGTTGATGGATCAGACCAGCAGCTATTAGTGCTTGCTCGTCGTCGCCGAGAACACGTAAACTTGCCCATGGTCACTACCACAAGCAACGACATTCGAACCTTCTGCAAAGGTTCCACCATGGAAATAAGGCTCAGATCGCGGAATCTCGAGATAGTCGAGGTGTTCCAGGCCAGGAAAGGTGTATATGTCGAAGCCATCAACAAGATTGTCAACTAGCATCTTAGTTCCATTCAGACTCAATTGCGACTGCCCACTGGTGTCCCTGTTAGCATACTTGCCGATATATATTATTTGTGCTTACATGCTCGATTTGATCTGCTGGTTCCAGCTGTCATTACCGTTGTTTGATGCCTTGGAGAACCTACATGCTAAGAATAAGCGAGTGCACCTTCCGGAAATTTCATTACATTTACTTACACAATCCCAGACTCCAAACCACAAATTATGACTGAGTCCCCAGTTCCGACAAAATGTACCACTTGTGGAACAGTGCCCTTGCCATTTGTGAGTTCGGAAAGTCTTTTCGTCCAGATAGTCTCCAGAAACGTGCCTAGAAGGGCGAATTTTCAGTTAATCTTGATTTCTAAATAATTCATTGACTCACCCTGCTTGCTGACAGAGTACATGGCAATTTTGCCGGCATGGCTGGAAACAATGAGCCTTTCTTTATGGCTGTCATGATCGATGGCCTCCACGGGGTTGTTGAAGGGGAAAACTGCCCTGCAGGTGAGTTCTCGGAATGAATCCTATCCTCAGTCTTGATAAGCTGCTTCACAGAAGGAATAGAATGTTGCCACATACCGAGTCCTTGACTTTCTTGTAGAAGAGGATAAATCCGCGTCCAGTCCCAAAGCAAAGGGTATGTTGAGCAACGCCTTCCAGCCATTTTACAGATGTGATTTGACCCCATCGCTCCAGGCGATCGGACAGAACAGCAATGTTTTTTCCCTCATCGATTCCCCAAATATGTACAGATTCGTCATCTCCTGTGAGCATCATTAGTATTTAGTAACAAGAAATAAAAAAAAATCTGTCTTGCACCTCCACTGGCTAAGTAACTACCATCGTGGTTGAAGGCTAAGGATGTCGCAGGCCCATGTGCAGCGTGAAAACAAGCAAGAACTTGATAACTCTTTGCCACAAATAAGCCAGACTACTCAGGCTCAAGGATGGAATACTTGCATCGGAACGGGTAAACATTTGCTGTATATATTGCAAATCAGGTCAAGGTTGAGTGTAGAGTTGAGGAGAGACTTGACATTGCCTGATAATCAAATGCCCTCTTAAAGCTTGTATGATCTATTGTTTTCTAGGTATTGTTTCACAAAACGACAGCAAATTATTGTAATGGGCGCCAGGCCAACGCCCTCGTCAATAGTCTATTTTTGGAACAAAAGCCTCCATTTCATTATAATTATGAATTGAAATTCTAAGTATGCGATCCAACAGCTCCTTTCCCTCCTCTTCCATGGCGCATTTTCCATCCCCTCCTCCCATGGTGCACTATACAAAGGCGCATCTACCAGTTATTTCTACCTACATCAAGTTTGAGCGCAAGCCGCTCCCACCAAAACCAGAAATCACCCACCGTTTAAATCTTGCAGAGCGCATTTGTCGAGCTGAGCGTGTGTGCTTTGCAGCAACTACGCCACGATCCCGAAGAGGCAGCACCGCTCGCGCTAGATCCATGACACCGAGCGGTTCCAGCTCTCTCAAGACTACCCGCATGGAAAAAGGACCTGAGGTCATCACTCTTGATGATCTCACTTCAGAACCAGAGCTCACGGAGACCGAATCAGAGGATGAGGATGTCATTGATGGCTCGGCGGCCTGGCGAAAGATTCCCAAGCCCGCAGGCGAAGCTGGGCGTAGCAGTAGTGGAGGGTATTCACTTGAGAAAGCTCTAGGATGGGACAAGGATAGATATGCAAAGATGATTGTGAGGCAATCTCGTCACAAAGTGCTCTTCACTGGCTCACCTGGGTTGTAGACATGGGTCAATAGCAAGATTGAATCGAAGCTCGACAGCAGCAAAGCATTTTCGTATCAAGACCAGGCAGTGCTTTCAAAATTGATTCTTGATGTATGTGTCCTGTTCTGACATCGAGAGTCATGATACTAAGAAATGATAGGGAGCCAATCGGTTTGATCTCTCAGATGTATATGTGAAGAACTGGCCAATCCACGAGGCATTCAAGATACGACTGAAGACGACAAAGGACACTTTGAAGAGGAAGCAGCGCAACAAAATGGAGAAGACACTGAAGATGGTCTTGAAGTCTGAGGGGAAATTACCATGATTATTGGTCTCAAGCACTCACTTACGTAGAAGAAATTCATTTGCGTTTTCATCCCACATGTTGCTCAGTCCCCAAAAAAAAATTGATTATAGCACAATGAGTATAGCGATGATGGTAATGATATATCTTAGCATTGGGCACGGACAGCACAATGCTGATCCACAAACGATGCTGACTGCACACGGTTCGTCTCAAGAAGGTGACAAGTGTACCCAAACCCACGAAGTTCGTCGCGCCACTTGCTTGACTTGGGAGGCTTGCGGCCAGCCTTGTTTTTCGCCATGATCAACTGGAACAGTTCTTCCGATGCATTTGTCCACTCCAACCAAGCAAACCCGTTTTTGTGGTCCCATTCACTTGGGCGCGGAAAGTACAAAAGTTGCGATGTTTGTTGCCCACGTCCTGAAAGTGCAACGGAATTAGTTGTGAGTGAATTAAAGCAGTAAAAATACACACTGGTAGACACTGTATAGCTTCCACATATCAAATAAATGTCCTCCTCACTAAGAGCGTTGTCTCAATATTGGTGGTGGATGCTCTCCGAATCAATGACGAGACCTAACGGCTTTTCGATAGCGCCGACTGATGGCCCATCCAGGACAGTATCTATTGACACAAATTCCCTAGCAATACGGCCAATGATCCCCCCTTGGAGCAGAGCAGCATGGCCTGCAGGACCCTGCAGACGTGCTTTACAGGCAAGCATAGCACTTTCAAAGTCTGCATCGGTAAGCAGTGATCTGATGGTCGATAACGAAGGATGGAAGGAGTGCGCGTGCATGACATTGACAAAGTGGGACAGAGACAAAGGGTATTAAAGGCAATCCCGTATTTAATCAGACGATGTGCAACAGTAAGGGCGGTGTGACTGGGATTGTCAGAGATATAACGCACTACGTACAATGCAGCTAGTGGAGTTCTGACTGAGAGCAGCCATTGACCAGATGGACTCCTTGATGACAATTGCACAAAAATGAAAACATCCTTCTATGGCTGAACAATGTTCCGGAAGTCAAAAAGCGCGCTAAGCACAGAGAAGTTCCGACTGTCAAGATCAAGCATATCTGGCGGCAGGGATGCTTTACTGGCCAAACAGGACACAAAGTGTCAAATGGAAAGGTCCTCGTCATTGGAAGAAAGCAAAGTTATATAGCCCAATGTTTTACCAACACCCTTCCAGTCTAAGTTTGGCGCCAATGGTGGAGGAGCGTGGACGCTCCGTGTGTAGCCATAATTGTACTGGAGGGCCTGGAGTAACGGCGTGTTGGAACTGATGTCTTCTTCTGGAATCCCATCGCACTGATCATCTAGGGCGCCCACGTCAGACGCAAGGGCAACAGGAGATTGACGAGGAGCTTCCTCCGGAAGCTCATTGTGCTGATTATCAATGGCGACCATGTTAGATGCGAGGGCAACAGGGGATTGACAAGAAGTAGAACCAGTAGCGGATTGACCGGGGTGAGATGGGTGGGGATGCCGTGGGAGAGAATCCCGGTGCTGAGGAGGACTAGCAAAATGGCTAGAGGACGGTTGGTTAGAGTTCAGCGGTATGGAAGCAGCTGTGCGCTGGTAGGAAGACGACAGGACATTGACAGGAGGACAAGTGGCAGAGTGGCTGGAGGAAGATTGCTTGGAATGAAGCGGTTTGGATGGAGCTGCATGACGGCGAGGGGGGTTGAGATCAAAAGACTCAACAGACATATATCCGTCATCACTTTCATCATAGTAATCATAGTGGGTGCCGCCCACAGGTGGAGCTGCACTACGGTGAGGGGGGTTGACGTCAACAGGTGCAACAGACATATGCCCATCATCACTATTAGCGTAGTCGTCGTTGTCGTCAGATCCATATGCGACCATTCGACCTGCGAGAGGTGGTGCTGGGCATACTGGTGGTACACCATCTTCCGGGGGCGAAATTTTGTCTTTGATAAAGTCAGGAAAGATGTCCCACTTATTGTACACCTCATTATAGAACGATGGATCTCTGTTGCTGCATGCGTCTTCAAAATTCTGTTGGTCTACCTTCTTGCGTGACCAAACCGAGGCCCCACCCGACAAGGGGGTCCGCACCTTGAAAAAAAATACCTAGGGTCAGAAACTTTTAAATGGCAGTCCAGGAGTGGACTAACTAACTATGTAAGCAGTTGATGCGATCAAAATCGTCCAAATAAGGTAATTTTGCCATCATTTTCATCCCAGGTTGCAATGTATAATGTCTTGGTAGGCATTATTGCACCCCTCCTACTAAAGTTCATCAATAAATACAGTGCATATTGACCTTAAGATCTGGAATTAATGGTTTATGGCCCTGAAGTTGGTCTAGATGGTTCACTGCACAGGAGCAAGTCACAAACTTGAAGCATCAGTTGTTGGATCCTTTCTGCATAATGGCTTTGTGTGTTCAATCTAAGTAGTAACAATACTGATTACATGGTTAATGAGAAATTAAACAGTGTATAGAGTAATTGTGAGTAACTGCAATATTGAGAAAGTCTAATGCAAGCTAGAATAATCATGATTTTGAGTGACTATATACAGCCCAAATCTTAAGGCAGGCAGAAATTTGATGGCGACTGCCAATTATAGCAGATGGGCATATATATTAGGCCAAGAATGGCAAAATAAATGGTGAAAAATGAGTGTTGTAGGTGCTGCAAGGTAAAAATGGCAAGAAATCCATCTGAAGTATGTTCTTGATGGCCAAAAGTCCGCACCGGAACCCTCAAACTGGCCAAAATTTGGCAAAAAGTTTGGGGGTAGAAACTTTTTTTCCCAGCCTGGCGGCTGGACTAACTAACTAGGGCAGGGTCCGGGATTCCGCTCTGCGGACCCCCTTGCCACCCGAAGTCACAACTTGCTCCCAAGTAAACATGAGTGTCCGTTTTGTAGCACATATATCAGCTGTGATTTTACAAATGTCCTGGAAACTCCCAAGGTAGTTCGATATATTCTGAGCGGGAGTTCCCCAAGCACCTTGGGCAACTTCCCAATAGCCCTTTTGGGGCAGTTATTGGTGATGGGAATTCAAACTCAGCCATCCTATGCCGGAGTTCCGGTAAATTCCCACACTCACTAGAATCTGTCAAACCCATCAAAAGTGATGGCCTACCTCGAAAATTCCCACGGTCAGTGAAAAATTCTGAAAAATGCGGAAAAATCAGGCACGTAGGCCACCGTGGGAATCAACTCCAAATTCGGCCTACAGCAGGCTCTAGAGCGCTTTTTTCATTTTAAACGACGCACTTTTGGCTATTTTTAGGTCGGTATTTTCGGGTGATCAAACTGGAACAAAATACTAGAATAAATTTGTGATTTTTTGAGCCCAGAGTCACCTGGTTAGGTGCCCTGGTTGATGAGATATGGCTATATTTAGCACAGTATGCCACCAGCTGTAGCTGGCCCAGGTCTCTATATTTTTGGATGCTTTGGGTACCATTCAGTAGGGATTTTGAATGTGTTTCTAATGGGTATTCAATGATACTACGGAAATGAGTGGTTATTGTACTATTCAAGAAACAGCTAGTTTTAGCATAGTGTGCCACTCAGCCATATCTTGCCCATTTCTTCATATTTCCGGACGCTTCTGGTACCATTCTGTAGGTATTTTACACGTGCTTTTGATGCAGTTTAAATCAGCCTAGAGCGCTCAGTGGTTGGGGTGCTATTGACAAAACATTGATTTTCAAAAAAGCGTGCCACTCAGCTGTATCTCACCCATTTCTTTATATTTCCGGACGGTTCAGGTACCATTCTGTAGGTATTTTAAACACGTTTCTGATGTACCGAAGATTATCCCAGAGCGCCAAGATGTTGGGATGATATTGACAAAACATCAATTTCTGAAAAAAGTGTGTCACTGGGCTGTATCTCACCCATTTCTTCATATTTCTGAATGATTGTGGTACCATTCTGTAGGCATTATAAGTGGGTTTCCGACTGGCCACTTCAGTATACCAGTCTAGCCAGTTTAGGTCGTTAAATCTTATAAGTAGTAGATTATGCCTCATTCAGGACTATTTTGGCATTTGCATTGGCTATTCTGCACCGATTTGTATGCTAATTGGACGGCCTTATAGCTGTCATCTATACGCTTCTAACGCATATTTTATGTCCCCAGGGCGTCCGGTACATCCTCCGCAATTAAGCAAAAAGAGCGAAGTTGCCACAATCTAGATAGCAACCCACATATCTTACACTCACTTCTGTTTCACTGTGTTTCCCATCATACTAAGTTCTATAGATATGTCCCATATATGATAGCAGGTATTCTAGTTGCAGCCAAAGCATAGTACTTTCAGATTCTCAGTCATATAGGTCATAGTGTAGCAATCACCATATTGTCATCTCACTGTATTGACATCTAACTACATATAATTACTCAACTGTCCTACTACAATCTTGTAGATTTATGCCATCATACCCCTTGTTAGCCCCATACCAGTGTCAACATCCATATTACTCACACTATACTGAGAGTATTCCCAAGAGTACATAGCACATGCATGTGCATTAATAGCATAAGTTGGTGTTGAGCTATATCAAGATATCCAGAGTGTTGTTATAGAGGTTGTGGCAACTTCGCTCTTTTTGCTTAATTGCGGAGGATGTACCGGACGCCCTGGGGACATAAAATATGCGTTAGAAGCGTATAGATGACAGCTATAAGGCCGTCCAATCAGCATACAAATCGGTGCAGAATAGCCAATGCAAATGCCAAAATAGTCCTGAATGAGGCATAATCTACTACTTATAAGATTTAACGACCTAAACTGGCTAGACTGGTATACTGAAGTGGCCAGTCGGAAACCCACTTATAATGCCTACAGAATGGTACCACAATCATTCAGAAATATGAAGAAATGGGTGAGATACAGCCCAGTGACACACTTTTTTCAGAAATTGATGTTTTGTCAATATCATCCCAACATCTTGGCGCTCTGGGATAATCTTCGGTACATCAGAAACGTGTTTAAAATACCTACAGAATGGTACCTGAACCGTCCGGAAATATAAAGAAATGGGTGAGATACAGCTGAGTGGCACGCTTTTTTGAAAATCAATGTTTTGTCAATAGCACCCCAACCACTGAGCGCTCTAGGCTGATTTAAACTGCATCAAAAGCACGTGTAAAATACCTACAGAATGGTACCAGAAGCGTCCGGAAATATGAAGAAATGGGCAAGATATGGCTGAGTGGCACACTATGCTAAAACTAGCTGTTTCTTGAATAGTACAATAACCACTCATTTCCGTAGTATCATTGAATACCCATTAGAAACACATTCAAAATCCCTACTGAATGGTACCCAAAGCATCCAAAAATATAGAGACCTGGGCCAGCTACAGCTGGTGGCATACTGTGCTAAATATAGCCATATCTCATCAACCAGGGCACCTAACCAGGTGACTCTGGGCTCAAAAAATCACAAATTTATTCTAGTATTTTGTTCCAGTTTGATCACCCGAAAATACCGACCTAAAAATAGCCAAAAGTGCGTCGTTTAAAATGAAAAAAGCGCTCTAGAGCCTGCTGTAGGCCGAATTTGGAGTTGATTCCCACGGTGGCCTACGTGCCTGATTTTTCCGCATTTTTCAGAATTTTTCACTGACCGTGGGAATTTTCGAGGTAGGCCATCACTTTTGATGGGTTTGACAGATTCTAGTGAGTGTGGGAATTTACCGGAACTCCGGCATAGGATGGCTGAGTTTGAATTCCCATCACCAATAACTGCCCCAAAAGGGCTATTGGGAAGTTGCCCAAGGTGCTTGGGGAACTCCCGCTCAGAATATATCGAACTACCTTGGGAGTTTCCGGGGTAAAATGTCAAAAAACAGCAGCATGGGTTGGTGTTTCGAGCCCTGTCGATAAAATCCAGCCTATCGGAAACCTCTCTACTACACCACAGGCGCTTGCGGATATTGTAACAGGCGTTACCCTTGTCGTCGACTTCACTTTTGTCTGACAACATCCCATATGTCCCCAATAGATGGACCATCTCCAACAGGACTTCCCAGCTCTCATCCACCATACCGTCTGGCTTGTCAATGCTCTCCAAACATATTGCCCTTCAAGCATCGAAAAGCTTTTCACAAGTCAGTCTGTGGCACAATGCAATGTTATGGAAGACTCACTGTTGTCCGCCGAGTGTTTCTCTTTCCCTTGGTCTTCCTTTCTTCATTGTGTGCCTCTCTTTCGCCGGGCGGGATTTTTTTCATCAGGTCCATGTAGCATCGACGCAATCGCTCGATGCGGTCCCTGAACATTAGCGCTATTGTGTCCCTGGTTGCTTGGTCCAGCTCAACCTCGAACTTGTCCTTGTAGTGCTGGATGAACAGTTCCTCAAGATGCAGGTTCCAACTGTGCGTGCGGAATTCCCTGCCGAAGTACAGGCACAGCGGCTCTAGTTTGGGCGGATTTCCTCGACCCATTGCAAAATTCGTTGCTTCCTCATCATCTGCCAGCGTGGCATTGACAATGTCACTGTAGGTGCCTATGTCCATGAGGTTGTTCATCAACACCTTAACATTGTCCTATGAAATGATTAATTCTTGCAAATTGTTGCACAATTCGACCCACCAGAAGTTGCGTCCACACGGGGTCGGTTCCGCGAAGATTCACCACGCCAAACACTTTGAGTCTTTTTGAAGGATGATCAGTCCGACCAGACGTGTGTTCTTTGGCATTGCCAACGCCCGAGTTCTGTCCCATCCCCTTCTCTCAGTGCCACGCTTGGGCATGCTCCACTTTGCGCCTATAGTCTCTTTCATTGAGACGCTTCCCCGGAGTCCTGGATGAGGGCAACGTCTGCGTGGCTCTCGAGGGACCCACTCTCAGAGTAGCTACAGGTCCTGCTCTGCCGCGAGGGCGGCTAAACTGCTGAGGAAGTGGAATCTGGACATAAGGTGAGATTTCGATGTCCCTTGTCATATAAATCAACCCTTACCTGACTGTTACCCGATATCTGTGTAGTCCCTCCCTTCCTATGTACCCCACCTGTTGGGCTCTGGTCAAGATCAGACATGGCGGAGAAATGCGAAACATATGCATACCTTGTGTCTGACATAGGCGCCATCAGCATCTCCTTCCATGCTGACATCCGACCCACGAATGTCGTCGAGGTCGTCTTCATCCATGCTATTGTATCGTGTCGGTTGACCACTAGTCGGATTGCTCGCGCGTGCAGGCGACGGTCCCGACCTTCCTCTTATTTCATGTCTATCCATGTCCTCATCTTCAGCTTCGTCTTCACCTCGCTCCTCGCTTTCGTTGTTGGCGTCTTCCTCATTCCTATCTCCAACTTGACTCGAGTGTTCATCCTCATAGATGTCGTCGTTATTTTCCTCCCCTCCCACATGCTCGATCCCTTCGTCGTCGCCGGTGGTCTCTCTGTATTTGATCAATGCATGCACGGGAATCTGGCAGGCTGTTGTATTCGTCCGCAAAGCCTCAAGCTCTTTCACAAGTTGCAGGTTGTCCTCTTTGAGAGTTCGGAGGGCTTCCTGGTCTGTATCCACCTCCATGTCATCGCCTTCACTGCTTTTAGTACCACAGAGCTTCGCCACTTCTGCTGCTATCTCCAGATAGTTTGCCTGCGCTTCAGTTGCGGTATCACGTGCCAATTTCAGCTCTTTCGTCATCCCTTGTACGGTATTTTGTCGGAAGTTGGCCAACTCCTGGCGTAATGCTGCCACTTCTTCATCAAAGTCCTGCCTTAACTTCGCAAGCTCCTTCTGATGGTTGCTCATTACTTCCGTACAAATAGCCAATTCCATCTGCTGTCTTTCATTTTCCTATTGTGCAGTTTAGCGCCATGAAATACTATTCGTTTAAAACATACCTGAAGGAGGCTGTTTGGGGCCGTTACAAATCTCGCAGTCCTTATCTGCGGCTCTTCCTCGCCCTCGCGAACACGTTTTGCAGACGTGCGTCTTGGAGTTGTAGATGACCCTCCTTCAGGCTGTACACAGGGGTACAATGGCACACTGTAATGTTGCTTCGAGGTCAGATGCGCACCTAACCAGCAGAACTAAATTGTACCTCAGCGGACCAGCCGCTGTCTCTGCTGCTTGTTCATCCACCACACCCATTCTTGAAGCGCCGGTTGACTGCATGTCACCGAGCTCCACATCAATGGTCAGAGGATCTGTCATAGAGGGTTGTCGACCCATGCCTTTCCCAAGGAAATTCCACATTCTCGTGAACGTTCGATGTGCAGTGGGTGGCTTAATAGGGTTGAAAGGACGTTTGTAGCTTGAGGGAATTTGGTGAGAAGTAGTTGGAGAAATTTACCTTGCGTCATGCGAGCATCTGGGCTTATGTTCCAGCACCCTTCAATTGTGGCAATTCATTTTTTTTGCTCTCGCAACAATAAAACACTCAACTCTGTCTGCAGAAAAATGTAACTACCTTCAGGACAACAATAAGTACATATATTCGGAAGCTCAGTCGGCTGTGTGTAGCGCATTCTTAACTTCGGTTATGGAGCCATCACGCCACTCTGGTTGTGTGGCGCATTGCGAAATGAAGAACGGTCGAGAATCAATGAAACGCATCGGCTTCCCTCTTGCGCTATTGTTTTGCTCGGGGAATAAAACAAGTGCACACACTTGAAGACTTCATCTCCTTCTCTTTCTTTACGACTTGTTATCATCCTTCTTTCAATATGCCAAGCAGCCGTGGATCGGTTCCTCCCTCCTCTGCGAGGGTAATGACTTGTTGATTATTTCCCCGCCTGTTGTACTAACATAGTGAAACCTCTAGGGATCATTAGTGCACCTCCAGGCGAGGCTTTTTTCATCGCGCGCCAAGCACCCAATATACACCCGTGTCCCTACCTTTGTTTCATCTCGCATTCAGTCTCGACGCCCACGAGCCAATTCAGTCTGCCTTATTCAAGCGGAAATCGGCCACCTTCTGGTCCGATACCCGTGGATCAAAGAGCTCAACGAAGATGCCCGTATTCAATCGCACATCCACAATTGTCGGTTGACTGTGAGCGAAGGCAACAACATCCACCCTTTCATTGTGTTCTATCAAAACCACATCCATCTCCCCTCAAATCATAACCTAGGACATCTTTGGAGAGGCGACATTGTGGTGATGCGTCTTGGAACAGACAAACACACAAACGAAGTTGTCAACCTTTGGAAGGATGACTGTGAGCGGGTTGATTGGCTGGTCGCAGAGTGAGTTTGCTCATTCCCTGACCCTATATTGCTAATCTCATCCCTAATACCTATAGGTTTGTTGCAAAGGCAAAACAGGGTCCATCAGGTCGCCTCCCTGACCGTCCGATGCACCTTGTTCGAAATATCTAGCTTGTTTATATATTTATTTTTTCAATCGTACTATTATCGCTCCACTCCCAACTTCTTGAACCTACCTGTCTTAGTATAATGTATCACTTACAACCAATGACTGCCTTTGAAAGGCCTATTCTTCATGAAAACTCATGTGCAGTTAGACGGCATCAATCTCGACAGTGTGCGCAATGACTTAGGTTCAACCTCATTGTCATCACGCAATGACAGTCCGGTGCAGTGCGCACGTCACAACGCGATGCGTTCTGCAATCTGCAATATGTATCATTTTGCATGTGTATTGCAGAATGCACTACTCGTGTACATTTCGAATACAATTAAAAATTCTGCATTCGCGAAAATGTATTGTTCTAATTATCATCTGCGATATCGCAGAATTCTTTGTTTTGACATTCGCACAATAAGGGTAGATTATTGTGATCTACTATTCTTCTGCCGAAAGTAGATAGATTCATTGTGCAAATTATCTACAATCAACTGAATAATCGTAGCTCGTAATGATTTACGCCGCTTTTACTCGAAATCTGACACATGGAGAAATGTATCAGAACAAAAAAAACTACCTAATGTAGATCACTGTATGTCTACGATAGATTTTACATGAATTCTACCTATAGGTAGTATATCCCACTGTCGGCAGTGGTAGAAAGATTGTATTTATTGCTTCAAATTGTCAAAAACATCTGTAAACTACTATCCAGTCAAGAATGAATGTACATGGTCATCTGCATAATGGTTTACGAAGAAAGATTGGTATGAGTCAAGAGACTTATGGTAGCTAAACCCATCAGAGACATGTTTGCTACCATATACTGGCAAAAGATGTGCCCCTCGTGCAATGGTATCAATGTCAATCACCTCGCAAATGGGCTTGTCGTCTTTGTCACACTCCAGACGGACAACCCACATCCCAGTGTCTTCGTCAGGTTGATTGTCCTTGCGAACAAACCAATTAACAAATGCACATGACCACAGCTTACCCCGGTACATGAATGACATGAAGAGAAGAACGCGCGCGATAACCATGCCAAGCATACCTGGCTTTGAGTCATCGAGAACAACAAAGACAGTGTCCCACCTCTCATGCCCGTAGAAGGACATTGATTTTCGCGAACCACGGCAAATATCATTTATATTCACTTTTAATTAAATTGATGTTTTCATGTTTTTGCCGGTTTCGGCCGTTTTTGGAGGTTTTCGTGCCTTTTTTACCGTCATGTTTCCGAAAAAGGGGACATAGGTATTCAGGTTGCTACATCAGGAAGATTACATAATGCTTTTCGGCTTTTTGACATGTTGGGCTCCCGAACAAGTCAGAAAGCCGGAAAAAGCCAGCAAAGCACCTGAACGGCCCCAAAGATTTGCATCTTCCTCTCCCCTAACACGGCGTATTTCTCTGTAGTGGTACATAAGAGATGCAATCAACCTTATTCAGGGGCTAAGTGCAGAAAAACCTGCATAAATTACACAAAATAATGGTTGCAATATTTGCGCAATATGTACACATATCAACTTTTTTAAAATTTAGACCCAACTTTCCAACTTGTCGCTTTTTCGACTTTTTTCGACTTGTACAAGTCGAAAAAAGTCGAAAAAAGCAAATTGTGGAAGTACTGATGTAAGTAATCAAGTTTTTGCATGTTTTTTTTTGCATGTTTTTGTCATGTTTTCTTGTTTTTTTTTTTCGGTTGCGCAACCGGATAAAACATTTACGTCGACTTGCTGATGACTGGTAGCTATATGAAGTACTGCACTACATGTCCTTGGTAAGCTACAGGACTTGAATGCACTAAAATTGTTCATAGGGCCTCCATACAGTCAAATAGGTCCACACCTTCCCTCAAGCAATCAAAGATGCTCTGAGGTCGCTTGCATCTGGGACCCCACGGAAAGGGAGCATTCATATACTCAGGCCAACAATGGTCAATACGCGAACAGGGCCATTTGAGGGTAGGGCCTAAAAAGTTCTGCACGGCCATGAAGACCCCAAAAGTGAAAGTTTTAACGTGTACCTGAAATATTTTAGACCTAAAAGGATCCTGTAGAAAGTCGGCCAAGGACGCATGATAGAAAACCAGTTGGTTGCCTTGATGTTGAACAATGGCGGCGAGATTAAAGAGGGATGACTCAACCATGGCGTAGGTGTATGTGGAATTGTAGACACTAAGAACTTCGTGGATGGGAGACACAACACGCCCAAACGGAGGCCAGTGAGGACATCCTCGTAGGGTGCGGGCCATACATGAGAACGATCGAGTAAGATCCTCAAGCAGTATGGAAGACAGGACGTCCAGTGTTACTTCGCGGTCATCCACTTGGCTTAGAATATAGGTGTAGATAGCATCCAATTGGACAAATGGGGAGTCCCTTCCAACGGGAACAGCACCCTGAACCATGTCAAGACTACGACTTGGGACTCTAGAAGGATATGCTAGAAAGCGCATCACGGTGGCGGCATATATAAATTGGCCGGATGATTTCGTCACTATTGTGTCAATGGCTGATTCTGAGGGCCAGTTATCGGGCAGTAGATGCACACTCGGATGCGATGCCTTGATTCTGTCGAACTCCGCAATGACGAAATGTCGGATATCCTTCTCGGGGAAGTAGCGGTCATCCAGGAAGATAGATTGTGCTTTTGATGCTAGTTGATTGAATACCATTTGAATGTGTGAGCTGGGGCGGCTTGCCACCAGCACAAGGAATGGAGAATTGCTCTGTGTTACAAGACCGTCGAGTGCACGGAGGACTTGTTCTTGAGAGAGCTTAGCATCAACATCGCATTCGTCCAGGCCGTCGATAAGTAGAACAATCGGAGTTCTCTCTGGAGAGGACTCGAGAATGATGTCAGAGAGTGGACATATGAGCTGATCGAATTGCTCTTGAATGCTTGCATCCAGTAGGAGGGGTTTAGCAGAAAGAACTGTAGCCACTGCGTCGTGTGCAGTAGGACAGAGTTGGAAGATTTGGTAGAGGAGGGTGGCGACAAGCGACTGGGCATTGTTGCGGGTTGGGTCTCCTCGAAAGAAGAAAAAATTGACGGTCTGTACAGGTCGGTCTTTGGAGCGCTCTGCGATGGTTTTCATAATTGCAGTTTTCCCCCCGCCTGCAGGTCCGCTGAGCCACAGAAATCTTTTCGTGTCGTCGCCGGTTTCCATCCATTGCTCTATGAACCCGATGACTTCCTCCCGTGTCTCAGGGTAACACTTGGCATCATCCACACGCCCCCCTGTATTGAGCATCGCGTTTATTGCCACTTTTCCATACAGTGTGTCCGGTGCTTAAGCTGCCATCAACGATTTTTTTTTTGAAGATGCATAAGAATTTACATACATTCTCTTGCACGATCAGTACCAGCACTACTGGTCGCGGTCGGCTCTGTTGATATTGAGAAAGCTACCGGTCGCCCCTCGTAAACCCATTTATGATAGCTAGAAGCCAAGTATGCGCATGGTAAGATCAACCAGAGTAGCCACCAGATGGCTCCTCGTGATGCTGCGAAACACTCTTTTAAAATTGTCAATAAAATGCATGATTAAGTCGAGCTACGTACCACTGACGGTATGATAGATGTTGCCTTTACTGGTACTAATAGCAAAGGAACTATTGTTGATTTGGGTATACTTTGTGTTGCTAAGCAAGGAGGCTGATGGAGAGACTTCGATAAGAGATGGGTGTATTGCTTTCACAACTGAAAGCGAATCCGCCACTCACCCTGAATTGGTGTTGATGAGTCCTCCTCGTCGCCTTCGGAACTGGGACGTTTGTATATAGAGGCGATTTTACGAATCATGTCACAGGCATGAACGCAGAGACGGAAGAATATTCGTAGGCGATACGGGGATCGCCTTGTATAACTGAAAAGTGATACCTGTTGACCTTCGACTGACACGTAGAAAGTACTACGGCATTACACGAGGCAGACGTGTGGGGTACACGGTTTCATGAGCATTAATTATACAAGTACAGCAATAGCTTGTGTTCAGAAGCGTGTTTACCAGGCTCGTGGACACGCCCTCTGAAAAATAACTGTAAATAAATCAACCAGGAATTCAGGAAAAGGAGAGAGTTTGTCTAAATCTCTTCCCTGAGGCTATAACACCATGTGCGTGGGTTGATATCAATAGCATTCTCCTATTACTTACATTTTCTTGGTATCAACTGCTCGCACGACTGGCACCTGTCATTATGTGGTCCTCCAGTACGAAAGATGGGTGAATAGCCCAATCTGACGGTAATCCAGCAGACTCAAAATGTTGGTTTGTCATCCCATGCACAATGCTCCAGGGTTCAGCGGTTGGTCTGGTATTTGACCACGATAGATACTTAGTCCGGCGTAGATAATGATAGCAGGCTACAGAGAGATTAGGCGACAATAGGGTATTCAAAGTGGTATACACTATGCAGAGGTACAGAGCGCAAAAGCGTCGGAAAATCGTCTGGAATTACCGTCCACGAGCACAATCGTCCAAAACTCAACGGCTTGTGGTTCAACCCACAGCTAATTGAATAAAACGCTGGATACAATCCAATACTACAACACTCTCCAAACTCAAGTTACAAATCGCCTTAAACGATTCCTTGTAATATTTCACAGCAAGAACAAGGGAGCACACATTTCTGAGTTGTTGTGTGCACCGTTCTCTCGCTTGACCCATTTGTTCAATTGACAGCAAGCGCCCACCCATCACTCACATCATCGTCATCTTCACAACCGCTTCCGCTTCCGCGCGCGTGGTGACCCCAGCTACCTAGCATCTAGCGCTAGTGTTGCCGGAAGTGAAGCTGAAGTGAAGCTGGAGTTCTGACAGGTTTGATGGGCACGAAGCTTCACTTCACTTCACTCCATGCAGCTTCATCTCGCTCCATTGAGCGTCATGATCCCATCAGAGGATATTTCCTAATCAAGCCGTCACTTTGATCCCGCCCATTGCAGACGCGCATTGAGCGCCTAGCAAATAGTATACTCTAACAAGGTCACCGAACTTGCACTGAACCTGATGGAAGGCCATAAATGCTTATTCAACCAGATTAGTGGCACCAATGATTTCTTCTTGTTAATTAGCAGACGAAGGAGCAAAGCGGTCCAAAGCCGACTTTGCACCCTCTATTGTTGTTGTGCGCAAGATCCGTGGACCTGCGGACCTGTATGTCCATGTGCAGGTAGAAATTATCAGATCTAATAGAAAAATTCGACCATGAAAAGGAGGGCGGGGAGTGATTCCAAGTGCGAGCAATTCATGAGCAGAATGACGAGAGTGCGGGATAATCCAGAGAAAGAGGGAGAGAGATTTCACTCTGGATAATTCAGAAGGGAACAGTCTTCTCACCCTGCACTCTTCTAAGCAGCCTACGCTGGAGACAAATGTGTTGAGGCATGGTTCGGTCCGTCCTCGAGACCACTACCACCAACTCTGATCAGGTGGTGCAAACCTCCGCCGTAGAAAATAACCGCGCTCTTGTTTAAGTCTGCGCCTTTACCCCGATAATCCGTGCATTGATTTTGTTTGAGGGGTGCATTAGGTGTAATAGCAATTGGTTATGTTTGAAGAATGGTTTAAACAATAAAATTGAGTGCCAACGACACGGATAAGGTGCGCAGCAGTGCAGTTCAGTATTACTCCTCACGACCGACAATGCTGCTGCAGTTTTTGCCCCCTCTGATTACTTTCTGCAGTCAACAATGGCATTATCGAATGTAGCACCATTGTGTCTCTATACAACTGGTGTACGCTGTGACCGCTACGGTCACTGATCCCGTCAAAGTCGATACCCTTTGCGGAAAACCCGCATTAGGGGTGAAGCGAGGGAGTGAGTTGGAGTGGAGTTCCAGCTCCATCCCAAATAAGGGCATAAGTTGAACTTCACTTCACTCCATGGTGAAGCCCGCTCCGCTCCCGGCAACACTATCTAGCGCCCACCTACCGACAGTCACACTCACCCCATATGGTGATCGGAGCCGCTCATCACCGATCCCGATCCTGATCGGAGTTAGCAAGGCTTGGCTTGGCGGTGCCACTCAGACCCACTTACCTTATTCCAGCGGTAGTAATAAACAAGTGTGGCGTCCTTGGTCAACCGTGGCTCGTAACCACGGGTCGTGTTGATCGGCAGTCGGGCGTCTATCCTCCATAGCCCGGTACTGAATATAGCCCTTTATCTGTAGGAAATGATGAGATGAGTGCACATATGGGGATGTTTCACACCCGGGGCAGATCCTACATGCTCTGCCAGTGCTAAGCTACGAGACTGACGCTGGCGCCATGACTGTCTAAGAGGCACAATTCGAACTCCAAGCCGTGCTCGCCTCCGTCGAATCAAAGCAAGTCAGTTGGTCGGTTATCCGCCCATGATCAGTCACTCACTTTAGATCAGTCACTTGTATTTCTATGTATGCGCTGTACTGCTGAAGCACACCCAAATTGGGCAACAGTAAACGCACGTATTGAGCTAACTCACAACTCCCAACTTCCGAGGACATACATATGTCCATCCTCACCATTCGTCAGGACTCAGGACTCAGCGAGACGACAGACAAAGACACAGACAGACACAGACACAGCCCAAGTTATCCCAAGTCCAATCTATTCCGGTTCACTCTAATTCATCCTCTGCATGTTTGTGCCTTATAATTACAAGCTCCGCATCGAGTCTGACCGGACTTGCCGCAGCTTGCGACCAAAAGCACAAGAGAGTTTGTAATCAGAGCGACTCCTGAAAATCTTTTCTTTTAGTTTCTCCAACATATTTTATATTCATCAACCGACACAGTGCTGCGTTATCACATTAGGTGGGTAGGACTTGGATATGTGGGTACATGTGAAGCCATAATGTAGTTCTACATACTGCCGACAGTGGGATATTCTCCCTATAAGTAAAATCCGTGCAAAATATATCGTAGTCATACAATGATCTGCTTTACATAGATAGTTTCGTTCTGATGAAATTCTATGACGGGTAAATTTTGTGCAAAATTTATGCAGCCCATAATGAACTGCCGGCATTCTACCAATTGCGGAATTTTCTATTGTGCTCGAATTCTGCAAGTTGCAATACTCGCGCAAAATACAGCGTTCTGCATGAGTTTTGCAATTTGCAGAATCCAAGCAATATGCATATGTATAACGTGAACAAAGCAAATTGAACTCAGAAACCACAATGTATTGCAATTAAGAGGTGAAAATATTGGCATTGCCGCCCTCCGCATAATTGTATCTTTGCTTACTGAGCGTCAAATGCATTGCAAAAATGCATATTGCTTGAATTCTGCAAATTGCAAAAGTCATGCAGAACGCTGCATTTTGCGCGAGTATTGCAACTTGCAGAATTCGAGCACAATAGAAAATTCCGCAATTGGTAGAATGCCGGCAGTTCATTATGGGCTGCATAAATTTTGCACAATATTTACCCGTCGTAGAATTTCATCAGAACGAAACTATCTATGTAAAGCAGATCGTTGTATGACTACGATATATTTTGCACGGATTTTACTTATAGGGAGAATATCCCACTGTCGGCAGTGACAGCGATCAACGTCGGTTAGAACAATATTTGGCCACTTCGCAAAGTACCTTGGAAGACTTCGTGAATGAATGGAATGCAGATCATATGAAGAGGAGATGAGAACAAGGATTGAGAGGTAGACGCAGTGATGAGGTGTCCTACAGCGAAGACAGACTCTCGGATTAGGAGGATGTTGGTGGCGAGAACAACATATTTGACAATGAGCTTGTCCCTGAATACGGTCAAGTGAGACTGGGAGACGAGGAAACGCTTGCGTTTGCAACATAGTAGATCGAAGAAATGCATTGTAGCCGTAGGCTAATTGCGAGCGCAGCGAGCAATTCTAAGCTTGGTGCGGGGGCAGGGGCCCGGAGGCCGGGGTTGGGGGCTGGGAGCTGGGAGCTGGGAGCCCGGTTTCGTTGTGTACAGACAAATACAAATGTAAACACGTAAATCGCCGTCTGTGGCGACGACGACACCGTTTCTGTTCAATATACCTTGTTTCCCCCTGTATTTATGGGCTAAGTGTGTTCCTTGCTCATGCTTTGACTGATATCACCCAAAAAAAAAAAACGCGTTATTTCGTTCAGTTACGCGTCATTGACGCGCTTTTTGGTGTGGTCCTGTGATCGGAATGAAGCCATCCATGAAGGCGGAGCTGCTGTTGGATAGGCGCCTGCGGACGAGGCCGGAGTCCTTGAGCCCCACATTGTGCTGTCGAAGGGCGCAAAGGTCATGCTAACGCGCAACGTCTGGCAGGTGTAAGGTGAGTTGGTGGCAGTGACTGCACCAGAGCACATTTCCCGCATATGTCCACAGGCCTCGTCAACCGCACAATCGGCCATGTTGAAGATGTCATCTGGGCTCCCAACTTTTCTCAATCTGAGCTGTCCCTCGTGGTACTTGTTTCCTGCCCGACCTATGCTGTCCCAACTCTACGGCATACCGCACCTTGCACAAACTTTCCTGACAACATACCAATAGTGCCTGTCGCTCTTCTCAAGATAACGTTCAAAGTCCCTCTTCGTCTTGCCTGGGCCGTAGCTGCACACACGTCTCAAGGCCTTACCCTCACGAAAGCAAAGAATTCGCAACTGGACTACATTTGTCGCACTTTCGCGCATCAAATCACTTGATGGACCGCTAATCGTGGGCGTATTAGCTTATGGATGAGTTCGTAGATTCGGTGGTAGACATCTCCAACATCGCTTTGACGATTTAGCGAGTGGATACAATACGCAATAGAATGCTCGTATGATTAGCGAACTAGGATGCTCAATAACCAGCGTACTAGGATGCTCGAGCGAAGCGAGCAATCCCTGCCTAGCGTACATGGGCTGCCGAAGGCAGGTCCATTTTAATTTCGATGCTATATTATATCTTGTTTGATGTTGGCAGGATCATCGCAATATTGATTACCACTATACTAGACATGGAAAGAATCGTGGCGGTAATGCAATACAAGCCAAGAATGATGTACTCAATGCAATGTGGCACAATTATTGCCGCGTAAATGCAATCTCTGCAAATTATTGGGCACCAATAATTTGCCGACGCAATTCCGCGCGATAACTTCGCAGTTCCCAAGGCATAGCATTACTGCGCACTTCTTTCTGACGGCGTTGCGTGTAATACAGGTGCATATCCGGAGGTTTACATTCGTCAGTGCACCAAATGAGGCACCGGAGGAGTCGGTCCAGAGTCCAATCGATGGCAATGAAGACTGATATTGAAAACTCTTTAACATCTACGTGAAAATCTTGTGACCTAGAAGGATCCTGTAGAAAGTCGGCAAGAGATGCATGATAGAAAACCAGTCGGTCGCCCCGATGTTGGACAATGGCAGCAAGATCACTGAGGGATGACTCAACCTGGGCGAAGGTGTATCTGGAACTGTAGAAGCCGAGAACTTCATGAATGGGAGACAAAACGATCCCAACTGGAGGGTGACTATGCCTTCGTAGGATGCGGGACAAACATGAGAATGATTGGCTGCTATCCTCAAGCAGTATGGAAGATAGGATGTCCCGTGTAGCTTCGCGGTCATCTGCTTGATTGAGAACATTGACGAAGGTAGCGTCTAGTTCGGCAAATGGAGAAGCGTTTCCGATGGGAACAATACCCTGCACCCTTTGAAGGCTGAGATTAGGGATTGCAGGAGAATCTGATAAAAAGCGCATGACGGCGGCAGCATAGATAAATTGTCCAGATGATTTCGCCACTATTGCCTTGATAGCTGATTTCGAGGGCCAGTCAGCGGGCAGCTGATGTGCGCGTGGATGTGAGGCCTTAATCCTGTCAAACTCCGAGATGACAAAATGGCGGATATCCCTTTCGGGGGAGTACTGGTCATCCAGGAAGATGGATTGTGCTTTTGAGGCTAGCCGACTGAACACCATTCGGATGCGTGAGTTGGGGCGGCTTGTCACTAGTGCACGAAATGGAGATTCTTTCTGTGTTACAAGGCTGTCGAGCGCACGAAGAACTTGCTCCTGCGAGTCATCGCATTCGTCCAGGCCGTCAATAAGTAGAACGACCTGGACCCCCTCTGGAGAGGACTCTCGAATGATGTCAGAGAGCGGAGATACGAGCATCTCAAATTGCTCTTCAAGGCTTGCATCCAACAGATGGGGGTGAGCGGAAAGAATCATGGCCACTGCATCGCGTGCAGCAGGATAGAGCTGGAAGATTTGGTATAGAAGGGTTGCGACAAGCAGCTGGGCACTGTTGCGGGTTGGATCTCCACGAAAGAAGAAGAAGTTGATAGTGTGTACGTTTTGATCCGCGGAGCGCTCTGCAATTGTCCTCATAATTACAGTCTTGCCCCCGCCTGCAGGTCCGCTGAGCCACAGAAAACCATTGGTGCTGTTGCGTGCTTTCATCCACCGCTCTATGAGACCAATGACTTCCTCCCGCGTCCCGGGATGACACTTGGCATCATCCGCACGCCCCCCTGTGTCAAGCACCGCGTTCATCGCCACTCTTCCATACAGTATGTCCGGCGCTTAAGCTGTTGTCAGCAAAAAAATAATTTTTGAACAAGCGTAGGGATTTGCGTACATAGGGAGGCGGTTGGTGCAGAGAACGCTACACGTTGCTCCTCGTAAACCCATTTCTGGTGCTTTGAGATCATGTATGCACCTGGCAAGATGATCAAGCAGAGTATCCACCAGAGTATCCACCAGATAACCTTTCGTGATTCTGCGAGAGGCTCTTTAGCCAACGAAACGATTGATTAAGCTGAACTACGTGCCACCAACGGTGATGTTGCCTGTACCGGTTTTCAGAACGACGTAACTATTATCCATCCGGGTATTCTGGGCGTTGGGGAAAATAAATGCTAGGGAATGAGAGGGGCATTGTTCATACTATTTGGCGACTGAAAAGCGCATTTGAAACACACCATTCATTGTTCTTGACGAGACCTCCTTGCCGCCTTTGGAACTGAGCTGTTGGTCCGTAGAGGATTCGTCGGAGATCATGGCACAAGCGAACGCACAGAGATGGAATAGTTATTCGATGAGATAGGTAATGGCGTTGTCCAATTGAAAGTGCTACCCGTTGATATCCTTCTTGGCTCGACAAAAGCACAGCATCACACGAGGTTGACACGTATGCGTGGAGGGCACGATTTCATACAAGTATGACCGGAAATAGCTGGTGGTTGTAGGCGTGTTTGGGGCATGTTCTACTCGCTTCATGGACAGGCCCTTTAATAGAGGATTTTACGAGCGCGGGGCGCATTCTCGATGTGGGGCCTGGTAATAAAACAATACAAAGGGCTGACTACGCTATGCGTCCATAAATTAGAAATAATTGGAAACAAACCAAAAAAGGAAAGGAAACTGGGGGAGGTTGGCCAAACTTGGACCTCCCTGAGGCTTTCGCACCATCTGCGTGGGATGATATTCATGACAATCTTCTATTACTCATGTTCACTCCGTATCAATTGCTAGGACGTCTACCGTCTTTGATTTTATTTTATTTTAATCATAGCTTATTTTGTTCAAGTAAACGTCAGTGATTCTGCTGTCATTGAAAGCTCTGTGAACATTCCACATGTAATCAGGTGAGCTCCTAGTCTCATAATTGAATGTGCAAGATTCGAGGATTCGGCTGCTGCTATTAAGGTCATGCTAGAGAATATTTTGGAATAGAAGATCAGGAGACAACCGTTCAGAATGATGTTTTCTGAAGCTCCACTTCCATCCAAGCAGGTCAGAATTGGTTCAACATTGGCCAGCAGATCATGTTAGTAGAACACATCTATCGCATGGATCAACTACGTTCCAGGGAGGCATTGAGTCAATTCTCACCAGCGCCCAGTTCGATTTACTATGTGTATAAGCACCAAAGTACTGTCATTTGCTTCCTGTCGTCAACTTAAGACTAACAAATCAGACGACCGTGCGGCTTTGAAGATGGTTTGCACAGAAGCCGCATATTGTCCACAATCGTAAACTCGAAAGGTGGTGGGTATGAATTCACTTTGAAATGCCAATGCTCCCCAATTGCACCTTACACATCATTTCAAACGACTCCTTGTAATCGACATCATGAACAAGCCAACCCAATTTCAAATCCCCGAGTTACCCGCTCGCTTAATCGTTGTGTATATCATCCCTCGCTTAACCCCTTTGTTCAATTGGCAACAAGCGCCCACCCATCATAACTCACATTATCATCTTCACAACCGCTTTCGCTTAGTTCCGCTATCGCGCGCGCAGTGACCCCAGCCACCTAGCATCCAGCACCCATCTACCGACAATCACACTCACCCCATATGGTGATCGGAGCCACTCATCACCGATCCCGATCCCGATCGGAATTAGCAAGGCTTGGCTTGGCGGTGCCACTCGGACCCACACTTACCTTATTCCGGCAGTAGTAATAAATAAGTGTGGCGTCCTTGGTCGACCGTGGCTCGTAAGCGCGGGTCGTGTTGATTTGCAGTTGGACCTCTTTCCCGCACTGAATATAGCCCTTTATCAGGTAGGAAATGGTTTGATGAGTGATATACGGATGCTTGACACCCGGCGCGGGTCCTGCATGCTCTGCCAGTGCTGATCTACGAGACTGACACCGGTACCGTGACTGTCTAGAAGGTACGACTTGAACAATAAAATAAGAAGCCGCGGCGCTCGCCCCCATCGAGTCAGATCAAGACAGGTCAGTCAGTCACCCGCTCATAATCGGCCGCTCACTTTAGATCTGTAGCTATGTATACGCTGTACTATTACCGCACCCGCAAATTTCGTGACAGCAAACTCCTGTCCATACATGCAAGAGCTGACTCCCATGTCCGTCGTCACCATCCTTCAGGACTCCGGAATCAGCAAGACTCAGCACCCCACCTCTAGACGCACCGCAGACGCAGTCCGAGTCACCAAAATTCCGATTCAATCTCGATCTAATCTACTCTAATCCTCTGAGCCCCTGCATATTGAGACCGTTAACTTCTGACTTGTGATGACAAGCACCGACCGCTCTCGCTGCTCGCAACTCACACATGATCGAAGCTCCTCCCGTCCCGAGGCCCGAATATTCAGTTCTGAAGAGGATCAGGATCAGCATTCGCGGGCAACGCTGATGATAAATTACGTCTACACATCTACTGTAGTATCTATGTAGTCTCCGCTATAATGTATGAAGAGTGTGGAGGTAGTAGTGTAGGAGTGTAAGGTGCTAGGTCGTAACAGGGTCATAACGGGGTCGTGGATGGGTCGTAAGGGGTCGTGAACGCAGACCGCGCAGGCGTCTGAGCGGGCGGGGTGTATATACATAACAGTCGTCATGAGTCGTAGAATCATGGAGTAGGTCGTACAGAGGTCATAGCCAAATAATGATAAAGACAAAGACGGAGGAGGCGAGAGAGATGATAGCGAAAGCAAACGAGGAAAACAACGGGAATGGAAAACAAGCGCAGCCCAAATGTTACGGAAAATGGAAGACGAAAGAGAAAATGAAGCCGCCACACGCGCCACAGAGGAGAGGACCTCGGACATCCTTCGCATATGCGTCCCTACCACCGCGTCGAAATAATGAAGCGAAAATGCACGCTGGATAGGTATGCACCGTACAGCAGGAATGATGCAGAACCGCAACAAAAAAATCGGAACGAACACCCAGAATCAAAGACCCGGCCGTGCCGCGCTTCGGGACTTCGACCCCAACCTCGAGCCTGAACCGAACCTGCACACCGAACCACGACACGCACACCACAACCTGACCACCGATCCGACGTTCCGGTCCATTATGCCCGGCCGACAGCAGGGCTCCGACTCTCCACCCGTGGCTGTGCACCACCGCCACTCGAGGAACTGACATCTCCGGAGCGGGCGCTCGCCTGAACCATGGCCGGGGGTATGACGCCCGGCGAGACGAGAGCTGGCGCGACGACGGTGACGCCGCCGCGGTTGGTGATGCTGCCGCGCCGGCCGGGTGCGGTGCTCATTCTAAAGTCGAACGCGGCGGACGACGCGGAGGAGGGCGTGTGCGGGGTGGACCTGGATGCGAGGGACAGTGCTGGGGTGCGGGGTGCGGATGAGGGTGCGGAGGGAGAGTATGGGGATGGAGATAGAGGCCCAGGGGCGAAAAAGTCGTCCATGTCAGGTTCGTAGGGCGACGAGGAGGCGTTGATCTGTGATTAAAGAAACAAGTGATTAGACCATAACTCAGTTAAAATCGGAATTGAAATATGGCGAGGACTGGCGAGGCAGGACAAGGAAACGAGAAAGCAACTCACCCACTGCCCTAGCACATCCGCAATCCTGTGCGCCTCCGACGCAGAGCCGACGCGCCGGCACAGGAGGTCGCTCAGTGTGCGTTTGCCGTTCTTGCGCGAGTCTGCCTGGGTCTGCGTGAATTCTGACTCCGTGTTCATTTCCGCGTTTGCTTCCGTTCGATCGTCGATCGTCATTGCAGCCATGGAGTGCTGCACGTCGGTGACGGCGCGGCGGCGTGGAGTGTGCTCGTTTGCTGGGTCTATTGATGACGAGGCTGGGGCAGGGAAGATGATGGAGGAGCTCTGAGACGATGGCTCGTAAAAGGAAGACGAGGAAGAACTGGAAGACTGCCGCAGAGGCGTGGTTGGGCGTAGCAGAGAGGGCAGATCCGAGGTGGAGCGGTCCCAGTCCGAGTCAGAAAACTCGGAGAGAGTGGCAGAGGATGCGAGGGAGCCAGAGGAGACGGATCTGTCGAATGTGGGCATTGCTATGCAGAAAACAAGAGAAAAAAAGAAAAAGAAAGGAAGAAGGTGGCAGTGGCAAAGAGCAAGAGAGATGCGTCCGAATATAGGTTTGCCCACAATGCATTGTGTATCAACAAAGTCACGTGTCACGTGTGACAGAGGGTGTCTGGGGGTACTGTCCTTGCTCTCAGGTATATGTTGGATGTGGATCGATGAAAGGACAGAAGCCAATGAGTGTCGACTCGTATCCCTACAAGGCGGCGATGGCAGTGGCCGTCGGCGCCTCCAAGCCCCAGCGGCCAGGCTACGGCCCAGGCTTCGCGCCCCCGCCCTACCCCGGCCCGCCCCCCATCCCCGCAGGCGTCGCCATCCCCGCCCAGCAATGGCAGAACGGCTGGTGGCAGTACAACCCTGCGTATAGACCTCCTGCAGCTTCGAGATCTGCGTCCCAGGCCCATGTCCCCTGGATCCCGGGCAATGCCTGGCAGCAGCATATCCAACCACAACCACCATCCTCATCCGCCTCCTCGGCATCGGCATCCACATCAGGCGCATCGACCTCGTCATCTGCCTCTGCCTCTACCTCCGCTACATCCTACGGGCCCTCTCCTGCCCCTTCCTCCTCCTCAACATCCTCTTCCTCTCAAAATGCCTCTGCCTCGGCAGCAGCAGCAGCCGCAGCGCACGCCCTCGCCAACCAGCAGGTCCGCGCAGCGCACAGCGCCCAGGCAGCTCAAGCTGCCGCATCTTACAACCCCTTCAAGCGGGTCATCCCGCCCCCAAGCGCCGAGTACCTCGCGCAGCCGCTCATCTCAAATCCGCTCGGCCTCTGGGAGGTCAGCAAGGGCGAGAAGCCCAGCATGGCCATTGCGACGCCCTGGATCTGGAATCCGGCGAAGCTGCAGGCGGATAAAGAAGATGGCGATGCGACAGACGATGATGACAGAGGCGAGCATGAAGACGACGAGGGAGAGGGAGAGGACGACAACATGTCGTCTACGACGGTCGTCGCCTCGCCCGAGCCCAGCCACAAAGACTACACATCCAAGGTCGAGCTGCGCCCCACCTTCAACCCCAGCATCGTCCGCACGCCGTCCTACTACCAGCAGCACCCCGGCGTCAACCCAAACCTGCCCCCATACAACCCTTCCGCACACCCCAACGCACATCCCCAGCAAAACACCAACCCAAATTCGCTACAGCGCACAGCAACCATGCCCGCACACACCTCCTCGGTACCTCCCCTGCCTCTAGGCAGCCACGCCAACGGGAGCATGCACAGCCTCTCCTCCACCTCCACCTCCGCCTCCTCCTCTTTCTCTAGCTTCTCCTCCTTCTCCTCGCTGTCCTCAGCCAGCTCCTACACCGCAAACCCATCGCCGACGAGTGCGCGTGGATTCCCTTCGTCCTACGGCAGCAGTGGGGCAAATGGAGTAAACAACAAGCCCTCCCCGCCGCACCCGCGCTTCCTCGACGGGGCCCACCTCAGCGAGGAGCCCGAGGGCATCGAGGGCATCCTGAGCCCGCTCCCGCTGTTCGACAGCGCGCCGCTCCCTCCCTCCTCTAACCCCTCTTCTAACTCTAATCCCTCCTTTAGCAATCCATTCCCAGGCGCCGAGCGCGAGTCGCCTTCCAATCGAGAAAGAGAGAGAGGGTACGAGAGAAATGACATGAGAGAACGCCACGAGCGCAGACCCCGCCACGGGCCGGGGCCCAGCGGGCTCGGCCGCGCGTCCTACACGCCGCCCGACCCTCCAGAGCCCATCAACCCCGCATATCGCGACCCCCCCTACCGCGACCCCTCGTATCGCGGCGAGTCGTACGACCACGGCCCTTCCGGCGCGTACGACGAGCACGAGGCTTTCCACGACGACCCCATGCCCGACGGAGGTAGCCGCCGCAGCGCACGAGACAGAGACAGGGACGAACGCGACCGCGCGCGCGACCTGGAGAAGGAGCGCCGCGAGCACGAGCGCAAGGAGGCGAAGGAGCAGGACCGGCGCGCGAAGCGCGAGCAAGAGCGGAGGCAAAAGACCGGGCGCGATGCCGACCGCGCGCTCAAGGCGCACATGCACGCGCAGGCCGCGCATCCGCCTCCAGTCTCGCAGCGCTCGCTCGAGGAGCCTGCCCAAGCTCAACTGGGGCCGTCTCAGGCAGAGAGCCCGCGGGGGACAACCCCCACGCCCACGTCGAGCCAGGCGGCCCAATATGCCCAGGCGCGCGCGCAGCAGCAGCGCAGGCAGGAGGAGTACGTGTACCTCCGCACGCTGGAGCGGTCGCGCTCCGGCGATGGGGGTGGTGAGGCACCTTCGCTTCAGCAGTCCAGCGAGAGAGTTGAGAGAGGAGGAAATGAGAGACTCGAAAGGCAGGGCAGCGGCGGAGACAGGGACAGGGGGCTGCGCGCCGCGCCGACGCTGGACGCCATCTCCGAGTCCTCCGTGCGGCTGTCGGACAGCGCGATGGGGCTTCCTCCGCGCCAGCGCAGCGGTGGCGGTTACGGTGGTGATCCAACGAGACAAAGCAGTATTGGAGAAAGGCAAGAAGAGGAACGAAACAGGTGGGCCTCCTGGCAGGGCGAACAGCGCGGGCCGCCGCCTCCGTCCATTGCGTCTTCATCCTCGTCGTCTTCTGCTTCGTCGACCTCGTCTGCAAGCACCGTAACAGCCGCTCCAGGCGCACAGCCGAACACCGAGCAAGAGCAAACCAAGCGCCCCGTGCCCCAGGCCAGACCGTTCCCCCCACCGCAGCCCCTGCCGCGGCGCGACAGCGCCATGAGCGCCAGCATGCCCGCCATCCCGTACTCCAGCACCCCCGCACGGATTGTTGATAGGCGAGACAGCGCGCGTGACCTGCACATCCTCAACAACAAGGACGCCGTCGCGGCGCACAAGCTCGGGCTCGCGCAGCAGCAGCAGGGGCTGGGCAGCCGGTACACGGTCGCGGCGTACGCGCCCTCGCCTGCGCCTCACATGTCTCATGCGCAAGAATCGCCCACAAATCACCGTGGGAGTGGGAGCGGGAGCCGGGAAAATTCGCACGAGGGGACGCCGCAGCGCAGGGACAGCCATCGTGCAGACCCCAATGATGCTGTTCCGAGTAAGCGCTCGCTCCCGCAGCCGTGGCAGGAGACGCCCGTGCGCACGCCTGATCGCGTTAATAGTGGTGCGAGTGCGGCGAGATCGCGCGGAGCGTCCTTCGCGTCGCCGACGCCGTCGCCGCTGCCCACCGATGGGTTCTCGTATGGAGGCAGTGGTAGACGAGACAGCGGTAGGGACAGTAGGAGGGATAGGGAACAGGATGGTAGGGATAGGGACAGAGAAAGGGAGGTGGGCCGCACGCAGAGCATGGGCAACATAGACCCCAGCAGCGCCAATGGTAGTAACACGACGACGCCAACGCCGTCGCGCTTCGGTCCTCAGCACAGCTCGCGCGGCTCAGCGGCGACAGGGAGTGGGAATCCCCTCCCGCCCCCGCCTGTGCCCTCGCCCCTTGCAGAGAGCATCACGGCGCTGACGTCCCTGCAGCGCTTCGCCGAGATCCTCTCGCCGCCCAGTACGCCTGCCAACGCGCTCGCGCATGCCCATCCCAACGCCTACGGCAGTGCCAGCGCGTCGAGGCGCAAGACGCGGAGCCCGTCGCACTCGCGCTCGCGCAGCAGGAGCCGGAGCCGCGATGTCGTTGACAGGATGCGGCGCGCCAACATCTCCTCGCCCCGTACACCCCCTACGAATAACAATGGCCACTACTCCAACGGCGCCTACCCAAATGCCGCCTACTTCTCGCCGTCGGGCCCGCAGCCGCACCCGCCCATGACCAGCAGCCGCTCCTCCACGCCGCGCACCTCGTCCTCCACATCCACCACCACGCCGCCCAGCGCTGCCCCGCTCGCGCCTGTGCCCACAGGCCCGCAGCCGCGCCGGCCCTCAAGCTCCACCTCCAACTCCCACAACCTGCACAGCGCACACTACTACCCCTCCTCCTCCCAACCAGCATCCACATCCCCCTCCGCCTCCGTCGTCTCCCTGAGCGTCGGCTCCGGGCCCTGGCGCCGGCGCGTGGGCTACTGGAACCGGCGGGGCGACCACGTCACCGCGGACGGCTTCCTCGTCTTCGCGCCGCCCGACCGCGCGTACCCGACCGACCTGCGCACGTACCCGCTCGAGACGGAGGGCTACCAGGACGAGTTTGGTAACTTTTCCGAGTGGGCACAGCGCCCCGAGTTGCCTGCGAGCTTGCCGCGGTATGGTAAGGACCCGGAGAAGCCGTATGATGACGTGAGCTGATTGTTCAATCTGCTTTGGTTTTTGAGTTTGTTGTGGACTGACTGTAATAATTTTCGTAGTTTGTGACCTATTGCCTCGTCTCGAGCGACGCAGCTGCTTCGAACAGTTGAACGCATTGCGGTCTGCTACAATCAGTACCGCCAACAATAATCCCGGCGCCCATTATTTAACCAACACATACCCACCAACAACTGCTCATACCCCACATCTCCCAATGTTATCCTCATCTGTGTACACCTAACATCATCTCAAAAGTCCAACTTGCTCCGATTTTATTATATTCTCCCCAACCTCCCTTTCTTCCTCCTCATCCCGCCGTCCACATATCCGACGCGCTTCTTGGCTTTCAAGTGTTCAAAATGTTCAGTACGTACAATGAGACGAGCATGTTGGGTGTCGGCAGTTTGGCTGGCCTCGCCTTGTCTTCTATTCTCTTTCTTCTTGCCCCGTCTCTCCAATTTTGTGTCCCTTCTGTGCTCATTTCAACTTGATCTTTTCTTCACCTTTCGCCCCCGCATTGAGGGCGCACATCTATTTATCGTCTCACAACAGACTCCACTTTCATTGATTTACTACATTCCACCAATGCCGGTTGCACTTGCACGGCGACGCTCTCACCCTACATTATATCCTTCTAAATCACTCTCTTGGCCACATGTACAGTACACCACCATATGCTCTCTGACCAACTGCAATACTCGATCGCGACTCCGCCTTCATTTCCACGCTCCCTGTCTCCACCATATATTATATATTACCATTTCTTGTACTATAGTAGACGCAAAAATGCCTGCTCTTAATGTATTCTCTTGGACCCTATAGATGTGTGATTGACAACGGGATGTGCAAGCGACGGAACTTCGTGGGGATTCCGGAAGCGTGGTGATAGGTTAGTGGCACGTTCACGGAATCCAGAGTCACTGGATACACAATTACCTTTTTCGCGCGCGCGCGCGTGCACGCCTCGTGTAGGCCTCGTGTGCGCCTCGTGGGTTTCCCCTTTCATTTTCCTTCCCCAACCATTTGTACATTGCTTCGGTCGCAATTTCTCCAACGCGCTCCACTGTAGGCTACGCTCCATATTACCAAGCGAAAAACCCGCACCTTCAGGAGACGACGGCACATCGCCCAAAGTAACCGCCGTCTGCCTTGTCTGTGTGCCCGCGAATGCCCACATCCGTGCACTGCGCCTCGAAGGCTGTGTCTGCCCAAAATAGAGAACAAAGAAAAAAATAATCGATAATTTGCCCACAGGCGCAGACGGTCTGGGGTCCTTCCCCAGCTTGTCACACCCCCATTTTTAGCCCAGTCGAGAGTCAAGCAGAAAAGTTCAACAGTGAATACAGAACTCCAAATGACTCGAAATTGAGCCACTAGAGCACCTATGAGCGTCGAGTGCATCCATTCGAGTCATTTTGTGGCTTTATGAACTGTTAAATCCGCAGGTTGAGGTGCTGTGGGGCAAAAGGGTTGCTCTGCAGGCTACAGGTGTGAATGATGTAACCATGAAAAAGGGCAGTGGGCGGGTGTCTAATTTTGGCGAACAGTGAGCATCATCTCAAACCGCGGACAAACGTCTATCTAGACTCACCACGGACGCGTTTATGCAGGCAATTGAGTCATTTTGTCAAGTTGCACAACTCATGAGTAAATTGTAGTACTGGTGATTCACGCCCTCACAAGTTGGATTTTTCAAATCAGGAGGGCCTAGTGCAGTCCATTAAGAAGTGGTGCTAACATCAAGGATCAAGTGGATCGTCTATAGTGAACAGCGAGCGGATCCGGATCAAGCGTCGAGGTGTTTTTGTTGCCAACATTATTGGCAAATGGTAGAAACTCCTATACCTAATATGGCCAGCCTGTATCTGATCACCACGTATAAACAGACATACACCTTTCATGGAATAAGTCTGTATACAGCCTGAGGTCTCTTGGATGTTGCCAGATTGACTACCAGTTGATTGTGCTGTTTGGTGTTTTGCTTCCTCAGCATTAAGTGCCCGTGATCATCACATTGAATCAGCTAGCAATCGCTCCACGGCACCCAGCAAGATACACCTTACAGGTCTAACAGCAGTCAGCTTCAGGTTGCAGAGACAGAACGACGCGTCGCTCCGATAACAGGCTATCAGAACTCTGCCCAGAAATGGCAAGTGTAATACCGCATTGGGTCATGAACTAACATGTGCGTGGCTACGTAATATAGGTCAATTTGGCGGCAGTTGCATAAGAGTATATACTAAACTAGTGGAAGTGGAACTCAGCCAGTGGAAGTCCCACGGGCCAAGTGCCACTAATTGGTCAGCGGCATGCGAGGGCCGCTGCAAGTGCCACAGCTTCCACAATGAGCACCAGCATACTGTTTCAACCTCTGATATTGGTCCTCAATGTTCTTACGCTGGTTTCACGCAGCTCTCCGGCTTGTGAGCCCTTTTTTTTTGTTGACATATAGGTGCGCGGAATCAATATTTTTGATGCTTCTGGTATGCTAATATCCACCGAATCGCTACATGACACATGAGGGCACTGTGGTTCTACAGTGTACACCACTGACAAGCGCTTGCATGGAATAATTCATCAGACGTGTAACTCAACGTGCATGTTCCTCTGCTGTCCGGACGAGGCAACGTCCACGGGCACCTGCGGAGACTTGGCGAACAGTGCTGATGAACAAGAGACAGATAAAATAATTGGGAGAGAACAAGACGTGCTTGATGGCGCACATATTTACTCGTTATTGGTGTTTCTACTACAGAATTACATTTGACAAAATTGATTGGCTTTTTTTGATCAGGAAAGGCACACATGCTGCCTGACATTGTAATTGTAAAGTAGATTATATCTGCACACAATTTTTACTATTACAGAGAGAGCATTAGAAGTAGGTACTCGATGGGACTTGGCTTGGACTCGGTGGTGCCACCAATGACGGTGGTGGCACAGTGGTGGAGTGGAACTCGGCAACTCCCGGCCACTTCCACTTCTACTATTTTGGGTGCGACTCGTTGCATAAGCCGCATAAGCGAATGAAAATGTCTGTATGTTGGCTATAATTGAACTGGATTTGCAGGCCAATACACGGCATGAATATACGTCAATATTCCAAGAAAGTGTACAACATGATACAATCACAACAAGGAACTATGTAGATAGCAGGAGGTATATATGGTAGGTATATCAGTAAAATCTCAAGAAAGTTTGATTCGACTTCTCCTTGATCTTTGCAATGTGCCTGAGCGCTCCACCGCCGATTTCAAAGTCTTGATTGTTTGTACAATCTCGGCTGGAATGCGCAAAAAAAGGAGTTAGACCCCCTCCCGAAATAGGTAACGGAACAGGAGCTACGGACGAACGTACCTGCAATCTTCGGACTATCTGCCTCGAAGTCGTATCGCTTGTTGCCAGATGTGCGGCTCAGGATGAGCTTGAAGGTCGCTGACGCCTTGGAGGATTGTTGGCAACTCGAAATACTCTTGAGATGGTACGAAATTGTCTTGCCACTCTCAAACACTACTCGAGCGCGGTTCTTCGACGGCATGATCTATTGAACATGACACCAATCAATATCTGACCCATTAAATAGGCATTAAGGACTTACATGGACATAGTCACCATCGATGGCCAGTGTTCGCTCTTGACGACCGACGAGCATGGGTATTCTCCGGTACACAGTGTATTTCTTCAGGTGATGAAGTCAGGAACAGCGTTGCCATAGAGTTAGCTCCACTAGCTTACCTTGTAGACTGCTGCAAAGTCCAGCAGGGCCGACGACTTCTGTTCAGGTGTCTCCGACATCCGCTTGAATATCGAAGCTATACAAAAGCAGAAGCAGAGAGCATGTAAGTCATGCATGAAAGAATGAGAAAAGACCACACATACCATTCGGGTCGGTCGTCTTTCCTAGCTTGTTCAACACGACAGCATTTTTCGGGAGCATATCCCGTCGTACAAACGCGAGATCACCCTGGCCTTGCAGACTCGCGACGGTTCGATCCAGTGGCACCATCATGCTCTTATCAACCAGCAGAAACGCATAGTCATTCGGGTTGGCAATCTTCCGCTTCTGGCATACGAGTTCGAGCACCTCTTGGAGGTACATCCCGGACGATCTGGATAAGATGAGAGAATGAGAAATTTGAAGCAAGGAAGACCCGCGGAGGAAGAGGAGTAAAGAAACTTACACTTGGACTGTTGTCCGAATCTGGACATCGTCGGCAGTATGTATCCGTAGGAAGAGCTGCGGGCCATGGCTGGAGGAAGGCCCCAATGAAGTTGAGAGCATTGAACCCATCATTGATCCAATTAATGTCGACGACGCAAACTGGTTGGGTGCAAGAGAATTTGACGGGAGCTGCCTATCGCCCTTGAAGAGTGGCGACTTGGTCGGCCGGCGCAGGATTTGGCTTTCCATAATTTGGTTCTGCGTGACTGGGTGAATTAAGTCTATGAGCGCTAGCCCAACTAAATGGCATGTGAGACTATAGGGCACACAAACCTTGTAGTGCTGTGGCTTCGAGCACGGCGTACACGTCCGAGAAATCAGCTGCCTTTCTGGTGCGATCAGGTGCTGAAAAAATAATCATGTCAGAGTGCTCAGTGGACAGCAATGAGAAGAAAACGACCTACCTGGGCAATCATCATCTACTTCCCCATCGTCCTCGGTGATCCTCAACACCCAACCAACAGTCGAAATTCTTGTTGCCCACTTCGTATCGTCTGGGCCCGCCAATCCGTCATCCAATTTCGGAAGCCAACCCTGCTCCCAATAATTCCACAGTGCAAAGCCGATGACCTCCTCGACTGACGCATCGCGGCGTACATCGATCGTGAAGGCCTGTCCCAGTGGGTGACGCGCAATTGGGAAGTAAATACGCAGTCGGGTGGATGTAGGTCCTGCCTGTTGCCCAATCCCACCGTACATTTCCGCGAAAGGGTTCCTTGTAGTACCCGTTGAAAGTTTGGCCGTCAACGCAGACTTGATGGGCTTGATGGGGGCGACCTTTCGTTTGCTGAACATGAGATCATGTGTGCTAGCAGTAGACGCATTTGAGTTACTCCTCGCTGACTTTGTACTTGGCTGTTTGCTTGGTGGCTGCGTGGCTTTTCGCACAGGTTCGATGTTCGGTTTCGGAGACATTTCAACCCCAGGGGTGATGATGACACTGCAAAGAGATTTAAATCAGCTCAATGGATGTAATGTGCAAACTTACGGGTCAAATTCATCCGAGATATCATGAGTGGGGACATCACCAACATGTTCAAAATCGTCGGACACAGTGCTTTCAACCACAACTTCTTCCTCTTCGTCTGATGATGAGTCGAACGTGAGCGGCTTCACGGGCATTGGTGGTGGAGGCGGTGCCCCTGGTCCTCGACGAGCGGCCATTCGAATACGACGTCTGGCCTCCATCTCCGCTGCACCTTTGAATTTGGGAATGAACTGAATGACCTTTGGTGCGATGACGGGTGTAGCCTCTTGAATATGCACAACAGGATCAGGCGAGCCTTTTTTCTCTCCGTCCTTCCCTTCGCTCCAAGCAATGCCAAACTGCTGTGGCGTGCGGACAGTGTGTACGCTGGTACTCAGGGCCTCCGTCACGGGTGCGTGCCCAGACAAAAAGTTCCTGATGTCCGGTTCGGTGGGTTGTTCTTGCTGCTGTGCTGGCGGTGCTGGAGTTGCGACGTTGGTCGCACGAGATGCGGACCGCGCACGACGTTCTTCTCTGATTTGGTTCAACCTCACCCTTGGTGATGGCCCCGTTTTCGTCTCCTCTTCGTCCTCACTCAAGTCTGGGCTATCTGGCCAGTTCAACTCAGGCCACCGCCCAGGATCTGCAAGTGAAGCTGAAAGGATGTAGGGGTTTGCATGATAGGATGGATCAAGGGTTATGATGCGCGCAGCATAAGGATCCTCTACACGTCGCAGGTATGCCAGTCGTAGCGAATGCATTAGGAAGCTGCGGATAACTGTCTTCGATGGGTTGCGGTTATAGGATCGACCTATGACTTACTTGGGGTCAGATATGAGCGACATGGCTTGTAATCCACAGTTGGCTTCGAGGCTGGAACCTTAGCTGGCGTAGGAGTGTATACAAGGTGGATGGAGCCAGAGCAAGGTTGTGGTTGAATTGTAAGAGAGTAATCATTGTGGCAGGACACGTCAAGTGGATGTTGACGTTGAGACTCGAAACATTCTTAGAATGGCTTCGCGGCTCTCATTTCGCGACCATCACCGACCCGTGATCTAAATATACAGCATTCACGCGTTTATGCTTCGAAAGCTGCTGCATTTTAGAGGGACAAGTATTACAGTGAATGTGCATTATAATTTTAATGTAGCTGCAACAATGGGATCGAATGAAATCTGAGCTTAAGCATCTGCCAGTTGAAGAGATGAACAAAATGTTGGACCAAGTAAACGTTATATCGGTCCCGACGTGTTATTCTCTCAGTGGATGAGTCGATGAAGCGTCATAAACAAGAAGAGGGCGTCCAACGAGTCAACGACTTTATAAGGTCATAACTTGTTCTCCTGCAGCAGAAGCTCGCTCAAATGGCGGGTCACAATTCCAGCTCCGGCTTCATAGTCTCCTTCCACCTCTTTTGGACACGGGAAAGGAACTTGGTCTCAAAACAATTCGGATATCATTTTTCCAGCTGGTCCTTGATGCGATCCCTCACCGTCTTTGACTTCTCATTGTCTAGGCATTGGGGCGATTGATGTGAGCGTTGACGTGCGTATAGATGATGTATTCAGGCCCATGAGGCATTATCGCCATGGGCCCAGGGAAGTCAGTTCAGGTCAGTTTGGACGCCTCCACAGCTCTTTTCCAGAGCCGCTCATGGCGTTTGAACAGTTTGAAGTACCTGCGCGGCGCATCTGCACATCTGCCTCCTTTTGCTCTTGGTCTCGCCGGAACCATTCTTGTCGTTGCTTGATAAGTCCAGCCAGCTTGCGTGCCCGTTCCTCCTCAGATGTGGGTGACTGAGCACTGGGTGATGCACCAGAAGGATACGACGTCGTTGGGGACGGCTTGGGCTGGAAGGGGACGCCAGTGCTCGTGCGTGTGTTACTGGACGACGAAGTGTTCTGCATTGACAACGGCGCCTGGGGCACTGAAGAAGGATTTCCATGGGAACCAGTGGATAGACTCGGGAAGCGTTGTGCTTGGCGGGTTCGAAGAATGGCTTCTGCTCGCTCTCGGTATTTGACTTGCTGGAATATGAATACCAATTCGGGATCGTTCAAAAGGTGTTCTTCCGTGATGTCATCAATGTGTCCCTCTAACGCTCGACAGTATTTGACTTGCTGGAATACGGATGCCTGCTTCTGCATAAATTCGGGATCGTTGAGGTGTTCTTCCGTGATGAGGTCATCAATGTGCCACTCTAGCCCTCGACGAGCATTCTCTTCTGCGGCTTGGTGATATTTGACTTGCTCAAATATGAATGCCTGATTCTGCACAAATTCGGGATCGTTGAGGTGTTCTTCCGTGATGATGTCATCAGCGTGCCCCTCTAACGCTCGACGAACATCCTCTTCTGCGGCTTGGGCTTCCTGTCGGGCAACTTCTTCTATGCGTTTGGCTTCCTGCCGGTACTCTTCGTGTCTGACGCGCGCGCACTCTCTGGCTCTACTTATGAGATCTTCCTCCTTTGCGTCGCGTTCTTTCCTCGGCTTAGCTTCAGCCTCCTCTGGCTTCTGCCAAGCCTCCTTTTTAGCCGTTGCGCCAATTTCCTCCGCCTTCCTTAGCTCCTCTTCCGACTCGCTGGTCTTGTTAGGGTTAGTGTCATCTTGCAGAGGGCTGTCTGGATTAGGGGGAGAGGCGGGGTCACGCCGGTAGGAGTGTGACCTTCGAGGGCGATGAGAGAGGTGTTGACCGTTGGAAGGCGGTGAATGAGTGTAAGAAGGATTGTTCATTCTCTGCATATGAGGGGGAGGTGGGCGTGTATCTGATTTCCACTCTTTCCAAGCCGGAGTAGCAGGAGGTTCCGGGGGGGCGTAGTTGTTCTCCGTCGGTGATTGACGGGGAGGATATGATTCTGCGATTGCGTCAGATGGTTTAGTGAGATGTAACAATCAACATCTGCCATGTACCTTACCAGGTTCATTCTCCGCACGGCGATCTGGAGCGTCTCTTCTTGTGTACGGAGATTGACGACTGGGTAGATTAGGCCGCGTATTATCGGAGCGACTGTATCCACGAGGCGGGATGTGCGCATCACCGTCATCGTAGCCGCTCACATGGTAATCTTGTGGTCCTCGACTCTGATCCGATGGGCTGACGGGGTACACAGGTTCACCAGAGTACTGAGGATGACTTGGTCCCCGTGGATTTGTGTACGCCTCTCGCTCGCACTCACGGCCATAGTCACGAAGCTCAGTTTCTAAACTCGGTCAGACAGCTTACGCCTTGTAGTTGATGAAAGTACCGCATACCTTGTGGTAGCCTCACAGGTCCTCTGAGGCCGAGTAAAATGTTCTTAACATCTATGATTGAAGGCCTGGAATCTGGCCTAAGATTCCAGCACTTTTGCATGACTTTCCACATTCGATCTGTTAGACCATTCCGCGTGGCGATGCGTCCTGGATGATCTGGCAACTTGCCATTGGCGACTTCACGCCGGACATTAATATCACTGTCGAACTTGGAATATGGTGGTTGACCGCTGAGGACTTCGAGGCAGAGCATCCCGAAACTCCAGACGTCGGAATACGTGGACATAGGCCCCTCTTGTCGTAAGAGTTCAGGAGCAGACCAGCGGGGATTTGTATGGTGGGCAGTCCCCTCGTCTTTGCCGCACTATGCATAATAATGAACATGATTGATTAACAGCATTCTCGGTGAACTTACCTCCTCCAAAAATTTCGACAATCCGAAGTTGGAGAGCCGGGCAGTACCACTCTTTGATACCAAGAGGTTGGTCTATACATCATTAGCGTCATTGACACTTGAGCAAATGTGCAAGAAGCCACTCACTCCTCTCACATCTCCGTGAACTATTTTTTCGTGGTGTAGATATTCTAGACCTGGTCAAAGCGTAAGCAACTATATAGAAGGGAATTTTGAGTTGTGTTACCCATTGCAGCGTCGGTCAGCAGCTTGAAACGGTTAACCTTTGGATTCTTTTTTAGAAAGTAAGACACGGGCCCATTATCCATCCACGGGCTGACAAAATACATATTATTGTTCTGGTATACAACACCGTACAATGGGGTGACATTCTCATGGCTCAGCCCTTGCCATAGTTTGCCTTCTCGTTGGAAATCCTAGAGGGTATTTCAGTATTATGAGTCCTACGTTAATAATTACGCACAATAGTGACACCTACCCTCAGATTGTCGGGGCTATTAGCAATGGTCTTTGGAAGCTGCAATGATACCTGAGTTGAGCTGTTAGTATTATCTAACTTAACAAACCTTAACTTGACTGACTCGTTCTTTTTCGAGCCACCAGCCTACAGGTTGGAAATATAACATTAATATCCTGGTCTCACGAACTGAATTCCATTGAGTGATGTTACCAGAAAAGATATCATTGACTCTCCTTTTGGCCACCTGTCGTTCGATACTAACTTGGCCTGTTACTAAACATACTCATAAGCGCGAAGCGGGAAACTCCGTCTGAAACCAGCTTACAATCAACCAAAGGTGGCAACATGGCAGTCTGGGAGTGCAATTCCCGATCCTCGTCTGCCCTGTCTAAAGACGGATCCATGAATTCCTATATGTGTTGTGTCAGGAATAGGTTCCAAAGATCAGATCGATTTACTCACTATTTGCAGGCTTTCCATAGGCTCCTCGACAGGATGCGATTCTCGAAAGGGTTGCATCTTCAGCAGTATTTTTATGTCGTCGCCGATTCGATCAATTCGCTGCGATAATTCTCTGAACTCTGCCTCGTCTCTATCTTGAATAGCTTTGGACTGGATCTGTCCTCGAGCGATTTCCATGCTCATCATAACCTGTCGGGGCACAGAAAATGAACAATAATCCAGAAGGTAACTAAGCTGGACTTACGCTGAACCTCATGCTGGCTTCATCAATGTCTCTGTTGAGAGAGTCAATGCTTTCCTTGATCTCGCGCTGGGCGAGGAAACGCCGCATCAGGCTCATAGAACCCCATTCCCTCAGTTTACGATCAAGTCGTTGCATTATCCTGAATGAGATAAAAAACCATTAATGTGGGGCATGGACAGAAACATGTCTTCCGACCAACATTTCAATTTCGTCCGCAATCCCGATGACTCGGGTACCTTCAAGTCCTTCAGAACCGTCCTTGAGAGCAACCATCAAGCTTAGACAGCGCCTGCGCATTTCTGAGCATTGTCGCTGGTGATTCATGGTGATTCATCAGAAAACAGATGGCACTGAAGATTGCAATAGGACCCACCTTGTAAACTTTCACATTTTCGAGCGCCGTAGCTGTGGACGTCACTAGACACGAGTCAATTTCTGGGATACCAAAACAGGAAACAAAATGTACCGAGAGCAACAGCTGCCCCCAGTCCTGGAACAGCTGTTAAATGAGCGATGGTGGCCAGGTCCATCGGGGCTAGAAGATAGGGTGGACGTTCGAAGAAGACCGAGAAGCATAAGGAAGGTAATAAGATCTCAAGTTAAAACCTCGCTGCAGGAGATATCAGTGTGATGTGAGGCAGTGTAGTGTAGGTCAGGGGGCTTCAGGGGGCTGTTCCCGAGGGTCTTCCAGAACACTGACTCCCATTCATGTACCTGTCAACATCCTAATTTGGACGCCATCAAATTCCTTCGGCAATGTGGGCACCTACCCGGGCTAGCCCTCACTTACAGTACCTCTAGCACCTGATCCTGCCCTTGTTGTGCAAAATGTACGGTAGTTACAGTACTTTAGTTGTGTGAAAATACTGCACAACCACTGACTGGAAGGTGAGCAATTATCGGCCTCGTATTCTTTGTGGATCACTATCACACCAGGTTGCACTACCGATGGCATTTCTGCCCCCCGTCCCCGGACAGCTGGCCGTTCATTACTGATTGCACCATTGAAGCCTGGATGCATCTGATGCGCCATCATAGTGGCTTTCTTCCTGATGCGCCCTTTCAATCATCTAAGAGGCATAAGCACATCAATCTATCCTAATCGGTGATCGCCAAGTACTTCCCACCATACTTATCTCGAATTTTCGAGAGCCAGTTAGAAGTCTTGACCATTCAGTTATTACATCCTAGCCACCTGAGTATAATGTTTGAACCGTACATATTTTGCTATTTGTTTTGAAGTCATTCAAAAGAATTGCGCGCCTTATTTGTTGCACAAACCAACAAAAAAAATGAGGTTGAGCATTTCAAGTTGATGAGCGTCCTGCCATTTTTATTCCTCACGATAACCCTGAGTGAGAAGAGTGGTTAGCTGGACTATGGGAGGTATATACGGGCTGTGTGGAAGGATATGTATGTGCAAAACCTATGTATGACATATATTGATGGCTTAGTAATAAATCGGACGGCGGCAATGTGACCGCTGACAGATGGTCGGTCACGTATGCGAGCACGATCTATGTTATACCCCAGTTATACCCTCAGTGCAAACTTTGACAAATCATTGTGCGTTCAACCTGAGGGGTATCTATACTTACATTGCTGACTTTGTCTTCCCATTTTTAGAGTTCAACTTGATGGAGAATTACATATCTTGGGCAGTCTTTGGAGATGAATATATTGTAGCTAGACATGTATACAGCTACTTGACATGTTTAAATGACTTGACCCACTCTGGCTCCGCTGGTACTTGGCTCAGCGTTCAATGACTGAGAGTGTTATAAATAGCAAGCCAATCAGAGGCCAGATACTCACCTGCTGAAAAATCCTACATTTGACTGTGCAGAGTTGTCTCCCCGCCTAATTGCACTTGAAAAAGCCCATACATGGTCCACACTACGTCTATTTGGTGTAATTTAAACTCTGTGCATATGGCAGTGCCAGAATGCCAAAATTTGACCGAGACAAAACAGCCAGCCAATCAGATCACGAGTAGATACATGCCGAATAATGGGAGAAGTTATTCGCCAAGGGGACAAGTATTACAGTAAGCGTACATTCTAGCTTTACTGTATCTGCATGAATGGGACCGGATGAAATGTGAGCTTGAGCGTCCGCCAGTTTGAGTTGAAGAGATGAACGAGATGTTGCAACAAGCAAACGTTATCAGTCCCCGACGTGTTTTCCTTTCAGTGGAGCAAAGAGTTCTGATTGGCGCCGAAAGATTCGATGAAGCGTCATAAACAAGAGGAGGGCGTCCAATGGCTTTGTAAGGCCATAACGCACTGTGGCCTCTCGAACAACCAAGTTATAACCCTGTCAATTGTCGGAAGTCAAATCGACAAGCAGAAAAAGTGATTGGTTATTAGCGACTCGCCGTTTCTGGATCTTGCATGGCAGTGAGGAGTGTACATGCTGTCCCGTCAGTCACAACACCGAATACGGGTGTTCCAGATAGGCCCACAGATACCAGCGACGACGACAGAGAGACCATGTACAAACGGCACTGATCCAAAGCTTGTTCCATTGACTGTAAGCTCTGTCGATGGAGCACGGAAAGTGTCGTTGAGGAGTCACCAGAGGTCCTTTTAGGAGGGGAGGACGGCCCTTCTGACATGACATGGGGAGAAATATATTCATCTCCTTTGTCAACGTCCGGGTCCCCATCGACCAGAAGGGAGGCTCGGATGGGAGTATCGGCTGTGTCCTGGTCCTGGCATGAGGGTAAAGCACTTTCACCATCACTCTCAAAGCCGTCAATGTGGAACAAAGCATCACTGAAGTAGCGCATGATCCGGCGGGAGCCCGGAACCCGGTCATAAGGATGGAGAAATCCCTGGTCTACCGCTACGTCCAACTGCACGGCGAAGAGTTGGCACCAGTCTGGAACAGTCTTGTTGCTTGCCGCAGGAAGTGCCATCGGACATTCCAACCTTCAAAAACGAGCACATTGTGAGTATATAAGCTAGAGGAATTGTCAACTCACCAATTATCACAGCCAAGGGCGATATTGCCAAGTTTGTAGCAGGAAATTTGAAGTATCCAATCCCAGCTACACCTGTTGTCTCCCTGTGGGCTCGCATTGGCTTCTCCAAGAGGCTACTCCTCATAGCGGCAACCGATAAGAAGAACAGAGAAACTTGGCTAAGGAAAAGTTCGAATCCAACGGTGTCGTCGGATTGAAAATCATGGACTCGCGACAGCTTTTCCCAAGTGCTGGGGTTTTTCTGTTCTGTTCTCCGGAACGCTTTGATCTCCTGCAGTAACATGCTTTGGAGATGCTCATATGCAGGGTCGCTGTGGAAATTGCGGGTCCCCTGCATGCATTCCAAGAATCAATAGCTCGGCTCGACAAACAATGAAGACCCGCGTACATTGATCCAACCATTTGGCCAATGGGGTGGGCTGATAATAGAAAAATATAGCGCAAGAGTTTTATAGACTTTATCCCGCACACGTAACTTCACGTTCAGGTCGCCATCCAAGCTTTGTATTGTTATTTTGTCATGGACAGCGGCAAGTACGATGACCCCCCTGGTATGCAGATCTTCACATATACAAGAAGTTGGCTCGAAGCTACAAAGATTCAGTTGCAGCAGTCAGTTCAAATCGTGTGTACGACAGGAGCAACGCTATATCGAGCTTACTTGGCGAGAGCACACTGGGCGGCGCTCTCAATATTTCTTCTCTGTTTTTTTCAGGCCGTGTCAGCAGGAACCAAGCACATCTGACGAGACCACAGACTCTTTGGTTGCGTATGAATGTGCTAATGGGGACGGATGTTTATCGTCTAGGTGCGGTATAGGGGTGGAAAGTATGTGTCTGTATGACACTTCTGCTTCAGGTACGTCAACGAAGGACCCGGTGGATTTGGCAATGATATCAGCCTGAGGACCGAATGATTGAATTTGGTCGCCCCATTCTGTAATGAAATCTGTGCAGCAAGGATTGTGTGACTGGGAGTAAAGCCTCGTCTGGTCTGCCCGCCAAGAGACAGCGTGGTCGCTAGGAGAAAACTGGGTGCTCGACAAGGCATTGACGTGAAATGAAAGGCTGAGTACGAATTGCGACAATAGAATCGCTGCACATGGATCAAGAAGATCAAAAACACCTGTCGAGGGAGAATTAGTGAAGGTGCTCGTTGCCGATGCGGTTCGCACAGATGGCTAATAAGTAAAGTCAATACCTTGCAAAATCCAAGGATTCGCACTTACAATATGACAGCGTTCAACTATTCCGTCAATCCAGCCTATCACTACTCGCCCAAATATAGAGTTAGAGGTGCTGCAGAGACAAATACCAACGGCAGGCAGAGAGATTCCACAGACATGCCGCTGATATGCAACAGAAGTAATCAACGCATTGATATTTGTTTCATTGGCTACACATAGCGCTGGGAGATAGCAGCTCGTTCTTACGCCTCGTCCAGGAAGAACATGGGTGTCGAATGGAATATCGAGGGCAAAAACGGAGGCTGGAAGTCGTTTTAGTATCTCACCAACTACGACAGACTCGACAGACCTTTACTGGATTTCGTGGAGGATGGTGTATCCGAAGAAACCATATCAGACTTGTCAACCTTCATAGGCGAGGCAGATTGCTCAGACGAGACTTCACCCCTGCATTCTGGTTCGCCCGAACCGGAGGCTCCGAAAAGGAGGTTACTGCTACGGAGGGTGGATGACAGGGCAGTACTACTTGAGATTGTTTGTAGTTTACCATCCAGACGCATATGATCGACCTCCGTAATATCCTGGTTCACGAAGGTACCAGCTAGAATATACCATTGAGAAAATTATCAAAGTGGTATATCATCTTCGAACACATACTGTGAAGGGATACACCGACAAGTAGTAAGGTGTAGCTTTCGCAACCCAGTTGCTCCAAGACCCATGGGGGCAACGATCGGGGGAGCAAGAACGGCGCGCCAGCTCTGTCAGGATGCATTCAGAAGCTGCAAATGGTTAGGATATAATGAAGCTGACATCGCGACAGCATTTGTCGAGCATACTAGGCCCATTACATTGAGAAGAGCTATCGCTGTAGATTCTTTGGCATTCTCTGCGCCGGGGCGACGAGCAACAACCCTGAGTTGAGCCACAGAAGTCAATATTGTGTCAACAACGTCGGTGACTGGCGTGGTCAACGAATCTATTTGGCAACGTGGGGCGGCAGTGCAGGTATCCATCAGCTCGGAGTACAAGGCAACCCCATCTTTTGAAAGTTTCGCGGTATCGACTTGATCCATTGACGAAGGAAGAGGTTGGCGCAGATTATCCGTGATTGGAGACAAATGATTAGGCCATGTGAACGCGTCGTCGATGATTTGAACGGTGGTATGAGAACAGCGAAGTGGTTCCGACATGATCCTACAGCAAGATGATAGAACGAGTGTCGAGGAGAAGAGAGTGAGTCGCTGAGACAACCACAGACAGCGTGACAAGCTCTTGGCGTAAGTTTGTCAATATTGCCAAAGTAAAAAGAAAAAATAGGCGCTGGTAGCGATCAATGTCACCATGAGTCTTTGAATCTTATTTGTATGCGCGTGCATGTGAGATAGTAGTATGCAGCGAGTAGAGCCCAGCACTGTCGCCTGAGTAATTTTGAGCAACACGGTGGTAGAGTTGTAAGCATGGTCATCCAAAATGCGAGCCATCATCCGTTCGGCTGGGAGATGCTCGCTTCGCCGGCTTACGTGCATAAGTGTTGCGACATCCATAACACTGCCTGGCTTCTCCACTTCTAGTAGAGTTAAGAGGCCTTTTTTTTTGGTCATGCGCTGAAGCTGGCCGCTAACCGCCTGCGCTGACCGCGAGAGCATGTTAACAGGCCAAAGGCAAATCGTCCGAGGATTGATAAGGGCCAACATCTGTAATCAAGGCAGGAAATGCATTTACGTAAATCGTTTGAGTATAACGAACTGTGCCGTTTTGTTGGTACTGTGGGGCTCAATCATACAGTAATAACCACTAAACCTGCCATTTGTTCCACCGCAGGAATCGATGCTAGGGCACAGGCTAGGAGAGATAAGGTGGCATTCCGTTAAATAAGTTCCAGGCAATTGTAATCTAGCCACGTTCGGTGCTCGCACAGATATCCAAGTCATGTCTAAACCAGAGAAATGCCCATCGGAATAGTTCTCGCTCGGCCAGCGCTCGACCAGCGGCTCCCTAAAGGCGATCTGGCGCTTTTCAACAAACGCCAAAATGCTGATGTTGCCACCGTTGAAATCGCTTTCTCAGTTGTCCGATGAACCGGTGAGGACTGGGAAAAGTTAAAGCGCCCTCAGAAACGTTGGTCAAAGAGTTGTAACTGCCGACAGAAAATTCTATGAAGCGTCATAAACAAGAGAAGAGCATCCAAAGGATTTGTAAGGTCGTAACGGACTGTAGCGTCCCGAACAACCAAATTATAACCCTGTCGTACCCAAGTCGTAAGTCAAATCGTCAGACAAAAACGGTAACTAGTATGAACAACTCGCCGTTTCTTCGTCTTGCATGGCAGCTAGGAGTGTACATTCTGTCTGATCAATCACGACACCAAATACTGGTGTTCCAGATAAGCCAGCAGATCTCAGCGACGACAGCAGGGAGACCATGCACAAACAGCACTGATCCAGAACTTGGTCCTTCGTCTGTGAGCTCTGTCGATGTAGCACAGCAAGTGTTGTCACAGAGTCATCGGAAGTACTGTTATTGATAGGACTGAAGAAAGGGCCTTCTGGCGTGAAATGGCCTCCGTGTTCAGCATCCCCAGTTACAAGAAGAGTAGCTGAGATGAAGCTATCGTTCATATCCGGATGCTGGCGCAATGGGAACGCGCTTTCACCATTGTGGTGAAAGTCAACAAGGTGGAAGGCAGCATCTGTGAAGTAGCCCATGCAACGTGGAGGCCCGTCGCTACCCCTGGCATTTCCGTGGTCTAACAATACGTCCAAGTGCAGAGCGAAGAGTTCGCACCAGTCTGGAACTGTCTTGTTGCTTATTTTGGGAAGTGCCACTGGACAATCCGACCTTTAAAAATGAGCACATCGTGAGGATTTCCAAAAAAATAATCTACTTACAAGTTACTACAGCCAAGGGCATCACCAGGTTTGGAGCATGCGATTGCGAGAATCCGATCCCAGCTAGATCTATAGTCCCCTTCCAGGCTGGGTACTGTCTCCTCTGAGAAACTACTCCTTGCAGTGGCAACCGATAGGAAGAATGGAGAAACTTGACTGAGGAAAAGGTCAAACCCAATGGCGTCATCGGCCTGGAAATCCTGAAGGAACAACTTTTCCGATGTGCTGAGTGTCGCTGAATCTGTTCTTTTGCGCGCTTTCATCTCCTTCGATAACTTTTTTTGGAGAGACTTATAGGCAGGGTCGCTGGGGAAAGTGTTGGTCCCCTGTAGACACCACAAAGATGAATGTAGTGACCCAAATAACAGAGAAAATTCACTTACATCGACCCAGCTGCCTAGCCAATCTAGTGGGCAGGTCATAGAAAAATAGAACGCAAGAGTTTCGTAGACTTTATTCCGGACTCGTAATCTCACGTCGAGGGCGCCATCGAATTTCCTTATCGTTATTTCGCCATAAACTGCGGCAAGTACGATGACCCCTCTGCTATGCAAATCTTCGCATATGCAAGTATCGCTACATAACCAGTATGCCATGTTCAGCTATAGCCAAGCGTCTAGCAAAACCAACTACACCGTGCTTACGAAGTTGATGAGAGCACACTGGACGGTGCCCTCAATGTTTCTTCTCTGATTGTTGGGCCATGTCAGCGGAAACTAGCACGTACGATGAGACCACAAACTTTATGGTATCCTTCATGATCATGGATGGGTCTGCCCATGCAGGTGTCTGGCCATCATCCATGCGCAACGGAGCGGTGGAACGTGTATTGCGGGCAGAATCTGCTTCATGTACGTCGACGGAGGACAGAGCGGATTTGGCTATGATATCGGCCTGAGGACCGAAAGATTGGACTTGGTCGCTCGGTTCTTTCATGAAATGGATGTAGCAAGGATTGGACCGCGGGGAGTAAAGCGTAGTCTGGTCCGCCCGCCAAGAGACACTGTGGCCACCAGGAACGAACTGGGTACCTGACATGGCATTGACTTGAAATGAAAGGCTGAGTATGAGGGGACATCCTGGCAGCTCCACTTGCCTCATTTAAGCTCTCCAATGGGCGGCCCAACAAAGCACTAAATAGATTCTACACTATAGTCCTAACAGAATCCATGTATCTAATATGGCTACTAAGATGCGAATGGCGCATTGAACATAACGGTGACCCAGAGAAACTTCACACAACGCAAGAAATTACCACACGGTGGCACTTCCGAATCAACCGCCGCCTCCGAATAGATCAAACAATGGCTTCAAAGAAGGCACACAAATGGAAGAAGGTAACAAAAAAACTGGTATTACATACATGGAAAGGAACCCTTCACAACGAGGCTACCTTCCCAGAAGATTGGATAGGAATGCGCGGGGTTTTAGTGAGTTCCAATGTGGGGGTGCGGCCGCCTGGTCGCAACCGCTGAAAAGCGGGCCCTTACTTCTGAGTCTCACACTACCTGTAACGGGTGTGCATGACGCATTTCCCCTCGGTTCGGCATTTCTCTCGTTTTCTCGCTACACGGCCCTCCCCCTGTGAGGTTCTCCCTCGCACCCTCATGCCCGATACTGGCTGCCAACTATTGTTGGTAAGGCAGTTTCGACTAAGGCTCCACCAAAAAAAAAAAAAAAAAAAAAAAAAAAAAAAAAAGAAAGGCTGAGTATGAACTGTGGCAATAAAATCGCTGCGCATGGATCAAGAAGATTAAAAACACCTGTCGAGGGAGAATTAGTGAAGGTGCTCGTCGCCGATGCGATCCGCACAGATGGCTAATAAGCAAAGTCAATACCTTGCAAAATCCAAGAATTCGTACTTACTATACAACAGCTTTCGGCCACTCCGTCGATCCAGCCTATCATTACTCGTGCAAAAATGGAGTTGGGGGTGCTGTGGAGACAAGTCCCAACGACGGGCAGAGTAATTCCAAAAATATGTCGTTGATATGCGACAGAAGTAATCAACGCATTGATATTTGTTTCGTTGGCTACACATAGCGCAGGGAGATAACAGCTTGTTCTTATGCCTCTTCCAGGAAGAATGTGAGTGTCGAATGGAATATCCAGGGCAAGAATAGACTCTGATTCCGCGTTTAGCATCTCACTAGATAACATCCTTGACACGACAGGCGCGACGGACCATTCCTGGGTTTCGTGGAAGACTCTCTATCCTAAGAAGCTATATTGCGGTTTGAAGGTGTCTTCGAATCAGCGCCAACTCGCGAGCCCCGGTCATCTTCAAGCTCATCAACCGCCATAGGGGATACTGAGTGCTCAGCAGGGGTTTTGTCCGTGCAGTATGATTGGCCAGGACCAGAGTGCCCAGGGAGGGTTTCGCCAGTATCGCGGATGGACGATAGTGCGGGAGTTTGAACCTAAGCATCCAAACGTACGTGATCCATTTTCGGGAGGTCGTCATTCCCGAGGTTAGCAGCTGGAGTACTCTCTTACAAATTGTCAAACAGAAAAGCAAGCAAGATAACCTGACCAACGTACTTTGGAGGGATATACCGACAAGTAGTGAGGCGTGACCTTCACAGTCCAGTCGCTCCAAGATGCTTGGGTGCAAAGACCGCGGGAGCAGGAACGGCGACCCAGCCCTGCCATGACTTGCTCAGAAACTGAGAGTAATAAACTGACATTGCAACAGCATTTACCAAGCATGCTATGCCCAGTATACGGATAAGAGCTATCACTGCAGATTCTTTGGCTTTGTCCGTGCCGGGGAAACGGGCAAGAGCTCTGAGTTGGGCCACGGAAGTCAAGCCTGTATCAATAACGTCGGTGACCGGCATGCTCGATGAACATATTTGGCAACGCGGAACGGCGGTGCAGGCATCCATGAGCTCATGGTACAAGACAAGCCCATCTTTCGAGAGCCTCGTGGTATCGACTCGATCCATTGAAGAAGGGATTAGTGGACGCAGATTATCCGTAATCGGAAACAGATGTTCGGGCCATGGTGACGCGTCGTCGATGACTTGAATGATGGTATGAGAACAGCAACGCGGTTCCGACATAATTATGCAGCAGGATTATAGAACGAGTGTCGAGAGGAAGAGAGTGAGTACTTGAGTAGTTGAGACAAACTCAAACAGCGTGACGAGCTGACATGGAGTCTCGTCTGGATGCGCATGAGTGTAGAGTAGGATTAATAGAGCTTAGAAACTACGCTTGAGGAAGCTTGAGTCACTCCGACTCAGTTGTAGTGTGGTAATTATATAATTTTAAAAAATGACGATGCCTGCCGAAGGCGGGCCCTTTCAGGCTCCAGGCCCGGGGCTCATTCATGCGAGAGGTGCTGCAAAATACATATCATTGCCTGGCTACTCTGCTCCTGGTAGAGTCGAGATAGTACCCCGAATAAGTTACAGGCACTTGTAATCTATGTTCACAGAATTGTTCTACACCACATACAGCTGGGGCATATGGGGAATGTCGAGGAATTACAATCACAATAAACAGCAATAAGTACATCTAAGAAATTGGTACAATAGGTCTTACAGTAAGAGTACAACAGGTTTAGTAATAATAAGGATGAGGACACCGCATATGTGATCGCGGTGTAATGGGACAAATGTATGGAATGGAAGGAAGAGAATGAAAGAAAGAAATGAGAATAACATAATGCAGGAAGTAAACCCCTAGAACAAATGGTGGCGAGAAGTAAAAGACAGCAACAGAAACGTGAAGCGGCTCAATCTACAGGTCCAAGACCAAAGCCCCCATGTACGTCTCGCATATGCCCATACGTCTCTCCAGAATCTTTGAACGTCTCCATACACTCCCAGCACACATGCGTTTTACACATCCCGCACTGAATATGGTTGCACCCATCGATCTTCTCGATGGCCATCTTGCAGCTCGGGCACTGCTTGACGGCGTTCTTCTGCAACCAGTCCCGGAAGAGCTGATCGCCCTCATTGACCTCCTTGCATGTCAAGCCTTCATGCGCGTCCTTGTTGCACCCCGCACAGATCTTGACGAGGCACGACGGACATTGAATGAAGCAGCCAGACGACGCCGTGCGGTAGATCTGGGGGCAGTCGGGCGTTGGGCAATAGTGGAACTCCTCAGGATGCCGCTCAATATGTGAGGTGAATGCAGCGGTTAAGAGGGCATGGTTGTCGCCGGCGTTGAGGAATGATTTGCCAATCGAAAGAGGCACAAGCTGCTTGCACTTCCCGTCGTCTCCAAGACATTTGAGGGGGAAGGACTTGAGTTCAGTTGCAGCTAGGAGATAACTTTGTATGCAAGATTTACAAGCTGAATGACCGCAAGGCAGGTTGACAGGCGACGATGGCTCGCTCAAGCAAATTGGGCAAGCGTTGGCTGGAGAGATCACATCGGACAGCTCTTCCACTTCCTTCCGGACGTCATCGATGAAGTCGGAAACAATCCTGATGATCTGGTCGTCCGCTCGCACCTTCATTTGCTTGTGCCAGAGATCAAAGAAGATCGTCTCCGAGGCAAAGCCAAGGCGTTGCTTCAGTTCGCCAAACTTTTCTCGTATCAGTGCAGAGATGACGCGGGGGCTCAGTGGTATCAGATGCGACCTCTGGGCACTGAGTTGAGCGACCTTGGTCAGGATCCTATCGCGAGCGACGTTACGAACATAAGAAGCACCGAACAATCGAATTGTGCGTGCAGAGAAGTGCCTGTCGATGCGCAACCCACAAAGTTCCTGCTGGAGGTTCTCGAGGAATAGGGCGCCCGGTGGAAAGTTAAAGAAGCGATCCCAGACGATCTTGCTATTCTGAATGAGAATTTCTCCTCGAGTGATCTTGTCCAAGTCGGATTTCATGCGCCCGAGAACGGTCATGTCCGGCCCAACGAGCCTCACAAGAATACTGTTCACCTTGTCGACCTTTGTGACAGTGTAGGCCTGCCCATTGTTATGAGAGAAGTGTCCGATCTTAGCGGCAAACTCCCTGAAGGCAGCCTCAATCCCGCGGAACTTGTACTGTGCTATACTGAGGGAGATAGAGTAGAGGTGGGTCGCCGATACCTTTGTATGGTTGGTATATGGTGGTTTCCGACCGTTCAGATTGGCAGCAGCCTGGTGCGCATCAGCAGCCGTCTTGAACTCTGCCCACGCCCGCATCTTCCCCTTCGAATAGGGCGTCGGTTGGATTTCAAGGTTAACCAGAGTGGTGTTCTGATATCGCTTGAAGTGCTGCTCGATACCAGCTGTCGAATCCTGGTGCAAAGCCGTGCCGACAAGCAGCTTCTGCATGAACACTAGCCCCCTGCACGGCCCGAAAGCGCTCATTTCCTCCTCTGTAGGATCGCAAGGAAGATCGTCGAACCGCAACGGGTAGGCTCCACAGGAAGGCGTGTCAGTATGTGGGCAAGCACGGACGGCAAAAGCGTCCTGGTACAAGGTCGTCCTCGCTTTTGCGAGGGCACGTTGGCGGTGCTCCTCGCTCTCGTACCCAACGACGACACTGCGGGTTTTGTATTCCCACTCGACGCGGACAACATTGTCCTTGGTCTTTGCGCCATTGCTCTCTGTAGACATACGGATTTCAACGGTGTTTCCATACTGCTTTGTTCCGTTCAGTTTGGAGAATGCCTGGTAGGCGTCTGCCGCTTTGGCGAATTGGGCATTGAAGCCCTGGTATGTTGGGACTGTGAGTCGCCGAACCTGGTGGACTTCCCCGAACGGGTGCAGTAACCACTGGACTTTTGCGTCCGAAATCTCTTCTGGGAGGCCACCAATGAATACCCACTGGGACTCAAAGCCCGTCACTAGGCCCTCGATGCAGAAGCCTGTACCAAAGGTGACACGCATATGATCATGCAGTGTCATTGAGAACGTATGACTTGCAGGCGTTGTTGACTGCTCGGCAGTCTGAGGTTCTGGAGGCGTTTGCCGTGGCTGCTCCATACAGTTCGGTTTCTGCTGGGATCGAGAATTAGATTTGAAGCAGCTTCTTGAATGGAAATCGATACCTCAGTAGCCAGCTTCTCATTTGCAGAGGCGTGCAGGAAGCGACAAGAATCGCCGTAGGCGCATCTCTTCTGGAGAAACAGTCTGCATAGTTCAGTTTTTCGAGAATTGGGCATGGGCTCAGAACCCTTTTGAGAGGATAGAACAGAGGATGTTGGGCCAGTTGAGGATAGCGCAACCGTCTGGGACGAGAGGCGGGGAGCTTGGATTATGAGTGGGACTTCATCCTCGACGGTATCATCACTATCGCTCCAGCCTTCCAAAGGCCCATATGACTGCCATGCTCGAATGTCGTCATCAGGAAAGCTTGCACGGGGAACACGCCGAGGTCGTCTACGGGGTGCATGATCATCGTGTTCACTTGAAGTGTCACTGGAGGGGTAATGCGTTCTGAGGCTGGCTGGCACAATTCTCCTCCCGCTCCATCCGGCTATATCTGGCGTAAATTTTATAGGCGTATACTCTGAGTATGGTTTAGGTGGTATTAATTGGATCTCGGTAGAGGTGGTCGATGACGGAGGTGGAGGTGGAGGGGGGTGGGTTGGGGGAGGGGTTACTGGATCAACCGAAATTGGCAATGCTACCGTCGTTGAGAGTTCCGTCGGATCCCGAATGAGAGGCTCGGCTGTTGAACCTTCAGAACCTGTCTCCTTTGCACGATTGGGTCTTGAACTCATGACATGGTTGAGGTACATCTGTTTATTGAGAGGGTGTATGCGATGACACTTCGCGCCATGGATGCACCACTTCTGCGGCCTAACGAAGTCAGCACAAATGTCGTTGCGGATCGCTGTTGTCGGAAAGGCCTAGGCTCTACTCTTAGTGTGTTAGGCAGGTCATATTGGTTGAGCTTACCTCGATGCCAAAAGCCGTGAACTGTTCCCTTGATTTCGTAGGCCCTACATCTCCAATACTCCCAGTGACAGGAAAAGCTCCGCTGACCGCCGGTCGATGGTGTAGAGGTGTACAATCAAATGGTCGGATTTCCCCATCGATGCAGAGGAGGGGACCATCCACGCTCAATTTTTTCTAGCCGGCGATGAGGTTTGGAGCATAAATATAGATTAGCCAGTATATTTACCTTTTTCGATGACGACGACGCTTCTCTGAGTTGCGCAATGGTTTTGACCGACTTCACTTGTGGTACAATTGATCTCACATCGAACGCAGGCGCCTAAATTCTTCATCAGCATGCAGTGGGGCAAATGGAATACGTAAAACGCACGGGTGCTGGCTCAGGTACGAACATGGGTTTGGGTGGTAGTTCCGCAACAGGTCTTCTTGTCTTCTTCGGCGGGGAAGGTAGTGTAGTGGTAGTATCGTGTTTTGGCACATTTTGTGAGTTGCTAATCTTGCTGAATGCGTTACGTTTGGCTCCATCAAATGCGCTTGAGAGTCCTGTAACTGAGGCGATTTGGCCGCCGCTGAACATGACGATGACGCTGCTAAAGTGCCCCCAGGGCAGTATGATGCGGGTGTCCCTAGCAAAAATGTGGTTCAACGGGGAGCTGTGTACACGCAGAAGGATTGGAGATAGGTTCTTGGAAGTGGGCGAGGGATGGTGGCGTTTGGAAAAGAGAGTGGTTCTGTGTGCGTGTCTGTCTGCGGGTTCTCGTGTGAACGTAACGTTGTGTGACATTTTTCACACAGCATCCGGCAAGCAACATGGTGTTCACCCACAATCTCCTAAAGGCATCTCTTGTTTAGACAACGTGAAAAAACATTCTTCTACAGAAGCACTACTACGTAAAATGCTTGCAAAGTGACTCGTCAGCTGAATTTCAATTAATTTGTTTGTGTAGCACCGGTGTATCAGCTAAATATGCTGCTCATGGAGCGAAAGAACAAAAAGCAGACATATAATCTTGATATAACCTGATATGCGTGCAATAAATCGCGGAAGAAGGAGCTTGCCACCAATGTGCCAGCACCCCCTGCGGAGGATGATTCAAGTGGCGACCGAATGACAAGCGTCTCTGTTGCACTCCAGATATGTATTCACATATGCCATGAAAATGAGTCAAGACGATCTTTTCAATGAGAATTCGGCTTACCCCCAAGTACACAAGACTAACGGGTCAATAATTGTTCTTGAGCACTATGATTGACATGCAATTTCATTCTCATTTGCTATCCCCCTTCGACAGCTTGTATAAGGCGCAAATTCAGTATGGATATCGCCGCATCCAATATGTAGTCGGTTGCTAGGAACGCTACTTTGGGGGTTAAGGTATCACAGTGACCGCGGCTATATAAGGAAAAGAGACGCCGAACCACCTCCCATTACATTAGACGGCCTCAATAATCACTTGGTGCAATCCCAGCTGGGGTGGGTGGAGCTTAACTGTCCTGGAAGTTCCAATGGCACAATAGCTCAGGCACTGATATTATCTGATCTAGTAATAAACACATAAACAGGGCATTCCGCTGAGAACGACATTCACAATACAATGTTGACATGCTTATTGGCTGCATATCCCGCCACAGACCTGTCAGCTCGCCGCTTTCAAGTGGTCGGCTAACAGTATGGGTCTGGGGGCAGCGGGAACAGATGGAGGAATTGCGTTTTGAGCTGCAAGATATCATACGATTAAGAGCCCCTTCATTGAGCTATAGAAATGGGTACAGATTCAGCGACGACGGAAAGAGCATCAATCTTGGTGGTAGTGACACTGGGAAGGTCGGACGAGGGTTCCAAATAGGTGGACAAGAGTGTGCTTGCAAAGAATTTGAACAATCCGCATGGGAAGAAAATGATTTTTCCAGCAGTATTGCGAGACTGGACATCCACGATACGGCAAACTCTTGTTAGTGATATCTAACAGTACCATCAGGGGTGAACCATGACCAGCCATACCCGCGAGTAGCAAGAAGAGTGAGCGGTTCTGGAGGCTCACCTGCTGGCCACGCAGTGATGCGCCAACTCCGCCGTAGTCGTGTATGATACACCAAATAGGCAACATGAATGACACTACAAATGCAGAACTATGACGGTCGAAGGCGAAGATTGAGTGTCTGCGAGGAAGCTAACGGGTATGGGTGTAAATGAAACGTCTGAGTGCCTGCCGCAGTGCAGATTGAACGTAAATGAATACTAATAAAATGCTCCAAAAAACGTATAAACAAGATACTAAGACCAAATTTGAGGTGCGACGATGTTAATCGAGGTTCGCAGAGGCCGTGCGAGGTGTAGCCGAACGAGAGCGAAGTTGATGGATGGAGATATGCGCGAAATCTATGTATATCGGTCGTTATTTTGATGTAGAACGAAGAACTCATGCAGAGCAAATGAGGGAGCGAAGCAGGAGCGATGTGACTGGGGGGAGGACGGAATGTCCTGATTTAACTAAATGGGGAAATTTGTGTGTGGCTCAAGTATGTGTATATGATGGAGGAATACAAATATGGAAATGTGAAGCATGAAACGGATCCGGAGACACTAAAATGGGAGTAAGGAACAAACAAGAATACAGGCGAACGGGTCTGAATATAAATCAAAGAGTGCCATGGTGGCAGCAACTTGGAATGAAGATAATTGAAGAAGCTTCCCCATAGGGTAGGAACGCCGTGAGGACGCTATCGGCCGACGGTCGCTCGCAACGCGCTATAGCGACTCTCAGGCTGCCCGAATACTGGAATACTCCTGCACGAGGCCTATTCGTCGCATGCAGAACCGCTGGAAACGATGGCAAATTGAGTGACATATCCATGGTGGGCGTCTAAATTGAAACTGTGCAAATGCGACAATCGGTGCGCCGATCGTGAAACCCGTACTGTTGTAGGCGTATGTGGCGACTGTGTGCGACTGTGTCTTCGCTGGTCCATTGTGGCGTTTGCTACGTGTACCGAGGTCGTTGTAAATCGCGAAAATGGAGTTTTACGGGGTCATGCGCGTGCCGGGTGCATCAGCGACTTTGGCGACTTTTGACGGCTGAAAGTAGGCTATCTGATTCACACCGCGGGCATTGGACTCTATGTTTTGGGAAGACATTCAAAATATGTGCCAAAGACTTTCTCTTTTTCTTTGTTCTGTATCTGCCAAAGTTATGCAGAAGATATTGAATGCCACCATTCTGATTGGTTGTTTTTTAATTTCTTTGCTTTGTCTTTTGGTCAATACAGGACAAAGAAAATACAAATGTCTTTTGCATAAATTTTGGATGCCTTGAGCAAAGATAAAGTCCGTTGCCCGCGGTGTCATAGCAGCTGCCTTCCCAGACCTTGACATGCTGGCAGTCGACAAGTTCCAGAGCTGCTAGGAGTCCGTGTAACCTGAAGTTGACTATGGTTACTCCAACACATTCTGATGGCGTCCCACCGCGATAACCTCCATTACCCCCCATTAAGGGGATATCAGAGATATCCGTAGATGGAAATCATGTTACCCGATTTGGTAAATGTCTGGGCAGATGTGTCAGCGTCAGGCAGCCGCACTGCAGCCGCTTGCGGTCGGCCACCAATTGCGAACTGGAACAAGACATAGCTCCACCCTCCTCTTTGTTTGGTTCCATCGCCCTTCGGCTCTCGTCCAGTACCATCATCCGACACCACAGCGTCCCAGCGCTCTCCGTAAAACATCTGTCTTGCCATTTTTTCTCTGACCAAACGACTGCGACCCTTGCCACCGGAGGCTGAGATCAAAGTGTGCAACATGCTACTACCCTCGGAAAGCCGGAAACGTAGAGTGTGTTGAATACGACTGAAGCTGCAAAATGTTTTACATCACAAATTGTCACAGGCTCCATCGCGGATATGGAGAGAGCAAAGATTCCAAGGGATTCGACTACATCCTTTAAAAATCCCGCTGATTCGACACTACCTTGCAACCTCACCATGAGCTACACCGCGACGAACTCTTAGCCTTTTGATCTTGATCCCAATCGCGACTTGACTTGTTGATCGCCACCAGAATTCAATCTGGTCGGAACCCACAGCTTGACATTGCGCCTTCTTATCCTCAGAACTCCCCAGCCGAATCGTGCAACTTATCTAGATGAAGTCAAATCATTTTTTGTCACTTAATAGAGACTGGCATCTCAAGTATATGTCTGTCAACCGATTCAAACCTTGCCGAATGGGCACCAACAGTCAGGGTCATCTCTTGGAAATAACGCAGACTCTTAGGGAATGCTTGATTTTTGCCTTGTCTTGGAAATGCATGGTATTGTGGAATTGTGGCATACAAAAGTATTGTATTTTTGGATTGAACTATACAGATGTCTGGAGCTCTGATGGTTCTTACACATTTACGCTCCGCGAATGTCCAAACTCTAACATAGAGCAGGGGGGGGGGCAGAGAATTACACCATCAGTTATTGCCATGAGACTATCAGGGGACAGACATAATCGACAACAAGAATGTTTGGTGCATCTTCAAAACGAGCCAAGACATTAAATGGCACTAGCAAAGTATCCAGGAGTCAAGTCAAACACAAATTGATTGTGGCGTCTTCAGTTAGGAGGGATGCACAATCTATCAGGAATGCGAGAGACACGCTTGCGCCTTCCAGGGGCTATCTGTCTATCAGAGGCACCACCTTCAAAGCCAGGCAGATACAGGATTCGTGCAGCAGGTATCATAGCAGCAGCCGGATAGTTCGGTGCCGACATCTGGGCTTGCTGCCATTTGAAGTCCGGAGGAGCCGCAAGCTTTAAATTTGATGTCCCCATCCTTCAATCAACATCAGTTTGATTGCGCCATGACAAACGAGAGGCCAGAAAGTAATTTTAGACTCACAACCCGAGGCACGCCCAGAGATCTCTAATCGGCTTATGACTCACGAACGCGCGCCTAGTCCCCAGAAAAACAAACATCGCCAGCGCCTACAAGCAGCATCAAATGTTAGGCTGCTTGCACTAGATACGTGCATCGCCGGGGTGTCCGCGTCGATGATCACTCACCGCAGCCACCGAGCACGCAGCGCGCATCGCTGTCCATCCGAAACCGAGCAATGTCAGGAAGAGCTTGAACGAAAATAGCTGCTCGACATAAGCGACTGATCCTGGATCCGCTATTTATAGAAACATGGTAAATTGTTGACAGCCGCTCGCAAACGTGGCTGTACCGATTTTTAATCACCTCGGTAGACAAGTTCCAGTGTCTTCATGACGATATGTCTCCACGGATGCGCATCACGTCGTAGTTGCACATGAAGCTGTTGACCGACATCATGGAGAGTGCGATTGAGTTTGCCTAGCTCGAAACTGGTGGCGTTGGTCAGGTCCACGAGTGAGTACGTTAAGGCAGATGCTGCGGCTTTGGTCTCCTCCTGACCAGCTCGGATGCTCTGAATTTGTTGCGCTGCATTGTCGAGGCGTATTGACACTTGCTCTACATTGGCGATAACTCGAAGAAAGGCCTACAACAGGGTTAATCATGGGCGCTTAACTTGGATTACCGGACTTACGCCTTCCATTTGACTAAATCCCATCTCTAGATCCAGCCATTTTGACGTAGTGCGATTCTGTACTTTAGTTAGCCATCTTTTAACCAATGTTTCAGGAAGAAATTACGAGGAGGGAGTCCAAGCGACCGACTTGCGCCTCATGGTGCAAAAGAGCGCCGTTTAATCGAGAAGTGATTGGAGGCAGAAGCGAGTCTAAGGACTGACTCAATGCGCGGGAGTGCTAGAATAAAAATATCAAGGTTTCGACCCAGAAACCGGTACGACTGTTCGAATTCGTACCACGTGTAGAGCTCCAATCAATGTAGCCTCGACCTGCCGAATAATCAGCATAAAGACAACACAAAGTTGATAGTAGAAACTAACACGGGCAGCAGCGGCGACATCGGAAGCTTCTCTGGCACTGGCAGCTTGTTGAGAGAACTCCCATAGTCTGTCAAGAATCTTGAATATGTCCCGTCAATGACGTATTCGGTTGGAGCAACACAGCAATCAAGTCCATGTCTGTACATCACCGAAAGCATTTTGCATGTGGACAATCAATTCAGAACCACGAGTCTGCTGGCGTTTTATAGATGCTTTCATCTCTTTCGTAACATCTTCCATCTCCTGTGGTATGTCAGCAGGTGAACGGCTAGCGTGAAGAAAAAGACATAAGTACTGTGAACCGTTGGAGTATGCTTTCCGCGTTTTGCGCTGCAATCTTTTCTCGCGCGAGAATGAAACGTATCAGCACGATCTTCTCCACCGTTGCATTGTGGTACAAATTTCGCGCCAAATCTTAACTCAAAGTTAGCTTTGGTTTCATGTGGGACTCAAGAACTGTGGAAAGCTACCAATGTCATTCCACCGACGAAACGCGTGGCAAAGCTGGGCTTTAGCGAAATCAGTGTGTCCATATATGCGCAAAGGTTATTTAGGGGCATACGTATTTCGCGCATATATCCCGAGAAGCTAGACCACAATTGGGCACTCCGCGACAAAGCGCTACAGAAACGTAAATGACAAGCGCCTGTCGGCCTCACCGGGCACTCACTCAACACAATCACCTTGCGCCCGCGGTGACGACTTGATAAAGTCGGACTTTGCGTCGGCTGAGAATAGTTGGCACTCAAGGGGAATGGAATAGTGCGTCGCAGTTGCTACTTCGCAAAGCGTCATTGATATAGCAGCTTCAGCACTCACGAGTCAGTGAGAATGTCGCAAAGTTGGATGAAAAGAAGTACACGACACCCTCGAATCCTGTTCCATATCCGATTCACTGCAATGTCCTTTGATCTGCCCAGCGACAGACTTGAAGCAATCCGGTTTGTGGGAATAGGCCCGTACAGCATCTATAATCGCGAGTCCAATCCCAGTAAATCTTACCACCGGAGAACAGGAAACAAACCTAAGTTGATACGAAGAGCAGCTGCGTCCTGTTCGGTGAGAACACTGAGAATGTCACTGCCTGGTATTGTTTCAGAGCCTGCAGATAGACTCCTATAGTAATGAGGAAGCACCGATGGCAGAGTCTTTGTGTTTGTTCCAGTCCTGTAAGCCACCAATCTGACCTGGAGAGCCTATTTTAAACCAGGATATAGCAAGACAAGCCCCAGGAAAGATGAGGAGGCGAAGAACGTTCAGCATTTTCGATAACTTCTTGCGATGCCTGCCGTGTCACAAAATAAACGTATAAGATTAAGTCGGTGTGCGGTGTGGAAGGAAGGTTTGTGGAAGGAGCGGGCTCAAGCGCTCAAGGCTTGCGCGATGTTTGTACTTGCTTTTCGGATTTCTCCTCACCCCTTTTTGGTTGATGTTGAACTTGTCAATTCCCGTTCAAGAACGCTCCCTGCTGCGTTTATTCAACGTTAGCCCGCAAATTTGACCAAGTCCCTTTCCCAATGTTGCATAATGGCAAAAAAAGCATGCCCAGTAAGTATCATCCAGATCTTTGGCTGCTCTACTCTTAACATTGAGTAACGTTGGCGGCAAGGACATATCAGGGAACGCCCAATCTTGGCCGCGTTGTTGCTGATACAAGAAAGAAAGGTCAACTTGCCAAAGGAGCCCTAATGCATGTATTGGGCAGAGCCTTCGGAAGTGAGGGTAAGTATCATTGACAAATCCGGTATCAATGACAAACATCAGTATCCCGGGGCGGATGGCTTGCCACATTAATAGGCCCACCTACACGCTCTCCCTCTCACCACAACCTGAAGGCCTGAACTCTGCGGCTGCCTGTTCCTGACATCTTTCATGTTGACTCTGCACTATCTGAAGGACTCTCGCGCTCAGCGCATTCTCTGGCTGCTTGTACGTGTCACCAAAGCTTGTTCCAGACACAAAACTGTTAACTGCTGGTGAATAATCTTCAGGAAGAGCTAAACGTACCTTACGAAATCAAGAAGTACACCCGCGGCCCACAGGGGCAGGCCCCTGCAGAGCTCGAGGCGATAAATCCTCTTGGGAAATCCCCTGTAATCACTGATGACAGTGTAACTCTCTCTGAAAGCGGAGCGATAGTCGGTATGGTGCCAGCTGACAAGTCACTACTCTATATCAAGCTCCATAACTGATAGTGCGACCCGGGTTTGTCAGAATACATCATTGGAAAGTATGGTAATGGAAAAGCCGTTCCCCCGGAATCTGGGCGCGTGGACAACACATACTGCAAGTCTCCGAATTGATCTGTACTGATACTGACAGTGTCACTAATTCGACCCTATCCGCTTTCTTAGTCACTCACTACGCCGAGGGGTCGCTGATGCCCCTCCTTGTACAGAAATTTATATTCGGGATGATTCCGCAACACTCTCCTTTCTATATCCGCCCCTTGCTTAACATGGTCTTCGGGCAATTGGATAGGAAGCTTGTGGTTCCAGAGGGCAAAAAACATATGCAAATGGTGAACTTCATGCATCATCAACAGTGAATTCAGTGCTATATTTATCTGGAATGATCAAGATTGAAGCCCACCTCGCCAAGTCGAAATCAATCTTCTTTGCAGGCGGGGATGAGCCATCGGTACGAACCAGCTTACTGCTTCTCAGATCGCTGCCAAACTTGCAATACTAACAATTTGCATGCGATGCAGGCGGCCGATTACATGATGGCCTTCCCTCTGGAAGCGATTTTGACTGAAGCTCCTGAAATGGCCGGGCCTAAGGTCAGGGAGTACGTGGAAACGGTACAGGCTCGGTGAGTCTTCCAGCTTGTTCTCATTGACACATTTGAGTATTCTTACCTCTGGCAAATATAGCCCTGCCTATAAGAAGGTACGCGAAGAGTTATTCAAGGCTATCATTATCTGATACACATGTTACACATTTGCAGGCTTTGGAAGCTGGCGGCGAATACGCGTATGCGCGTTCTTGATCGTGGAGCGTCTTCATCCAATGACAATCATGAAAATTTCTCCACTCGATATCTTTAGGGTATAAATAAGTCTTGCGACGATTAAGCAAGGTATGGATACAGCCACGAAGAGACAGCAATTAGAAAAATGCGGTAAAAGGTATAAAGCTACAGTGGAATACAATATAATGGTATAAAAGTATCTGGCTGGCCCTGGAATGACTGTGATACTAGAAAGAATGTGGACAACATTGTTGTCAAGATTAGGATCGTTCGTAAAATACAGAACACCCAAACGAATGAAAGCAGCGCAAATATTAAGGTTAAAAATACATAGAAGATGGACGGGAGATGAAGACATGGTGCAAATACAGAATGAACGGGATGGATATGAGACAGTGGACAAAAGGAGAGAGAAAGACGCCAACAACGGACGACAAGTAATCAATGATTGTTGTCGGTGCGCTTGCGCATGTACTGGCCAGATGCCGCTTTTTGCTCCCAGGCCTCGGCCCCCTCGCCGGCGCGCCAAGTCTCGGAGATGGGGTCGCGCTCAAAGTCTCCATCTTTGTACCCATACCGATCCTGAAGGAGCTTCAGCAACGGGTTCCGCAGGGCAGGATCCATGCGGACGGTCTCGCCAGGGAGATAGCTCCCAACACCATGACGAGAGAGGCTCTCCTCAAACAGCGCCTCCTCAAACGTGCAGCCGCAGTTGAGACGTCCAGGTGGGGCATTGCGGGGCGGGTAGACGCGGCGCTCACGGCGAGAGTCGTGCCACGAGCACAGGGCGTTCCCGGCCCGGTTCAGCGAGCAGAACATTTTCTTCCGTGCCTCCGTCCGGGCTTTCCACTGCTGCTGGAAGGCTGCTGAGGCGGGCTGACTAGGCAGTCCCGAGGGAGCGGCGTGGGCAGTAGACTTAAGTCGGTTGCACTCCTGCTCCAAATCGAAAACGCGACGTTTGAGGCGGCGGAGCTCGTCGGCGGCCTCGTTTTTGGGCCTCTCTGGGGCAACGCCGTATTGATTCATGGTGCCAAAATCAACGGTGCCCTGAGAGTATGCATGGCTGGGGTCCCTAGAGGAAGACGATTCTGGTGAGATGTTTCGGAGGTTGAAGTCGTTCATGGAGGACATGTCCAGGTTCGGGTTGAAAGGGAGACCACCGTGACCTGCGACACCTGGGTAGGAGGCGTTGTTCATTGCCACGTTCATATTCGAGGTCATGTTGGAATAAATATCGTTACTTGGAACGTTGTAGCCACTGCCGCTATGTGAAGAGGAAGGCGATCTGGAATGGCGGGAGTGGGACAGGTTCACATCGCCCATGGCTCCAGAGAGGCTTGAAGCGCTGGTCATGGGACGTTCCGGCTGCATTGTACCCATATAGGGCGCCTATGTGACGTTACGTGAGCACGGAAATACCCCTAATTATTGAGTGGCGACGTACCTGCATGAATTGCTGTCCATAGTCGTACACATTTTGACCACTACCGTCGTTTGACCTGCGATCGACGGCTTGGGGATGTGATCGACTGACATGACCAGAACGGGTTCCAGAGGCGTTCCATCCATAGGCGCTGGGGTTGGACATAATGTCGAATTCGTCGTCAGCTTTATGAAAAAGTCTAGTGCGGTTGTAATTAGGGGTGGGGTATGGTCTATGACGTGAAGGCCCTGCGGTGGATGAAGACAAGCTTTGCCGGCGAAGTAATGAAGACTGAGCACGAGGCAAGGAAAGATAACCCGATGAGGGAGTAATGGGAGGTGAAAGCAATGACAAAGGTTGTTCATAAAGCTCCTCTTTTATCTCCATCGAGTTGGACGCCTGCGGGGGAGGATAGTCGAGGAACCGTTCCATGATGAAGGGAAGCGGGCGGTGCAAAAGGAGTAGGACGACGGCAACCTTACAGTAGGCCAGCTTTTGAGCGCGAGATCTGGTCAAGTTCTCGCGTAGCTGGCTGATGCTAACTGAAGAGGGGACAAAACATAGAGACGGAAGATCTTGCAAGTTGAGGCTGTGAACCGTGTTGCCACAATCGGCACATAGCGATCTGATGGTTAATTAGACGAGTGCTTTTTGAAGTGTGATGCGATCAATTTCGGTTGTATGCAATCCTTTCAGGTTTCATGCACAAATAGATCTGCAATCTCGTTTGCCACAACTTGGTTACATGCCCGGATCAAGGAAACTCAAGGAAACTCACTTTGTCTTCATTGACAGCCCACTCTCCTAAATAGCAATCCTGTTTCACGTCAACCACACAATGTAAGAATGTTATAGCAATAATGGATGGATAATCACTCAACGAGTGCAACGTTAGAGTTTTCCGGTCCACTCCATTATATTTGTCTCGCCGTCGATTCAAGGAGGGAAATGACCCTGAATAGATTTGGTGACTGATAGAGGTACAATAAGAACAGTACGCTTGATCAGGGAAAAAAGGTTCATGCTTTGCACCCAGTCGTGGTTACTTCCGCAGAGAATCCGGAAATATGTGGGCAGCTTCCTCAGCATCTTGCCGCTCTATCTGTGCGATATCATAGCGCACAATGTTTCTCCAGGGCCGCCCAACAATAGAGCTTTCTCTGAGCCATGAGATAGTACTGTTAAACGCGGGCTGAATGTTCAGCTGAACAGGTCGCTCACTGAGAAGCGGAGGGGACGCGGACATGGCCATCATCGCTAATGTCAATCTCCTTTGTGATTTCTATAGCAGGTTTCCCTTGACAGCTAACTTCCAAACCAAACATGTATGAATCAGTGGGGCAGTATGTACTTCTTTCGCCAGTTATAGACAAACATTTTGAGAATACGAGGCAGTGGAAAACAATTGACCCTTGGTGGTCGGCCGGGGATTTTGCTCTTTTTTGCTTCGCATATGTGTTGAGTGATTTCAGCAAATACACAGGGCGGCAAGGCGCGGAGTTGTTGATCCACAGGTGAGGTTGCCATTCTGGCGGATTGGACTGAAACGAGGATGATGGCAAAGGAGGAAGAGAGTGATCGCTGGGCACAAACTGGATCCCCACGATCATCACATAAGCAGATCGATGTCGGCAAGCCCAGCCATCACGTGGCCCCAAAACAAAAACGTTCGACCAGAAAATATTTCTTGATAACATTCTTTCTTCCTTCCTTCCTCTTCATTCACAAAACACATTCAAAATGGTCTTCAAAGTTGCTGGTATGTTACCATTTCTAACCCCTGCCAGGATCGCAACTTACAAACCTTGCAGACGTTTCTCTCGCCGCGTTTGGTCGCAAGGAGATCGAGATCGCAGAGGTAACACTATCTTGCAGTCGTTCATCATCGTTGTCATCTCATACTTGATTGCTTTGTACTATAGAATGAGATGCCCGGTCTCATGTACTTGAGGAAGAAGGTACTGAGGCAATTCCATGGTTATCGATTTGCTGATCCTCTAATCTATCTATAGTACGGCCCAACGCAGCCCCTGAAGAACGCTCGCATTGCTGGATGCCTCCACATGTACGTGTTTCGATGTATTCCACGCAATGACGCGTCATAATACTCTTGGTTTTATCTCAGGACCATCCAGACCGCCGTCCTTATCGAGACTCTGACTGCTCTCGGCGCTGAGGTGACTTGGTCGTCTTGCGTAAGTGCATCATCCGTCTTCCATTACAAGACGATCAAATACTGATATTTGTACTCCAGAACATCTTCTCCACTCAGGATCATGCCGCTGCTGCGTATGTTTGATTTTTTGACACCTATTGCTAGCGAGAAACTAATTTATTTTTAGCATCGCCGCAACTGGTGTCCCCGTCTTCGCCTGGAAGGGCGAGACTGAGGAGGAGTACCAGTGGTGCATCGAGCAGACCATCGCTGGCTTTGCCGGTGGCAAGCCCCTCAATATGATCCTCGATGACGGAGGTGACCTCACTACCCTCGTCCACGAGAAGCACCCTCAGTACCTCTCCGGTGAGCAACATCAATGTCGATTTTAACAATCTTTGACTTATCTTCACCTTTCAGAGATCCGAGGTGTCTCTGAGGAGACCACCACCGGTGTTCACCATCTTTACAAGGCCTTCCGCGATGGCAAGCTCAAGGTCCCCGCTATCAACGTCAACGACTCCGTCACCAAGTCTAAGTTCGACAACTACTACGGATGTCGCGAGTCCCTCGTCGATGGAATTAAACGCGCCACAGACGTCATGCTTGCTGGTAAGGTCGCTGTTGTCGCTGGGTTCGGTGACGTTGGCAAGGGAGTAAGTTTGCAAGTTCTTTTCTCGAGTTTTATTACTCATCATGTTTCAGTGCGCCGAATCCCTTAAGTCTTACGGCGCTCGTGTTTTGGTCACCGAGATCGATCCCATCAATGCCCTCCAGGCTGCTATGGCCGGCTACGAGGTCACCACCATGGAGGATGCTGCTCCCCGCGCCAACGTCTTTGTGACCACCACCGGCAACAGGGACATCATCACCGGTGCCCACTTCTCTGTCATGCCTGAGGACGCTATTGTTTCCAAGTACGTTTTCATTGTTTCATGATAAACAGCGCTGACCTATGCTCCGCAGCATTGGCCACTTTGATGTCGAGATCGACGTTGCCTGGCTCAAGGCTAACGCCGTCTCTGTCTCAAACGTCAAGCCCCAGGTTGACCGCTATACCATGCCCAACGGGCGCCACATCATCCTTCTCGCTGAGGGTCGTCTCGTTAACCTGGGATGCGCCACTGGCCACCCCTCCTTTGTCATGTCCTGCTCCTTCGCCAATCAGGTCCTTGCCCAGATCGCGCTGTGGACGACCCCCGAGAAATTCCCTCTCGGCGTGCACATGCTCCCCAAGGAGCTCGACGAGGAGGTCGCCCGCGCGCATCTTGCCCAGCTCAACGTCAAGTTGACCGTCTTGTCCAACACCCAGTCCAAGTACCTCGACATCCCCGTCAACGGACCCTACAAGCCCGTACGTACCCTCTCGTAGCCTGTCAGCTTTGTGACATAACTAACGTTTCGCTGCAGGACCACTACCGTTACTAAATGCAAAAACCAGTACCCGTAGTCATCGACGGCCTCAACGAGCCCTCGCCAAATAGACGGGAGAATGGGATCTTCAACGTCCTACTGTTGTGGATGTTTCGTGATTCGTTCAACGGAGTCTTTATTTAATGCTTTCGGGCGCAGGCAGGGATACGGCAGCAGCTCCACCCTTCGTGGAGCTGCAGTGAGAGGGCCCCAGATTGCCTTGCATCACGGAGGGACGGACGAATGGAGGATGGTGGCATCTTGGAAGTGTCGCGGCATGATAAAAAATAGCAAGGCCTCAACGCCTCGCACGCCAGTGTGATGATGATTGTAGTTTTGTATGAGCAAAGAAACCCGTGGAATCAAATACCAGATCTTGTTCCCAAAAGGATCGCTTGCAGTTTATGATTGTATGTTGCGGCTCACGATGAAGAAGGCTCGTTGCACGAACTCTTGAGTCTGACCAGTGGCTGTTGCAGCAGCAGACACTCACAACTGTCAAACGTCATTTTGTCCGGGGCTACAGGCAAACTAGCGCAAATTCATGTAACCGAGAATCTGATAGCTCATTTGCTCTGCATTTGCTTTCAACTCTGCTCCAGTCCTCTACAGAAATCTCCACGCATCACCTATAGCATATGAATATATATTTGTACGAATAACATGTGGTACTAATCAACCTTATAGGTTGTACCTTCCAACAGCGAAGTTCCATGACATCAGACGTCAGTCATTTGGTGAGTCTACCACAACAAAATCACATATAGACTATCGCTATGGGTGCACCCCCGTCGGTGGCCTTGTTTATGTCACTACCAGTAACACTCGAGGCCCAAGTCAGGCTCAAAGGCTTTGTTGTCTTTTTGGCCCCGTTCTTTCGACCCTAAATTTCTTTCATGGAAATTTTTATATTAAAAAAAGCAATGGATAGAAGGTAGATACGACCTATAGAACCACCGCGAAGCCCGACGCCTTCACAGAAATAGCCGCAGATAGGTCTATACTGACAACAAGCGCACGATGTGATCAAGGTGATTCCTCAGATCGTACTGAGTAGGGTGAGTCTGATTAGGAGTTTGGGAATCGGTTTTAAATAGGTTTTGGGATTGGTTTTTCCCTTTTATAAATCCTCAGGACCAGCGCAAAACCGCTTTTCTAATCTGATCAGCTCACTTGGACTTTTATTTTTGTGTTGGGTTGTGGGATCAAAACTAACGGTGATGGGTTGATCCGTAATTGTTTGTGGTGCAGTGGGCGTTGGTAATGAGTTTGGCTTGAAAACCAACCTGGGGTCGGTTTTCATTTTGTTTTGGTTTAGGTTCGACGGCTTGTTGCCTCAAAACCCACTTCAAAACCACCTCCAAAATCAACCCCACAATCGGTACTCTGACCTAGTCTAAAAATAACACAGAAATCGTGATAACAGCATCTTGATCACTATTGATATATTGATATGTCTTCGTGGCCAAAGTTGGGCAAAGATCTCTCGTTTTACGACGAGGCTTAGGGTTTGGCCCATCAAGCCATCTTCTGTTAACGTTTTGGCATTCGAGCTTTCCCTTCAACCAATATATTCGATAACGATTGGCAGTTCCGTGCAACTCGTAGCGGGACATGCCCGACATCTCAGCTTTGGGACCTATCGACCCCACTTCAATTGCGAACTATGAATTACGCGAAGAAGAGAAAGCCGCGCCATGGATTGTGCGAAAGCTGGTTGGCGTGAGTTGCCTCTTCATTTCATTTGTAGCTCTCGCGTTTTACTTTCTTGTATTTTGTATGTTTTGATGGTGCGCGCGCCGTGCGTCAACTCGGCGCAAAAAGGGCATGTGCAGAAGAGATTGTTTGAATAGAGGACGGGCATCTTTTTTTTGAGCGGTCTCAAGCGAAAGGCATTCACGAGTGAAGTCATCGCGGCGGTTCCAAGCACTGATACACCTTCTCCGTAGTCGATGACTGGGCGCATCGTCATGTCGTCGTATGAAACGCTGCGCGCTGCGGGCACCAGTGTAATCTGTCTATCTCCTGTGAGTACACAAATCCTTGACAGAACTATATCATCTTAATCTTGGTGGGTTTTCTTACTAACTGATCATATCTGAATAGTGGGGAGACTCATCTCCGTTGCTCCTGCCTTGTCTCCGCTTTCGCGACCTGGCCGTGCACACCATGATCGCAGCCACGGTGAGTATCTTCAACCTACATTCTGGCATTGGCACAGCAGATGCCAATCTGGAGCTGCGCTTTACACTCTCCGGAGGTTATCTAGCCTGCAATCTGGACACATATCTACCAGTGCATGGAAATCTTTATGTCCCCGGATCATTTTTGTCTCTTCAAACGTGCCTTGACATATCACAAACTGCCTGGGCAACCCATTAATCCAAGCTCTGTTTATTTTTGTTTCTGGTTCTATTGATAGGGCGGGATGGCAGCCGTCGCTGCACCAGTGTACGTCAATGCGTTTATGCGCCCGTTCCGCTGCCTGCCGCGTGCTGACGTTTTCTTTCATTTTCTAAACATGTCCATGTCCCTTTGTCTGCTTCTGCTTTATTGACCGTACAATGAACGCGCTTAATTACATACCCTGCACTGATAGTATGGGGCCGGTCTCCGATGCCGTGGTGGGGTCCTTCGGCGATACCATTCTCGTCGAGCTCGGGCTGAACACGGGCTTCACCGCGACGACAAAGCTCGCGAACGACCTCGTGTTCGACAAGACGCTTAAGAGGGTCATCCCTATTCATTCTGCGCGCCTTGAAACCACTGGCGTCAAGGTGCTCCTTATCACGCTAATTTACAAGCACACCGTGTCGGACGCGGCACTTGGGTTTTACCGTAGCTCCTTGCACTCGTAAGCCCAAGTTCTTTCGTCCCAGAATCTAGACTCGGGGCTGACGATTGGGACCGTGGTTGAACTTTTCCTTGCTTGATTATGCTTGCTTAGCGATGCATCCCTGTTCTCCACTGTGAAAGACTACCTCGCGGTGGAGAAAGGATGGTTTTCGCCCTACCTCTTTGCGAGTGCGCGCCGGCCTATCATACCAAGAAGCATGAAGCCCGATATTGTGTTCTGTCATGGCCCATTCCTATCAGGTATGTCCGTCGTCCAGCGCTTATTCTATTTGGCGCCTACACTTTCCCACACTCTTAACCCCAATCATTTGATTCTCTCCACAAATATAGGGGATTACAGCGTCGGAGAAACGCTCCTCAAAGAGTCAGCGTCCATCATCGCACTTTGCAACCCGCCTGCGCCTGCAAATGACTCAGAGACCGCCCACCCAGAAAATAAGCCCGACTTTCTGGAGAACGCCCATGCGCGCCTAAAGCACATATCCGTGCCATCGCTCTCCAACATTTTCGCCCGTTCGCGTACGCCGTCACCCGAGCCCGCTCTCACGCCCCTCCCACCACCTCCCGTGCCGCGACGCATGGTCATACTCGTCGTGGCGCTCAAACCGCACCGCAAGGTGTGGACGCTCAGCGCGCGGCCGGGCGAGAGTGTGCTCAACTACGTTTTACTGAACGGCTGCCCAGCGATAGTTGTGCCCGTAAAACCCGGCGCACCTCTCGTTGCCTGGGACTGCCTCACACTGGAGCAGCTCTGGGAGGTTGATCTGCCCCCACCTCCAACAAATAGTGATACTAATGATGGGAAAGATGTGCGCAGTGCCTCGGGCAGATATGAAGGCATCTGTGATGTTGTCTTTGAGTACATGGACCTCTGCATCGACTGGGCGCGCGTGATCACTCAAGACAATGGCCAATCGGTGCAGGGCGCCCCGGAGAAGATTCCTGGTGTAGATACACAACTCCAGGTGCCTGTTACGACGAATCAAGACAAGGCCACGGGAATTGCGACGGGCAACAGTGATGCCCATGCTGCGAGGGAGGCTGTAAAAGACGCCGTGCATCTGCTGGTCGCCGCAGCGATAAGAAGCAAGTCGAGCAAGGAGGCGCGGAAAGAGATTGACGCAGATAGAAGCGGCATCGCGATGTGGAGGATACCATGATCAAAGTATTGTTCAACGTAGTTGTCTAGATTTCGTAGTTGAGAGCGCACGGATACGAGCAATCATTATGATATCATGCAAATGATCAAAAAGAAGCACAAATTTCGTCGAGTTGAGAAAGATGTGAATCGTTCGCTGGAAGCCAATGGGAGTCTGTGTTGCGAGGTCAAACTGCCAATCAATTGACGGTGAGTACTTTCTGACAAATGAGTTGAAGTCACCTCGGGCGAGGGATATTACAAATAGTGCAACACTGAGCCTTTGAGTTTGTGTGGGTTTCGTCGAGACGGGCAACAGAGATCCAAGAAAAACACAGCCACCGTTAAGCCATTGGATACCTTGTGATTCCTAGCCTGACAGGTTAAACAAGCGCCGTGTCTGTTAATATCCCCGGTGCAATGCACTCCGTCAGATGTTGTGGCTTTGTACTAAGTCAAAGCCTCCAAGGTGAGTCGAGAGACGATTTGAGTTTCTCGGTACACTGATTGCCCTGTGCCTGGTAACGAATACTCGCAAAAAAGATGGGCTTTTCGATGTTCCAAGAAATACAAGCGTCTATATCTCGGAACAGGGCCTGTAAATAACGAACGATTTTCTCCCCCGTCCGTCTGACATATCGTGAAGAAAAACCGGATCACCGCTTCTTGTGAAGACGTCTGCTCTCCGCTGGTAACACACAAACACGGACGCGTTAGTAACGTATAGTGACCGGAACGAGATTTAGCGCGTGGCGACGACGTACACTTGTCTTTTGCCTTCTTCGGAGGGCCCTTTCCGCGTTTCCTACGTTCCGCCACGTCAACCAGACGTTCCTCTTCGTCCTCGTCAATCATCTCGAGTTCTTTATGAGTGCGAAGGATCTTTGCAAAGTTGAATTCGGGTGGGTAGTAGCCCAGCATGGATGGACCGCGTAGGCGTCGTCGCAGGTATTTCGCGCCAGTGCGGTAGCTCGTGGGGTTGTATGTCGTTTGGAATATCTCGCAGCGCAGCTTGGTGAGCGCGGCGAGTCGGAGTTTGGACACCAGGCTCGTCATGCTGGTGGACACCTGTGGTCCGGATACCGGCGGAGTTGTGTCGACTCGGGGTGATTAAAGAAGTACTTCTGACGCCGCACGTCCAAGTAAGGCCTGGTATGCTACTGAGGGAGTGGCTTGCTGGGCGAAACGACAAGGAGGCGGAGGAGTATTCCGTATATTCAACCGAGTCGACCGCGAGAGGCGCCGTGCATGAGCTTGGAAAACAAATATGTGCAACCCCGGCCCGACATTTCCGGCCTAGATCACTGTGCTTATGTCAGCGAACATTCCTTGCCCACTGTGTTCTGCAACGGCGTCCACAGCGACGACCACCTCCCTCTGATGCAGACTATGCCTTCCAAAAGGCCTGCATCGCGGTCCCCAGATGGACATAGGCAGTCAAAGCGCCCCTTGAACGGATACTACTCCCCTGAAGAGGGCGAAGTAGACGACATTGCACCACCAGCACCAAACCCCACCATCGCTCCCATTCCACTCCCCCAGAAACCCTCCACAAAAGCTAGTGTTCCTTTCCCATTCAAGAAGAAGGAGCCAGCGATTGTGCCGGACAATGTCTTTGCGAGACATGAGGAAAGCATGAACAAGAAGCTGCAAGAGGAAGCAAAGAAAGCAGTTCCCCGGCCTCGAAAGCCTCCGCCAGGAGCAGGTTTTGAGCCTCTGGCATCGATGCTCGACCATCCACCTTCGCTTCTATCAAGGCTGGGACCATTACCATTGTCCGTGGAGCGCGACACAACTTACACAACTCATTCTTCGCGTCATTCCCGGTCGCCTGAATCGGATTACTCAAATAAACACCGGCTCCCGCAGTCAAATCGCTCGTATGGACGATCACCCAGTCCGCGCCATCATGGATATGACAAGGATTACGACCGTGATAGGGATAGGGACAGAGACAGAGGTAGGGATAGAGATAGGGACTGGGATAGAACCAGGGATAGAGACAGGGATAGGTATACCGCTGGTGACTCTTGGAAGCATGGCCGAGATGACGACCGCTTCTACCGCCCTTCGGAAAACTACCGCCACGACTATGACCATCGCCCTGTCAGGGACAGGAGTCGCAGTAGGAGCAGGGAAAGGGACAGAGATTGGAGGAATAGGAGCAGGAGCAGAAGTCGTAGCCCAGCTCGCAACTTTGGCTACGACCGTTGGTCCCGACGGAGCGCATCTCCGCCTCCTCATCGTTCCAGAGCCATTTCTCCTGGCTTCTCGCCAATGCGACGCCTCGAAGAACCTTCACGACCTTACGACCGCCCCACAACATCACCAAAACTAGATTCCCTTCCTCCTGCAGAGCCCGCCACACCGCCACTCCCATCCTTCACCCTTCGCTCTCCATCCCCCCATCCTCCTTCTGTTCCTCCACCTCCACCTCCGCCTACAGCACCACCGGATGATTTGGGCCCGCGTCCTCCGTCGTCAACCCCACCCCCAGCCCCACCCCCAGATACCAGGCTGCTGAAGGGCCTACCGACTATTCCATCAAACCTGAAAATCGATCCTCGGCGGCCAGAACCACCCCAAGCACCCAGAGATACTCATTCGCCCCCTCCACTGGAGAAATTTGTTAAACCCACAGACAGGCTTCGGCCTGATTTTCCGTCAAACTACCCACCGTCAGCGCCAGCTTCAGCCCCCCACCAGCAACAGCAGAGACCACAAGCAAGGCAGCAACCGCCACAGCCATCTAGGTTGCCACCGCTATCTCGGCCTCGTCCTGTCAAGGGCAAGCTGCCTATGCGTAGACCGGACAAGATCGAGCAACAGGCCTATGGCCACGTCTTCATGGGCTGTGGAAGGCAATCGGACTATGAGGCAACTACCAAGCTAGGAGAAGGCACTTTCGGGTATGTGCACCCGTGAAATTTATCCGTCTTTCCCTAATGATTATTCTTCAACAGCGAGGTTCACAAGGCTATCCACAAGGACACGAAAGCTGTCGTTGCGCTCAAACGTATTTTGATGCACAACGAAAAAGAGGGCATGCCTGTCACTGCATTGCGTGAAATTAAGATCCTTAAAGCTCTGAAGCATCCATGCATTGTTGATATCTTGGATATGTTCGTTGTTCGAAGTGCGTCTACGGAGCCATCGGATGCACTTTCTTATACTCATCATACATTTTCTTCCAGGCACCGACAAGGACCCTCTGTCTGTTTATATGGTGTTCCCATACATGGACCACGATCTTGCCGGCCTGCTGGAGAACGACCGCGTCAAGCTCTCCTATAGCCATATCAAATTGTACATGAAGCAGCTACTCGAAGGAACCGAGTACATGCATCGAGTACGCGACATTGTCTCTTTTTCGCCTCACTAGCATGCTCACCGCGACCTCTAGAACCACATTCTTCACCGTGACATGAAGGCAGCGAATCTTCTCATATCCAACGACGGGCGGCTGCGGATCGCTGATTTCGGTCTTGCGCGTTCCTTTGACGAGCTGACCGCGAACGGAGTTCCCCTTCCAGGTAACAGGAAGGACCGGGAGCGAAAGTACACTAACTGTGTCGTAACACGCTGGTATCGTCCCCCGGAGCTGCTGATGGGGTCCAGGCACTATGGTGGTGAAGTTGATATCTGGGGCATCGGGTAAGCGACACCGTTCAGATCTCTCTTGATTCAGTGCACTCGGTCAAGGCGTCCTGACCGATATTGTTTTGTATATCAAGATGTGTATTGGGCGAGATGTTTTTCCGGAAGCCAATTCTGCCTGGGACATCTGACCTCGACCAGCTGGAGAAAATCTGGGGTCTGTGTGGGACGCCGAACCAGCAAAGCTGGCCCAATCACGACAAACTCCCTGGGTGTGACGGCGTTCAGAGGTGGACTCAACCCCAAAGCAATAAGATTCGCACAGTGTTCAAAGAGTGCGTTGCGTTCTTCTGGTTCTAACGAATATTCATTGACGTATTCGGTGTCTCTCACTTGGTAGATTCGGGGAACAGACCCCTGAACTCCTTGAAAAGTTGCTCACAATCAATCCGAAAGAGCGAATCACGGCTGCACAGGCGCTGGAGCATGATTACTTCTGGACTGACCCACTTCCCGCCGATCCTAAAACGTACGTAGCCACATCCTCAATAACATATAGAATGTCGTTCATTGCACTCACTTGCTCGCCTTTCTGTTATCTAGGATGCCATCATACGAAGCTTCTCATGAATACGACAAACGTGGCCACCGCCAACACATCCAGGCCGTGAATGTGCCCAACAATGGGCAGATGCCGCGACACCCAGGTGCAGGTGGTCCACACCAGTATCAACAACAGCAGCAACAACAACATCGCGGCGGTGGCCGCCCTCCTCCTCCTGGAGCGGGCGATGGCGTGCAGGCGTTCTTCGTGAACAATGATCCGCGCTCTCGCGGCCCACCACCTAATGGTATGCCACCGGTACCGCCGTCGCACATGTTCCCACCCCAACACCCTGGCATGCACCCACCACCCATGCATATGCAAGGAATGCAGGGAATGCCGCTTCCACCACATATGATGGTGCACGACATGCCACCCTATGGCGCGCCCATGCCACCTCCCCAGATGATGGGTCCCTATCAAGGCGTTATGCCGCCTGCGATGCCACCTAATATGCAGCCACCGCCCGGGATGTACCCGCCGCTGCCTACAGGAGGCGGATATGGCGGTGGTCGACCCCCGAATATCAATGGAGGTGGTGGGCCGTACAGAGGTGGCGGGGGCGGAGGTGGGGGTCGCATACCGGACAACTACAATAACTTCCAGCCAAGAGGCGAGCCACAAGGAGGTCCACCAGGCCGTTATAACAACGACCGACGAGACCATCACAACGGGCCATCATCGCGGAACCACGAAAGCCAACGTCATTCACAGCCTACAACGCTGCCACCGCCAGTCCCGGGCCTGCCACCTCGCCCTGCTGTGGATCCACCGCCCTTGAATAGAGATGATCGCGAACGTGGCCGATACGACCGAAACCCCAGTGGTAGATATGACACTAATAGAGGCGGGTATGGTGGTGGTCATGGAGGAGGCCACAACGATAGACGCCCAGATTATTCGCCGCCACCGCCGCCGGAGGAAAAGGACCAGCCCGACACTGTATTGAGCTATGGTTAATTCTGTTTGTTTTCTTTAAACTCCCACAGGACCACGGTGCAGATGAAACCAACCTGTTGCGTGTCAGCTGCATAAAATTTGTTTTCCTTCTTGATTTCTTGGCCAGCATGCCCCTCCTCCGTTTTCCATGTTTGTTTTGTTTCCACGGCACTTCCATCAACATCCTAGTTTTAGCATCCTATTCTGCACATAATTTGTCATACATGCAACGCACACCCTCAACTCAGCTCAACCCCCAAGTTGTTCAATGCATACTCCTCATACAGTTACTTACATCATCGCACCTCCAGTCTTGTTCTGCTTTCTGCCGCATATCCCGTACTCTCCTCCTCACAACCTTACAATCACATGCATTCCGCTTCCCATGTCTTTCTCCGTGTATATTCGTTGTGTCTTGTCTCAAATCGTAGTTATTTGTCCACATTTTTATCCTCGCCTGCCATCGTATTTGGCGCCCATTGATTAATAAATTCACTCCTAAATGCCACAAAAAAAAACTCTCATACTATGGTTCGTGAATACTCATAAACAGTCGCTGGCTACTGATTCTCCTATTTTTAAATGAGGTTATACCTAAGCAGAGACATATGATTGACAGATCGGAGAATGGTGTATATTCTCGGTGATCATGATCATGATGTACATCCCAAACGACATGGCTAAAGGGGCGCTAACCTAAAGATGGATGCCACTGTCTTCAAAGCTCATCATGCGAACGCCCAAGTGAATATGTGCGACGGCAGAATTGGCTTGGACGAGATACGCGCACTTGGTCCCGGCTACATGGATCATCGGACCCCAGTAACGGTGAGCAGCTGCGGCTTTTGGGACAAAGAAGCTGTTTTTCGACTCTGGGATCACCACCCCTTTATCGATGAGCCCTTTAATGACGCGCATAGCCCATTGGAAACATCCCCACTGACGAGAGGGCGTGTCGATAATTGGGGTCCCTTGCTGGCCCACATATTGAGTGGACATATAATCCTCGAGCTCTTCCATCGTTGTCTTGAGACATGAAAGGCGAACGGCGCAAATAAATGTGTCGATGTTGCTGAGGCTCGAGATCTCGTGCCGGGTCATGTATCCATCTTCGCCTGGACATCCCTCCTGGGTAACAACTTGGAATATATGCCCAGGATCGGTAAGAGGGGTGTTAATCTCGGTAGCCACGAGAGCCCAGTGGAATGCTTCGGGTTCTCCTATGTCGAAAAGGGCGATGTAGAAGGATAACATAAGTACTTGCAAATGCGACGACTTGTCAATGGTGGTTGTGTAGCTGGTGTTCGTCTGTGTCCTGGTTGCCAGCGTACAACAGGGTACAAGCAGTCTTGATGAAAAGGATACTGAATTCCTGAGGTATGCAAAGAGTGAGATATTTGATAGCACTGCAGAGTGTGGATGTGCACGTTTGAAGATTGCACACAATGGTGTCAGGCAGCCCGGCAAATGCCGGATGCATGGCACCTACAAGTATCAACAATTTTACAATTATAATGCTGCTTCACTCAAACTTAATGCTAGAGACATAGGAACCTCCGCACTGGCACTTATTGTAGGTACCACTTACATGCAACACCCTAGAGATTGCACAGACTAAAGAATAACCTTCGTGGATTGCAACAAATTCAAGATCCTCTCCTCCCATGCTCCAGGCACCCTTTGCTGCAAACCCCCACACCCCACTGTGTGTGGTGTTCTGGGCTCAAATCTACGAGAACATTGCTCCAGGTTGCAAGCCATGAGCACTGCTTGAATACATGCAGCTTATTAGATGGTGTTGTATTTGTGCACGACGTGTACGGCGTAATATGAAATTCTCAAATACACTATTACACGTACAACTGCTACATCAAGAACGTCCTTCCAAAAATTCTCTAGCACGGTTCAGCCTGTACTGATTTTTTTCTCTGATAGCTGCAGAAACAGCCTCAGATCCTTCATCCGTTGGTAAAACTTTCACATATTCCACAGCAGCAGCAGCATAGCACAATGCACGATCGTGATGCTTCAGGTTCAACGCCATCTGCGCTGCATTTCCCAGACAAAGGACAAGGTCACGGCGCACACCGGCCAGTTGCAGTGAGTAAGCGCCTTGTGTGGCGTCGTCGAATGCAACGAGGGCAGCTGCAAGCTCAGCAGCTGTGAAGTACGCAACACACGCATAGTCAGCTTCCTTCGCATCCTTGAAGCGCCGCAGTCCTTCGTCCTTGCGGTCAGTGACGCGCTTGCGTCCCAGTATTGCGAATTTCCGCAGGGCCGCGTCGGACGTGAGCTGGCGGAGGAGCGGAAGCGTCATACGTGGAGAAACACCCTTCAATGGTTGTGGACGGCGCGAGATGTTGGTCAACATCCCTCGATTTGCGAGCAGAGTGAGTATACGGGCATGGGCGGTGGGTCCCATGGTGGCCTCTTCCGCGACCTGCATCTGTGGCTCAACCGGGTCCTCCGTAAATATGGCGTATAGAGGCTTCCGGTAGATCTCGTAGTTGCTCTCAATGGAGTTGCAATTTTCCTCTATGCTTGCATCACTACCGCCCCCGGGGAATTTATCGCGCAGGCCTTGGTTGGTCATACGCAAGAGAGATAGGAGGTCGACAGAGGAAATCTCTGTGTCTGCGTTTGCGTAACTTACAGTTGCAATTAAGCGCTCGATGGACGCGCGGACAGAACCTTGAAGAAGTTCAAATGATTAATTGTATATATCTATGAATGCTGACACATACCTCGGTACTCGAAAATAGAGATGAAGCTTTCCATATCTGGGGTTTCCTGCGCGTGATATTCGCTCGCTTTCTTCACTTTACTAAAAGAAAATTGTGTATCCAGAGCTGGGACAGATTGTCTCGCACTAACCTGAGTATGTTTTCAAATTTTTCGTCCTCTAACGCTTCCCAGGCTTCAAGGACATGTCTCAAACCTTTCGGTCTGTCCAAGAGGATTTTGACGCCCTGGAGAACCGTGTCCCATTCCCCGGCTGCAGCTTTTTGTGCATCATGATCAAGTTTGATGTGAAGGGCTGGAATAAATCCATGGGGAACCCGAAACAAGAGAGTCAGAGATTCACAAAGCAAAGAGTCCATCTGACATTCTGGATACCACGGGAAACGGGGCAGGGAAGCACACCGGAACATCAAGTCGAGCAGTTCCGGATTGTGCTCAACGATCTCGTAGTAGAACTGTTGACTCAGACGCGGAGATGTCATAAGAAGGCCCTGGATTGCGAAAGCAGCGTTCTCCTGTGACATGCCAAAGTAGCGCGGCCCATATTTGCCTGCTTTTTCTCGCGGATGCTGGAACCAGTATTAGATTAGAATATCCAAAAAAATTGTCAGCTTACACCGAACGAACCAAAGCACACAAAGCTCTGCCAAGTTGTTTCGGGGCTGAGAAATTGCCGAGAGTAGAATTCGGGCGGCGAGAGAATATGCTGGCACAATTCAACGATCATGTCCGCGCATTGTTTGCTCGATAAAGTTTCCCCAAGGAAGCTTTCCGTAGCCAGGCACCGGAGGATATTCACAGCAACGCTACGGTGTATAGCCAACTCGTGCCCGATGTTCTATGGCAAATGTCAGAACACCTCGCAATACGGTTTCTTGATACTCACCGCTATGCAGACCTGCACCACATTGTGATCGAGCATCTGGTGTAACAAAGTTCTGCGCTCTTCGATTGAACCCACTCTCGTCAGATCCCACATAGCATGCAGCGCAAAGTAAGAAGCCAAAGCAGGCCATTTCGAGATCTTTTTGCTTTGGCCGACGGTCATCATTAGCTTTACGATGCCAGCGTCGACCCATGCTTTTTGCAAAGGAGACCAGCCAGTGTCTCCCATGTCACGTCTGTCCTGAGTCAATGTGTTCTGCATGACATACTGCAAGACAGTGAGCAGATGTTCTGTGCGTACGCCGTGTCGTACTCACAATATATTGATAGAGAACCAGCTCGTCCAATGTGGTATCCAGCAGCTTTGTGAAGATCTGAGACAGTGTTTCAAGTGGGTTGTCGCTTTCCAGCGCCAGCGTTAGGCGCGCATAGGCATTTTGGGGTGTTTTTTCTGTGAGATCCTTCATGTTGGATGGCATAAAAGTCGATCTGACATTCATGAATACGGAAAGCAGGTAGCTGGGGATGTTCCCACATCTGATCTACGCGTGGGCGCAAATGTCCCTACTAAATATGGAAATTTGTCGGCCGGGCCTCCGGAGCCACTTCATGGATAGGTCTCTGCATCACGAGCGATGCTTAATTTGTGAACGCAAATTGCTATGAGTCATTGGGATGTGAGCAGAGAGATTCAGCGGGATTAATTTGCGTTAGTTTGTATAAGCTCTGTGAACTTGTGTTCTGCCAGATCGTATGCACAAGTAGGCATAATTAAAGTCCTACAGCATCAGCTTGTCATGGGTTCTTGTTTGAGTGCTCTGCGATTCAAATTATCATATCGCAAAGGTCAATAGGGGCGGTTGTGTTGCCGACACTGATCCTCGTCTGAAAGCCAACATTGAAGGGAGGTTCAAAGTGAGTGGCTTGATGGCTTTGTCAGCCGGCCTGATCCCGGCCAGGACAGGGTAATCATCCTTGCCCTCGCTCTTATGATTCCATTACATATAAGAAAACCACAAAAAAATTGTCAGATGGCATACAATAAACCCACACGACACGACACCCAGCCCAGAAAATACATCGTAGAACCCAAATGAAGCAGGAATATAATAGCCTATCATGACTCAGACTCATTGATGGGGATCGGGCTGTCGGGCTCAGGTTGTAGCACCAAGCCATACCACCATTTGCGAGGCTCGAATTTGTCCGCCGTCTGCACAAAGTCTGCGCGCCCGATGAACTTCTTGCCAGAAAACAGTAGCGGAAGCCAGACGATGTCCGTCTCCCACATATTTTCGTATGGCACGCCTGGGTGTTCTTCCTCGCTCGTCTCCGCCTCTGTGGGGGCGTCGGTATTTTGGCGCTCATTGAAGAGTGCCAGATCGCCTTTGGGGAGTCGTTGTCCGAGCGAGAACCATTCCGGCCGCATTTCGTCGGTTCTGTATAGACTTTGAGTATCCTTGCGAGTAGCAACGGGAGAGTACATACTCCGTAATGTTGCCTTCGTACGTGCTGGCCGTGTATATGTCTATGTGGAATGCCCACTCTGCGCCTTGTGTATAGAACAGGAAGCTCCCTGCTTGCTTGAGTGGCGCGACGACGCCCGATTCTTCCTGCAATGTCAATGATAGTGATGAGAAAGCTGTGAGGACAATATAATCCCATCTGACCTCTAACTCTCTGATCGCAGCCTGCAGAGACGACTCTCCTGGTTCAACTTTGCCGCCTGGGGAAAAGGCTTTCCTATAAACTTCCTCATTCTGTCCAAGCGCGAAAGCGACTCTACCAACCAAAGCCGTTGTATCTAAGCGGTGCGTTGAGGCCGATCGTCAGACAATGTATCACTTATCGCGATGTAATGGATAGAAACTCACTTTCCCTTTCCAAAGCCCCGCTTCTTAAATCCCAGCAGTACCTGCCCGATCACAGTTCAATCCTCGCCTCTAACGAGACAGAGAACGTCGATAGCGCCCACCTGATCATCTTTGACGATGAAAGCGTTCGTGTAGTACTTGATCTGGGGAAATTCAAACCACGCCTCCTCGTCGCCAGCGCTATCGTAATATTTGTAGGCAGAATCACAGGTTACGCCTGGCGGGAGGGATTTGACGTCGACATTCATGGCCACCAACAAGGGAGAGAGTGACAGCTAGATCAGTCAATGTTCCCAGGTGAAAGAGAGAAGACAGTTAGGTCTTTTGTTCCTCAAAGATCTTGGAGCAAAGCGAGCGACGCGTGGTTCCTGGCATGACCATGCTCGAAAAAACTAACACAGAAGGGGCGAAATCTCCATTGACGTGCGGCCGACGCGTGTCAAGGATCCTGCCAACTTGGAGCAAGCAAATAGAGACATGTCTAAACATAGTACCCTGAATTCACTTCTTTTACGAATAATCAGGAATAGCAGTAGTGGTATGAATTTTATATACATGATGGCTGGGTAACCTAGAAATACAGCGTCGGACAATGTTGAAGTCCGTAGTCTAAGCTAGATGTAGATGGTGAAGAACATGAGCGTTGAATCTTCTTTTGAATACGACTCCTATATACTCCGTCAATTAGAACTCGTGAAGGCCCTCAGGCTTGGTGATTGCTGAAACGTCAACACCAGGCAGAGGGAACTTGGAGGCGAAGACTTGGACTTCATCGCGGAGCTGTTTGACCTGCTTGTAGCCTTCCTTGCCCTCCTGGGCGGTGGTGGCGACACGGACAAAGTCCTTGAGAAGCTTAGAGCCGGCCTCCTTCTGGAGGAGGAGGGAAAGCTGGACAGCACGGTGAAGGAAGTCGGCGACGACCTTGATGTCTTCCTCGACCATGTCACGAGACGTAAGAGCGGATGTGCCGAGACGGATACCACCGGGAACCTGGGCGGAAGCGTCACCGGAAACAGCATTCTCTGCAAAGGCGATGTTATATGAAAGTCAATACCAGGGAGAGCAAACAACGTACTGTTGATGGTGATGCCCATAAGATCACAGACTTTCTCGACCTTGCTGCCAGTGAGGCCAATGGGACGGAGATCCCAGAGAACAAGGTGATTATCGCTGCCGCCAGTCTGGAGCCTGTAGCCGTGGCCTACGAGAGACTCAGCGAGAGTACGAGCGTTGGCAATGACCTGCTTGGCATAGAGCTTCCACTCAGGCTGAGCAACCTGCTTCAGAGCAGTGGCAATTGCAGCGATGGTCTGGAACATTGTCAGTCAATTTGAGAACATGTCGCAATTCAGGTAGAAACATACGTTGTTGTGGGGTCCGCCCTGGCAAGCAGGGAAGACAGCATCGTTAACACGCTTCTCGAGATCAGGGGCGTTCTGAAGATCCTTGCGGAAGAAGATGAGACCAGCACGGGGTCCACGAAGAGTCTTGTGGCTGAAGGAGATGTCAGAACGGCAGTTAACCATTAAAACTGCCACATACGTGGTGGTGGTAACAACATCGCAGAATTCGAAGGGGTTGTTAAGCTCCTGGGCGGCGATCAGACCACTGGTGTGGGCAATGTCGGCCATGAGCCATGCACCCTCCTTGTCTGCGGTCTTCTTGAGCTCGGCATAGTCCCAGTCGCGGGGGTATGCGGAAGCACCACAGATGATGAGTCTGGGCTTGAAGATTTTGGCCTGCGAAGCGAGACCAGCGTAGTCGATGAGGTTGGATTCGGGAGTGATGGCGTATGGGAGAGATTGGAAATAGATCGACGACGCGGTCATCTTCTTTTTGGCAGTCTAAAAATAAATCAAGTGTATGTCAGAGAGTTGAGGTGGTGGAGAAGGAATGGAAAACGAACGTAGTAGCCGTGAGTCAGATGTCCTCCGTCGGGGAGGCCAAGACCCATAAGACGGTCACCAGGCTGGATGAGAGCGGTAAGAGCAGCGAAGCTAGAGTCACATATTGTCAGTTCAAGTACCCCTGTATTGCAGGTGTCTTCGGAGCGTACTTAGCGGTCTAAAACAACACAGTATTTTTAGTAAAGGAAAGTAAAGAGCAGCGACGGCATAAAAGGGACATACACTGCCAGAGTAAGGCTGGACGTTGACACCCCACTTTGCTGGGTCGAGGTTGAACGCCTCGAGAGCACGCTTGCGGCAAAGGACCTCGAGCTCGTCGATATACTCATTACCGCCGTAGTAGCGAGCGTTGGGGAGACCTTCGGAGTACTTGTTGGTGAGGATGGAGCCATTGGCCTCCATGGTGGCCAAGCTGGTCAAGTTCTACTTGCAATGTGAGTCACACATTGTTTTGAGTCAACCAAACATACCTCAGAAGCAATGAGTTCAAGACCAGTGAACTGTCTCCATGTCTCCTTATCGATGATGTTCTTAACCTCTGGGTCAATCTCAGCCAGGGGCTGGTATAAGACTTTGTTCTGGAGAAGTCATGGTCAACTTGAGGTTGAGCTGGCAAGAAAACCGAGACTTACGAAGGCCGGGGTATTTGCAGTGGCCATCGTGCGGAGTGATAATCGATGAAGTTGGGAGCAAGAGCGATAGAGAGGCCTGGAGAGCAATCGCAACATCGTTGTTAATAAATTCTAAAGGTCACAATTTTTGTCATTTCAGGCAAGATCGTATGATCGGCCGCAAAGTCAACATGTACAAACCTCATTTCGGTCCGAATCACCATTTCTAGCTCAAATCTCCCTTCCGAACACTCTCATTTCTCCGTCAAGTTGCCCGAATTTCATTTCTTCTTGAGACGTTGTGGATGGGCGACAGCCTGATGGGGTGCCCCCATATTTTAGCAAAATCTGCGGGGATATCAGCCGGAGATCACCAACCGATGAAGGCAAGTGACCTCCTATCTCCGCATTGCCACAGATTCCCACAACGTGTGGTCTGCGTGTCTCTGCAGGGCAAGTGTGCTTGGGGAATAGGATTGTCAATATCTGCGACAAGTTCCAGGATATACACCTCCCAATTGTTCTGCGCGAAGTACGTGTTCACAGATAGGAGACGGTGAGAGAATGGGAATGAGTCATTGAGTGGATCACATGCCAATGATCGCGGAGCCAAATTGACCCCAGTATCGAGCGCTTAAGTTATCACTCACGGTTCAGAAAGGTTCAGAATGCTTACTGGTTGTTGTCCAAGCATCAAAGGTGGGTGCTGGTAGTTTAACAGCAAAAATTACTATGAGAGACAAATGAGAGACGTTTATTGGGGCCCATAAGAAACTAAAGCTGTTTGTCACCCAGTTTGTTTGCTATACGGCATTAAGATGGGCGCCTAAAACGACCGTCGAAAATTTGCCAGGAGTGGAAAACGATAATACACTAGTTTGCGGTACTTTATTGGTGGCTCATTATTACTCTGTGGTGTCTACTTATAACTCTCTATCGACGGGCGCCTAATCATGATTGATTATTTCGCACCTGTCAGTATCAACGAACGGTAGCGAGTGGTTGATCACCGTGACTACTGACACAGGTACTGTCAAAGTCCCACAGTCCACACAGATCCTGCTACGGCTCATTAGAGTCGATTGAGTAGAGTCCTTAGAGGTTCGGCGGTGCGGCAAACCAGGAACCATTGAGCTGGTGCCAACTTCGCGTTTTGGCGCCGCCTACTCTGTATCTGGATACATACATATCTAAGTATGCAAAGCCACTCTTAGCAAAAGCCCGAGTTTTAGTGCGTCATCAGGCATTGGAAATCCTGGATCTTTGACCCGCTGTCGGGACTTGTGTGTGTTCTTTTGTCGGTGCTCATTGTGACCACAGAACTAAATGAATTTCGAGCCCACAAGTGTAACGATTTGGGACATCGTTTCATGTACTATGATAGCAGCCGTTAGAGCTTAAGTATAGAGTAGATTCTGAGGAAAGGGAATGATCAGAGCCTTAACCTTTCAGATGTATAGACGTTTCCCCATTGCCGATGGCAATAATTGATGGATGGGTGATGGATCAGGACAAGATCAGGATTGTTCAAGGTCGGCTGACATCCACGCAGGGTCCATCAACGTCCACATTTCCAAATTCGCACTGTGAACTGACGTCTCGGTGTTGGGAAGGCCGGCATTCAGAGTCTGCCACAGATACCCATTGGGATGCGTCGTTACGCATTTTCCTACCCATTCTCTCGCCTCGAGTTTGCGACAGTGTCAAAATGAAATATACTGGGCAACCGTATGTAACGGTACCGATGTTCTGTTACATGGGAATTGCTCGATGAGGGGCGTAGCAAAGAGTTTCAAAATGCGAGAGGCGCACGGAGGCCTCACCAATGGGGATCCCGGTAACCCGGTCAACCAAGCGCCACAAGACCAGAGTTGAGAGATTTGAAAGCCTCGTCCTGGCCACAGAAGGCCTCATGTAGACTCACTTAACGCCTCAACGACGGCACAGTGACCTCATGCCGTTCTGTTGCCATGTTGCTGTTCCTCAACCTGACATTGATTGGAGGCGACGCGTTCGATGACTTGCGGGACATTCGGGACATGTGGGGAGACTGTGACTTCAACCCCTTACAGCTCTCCCAGCATTTCATTTAAGGCTGAGGTCTGAATGAGTGCATTTTTCTTATGCACTTTTAGCTCCGGTTCTGCCGGTTGCCTGTCTGCCTGTCTTCATTGCCTTACCTGATACAGAAGCCTGTTCCTCCCACATGTCGCTCGCGAAGAAGAAATCTTGGGGCCCACTGTGGCCCCTCTCGACATCTCCACCGAATGAGACGCTGCAGGAGCGACGCACTCGTCAGGCAGATGCGGCTCTGGCGAAAGCTCGGAGTGATCATATCGACAATGTGATTGAAGCGGAGAGGAAGCAGAAGCAGAGATGCGACGGTCCGAAAATTTTACTGCTAGGTATGTCCTTTCACTTTACGTGCCCCCCAACATAAATTTTGGCAGACACAATGAATACTGAATGGTCGAATTACTACACTGTGCCCTTTGATGATCAGGCCAATCAGAATCGGGCAAGTCCACTGTGTTGAAGAATTTTCAGCTGCATTTGGCACCGAAGGCTTTTGAAAGGGAGGTATGTATCGAGAACCTTCATCTTGCCTATATGGGTAATATTAACAGGAGGAGCTGACTTGGGGTATGCGTTGTCTGTAGACCGAAATTTGGCGCCCAGTCATCCACCTCAACCTCGTTCGCTCCGTCAACCTCATCGTCAACTTCCTTCTATCATGCAACCCCAGTTCTAGGGACTCGATATCAACGCCATCTGTTCCACGAAGATCCTCATCAGGGCATTTAAGCCATGGACTCAGAAGGCTGTGTGTCCGGCTCGCACCCCTGCGGCAGGTGGAACGCGACTTGGAGAACTCACTGTCCGGGGGCGCTATGAGAAGTCTGTCTGGAAACCGGGGCTCCTTGTGGAAGGAGGCATTCGCGACATCGACCTCGAGCAACTCTACAAATCCAGGAGATGGGACAAGTAGAAGAATGATTGCTGCTCTTGGAGGGGATATCGTGGCTTTGTGGAGCGACTCGTCGGTGCAAATGATGTTACAGACCGCTGGAATCTCGTTGGAGGAGCAACCTGGATTGTACGTTTTTCTTATCGAAATCTCAGTTTGAGGCCGAATTTATTGACCTCTAATTGCGGCCAGCTTTCTGGACCAAGCGGTACGCATTGCAAAAGAAGACTACAGACCTGAGCCAGGTAATTATCCCCTTTCGTGTAAATGGTATATGCTCGAATAATATACTAACCAGGCACTACTTTCAAGATGATGTTGTGAGAGCTCGTGTGCCGACAGCGGGTCCTGAAGAACACATAATTATGCCTGAACGCGAGCACGGAATCAACAAATCAAAGAATTGGACAATTTACGATGTAGGAGGTACACAAAGTCACCGAGGTGAGATAAACACCACCGCCAACGCCTGCTTGGATCCTGAATCCATGTTGTTCTCATAGCGGCTTGGGCTCAATTTTTTGACCAAGGTATGCCTCCCTGAGAGGCCTGAGCACCACAATTCTGATACACTTTCCAGTCAACACGATAATCTTTCTGGCGCCGCTCTCCGGCTTCAATCAAGTACTTGTGGAGAACCCCGATGTAAATAGACTGGTGAGTTCCTTTTTACACCCCAGCAATGGTCAGCAGAGAACTGAAGGTGTTCCAGACGGATTCCGTCAAGCTATGGCAGATGTTGTGCAGCAACAAGATTCTCTCTCGAATCAAATTTGTCTTGTTTTTGAACAAAATGGATATTTTGGACGCAAAGCTTCAATCCGGTATTGAGTTTTCGTCCTATGTCACTTCATATGGGTCAGAACGACCAAACGAAACCAAAGCGGTTTCGCGATGTACGTTCAAAACATCGTCCAAGCGGCAGAACATGCTCAATTGACCTTTCCCATTCCTCGACGCAGACCTTTTAGATGTTTTCATATCCATTCACCAACAGTATTCACCAAGCGGACGAAAAGTTCATCCACATTTGATATGCGCCATTGTAAGTTTGCTTCCCTGTTGACAGAATCTTCTGGCTCATGAATGGTTGGTAGCAAACCAAGGCGACCTCCCATATAATTTCTCAAAGTAAGAAATATATACAATTGTTTTCCAAACTCTGACCACCCCCGTCTTGTATAGTCAGAGAGGTAATCTTAATGAAGGCTCTCAGAACCAACGACATCATATAATATCGCTAATAATAGCCTAATCTACATACAAGTATCATACTCCCTGTATCTTTCAGGTGTTGTACGACCCAACTAATATATGAGTTACTTCCGGAACAATTATATAAATTGTAGTTGGACAGAACAGCCTCTAGTCACACGATCTCGCACTTGCACAAACTAAGCGCCCGAGCAGGGACGATCACTTCCTCAGTCAGATCAAGTCGATCAGCACAACTTGATGTCAATTACACTGCATTTTCAACGCCTAGGAAGTTCAAGTCATTCGCAGTTACATACGAAATGCCCATTAATGCAAGCCTTTATATAGTACATGTGCGCCAATATGTGCAGTCAAGGACATCGTCGAATCCAAAAGTAATGTGACAAGTAGAATATGATGTGAATGAACATTGATGGAGGAACAACAGTGCCGTTAAATGAAGTGCATAGGAGAAATATACATACACCAATGAATGCATTTGTTTGCTGGAAGAGAAAACAAAGATGGAAGCGTCATGCGAAAGAGGTTTGTATATACTGCATCGTCTGAGAGGGTGGATTGCGATACATCTACTGCACAGGGGATAAATAAATAATCTCTATCTGCAACAAAGGAAAACAATTTGGGTGCCCGGCTCCTTGGAGGAGACGGGTTGCATTATACCGGCTGTGTGAACCCTTCCTGCGCACAGCAAGAATCTAGAGCAATAGTGCACATTACCCCTTGGTGATCAGAAAGCAATGACCAGTGCATACGCGGCGGCATCTGGTTTGGAGTTGAGAAGCAAAACCGGACTATGTTGGCGACCTTTAGGCTCTGCGCTCCGGCGATGACCACGTCCCTTCCTCATGCCCCATTACAAACACCACATCATCTTCCTCGTCTTCCTCCTCCTCGTGCTCACGCTCAGACGCCGTCACATATTGGTCTGGATGCACATGTCCATTCACAAGACGCCCAGCAGCCTTCTCGGCTTCAACAACAGCCACTCCGTTCTGGCTGACACCCGCTGGAAGCTCTGCTCCATGGGTGTGCTCCTCTACAGGCTGATCATTACCCAGATCAAGCTGCAGCCCATTCGTTTCAGCCAACTCCGCTGGTGGCTGTTCGTAGGCAGACGGCGAAGTAGGGTAATATATTTGCTCACGATAACCGTCTACCGGTTGTCCTGCATACGATGGCGGTTGCGGTGGCTCTTCCACCGTGCTCGGTACGGCGTCCGGAAGCACATAGCGCTCCCAGCCACCCATACGAACCATGTTGCCCCACACCTGCACTAGACTCGACAGCGTTAGCACATCGTGCACTAACACTTCGTCCCTAGTCAGCTGTTTCACGCGGTTGAACGACGCTATAAGGGGGATTGGGATCCATCCTCGAGAGTCCATCTAGGGTCACATCCGTCAGTTAAGTCTGCAAAGAGAAAGGGATGAGAGAGTAAAAACTGACCCGTCGCCGGAGGAAGAAATCCGATTCCAGGTTTTGTGGACTCAGATAGTACTCCAGTTGCCCCAGGAGATAGTAGCGCGTCGGGTCAAGCGGGAATGAGATCGGAGATACCGGCACCGGTACCGGAGGGGAAGCAAGGGTCAGAGGCGGGTTGGGTAAGGAAAGGGGCACTGGAGGTATTAACCGCGGCGCGTACGGGTCGAAACCATTCAAGCGAGGTATGGGTTGGAACCCGCCCGGCAGCGCACGCGGGTCATAATACTCTGAGGGCGGACCTAGTGGCTGAAGATGCGGTGGCGGCGTAACAGTGAATGGTGGCGGCCCTCTCTCCGCCGCGCGTTGAGGATTACTACTTGCCCCACCCCGACCACGGCCGTACCCCCTTGTGAAGCCATTGACCCCACGACCCCTTCGCCCTGGCCCACTCTGATACCCAGGCCCACCAAACCCTCCACCTCTCGCCCCGCTGCCTGAAGCACCTGGACCGCCAAACCCACCCCGTCTGCCACGCCCATTAACATACGGCAGCTCTCCAGACCCTCTCGCCTCTCGCACACTCTGGCCTGGGCCCCACCCCTGCTCCGCGCCCTCATCCCCACCAGGACTGACATGATGGCGATTATGCGTCTCCATCCACGCAGAGATCTCCCGCTGCCTCTCCACGCCGAGCTCGCGCTGCAGCCGCGGGTTGCCAAACCCGAATCCGTAGTCTTTCACGGTCAGATCGGGGTCCAACACGGCTGGACGCGCGGTGCTGGCCGCAGGGGAGCCGTGTTCCAGTCCTAGTCCCATGGGTGGCTCCATCGGAGCGGAAGCTGCGGGGATATGACCATGGGGATGTTGATGATGTGGATGTGGAGCATAGGGAAGGTGGCCGAAGGACACGCTGCCGCGTGGGTCAAGAGGGAAGGACGCTGTGCGGTGGCTCAGGGCCACCTCGCGCGCGGCATCGTCGACAGTGAGCCGCGACATCGCAGCGGGCATGGTAATCGAAGGCTGAATCGCGCCATCTCCTTGGTTTGGTACCTGAAGGGCGGAGGCCTGAGGCGCTTCTTCCGAGGGCAGCGACGTTTCAACCTGTACTGGAGGCGTATTGCTCGCAGTGCCAAACTTGTACTTAACCTCTACCTGAGGCGATACAGCGCTACTTGGCTGCTGGCCATTCGCAGCACTCAGAGGCTGAACATCCTCTTTGCTATCTTGTAATGAAGACCCACTGGCGATGGCGTTTCCGGCACCCTGTTCATGCGAAACAGATGAAGACGCCGGCGTTGTTAATGGCGGCACTCTGCTCTTCTTGCCTTTACTCCTTGCTTTCGGCGTTGTGTCTTCCTTTCCATTGGCCGTTTTCTCCGTTGGAGAATTCGGTTTACTATCCGAAACGGACCCATTCGTCTTTCCGCTAGCCTCGTCACCGCTTGAAGCCGTCGGCGGTGTATTCGACGATTTAGCTTCTCCCAGCGTTATACTCCCAAAAGTCATGGTCTCCCGACCGACAGTAACACCGCTCGGGCCCGTCACTGCATCGGCGATATTGCTATTCGTCGTAGGGAGTGTCGATCCATTCGCAGTCGCCATTTCTGCGACACCGGCTTCCGCGCCGGCATCCCCTGGCCGCTGCCGCATGACGAGGGACACGAGCTCTTCGTGATTCGGCACAGGATGGCTAGCCTGGAATATAGGATTTTCGCCGTTCCATATAGATGCTTGGTGGGCGTACGGTATTGTACCATTGATCCCGGATGAAGGGTTGAAGTCAAGTGGGCCTGCGGGCGCTGCGTACCCATACGGAGCGGATGATATTGAGGGATGAGGATACGTGTTTGAAGAGATAGAGGTGTTGGTGGAAGAAGAGATGGAAGTAACGAGGTTGGCGAGTGATACACTTGGTGAGCTAAGATGACGCGAATGCGTGGAGGGTGAGTGTTGCCTGCGAGGATAGAATATCGGTGCTGATGCCTGGTATTGACCTGGAGGCACCGGGTGTGATTCGGGATGTGGGTGCGTTGGAGGGTGATGTAGAGACGACACTGATGGGTTCTGGTTACTTGCACTTGAATTCAGTGGAATGGTACTCGTTGATGGTATTGACGCAAGCTCAGATGGTTGTGAGGCATCTATATGCGTCATTTGGGGAAAAAATCAGTTGGAATCATTTGACAAAATTGGGCCTACTTGACGCACCACTGTGAATAGGTAATTTTTTCCCGGCATTTCTTCCTCCACTCCGCGGGCTACTGCTGCTGCTTGCTGCACGACTCTGTGTCCGTGAATGGGACGCCGAAGTCCGCCCGGATGGATTTCGCGCATTGCTGGCCGTGTTATTATTAGCACCGCTACTGCGTGGTTGCTGCTTTCGTGAGGGTTGAGCTCGAGGCTTGAGGGCATCTGCAGCCGCCTGGAGTTCCGCTGCTGGGATGGCTACCCATTTCGTCTTTTCGCCTGTAAAGTCTCGTCAGGAATCCACGATGCTATTTACGGACCAGTACAGCATAGCACTGTAAGATGAATAGATATACAGACCTTTCCTAGGTGACGCGCCTGACTGCGCGGCGGACCCGTCGAGCCGTGTTTCTGGCAACGGGAGCAGCGGTAGAAGCCCATTTGTTCCGCCCAACTTGACTCCGACTTGCGGCCAGTTTTCTGAGTCAGGAATAGGGTGGGATGGGGTTTGTTCTTTAGGAGGGTGATTATCGGATGGTGTGGAAGATAATACTGAGGAATCGTCGAGAGAAACCGACGAGGGAGTATTTGTCATCGTTACTCGAGCAGAATTGGAAGACACATCTGACAAGGATTTTGCAGCATCGCCGCTCAACAACTGAGAGTTTGATGGAATTGGGTTGGACACCTGGGGCGGTGCAGCAGCGCGGGCGGCGGCTCTGAGACTCCAAACATTCTGGAGAGGCTTTGCAGGCGGGGTGCTTGTTGTATGGGCAGCCACAATAGACAGTGCTTGGACCGCCAACTGGTTCTGCGCTGATGGCGCAGAAGCGATAGGCGCCTTCAATTCTGGAGTCGCAACAACAGTAGATGCTGTTGAAGTGGCCACAGAAGATGGATTAGGTGTCAGAGACGGGGTGGTTGCACCGATGTTGCTAGTGGATGGAGGGATCGACGTTGCGCTCGCATTTGTGGTAGGCACCACCGATGGTGATGGAACAATTGCTGCTGCTTTTGGAGCAGACACCTGCGGAGGCGGCGCAGAAATTTTCGTCTTGATGTTCTGAGCTCTCCGCGCGCGCTCTGCATACGAAAGAGGCGGCGATTTGATTGAGGTGGATGCCATGGGGCGCTGTGCAAACGCCGCCTGTCACTTGGTGTATTCCGCCGGAAGCGCTCTGGTTTACGGGGATTCTCCTCGAGTTTCAATCGCAGAGCAATAGATGCTGCTAGTCGGTTCAGAGACCAAGGAAGGTCGGGGACAATGTGGAGAGGAGGCAAGAGCGGTCGGTGGAGAAGTTCAAGTCGCGTTCAGAGAAATGATGCTTTTCCCACGCCAATTCTGTGTGTTGGTCAGACAGCTCGCCGCCAACTCGTCCGCCACCGTCATGATCTGTTTTATCCGTGACCTATACTCAGCTTATATCTGTCTGTGTCTGTGTCATTGTCATCGCAATCCGCGCCCGACTTCAGTGACTCATCCGGACGCAGTGTGGCAATGAGTCACCCGACCTCAGCGTAAGAATAAAATAAAAACGCTCGCATGGTTGCTGTCACTGGCCCAATTCGAACTTGCATCCGAATCCCCTCGACATCATGAACGATAGAGACAACTACGTGTTCTTCTGGAAGCCCACCGAAGTCAAGTAAGTCCAGAAGTTCTGCCCGAACAAGGGCGCTAAACTTCTTCAGCGCCGGATGGGCGTCTCAATGGTACTACTCGCCATTCACTGTGACAGTCGCCATCGACGACAAAGAGATCACCGCCGAGCTGCCCACCGCCGAACACTGGATGATGCTCCAGAAGGCGCTCCTGTTCAAGGACTCTGCAGTCGCGCGAGAAGTCCTCGATGCCGACGCGAGCGACATGGCGTATGTGAAGGCCCTCGGCCGCAAGGTGCAGAACTTTGATGACGGCACCTGGAATGCGGCGCGCGAGCGCATCGTCCTCGAGGGCAGTTTGCTCAAGTTTGGACAGAATGAGGAGCTCAAGGCGAAGCTTCTTGCAACGGGAAGCAAGCTTCTAGTTGAAGCCAGCCCGAGGGACAGGATTTGGGGAGTGGGATTTGGAGAGAAGAACGCGCTCAGCCAGAAGCATAGATGGGGTCTCAACCTGCTTGGAAAGGCACTGGAGGAGGCTCGAAGAAGGTTGCGCGAAGAGGAAACAGGAAATGACTCTTGATTGAATCCTATGCTCACATACCCCAATCACTCCAGTTATTGTGAAACGTACAGTATTTTACGCATCGAAAGTGAGATGGGCGAGAGCCATTGAAATGTTCAAATTTTCTACAAGTAGCTTCCTCATCTTAGTAGCTTATGGTTTATAGCTCAGCCGGTTTAATAGCGCCTTGGTGGCGGTGGTTTGGAGCGCAATTGAGCCAAAGCCCTCCGTGGTATTAGCGCTACCAGACTGAATCGATACAGTATGAAGCTATACTAATACTACCTATAAAACGTCAGCTAGCAGAATACCACAAACGGGCATAACTACAAGCATTCCCAACCACACACTGGTGGTTATGTGCCGCCATAAACTTGATTGTTGCTTGATTAGGTACATTGCCTTCGGCAACTCCCGGCCGACGGGCGCTTAAGGGCATGGGCACGCAAAGTCAATGTGTGTGGTATGTCTTCATTCAAATTCAATTTGATCTTCCGGAGGGTCCGCGAAGGTATGTATTACATCATAATTCTGAACAATTCTTGCGAGTAGGTCTGATCAAACGACAGGGTCAATACTTTCCGTGCCCAAAATCGATCAAATAAATTGCCAAGAGCTCGAAGTCATGCGCGGAAGACTGGAACGTCCAGTCGCTTGAAATGGGCTGGTCCTGAAGCAGCATACCAGAATTTGGGTCCTGTACAGGTGAATACTCTTCAGGCATTTCTCTAGAACCGTTCCGCTTCTCAACAAAGAGAAGATTATCGAGCCTGACGTCTGACCGATTCAATTAGCTTGTTAGAGACAAGATGCTTGGGTTATGCGCACCGGTATGGTCAATTCCCATAGCATGAACGGCTATAACACTGGGGGCATTATGCTCTATTTATCTTTAGGGAAGTTACTTATAATACATTTGAAATACAACGAACTTGAAAATAACATTGTCCCGCATAGAGACTGCTTAATTGCTACATATACTCAAGCCCTGAAGCCACCAAAAAGCCATAAGACCAACAAGATAAATCAACGATAAACATACACCTAGAGCAAAAATTCCAGCTATAAACCCGATGATGCCAGTAATAATTTGGCATATGGCAGATAACACAATTTTAGTGACTCGAACAAGGTGGCTACGAAGCCCCTGAGGGGCGGGTGACAAAATGGTCAATGAATCCGGAAGCAGATTGTCGAGAAGTAGTATGGGATGTTCCTCGAAGAGCCAATATGTGAATCCAATGATTGCTGCAGAGTACTTCAGCGCGCCATTAGGATCATTGCCTACTGTGTTGACATGGAAGCTATCAACCAAGCCTCCAATGTTGTCAAAGAAGAGATCTGAGTCTTCCCGAGTCAGCATGGGGACAATGTGCCGATTGTATAGCGGAGAGTTCCTGTGGCGTTTAATTTGGAATGAAGGTAGCCGAGATTTCATTTTGATAATTGCACGGGCCGTAATTGTGTGTATCTCAAGAGAGACCTGATTGTACTGGTCAACGTCGTCTGTAACGAGATGGTACAACATATGTGCCATGTCGTATGCTGATGCGTTGTTTCTGGGAGCTGTGACTATGCTCATGGACGGCATCTTCATTGTGTTTGACGCAAGTAATCCAAGTAGTGGTCGAAGGAAATATTTGCTTTCTCGTATGTATGGTAGAGTTGACTGGAGTCGATGCTTCAAAGATGCCATCATAGCACCCTCAGAAGCAAATGTTACACTTCCCGTGTCGAGATTGCTGAGAAAAACGCGGTTGACGTCATGTGTTTGCTTGACAGTGAGTTTAGAAGGGAAAATTGTGTAGGTGTTCCTCCCTGTGGCAGGAGTTTGCCTGTAGGCATCCAAGGTGGGCTGATCTAGCTGCATAGTAGGATACTTTGACTGAGGCAATGGGCCCCCTTCGGGCGAGAGATGTTTGCTCCTGGTAACCAAAGCAATTGTCGGGCTGACAACATGGAGGTAATGCAGCCCCGGAATTCCCATGAAGCATCCCTCGAATTGCCCAAAGGAATGTGTACCCACAACGAATTCCTGCTCTTGGGCCGCTATCCATATTGCGAGGAATGTTGCGTCTGCCTGCAAGTAATAGTCCAACACATGGAATTTTTTGGACTCAACATCAACACCTCTCAGGGACATCTCCACCATGTTTGTGAGGCCACCATACTGATCGTGTAATCGCTCGCCCGTCTCCATGATTCCGTGATGGGGTGTATCGAGGATATACTTCAAACCCGAAAGCCAGACCCTGGTACCCTCCTCAAGGGCGCATCTTTCCTGGTTGGAAGCTATGTCGAAGTCCTGCATTACCATGTTGTCCGGGTCCTTCTCGTCGAAACAGGAGGGGATCTGGGACATCCGACAGTAGTGCATCACGTACAGAAATTTGCGGATGGTTTCCAACTCCTTGCACGACATCTTCAACTCGACCCTCCCTCCGTTGACTGCTTCTTGTATTTCTCTGATAGACTTGGCCGCAGAATTCTCCAGCCTGGACAGGGCCTCCTCCAGATGATTTACGTTCGCAGGGTTTTGCTCGTCGCGATGCAAGTTGATTACACCATACGTCCTAGGGATGGGACGTTGCTCCAGAACCTGGGTCTTCAGGTCGTACACAGCGACAGTGTCGTTGCTAAAACCTGTTTTGTGGGACTCGAAGTAGTCTTTCTGGCCCTGTTTCTTGCTCCTTGAAATAACCGAGTGGGTCAGGGGCTAGTATTTATTGATAACTATCGGTAATACCTTTGTTGAATCTGAGCATCTTGAAAGCTTCTGAGAATGAACCTTGGGATGTAGAGTTGGTACTGGTCTTTGGGCCTGCTAGTCCTTGGCATATTGGGATATCTAAGGGTGTGATGGTTGAAGGGTTCAACAGTGATTTGCAATGTCTCTTTCCCTGGTAGGGATCGTGAGTTACGGGTTTGTTCCTTACTTAAATAGCAGCGTTGTATTGATCTCATCACTTCCACGCACGCTGCAAAGAAGTGTCTGTCTTCATAGGGAAGAGCATTGCTTTAAGCAACGAGGAACAGGAAGGTTATATTCTGCAAAACTTTACAGGGTAGAAATCATTGGCTTGCTGTGCAACAGAAAGACTCCTCACCCACTATATTCACTGAAAAAGGAAATGTCTTGGCAGTTTTTTTTTGATTGCATCAAGGGATGTCGTGGGGTCTCGTAGGTTCAACTCTCGTCGAATACCTTCCATTCACAAATTTATAGGAAATGCAGCAAGCCTTGAGATGACATTGTCATCGCCTAGTTATGATAAATGGTCAAATAGGGTGTTTCACGATAGCCCAACTTGGGCCCAACTCGATCACCAACTTGATCTCCAACTTTGATCAAGTTGGCGATCGAGTTGGTGATCGAAGTTGGCTAACTTTGCAAGTTGTGGTCCGTTCCACAACTTGGGCTGCTTTCCACGGACGATCGCGACGAGAAGGAAAAACGCGGGCGCGGATATGATTGAGGAGGAGGGTAAACGTGTACCGTACTGCGTACAGACGGCCTCGTTAAGTACCTATGAGTCCTAGTACTGTTACAGTGAACAAATGGGGAATGTGGGTAAAACGGGAATGGTAAGATAACAATAAAAGTGCGGTGGAATGAAATCGTTCGTAATACTACGCAGGGTCAACTAAACAATCCAACAGTCCTTTCTAGCCAAAGTGCTACTCCATGCCTTCAAGGTCTTCCGCAAAAAGCAGGGGGTATACTACTCGACCGGCGGAACTCCCACGCTGCCCCCCCCCCCCCCCCCCCCCCCAACTATTGGCGCGTCAAGGCCTTGTCGCATGCCATGATCGTAAACGGGTGCCAGCTGTGAGCGAATGGGTTTGCGGCGGTTTTGTGCTCATAGTGTACATGCGTACTACTTACGCTGCTCAATATAGCAGCGTTGGGCTCTAGAGTGGTGTTCGCGTTTGCGCCTGAGGCCGAGGAGCTTATGCCTGACAGCGCCGTGATATCGGTCGTAGGTCTTGGTGTAGTTTCGCATGCAGGAACGATGCAAACATCTGCGAGAGTCTACACACACTGGGAAAGGCCAAAAATGTGCTCTGGTTGGACCACCAGTGGCTTTGTGTGCGTCGGAGGCGATGCTCAGGGATTGAGGCCCCTCGGGCCCTCCCCCATTGCCTGTTTCCCCTCTAGTTTTGTTTCGATTCTCTCCAACCCCTGCCCAGGGCCCTTTCTGTGTGTTCACATTTGTCCCATACCTGGCCCCTCAACAACTCCATAGCTACTCACGCTCCCCCTTCATTGTCCTCTTGAAAGTCTACATTACCTTCCAGTTGAAAGTACGCCGAATTATAGAAATGGCAGTGGAGGGACTCCCCTCAGGCGCTCCACGTTCCATCCAAAACCCACCAAAAACAGCGAATAACGCTGAACTCACCAACTCACGGAGCTCAAACGTCGGAATACTACGAGCATTCCCAGTCACAGACTGGAAGATTGCCAGATAGGTATGTGCCGCCATAAATTTGATTGTTGCTTGAATAGATACATTGTAGACGCATTGCCTTCGGCAACTCCCGACCGACGGGCGCTTACGGGCATGGGTCAATGTGGCATATCTCCGCTCAAATTCAATTTGATCTTCCAGACGGTCCACGAAGGTAAGTATTACACTACAATTCTGAATAATGCTTGCGAGTAGATATAATCAAACGACAGGCTCTCGAGTAAAATGATAATAGGGCACTAGTGCGTATCATTCGGCCAAAGTCCGTTCAAGCAGTAACACTTTGCGAGCACATTGGATGTTTAAGGGGCAACGAAGCTGTTCTCACGATAGATTGAACCACTGTCGAGATTATACTTAAGCCACTCTAACTCGACGACCTACAAACACGCGCATATTAAGCCTAACAAGGTCCTACCACGTTGAAGAACCCATGATTCTGAAGGTCGCCAGCAGTTTTACGTTGAGCAGGATCGAGGTTGAGGCAGTCGCGAATAAATTCAGCCAGAGCGCCAATCTGCTCTTTGATAACGCCTGGCACGTTGTAATTCTCGATTGCCTGCTCAATGCTCACCGGAATGAGGTCTGGGATGCGAAGGAGGTTCCCTGCGAGTGTCACAAAGGGCGCATAGTAAAATGGGTCATGAGTCAATCGTGAGCGTAAGCGGATATGAAAGAAAGAAAGTGAGAGTCGGACCTCGTTTGTCAAAGTACTCATCGCGACGCGCAGCGCGCGCTAGTACAGCTTCGGAGAATTGCTGTCCCGTTAGCTCCTGCATCTTGGCGAGATGGTCGTCTTCGATCGTCCAGTCTTCTTCTCCGTCGACAGGGTTGAAAAGCCAGCGACCGGTGAGCAATTCAAAAGCCTATCATGTCACCCGCATAGATGGAAGCGGCGGTAAAAATCCAGTGGTAGAGTCGTTTGGTGTGATATCCAGGACACACGATGGTGAGTCTAATGGCATTGACGATATGAGCCAATCTAAACGCTCACCAAGCAGCCGACCGCCCAGATGTCCAGGGCTGTACCAAATTCACCCCCGAGAATGACTTCAGGGGCGCGGAGGCTGGGCGGACTCCAGCACTCAGCGTGGGGCTTCTCGTTTGCCCATTCAGCTACAAGACATTGAAACGTGCGCAGTAAATATATGATCCCGAAGAGTTATTGTATGCAGTAAATGCTTACCGTGTCCAAAATCGATCAAGTAAATTGTTGAGAGCTCGAAGTCATGCGCTGAAGACTCGAACGTCCAGTCGCTTGGAATGGGCTCGTCCTGAACCAGCATACCAGAGTCTCGATCTTGGACGGGTGGATTTTCTTTGAGGTATTTTTCTAGAACATTTTCCTGCACGTTCCGCTTCTCGATGAATAGAAGGTTATCGAGCTTGACGTCTGATCGATTCAATTAGCTTGCAAGTTAGAGACAAGATGTTTGAGTTATGCGCACCGGTATGGACAATACCCATAGCATGAACGGCTACAAGCGCCTGCAAGAGCATATATATGATATTGCGCGTCATGTAAATGGGGAGAGCCTTGGTGGGAGACGACCGTCGCAGTGCCGACACAGAGGTGCTATATAGGTGCATGACGAGACACAGATGCCGCGTTGGCTCATTTCCTTCGGATTGTGGTGGTCCACTGATAAAGAAATCGTCCTGTAGAACTGCGACATGGTCCGATAACCCAAAGAAGATTGAACATGTCTCTCCCGAGTCGTCGACTTCGGCAACCTTCTGTCCTATTTTTCGCAGGAAGTCGACTTCTCTTACAGGTCCTGCTGCATGTGATGCTTCGTGCGATAGAACTTTGAGTGCGCAGTATTTGAGGGCATGGTACCTGATCATTGGAGCTCGGGGTGAGTGCATAAACTTAGACTGCAATACAAGAATTCGACACTACTTCGTTAGAGAGTCTTCCACAAGGTATGTAGTTGCGGTAGATCCCTCGCCAAGCCTCCGTAGAATGATATAGCGATCCCCGTGAATCAACTGGCCAAATTTTGCCCTGAAGTGTCTCTCCGTGGAAGTCATGTGGGTACCTCAGCGTATGGTACGAGGTACTGGTCAAGGATAGTATGTGGGCTCGATGTGTGCATGGGAACTGCCAACGTCGGACTGATCCGGATCGATCAAAACCACAACATTACACAATAGTCAAATTTCTATATAGCCCGCTCACACTTGAGATCGTCTTCCTTCTCCACGACGTTTTGCCCCCCTTCTGGACGCCTACTTGAGCGCGGTCGGGTCTTCCATTTCTACGACGTCGGAGAGTGCATTCCAGGCTTCGCTTTCGCTAGCAACACTAGCCTTGTTTCAGGGCCATGATGGATTTCTAGATAGTAGTGAAAGCCACATTTCCTTCCTGTACGCGCAATTCCATCATTTTTTCGAACCTCCTCCGTCCAGGTTTCGTCTCTCCTGAGGAAGTCGCCTTCGGTTCGAATAAAATTGCAAGTCAGCACTAAAAGTCGAAGCTTCAAGGCTCAGGGCGCGTTGTCAGGTCATTTGGGTCATGCTCTCTGGACGTCTCATGATCATGAAATGAGAGTTCTTGTGATTGCGATGAAGCGAACTTTCTACACATTGGAAGTACAGGAGGAATATTCTCATACAGAAAAATAACTCTGGGGTGATGCACTGAGGAGATAAAACTTCACGAATCACACAAAGCTCTGGGACAGGTGGGAATGGGACGGAATGCAGTGTATTGCGAGAAGATAGGTAACGATTTATGCCTTGTTAGCTGCTGCAGCCTTTGCATCCTCGGCAGCGGCGACAGCGGGGTTGACCTTCTTGCCATCCTTCCATCGGACACGGGGAGGGGGGGCACGGTTGCGACGTCCCTCGCGCGAACGAACACGGACAACTGCACAAAAATTAAAATCGTCCAGCTTTCCACATAAGCAAAGTACACACCATGCGAGTGGATGGCGCATGAGACGCAGTAGGCGATTTTGATGTACAGCTTGGGGATAACGTACTCTGTAGGATGGATAAAGTAAACGAGTCTGAAGATCAGAACGAGATTGGGATGAGACGCACCAGGGTAGACGCTGGCCTCGCTGATATCACGGACGGCGGCACTCTCGACCATGTTCCTCACAGTGAACCTCTTGATAGCCTTGTCCTTGCCGACGCAGCGAGAGCAGTTCGAGCAGCGCATGAAGGCGACGTGGCCACGTCCCTTCTTGTTACGGCCGCCATTTCTTCTTTTCTTGGTCTAGATAACGCGAGTGAAGGACGGAAGATTAGCGCCCTGAGTTGGAGGCCAGTCGAGCCCATCCCCAGCCACACGACATCCAAAATCCCGAATGCGCATCCATCCCAAATTCCTTCGAAAACGCCAGAAATTTCGCGATAGTGCAGCGGGACATGGCTTCAGAGTATCTGGGCGTCAAGAAAACTCACCATTTTGGGTGTCGGTGTCGAGTGGGCGAGGTGTTGGACGACGACGACTAGACGTTCTGTCGATTCGCTGCTTGGATGTGACTGTTCTCACGCCGGACGTTCGGCAGCGGTTTCTCCGGCCCGGCCTAATTATGGACAATGGCCTTGCATTGTTCTCGGTTCTTCCCAACCGCTTGGTGGCAACGGATTTGCATGGCCCTTTTGTTCGATATAAAGTCATGGGCGCCGTCGCGCATGGCCTCCCTACACTTTTATCTTCCCCCTTATTTTCTTCTTTCTGTGGCCTGGCGCTCGGTCTCCCTCTTTCAGGCATCTTCAATCCGTTCTTTTCATTATTCAATCCAAGATGCAGTTCGCTCTTCTTCTTATCGCTGCTGCTCAGCTTGTTCTCGGCGCTCCTACAACTGGAAAGATTGACCAAGCTACTCTTCTCAAGAATGGGCAAACCGCAGTCTCATTGAACGCGCAATGGAAGAATATCGCCGCCACGGACGCGTGCGATGGTCCACAGATGGCCTGCGTGAAAAACAGCATCGCGACATGTACGAACAAAAAATGGGACGTGTCCACAGGTCGCTGCGCGGAAGGTCATCAGTGCTTTGCTCTTCCGGACACGAGGAAAGAAGGCATCGTATGTGTCTTCTAGTTTTTCCTACTTTTTTCACTAGGGCCTTCAGTTCCCAGCCATGCCTTTATCTATGATCATCCAAATCGCTAACCTGAATGAATATATAGGCCATCACTTGCACCAGCGAGAAAAACGCGCTCTCCTTGATCGAATCCACGGGTGCTACTGGAGGAGACGCTTCACTTCCAGGCCAGGCGCCGACCACGCTCACTGACACTACCGCGTCGACCACCGCTATCACAACCACCAAAGTCCGGGCAACAGTCACACCGAACGCAGACGGCGCAGTTGCTGTCGTAACAGTCACCCTGACCGTCGCGCCAGGTACGACCACCCTCCCCGCGAATACGCGCACCATCTCTCCATCCGACGCGTCGAAAATACTTGCCAGCATCATGGCGACCCAGGCGCCCGTGGTGACACCTTCGCCCACTGAGGCTGCATCCCAGACTCGAACTCTTTCCCCTGAAGACGCGTCGAAAGCTTTGTCAGGAATTCTTGCTGCAGGGAAGCCGACAGAGGCCCCGACTACAACTATGTGCAAGATGGGGACAGACGCTGCTGCACAGCCTGCCGCAACTGGAGGGCAGTCAGCGGATTATTGATGGACGCCACACTTTTAACTTGCCACCACGGAAACTTGTATTTTACACTCAGGATCAATTGTAGCATACCAATCTTGTAATAAATGGAAATTTTTACTCTTGCACTTGTATCAGTAAGTGAAAACAACAATCAAGATGTCGAAGTGCCTTCAAAATTTGTCGCAGAATCGTTAATAATTGCATCGGCATATCCCGACATGGACGTTACTGCCTCATCTCCTTACTATTGAGACCCAGCACCTCGCTCAGATCACCACCTCGCTCAGTCACAGGTGACAAGTGATGGTATTTCAACCCCCGCTGATCGCTCACTTTCGCCGCGATGAAGCCGCAGTGATCGCTCGATTCCATGCAGGCCACGGTCTCGGAAAATTATCAAATTATATACAGCTGTGTTTGAGTTGTGTTAGCACTAGTTGAATGATATTAAGTGGTAGTCTATGGTAGATAAAGTGTCCAAAAAGCGACAGAAGATTGAACACACATCGAGAGAGCAAGGTTTGAGCAAGGTTAGTGGCAAGTGGTACAAATATGACTTTATACAAAGCAAATGAACAGCAAGCTGGACAGAATTATACGGCGAGTATAATAATAACCAGGAGGGGAACCGTATGTGGGAAAGGGATAGGGGAAATATTGGTTAGGATGATAGAGTGGTGCTTGGAATTGAAGGTGCGGACCGCGCGGAATTGGAGGAATTGTGAAAGGTTGCGGAGGCATTACAGGGTGCATAGCAGGCGTTCCATGAGGGGACAGAGGGTCTGACTGCGCGATTGGTTGATGAATCTGCATGTGTATAGGCGAAGTAGGCACAAAGTCGACATTGGAGTCGATTTCGGGCTCAGGTTGGTTCTCTGTAGCACTGGTACGGCTACAATTGCGTTGTCGAACCAAAAACAGACCAGAAAACCGTGCGTTTACTGTCGTTTGCGGAACATAAGGCGCCGGCCGATTTTGAATAGGTGGCACAGTATATCGTAAACAGCTCCTCCCATGTATCTCTGACCGCTACGAATTTTATACTGTTGGAACCGTAACCCAATATCGCATCGAGTGGTCAAAGAATATTGGGCTCGTTCCGGAGTTATTTGAGATTTAGTTGCGGCAGAATAGTTGTTGATGGCATGTCAGAGTATTCTCCAAATAGCACTCTCATTTCTTGCTCAATTGCTACGGAACCCTCACAGACATAGCCCTCATCAATGCGCACTGAGAGACAACTCTGCTTCATTTTCATCCATGTGTACACAGATTCTCAAAGCTGCTTCATAATGCCATCACCTGGAGTCCGAGTCCCATCGCTTGTGAAACGGCACGAAGGGTCAAATACCTTCGAGTGTTCATCGAGATGGACCTCTCAATTAATGACACAACGCGTTGGGTGTGCGGGCTCAGGCTGTGCAAAACGCCCATCAAATAATTCATATTCCGCACTGCCGCCCAGCGGCAAGCGTGACGAAACACCAGTTCGTATTCTTCTCAAATCGGCCTTGGGGAGGTGAAATAAAGCAATGGCTACGTTTGTGAGAGTTATAGGAGCCCATAAACCTAATCTTGTGTTCTCAGAGTGAGTGGAAGGTGCTCAACTTGAAAAGTGAGCGAGGTGGTGATCTGAGCGAGGTGCTGGGTCTCAATAGTATCACAATTTCTACTGGGTCAATGTCCACATTGAAAAAGCTGTGCCCCAAGAACCATCTGCTTGGCTCTTCCTTCAAATAAAAGGATCTGAATCCAGCCTCCTGAACAATACTCGAGACCTTTCTAAAGACAACTGAAACCTGAAGACATGAAGTATTGTCAGAAAATGCTATAATCCTGGCGAGGGGGATACCAACGGCAGGCGGCTCCCGCCTTCGCAAAAGGTCTTTTCAAACCAATTGTGAAAAATTTATACTCGCGATCATAACCTCACGCCGTCGCGTTCAAGTAGTGTCCTACTTTTGCAGTTGAACGCTGTGGACAGAGAAACAAATCAGCATCTTAGGCGAAGTCAGAATTATATTCTTATTCAAGTTTGAGGTCGACGGAAGAGTGAAAATCACAAGTCGAAGTTTCTTGTGGAGTCCGGAAAACATCGATCGACATACGACGGACCCGGAGGACTTTCAACCTGAGCGGGTCAGTCCCAGAACCCATGCTGATATGACAACAATCATAATTATGATCAAATGTTACACGCTAATACCACGACTTCTACCTTGCAATCGAGGCCAGTTAAATGCCCCGCGGGCAAGAGAAAACAAAACGTCCCGAATGTTTTCCTGGTCATGTCGGTGCCTCGCTCGACGCTGACAGAGGACATTCAGGTGCAGGTGGTGTCTGTCAGGCGCAGTCGAACTCGGACAATGGCGAGACCGAGTCACGTTATCAACTGCACAGCACCTGAATTATTGAATTGAAGCATCAAATCCGACCGACGACGTTGTCGTGCAACTTCCTCCCCAACCACTCGTCTTTCCTTTTCTTCTCCGCCTTGTACTTCTCCTTCGACCCCGGGAGCACGCTGGAACACCTTTAACTTCCCCTCACATTTCACTGCCAGTGCCCTGGACGCACTGTGTCATCACTGCACGACACAATGGAAGACAAATGGACGGGACTCATGCTGGCCGTCTGCGGCAATATAGGGATTGGTCTTAGTTTTATTATTACGAAAAAAGTGTGTGGCTGCGATTGTTCTTGATCGTGGACGATACTGAGACCGCCTGTAGGGCTTGAACGATGCAGCGCAGCGTTCAGCATATGGTACATCGGCGTCGGACAACTTGTCGTACCTCAAAAATCCAATATGGTGGGCAGGCATGGTTACGAGTGAGTAGTTAAAATATCCTGCGCTCTGGGAGATGTTAATTCTCTTCGCAGTGGTTATTGGCGAATGTAAGCGTTCATCACAAGTATGGGGAAGCCTGGTCTCATGCAGCATGTAGTGGCCAATTTCGCCGCGTATACATTCGCCCCTCCGATTCTAGTAACGCCGTTAGGTGCCCTCAGTGTATTGATTGGGTGCGTGCATTCAAGTTTGCGTCTTGGTCGCCCCTGACTTCGTGCAGTGCCATTCTCGCATCATTTTTGCTGGGCGAAGAGCTGGGACACCTGGGCAGGGTGGGATGCACGTTGTGTCTACTAGGCTCCCTCATCATCGTCCTGCATGCCCCCGAAGACAAAGCCGTCGAAACCGTTGACGAAATCCTCTTTTTCGCCATCCAGCCCGGGTTCCTGCTCTACTGCTTCACCGTGGTCGTGTTCTCGGTGGTCGCCATATACGCTCTCGTCCCGAAATATGGCCGCAGCAACCCGCTGGTGTACATTTCCATCTGCTCCCTCGTTGGCTCTGTCAGCGTCATGGCCATTAAGGGCTTTGGTATTGCGGTAAAGCTGACGTTTGGGGGCAATAACCAGTTCTCGCATCCGAGCACATACGTGTTCATGATCATCGTGGGCCTGTCTATTGTCGTGCAGATGAACTACTTCAACAAGGCGCTGGATACATTCTCGACCAATGTGTACGTTCATCTCGTTTTGCTGTCTTGATTTTTCTCACTTCTTTGCAGAGTCAACCCATTGTACTACGTCGGGTTCTCGACATGCACCATCATCGCCTCCCTCATCTTCTTCCAAGGATTCGACACCACCAACCCCGCAGACACATTCTCGCTCCTCGCGGGCTTCATCGTGACCTTCCTTGGCGTGCACCTGCTCAACCTATCCCGAATCCCAGAGACACCACTCGACGGACAGACGCACGGCGCGCTCGAGGGCGGGCTGATGAACCCACGCCTCAGCCTACAAGGCCGGATGTCCGTCGACGGCTGGAACGGCGTGCCCGACCGCTCAAGCATGGGCATGGACATACACATGGGCGCAACGACAACCAGCACGAGCAGGGGCAGCCTCCACGGCCGACAGAGCTCGTTGTACAAGGCGCAGTCCACGACGCTGTTCAACGCGTTCGAGAGCGAGGAGGGCCATGTGCCAAATGGACACGCGCATGGGCGGCAGGGACACAGGCGGGGGCAGAGCGGCGGCGACCTGGACCGGCTGCCCGAGGAGGACTATGAACTGGACATGGAGGACGATGACGAGCGCGCGCTGCTGACAGGCGGGAGCACCGCAAAGCGGTTGCGTCAACAGCAGCAACAACCGCCCCGGAGCCCGTATTCTGCACCACCAATGAACGGGAGCGCGTCAAGAAGCAGTGACAGCCGCTCGCCGATTGACAAGCCGTCACATCCACGGACACCTCGTTCATGACGTTCGCCATTCGATAATCAATACCCTTTGCAGCTCATGTCCTACCCGACCGTCGCTAATCTGTACTCATGTTCTTGATCGCCTTTTCGTTTCGGCCACGATGGTTGGTAGTAGTACTGGTACCGGCCTGAGCTACAATGTAACATTGATGGTCCACCAACGCTCACAAGGCCATTCATCGGGAGAGGTCTAAGATTTAGGGATCCAGAGTCATTTATTTTCTAGGTTACGTGTAAAATGGTAGAGGATAATGGTGCTGTGATGATTGCTAGGATAGAATACCAGAACACGTATAACATACCCACGGACCTAATTTTATTTTGCAATGCCCAGAATCAACCCATAATCTTGTCAATACAAACGAAGGCAAATTTGAGCGGATGAAAAATGCTGGTAAAGGATGCATTGTCGAACACTTTCTGTGTCTAAGTCGTTTTGCAGGCAGGAATGTACAACAAACGGAAGCCATCATTGTTGATCAGTGGGAGGTGGCTGTTGAATAACTTTTTCAAATGACAATCTCTTGGTGCTTTTGTTTATACATTGAGCTTTTGTTCAAAACTTATGGATCTTCTATTGTACGATAATAATTGTAAGTCTTCAAAACCAATTCCATAAGCCATGGAACAGGCAAGAGGCAAGAAAAGTGTCTATCAAGATATCAAGAAGGAGAGGGTGTTCTCTGGGCATCAGAGATCCAGCCTGAAGAGACAGTAGAGCAGTGTTGGAGTCATGCACACGGGGCACCTGTTCGTCTTGATTACCGCGTCCACGATGCATCTATGCCAAGGTCAGTACATACAATCCGGCAAGGCAAGCATGTTTAGATGGCTTACCTATTACAGAAAATGTGGCCGCACATGCTCGCCGTGATATCGTCGCAAGAGTCCGCGAGGCATGCGCGGCAGTGTAGGGGGTTCGTTGGGGTCTTGGGGCTGGGTGCAACAGGCGTCGTGGGCTCGCTGTCTTCATGGATGATGTCAGGGCCTGACCCTTCCGCTGGAAGGTGCAACACAGGTGACACGGGTGACAGAGCGATAGGTGTTGTTTGGAGGCTCCCAACGCGGGCTCGCGGGCTCACCTCCAGGAACGGAGGGGAAGGGTCGAGTGGACTGACCTCCGCGGTCCTGAAAGAGTCTGCGACAGATGGGCTGACTGCGGAAGGGCTTAGCTCGAGGACGGGAGTCAGTAGAAGTGGGCTGGATTCGAGAGCAATAGATGGGGTGATGGCTAGAGTAACGGGTACCGGTGCTGGAGATGGTGCGGCGGTCAGATCTGGTAGGATGGGGGAGGAGGCTCGACTCGACTCCAGAGCCTGGGATATCGACTCGGCCGGCGAGTCTGGCAGTGGCTGAAGGGCCTCTGGGATATCCCAGCTGGAAAGATCAAGTGGTGTGGTTGCAAGTGGGGATATCGATGGCAGTCGTGCGAGACCGAACGGTGAGTCCACCGTAGGGGAACGCGTAGGGCTTGGACATTCACTGATTTTTCGTTAGCAAATGCGATTTGAAGCAAATTCCAATGTATTACCTATTCGGAGTGATTGTCAATTGAAAGTTGGGGCGCAAGTGGCTCGGTGACACAGTCGTGGGTCGCGTACTCGGCTAGATTAGTTATAGGCGTTAGCGCTCATGGTCTGGTGTGAGAACAAGGACACATACCTCGAAGCTCACTGAAACTGGGGAGGGCCCAGAGATACTGGACGCCTGGGATGATACAGACGCAGCCGCTTTGGGAGGTGACCTTCGGGAGTCCCCCAATGGGGGCGAAGTGTAAGGGAGTACAGTAAGGTTGGGAATTCCTGTATCCAACAGCGTCTCAGAGAAAAGTGATGCCCGGTTGTTGCTGTTCACAATAGGGCTGAATGACGGGATCGAGGAAGCATACGTAGAAGAGGAGTTCCCGACTTCTCTACCACTTCCGCCGAACCTGCTCTCGAATGAGCGATGAGATTCAGGCAGCAACGCCCTGCCTATGACAGACGAGCTAGTATTCGCCAAGGAAGCGGCAAAATTCTCGTTTAGCGAGGATATACTTCCTCTGTCACTCCTGCTGCCGAACGACTGCCCACCTAGTGCGGTCTCAGAGTATGGCCGGTGACCTTCAGGGAGGAAGGGCCTGCGCATCCCCGTACCATTTCTCGACGCTGGAATGAATGCCGACGATGATGAGCTTGCAGTGCTGCTTGCACTTGAGCTCCCCAATGTCGGGATACTACCCAGGGACAGCCGGTGACTGGGTGGTACACGCGCAACAGTCCCGTTCTGCAGCGAGCCTGCCCGCAAGCTCCCTGGATACAGTCGGGGATCGAATTCAGCTCGCACAGCTGAGGGAATCTGTAGCGGGGGTCCGGCGGGGCGCCCGAAAAATGACGAGCCCTGATTCTGCGTCTGAAACAGCGGTGGGCTACGCAGAGCTGGCGTCGGAAAATACATTGAAGGAGAGGAATTGCGCTTTTGAGCAGACTCGTACTGCCGATTCTAGATTGGAGTCAGGTTGATGACAGCTTGACGGTTTATGTAGGCCTACCTCCTTCCTTCCCCAGATCTCCTCGAATCCGGCTCCCGGCGGCGGAAGACTTGTCGGGGTCAGAGGTTGGACTTGGGTGAGAGGCGATGAATATCCAATATTTCCAAGGTCGGGTGTGTGGATCCTTCGCTCGCCCACTATTAAAGCCTATGTCAAGATGGGATTATTAGCAGATTATTTCCGGTGTCGGTCATTCTTTGATTTACCTGGATGGGATTTTTAGGACTGAGAGGAGTGAATCCTGTGCTTGAAAAGGGCGAGTGGCTCGTATGATCACTCCCATCTTGTCCTTTTTGGTCGCCTACGCTAGCCGACGACTGCAAGACAGATGCAGGCCCTGGCGGAGGCGCAGGTGAATCTAGAAAGGCTGTTAAATGGTGAAAATCAAATTTGATATTGTTACACTGACCAATGCTTGGTAAGGACACAGATGCGCCGTTACTCCCCCCAGTTGGAATACTATCTGGCGCGGGCATCACTGCCTCTAGAACCTGCGGTTGATGCTCAGTTCGACGGTGCTGAAGATTCCTGGTCAAACGACACTTCTTGGCGCAAGAATTTCTTGTCGTACCTCTTCGCAAGCTGCGTGATTCAAAAATCCTCGTCCGCATTGGTAACAATTTGGATGGGCAGACGATCCGCGGTAATGGTCCTCCAAAGCAAATTGTGCATGGTACACCCGGCTGCACAATGTACAGTCAAATGTTCGAGGGTGCTTTGCCTCGAGATGCTAGTTTTATCACGATCAGCTTTCGGCAAGCGTCGCATGAGCAGGATAGATCAACTTACTGCGTTATAAGCGGCCTCACTTACAAACCTCCTATCGCAGGAGGTGCAGAATGGGTGCCATGCGCTTGAGCTGCGCATATGTTGCAGGAGGGCCTCTTTCGTAGCGAATACTCTATTATCGCATTGCGGACACACGGGCATAGTGAAGCGGGAGAGGAAAGGGAAGGATTTGTCGGATGCCCTCTGCTTATGAGTTGGCGCACCGCGCCTCATGGTAATGTCGTGTTTATCATACACAACATGTTCTATCTCTCCGTTCATCTTTTTTGGGAATCAACAGTTTACCCACTGTCGCTGCTGTATGTCAACGCGCCTCCGAGCGGCGGCGACGTATACGAGAGCATCAGGGTCGTGCTGAGGCTGACTTGGTACCGTTTCTAGCTCGATCCTCATCCTGAGGTTGAAGGGGAGAGAACTTATCGTTGAGCAAATCTGCCTCGAGGCAATTCAATACAATTGATGGAATGATCCGAATGCCGTCGTGACGACATCATTGTCCAGTTGCCTGGATTCCAGCAGGGCTCGACAGTCTGAGCCTTCAAAGGATTCCAGATTCAAATTGTACTGTGATGAGGTGAATATAACCGAATAAAGAGAAATTTTGGAGATTCACTCAGAAAACGAAGATTTCTCATCGCCGCCATGCGGCCTTGGACGCTGGACAATGCGGGACCTTGGGTTATGAACGTTGTATGACTCTTCCAGCTTCCAGCTTCCAGGATCGGTCGAGAGAGACCAGAGTGTACATATACCGAGCCTAAAACCCCCATATTCTACCCTACAATATTGACATGAAGCATGTCCTAAAGAGGCTTATAAGGTGTCAATCTACGTATACTTAAACCTTCCACGCCATCGATGATCAATGGGCACGGGTCCGAACAATTTCTCATGCGAGTCCGGTAGAACAGTTTCCGAATCCTCAAGACAGAGTATATTAGAGGTATCATCATAAAGGGTCGTCTAGCAAGAAAGTATTACAGTGGGTATGATTAAGTAGTACATGTGAAAACAACATCATCGAAAGGAGGCATCGTGAAAGTCAAGCATTTACTTGAAGTACTTCTTGTAGGCAGCGTTCCATGCTTCCTTGCCGCCGGTCTCGATGACGTCCTAAAGGTACATACAATAATCAGAAAAATGGATGTGCGAATGAGTGGCAGAGTACTCACTCCGTGGCAGGGGATGATCCTGGTGAAGTCCCATCCCTGGACGAGCTTAGCATCGCGGGCCATAGCACTGTGTTGCGAACGTCAGATAAACTTTTTGAAAAGCCCGTCGGCAGGTACTCACGCCTTGTCGTCTCCGAGGGCCCAGCAGAAGTGAGGGTGGAACCAGGAGTAGGGTCCGAAGCCCAAGTTGAGGCCGAGGACCTTCGGTGAGGCCTTGGACTTGGCGTACTAAAAATGGTTTGAAAGACAATAAGTGTCCTGTCCGCGCAGCATCTACACACGATACAAAAGAGCACTTACTTGCTCAGTCATCTTGGAGGTGTTCATGATCAGGTCGGCCTCAATAAGTGTCTTGGAGGGCTTGTGGAGGAAAGCGACATCCTTGTTCTTGAAGCCGGAGAAGTAGTGGTGCTCAATCTGGCGGGATAGAGTCAGTACCATTACTCTGCAAGGGCGGGAGTGCGGGATTCCTTTACCTCGTCCTCGAAGCCGTATTTGGTCCCGGCCTCATCGCGACCCCAAGCTAAAAATAGATTGATTGTTATTGCTGCCGACAGCTGTGATTGGTGGAATAGCACACACCTCCGTCAAATGCAAGCTCCTTGTGCTTGGTGACAACATCAACCGGAGCAATGAGTTTGGCATCGGGATAAGCCTTCTTGAACTCGGCTAAAGTGTGCTGTTAGAAAGAATTAAGTTAGACCAGGTATTACTGGCACTCACTCAGGAATAGGTGGTGCTCAGCATCTGGGCTAACGATGTACTTGACGGCGCCGAGCTCTGCCAGCTTGGACTTGGTCTCGGTATCGAGAGGAGTAGAGGCGAGAACCCAAACGCCGCCAGTCTGCAGCCTGATTGCGGTGGAGCGACCGCCGAATGCGAAGGGACCGCGAGCGAAAGGCCTGAACTGAATGTCAGTGGCAGCCAAGGTTATGTTGCAGAGAAAACATACTTGGAGAAGGTCCAAACACCGGGAGTAACCTCACGAATGGTAGTCTCAGATGCCATGGCTGGAATGAGGGGGTATTAAGCGTGGAGAGGAGAGGAGGAGGTGGGTTGTGACGAAAATCCAAATGGCCTTGTACATCGTCCTTTTTGTACCCTCCAGAATAGGCGGTGCTCGGATGAATGATCGTCACGGTGAGCCTGCATGTAAGCAGCATGTCAGCAGCCAGGCTGCCAATCACCGCGGTCCCCGTCATAAATGCAGCTATGTGGGCCCAAGCTATAGAGTTCAAAGCCACTCGGAATGACTCCAAATTGACCCCGCGCTAAAGGCGCTTACATTCCCGGATATTCAAAATCAGAGCGTGCCCGATATCTCTCGTCCAGTCTTGTAGGCCATTGTGCTAAGTGGAGTCACAAGAATCCGGTCAATATTGTTCAGTGATTGTTCATCCACAACAAATATGCACCTGCTCCCGCCACTTGCGGTCACGTCCACCTGATTGGCGCTGACAATCAGCGTCGGGCCTCGGGCCCACGGTAATTGTTGTATGTCGCAGCTCGTCCCTGCTCCCTCGATTGTTGCTAGAGCAAGTCTGACGCAAAATTAGCACGGGAGGGCGTATCTCGTAGCCCTTTTGATACGCAAGTACACGTACCGGACACGGGTAATGTATTTCTTGCGCGCTTCTAGAATGATGTCGACAGAATAGCAGAAGAAGTTCAAAGAGGGGTTCTTGGAATAGCACAAACAGACTCACACGACTCACAAGCCAAATCCTCATGTTAAGGGCATGCCTCTCATAGGTTTCTTGCCGACGGGGACTCAGACCGTCCTACCACTGTGGATGTGATAAGGATATGTGGCAGCAAGTCGTGGTCGATCGAAGGCCGTTTGAAGGGAAGTAACACAGAAGGTGTAAGTCTGAGAAACTCTAGAGCAAGCTCGCTTAGTGCTTTGTGTGGCTGAGATTAGTCGCGTAAAGATAAGAAAGGCGTTCAGTCAAAAATGTGACAAAATCAAATCCACGACAAAGAAGGGAATAGGACGATTAATCAAATCATCCAAGCGCTTAGGTTCCGTCAATATTCAAGTCCGGAAGCCCAAGTCTGTCTGCTCCGGCGGTAACGAAAGCCAGCACCAGCAGCCTTACCGCTTCATGATGGGACGGTAACGTTCAGATTTCATATAAGCCGTCGACCAGCTAGGCGGAGTTGAGCTTTTGTGGCGTCTGATCCTGTCCCTTAGTCCAGCGACAGATGATGCCATTTCTGGAGAAATATCCTAACCATCCCTTTGGTGATGACTCCGTGGCGCGCTCGGAGGAACTTATTTGGTGAACTTGGTTTCACAAAACACTTGGGCGACGCATATTTCTTATGGAAACGAAAGTTTGCAATGGAGGAGTTGTGGAGTACAGCCAACATGCGGTGGTTGTCCCAGGTAAAAGCGCAGGTTTGAGCTACCGTTGCATCGCACCCGAATACTCGAGTAGATGAAGTTGATGATCGCTATGCCTTCAAAACAGAAGAACTTCGGGCCTATTGCTGGCCACTCTTCTTCGAGCTTCTTCCAAGATCAGACAGGGCAGCGATCATCTAGAAGCGGAATACAAGTCGACAGCAATTCCGTCGGTCATCAAAAAGTGCGTGACAGATGAGGACAGATGATGGTGATGAATGAGACTTGGGAGCAGGGCGGGAGCAGTGTTGGAGGTGCTCCGGATAATACCGTGGAACATTACAACTGTACACTGAATGCGGAAATAATTTCCAATTTGGGAATACGGTCATGTAAAAGCAGCAAGTTGAATGATATTACACACACCATCGAGTCTGCTTCTTGCAAGTTAGGCACATTGTGTCAATTATCGGTCTTGAGGTTAGGTCTTGGTATCCTTGCACTGTGGTGTGGTCGTACGCAGCTTGAATATGGCGATGGTGCGAGCATGGCGCAACAATTCAGCGATTTGGAACGCCTATCTGGACAAGTTGGAAATCCATTTTATGGCTCGCATCGGGCTTGGTATGGCTCAGGTTGGTTTTTGTCAGCAACTGGCAGTAGATGTGGCGTTAAAATGGCGCAAAAATCAAGCCGTTCAGAGAACACTGAGAGTATCAGCTGTGGACCAGATCTGGAGCGGCCACCACTGCCAATTCCATAGACAAATGAATTCACCGCGATTCGATAGGACCATACCTTTCCAAGACACAAGCCCAAGCTGAAGACGCCATAATCCAGTAGGGCAGAACAGAGTTTGTCCCAGGGCACAAATCGAGAAAGGTGAAAAATTCGCGTAGGTGAGAATGCCATGCATTTTCCTGCCATTACGGGGCCAATCTCAGCATGTGCGCCATTTGATCTTAAATGGCGATATCGCTCATTAAGACATTGTGTGCACGTATCGTGAAAGTCGTTGATATGCGGAACAACACCTTCGAAGATGCACCGGGGTATGGAAAGGCCAGTGATAGAAGATGGAGAAGGAGTTGAATAAGGACACCGCATGGAAGATTGTGGTTGACGGTCATGAGAGAGAAAGAGTAGGACTTATTAGGTCCCTTGTGCATCGACCAGACTTGAGATGAAAGAGGTCTCCGGCCATCCTGTAAGGCCTAAGAATTGGTGCGCCTAGAGAGAGGATGTCAGTAGGACCTAGGCAGACAACATAGAGTCATACCTCGGTCATGCTACCGTCAATGGCCTCCACGGCCTAGCGAATTTAAGAAACATTCTCCACAGCATTGAATGTCGGAACAGCGACGGCACTCCCTAAGTTTGGCCTTCAATCGAGCCTATAGTGACAATTCAAGTTGAATGGAGGATAGCACACCATATGCATAGACAAGAGGCAAGGGGCATCTTGAGTACATATTGAGAGAAAAGGCATGTGTCGGGAATCAACAAGAGCCAATTTACTACATAGTGGGATCAATTCTGAGAAGCGCTCAGACATGCCATCAAGAACTTGACGTCGACCATAACCTGTCGAGTCGCCGTGCTTTTTCTTTCAATCGCTCATCTTGAAGGGTCGCCCCTAAAGGCCTAAACGCTCTCGAATCGTCGACTTCGAACACGTTCGTCGCGTCTAACGAAGGTCAACACCTTGACAACGGCAGACCACCATGCACTTCACGAAACCGGAATGGGTTATGCACAAAGACTCCGCGAAATCCGACCAAAATGCGAAGAGAGTGTCGATATTCTCTGTTCATGTTCACCCCGATGGCTCACGAATTGCGACGGGAGGTCTTGACGCGAAGATTCGAATATGGAGCACAAAACCAATCCTTAACCAAGCTGCGGAGCTCTCTGGAAAACCACCGAAATCGCTATGCACGTTGACGATGCACACAGGGCCTGTATTAACGGTGCGATGGGCACATTCAGGGAGGTGGCTTGCGAGCGGGAGTGATGACGAGACGGTGATGGTTTGGGACCACGACCCGTGAGTGGCAGTAGTTGGCATCCAAGCCCTGGTGTACTCATCACTTACAGGAATGCTCGGGGGAAGGTTTGGGGCTCAGATGAACTGAACGTAGAGGGATGGAAACCATTGAAGAGGTTGCAAGGTCATGAAAGCGGTTCGTCCTCATTCTCAACCTGTGTTCCTCTGATCACCTTACAATGCCTCCGCAGATGTTACCGACGTGGCATGGTCGCCGGGCGATCGATACCTAGCGTCAGTGGGGTTGGATTCGGCAGTAATAGTCTGGTGTGGGTTCACGTTAGGTACGTACCATTCATCTTGCGCGTACAATCACCTATTGACAATTAAGCGCTCAGAACGATTAAGGAAATTAACTCAGCACCAAGGCTTCGTCAAAGGTGTTTGTTGGGATCCCGTGGGCGAATTCATGGCTACTCAGTCGGATGACCGCACTGTCAAGATCTGGAAGACAACAGATTGGAGTTTGGAGGCTGAGGTTACCAAACCGTTCGCAGATTCGCCAGGAAGCACATTCTTCCGAAGGCTGAGTTGGTCACCAGATGGAGCCCATATCACTGCTTCAAACGCAACCAATAACAATGGCTATGTGTTCATCGCGGCAGTCATTACCAGGAATACATGGACCTCAGAAATCAGCTTAGTGGGACACGAAAACACAGTTGAGGTCGCTGCATACAATCCTCATATCTTCCTGCGCAATCCGTCAGCACCGATATCCACCTCAAATATCTGCTCCGTTGTTGCTCTGGGCGCTGATGATCGATCCGTGTCTGTCTGGCAGACGAAATCTGCGCGTCCGCTCATCGTAGCGAAAGAAGTTTTTGAACGCCAAATCATGGATCTGAGCTGGTATGTTTTCTCCCTGATTATCCCAACACTCACGTTAACGTCTTGCTCAGGTCGTGGGATGGTCTTACTCTCTACGCTGCGTCCTCAGATGGTACACTTGCTGCTTTCCAGTTCGATCCCACAGAACTGGAAGGTATAGCGACCGCGGATGACCAGGAACAATATCTGGCGAAGTTTGGTTTTGTCTCGCCGCCGCTGCCAGAAGGCTACTCTCATGTCCCCAAAAACGAACCGAAGACCCCCACGCCTCAAGCGCAACAAACCAATGGCTTCAACAACAGCACCGGTCCTGAGCGTGTCAACATCCTGGTCGCCAAACGAGCACCAAAGGACAAGAAGCGCGCCACCCTTCTCCCAAGTAACCCCGCATCAGTGCCCACATCCAGGAATAACAACATATCGCAATCTCAATACCCTCCTTCGTCTTCCCGGCAACCCAGCAACGCCGACAAACATATGGTGCCGGCTTCTTCAAATCAAGACGCTATTTCGAGCTTCTCGCGGAGCTTCCCAGCGCCCTCAGAACAGATATTCGCGGAACACTCGGACCACCACTCATGGGGCAACCAGGCTATGGATCTGGACGTGCCCATTGATTCGTTCGACAACGTCTCTGGTAAGGGCAAGCGCAAGGCGTCAGCGGTGATCGACCTCACGGACTCGGATTCGAAAGCTATTCGACCAAGGACTCTTGGTGGGGACAGACCTGTCGAGCCACAGGTATCGAAGCCCATCTCCAGATGGACAGCATCTGCCCCGCCGCCCCGACCTTTGGAAAGCGGATCTTCTTCGTTGTTGCCCGCGCTCCCGCTTTTAACTTATCTGAGCTCTCCTGTTGATGGGACTTCCGACCTCCTTGAGGCAAAGAATATTGAAACAAGTGGTGCGCCATTTTGTCAAGTCCAACTTAACTTGGTCAAACTAATTAATTTTTGCGATTCCAGGGACGACTGAGGTGGCTTTCGTCAGCGGAAAGCAGACGGAGTGGCTCGATTACCTTCCATCACCCGTACTTGCAGTGCATGCAACTTCATGTTATTGTGCAGTGGCCACAGAGGATGGCTGCATCACAGTGTACTCACATAACGGTCGAAAGTATGTCTCAATCGCGTTTCTAATCCAGCAAAATCTGATAGATAACCTAGGCTTATGCCCACTATGGCTCTGGGCGCACCATGTTCAATGATCCAAGGCTCGAAGAATGCCCTCTTAGTTATCACCGTTGACGGTAGAGTGCATTCATGGTAACCCGGTCATCTTTTCCGCTGGGATCTCTTTCTTACATGAACTTCTCTTTTAAGGAACGCCAAGAAGCAGACTGCGAACTTCACCCCCGTGTCCATACAATCGTTGTACGCCTTCGCGCCGAACCTCACCATCACATCAGCTAATGTCCGTGAAAACGGCGCCCCTATCATCAACTGCTCCAATGGCGTCGTCTATAGTTACGACCCCAGCCTCCTCACCTGGGTGAAGCTCGCCGACCGCTGGTGGGCCGACGGCTCCGACTTCTGGCAGGGCAGGCAGCGCAGCACGTCGACAAGCGCAGGGCGCGGGATCATGACTGCGATCGAGAGTGCTATTGCTGGGACGCCAGACGAGAGCGCCGCGGAGATCCCGCGCCCGCAGTGGTGGACATCCGCGCTGACGCTGAGCCATCTGGAAACGAGGTTACATTCGACGAGGCTGCTTGATAGCCCCCAGGAATTCAAGCAGGCGTTGTTGATGTATGCAAAGAAGATCGCGGACGAGGGGTTCAAAGGGAAGGCGGAGGAGCTTATTAAGGAGCTGTTCGGACCCGTTTACTGGTATGTGATTTCATTATTCATTGATTTGTCGAGCGGGGACTGGACTAACTGTGCTATAGGCGTCCAGGGAGAGAAGATGCCTGGAATCCAACTGTCGCCGGGCTAGCCAAGCGAGATCTACTGAAGGAAGTTCTTGGGATTTTCGGTATGTCTTTCCTTGATACTCGCACACGAGCCTTCATTGACGGTCTTCCCAGCACGAAGCAAAACTGTAACAGGCCTTGCCAGTACTTGGCAGGATTTGTTGAAAAAGGCGACCAACGATGACCCCTTTGCTTGAATCGCATATTTATGCCCTCAAGTTTTTCTGTAATGCTTGTAACTTATACCGTCTATCCTGATTGTTGTTTTATTACTGGTTTGCTTCCGTGTAGCTTGTCGTTTTACCTATGTTTTTGTCTTAATGATGAGTTTGTGTTGATCAACCAACTACGCAAGCGCACAGTAATTCTGTGGCGACGAACCAACGAAAGCAAAAGGTGTTTATTTAATTCAACATGACAACTTGCATACGTATGTGGTATGAAACAATTAGGAGTACAGCATCATCGACAAACTTCGACAGCACACAAAGAAAACAAAATTCACAATCAACAGCAGACCTCGGTACTCAGTCCAGGATTATCCAAAGTTGGGCATCGGTATGTATATCCTCAGCGGAATTGCCAGCGGGCAATTCAACTCCAAGAGGCCAATTTACTCATCGTCAATCTCATCCTCGTCGTCTTCGATGACTTCCTTGCTCTTCTTGGGTTTCGCAGCAGCCTTTGCCTTCTTCGCGGCGGGCTTTTCCTTGGCCGCGGGGGCCTGTGAATTAGGAAAAAAGTATTGCGACGGTAAGTAGGTGAGAGAGAAAAAATCCCAAATACAAATGACATGCCTTGCGTTTCTTGCTAGACCCAGCCTCGGCTTCGTCGTCGTCGTCAGCGCCGTCATCCATCTCGACATCCTCCGAGTCTTCGGTCTGGGTAATAATAATAAAATTGGCGCGTCAATTTTTGAGTACTTGCAGAAAAGATCTGCACGAACCTTCTTTTTGGGGGCGGCCTTCTTCTTAGGCTCAGCCTTGGCCTTTGAGGCGGGTTTCGCCTTCGACTCGGGTTTGGCTTTCGGCTCAGCTTTGGCCTTGGAAGCGGGTTTGGCTTTCGAGTCAGGTTTGGCCTTCGAAGCAGGCGCTTTCTTACCAGCAGGCGCCTTCTTCTTGGGCTTTTCCTCCTCTTCACCTTCGTCCTCAGACGAACCAGCGGCAACCTCGTCGAGTTCCTTGGTGAAGTCTTCACCGTCGGACTCATCGGCGTCCTCAGCCTGCAAATACACGAATTAAGATGGTATTTTCCACGCGTATTTCATAGACGCCTACCTTTTTCTTCGACACGCGCTTTTTAGGAGCGGCTTTTTCCTTGGGAGCAGCTTTGGCCTTGGGTTCAGCCTTCTTCTTCGCGGGGGCTTTCTTCTTGGGCTTCTCTTCTGCGTCCTCGTCCTCGTCGTCTTCAGCAGCGTCCTCCGCGTCGGAGCCATCCTTTTTCTTCTTTTTGGGGCCCCTCTTTGCCTTGGCGGGTTTGTCCTCTTCCTCACCCGCGGGTTTTCTGGCGGAATCGGGAATATCCTCGTCAGGAACCTCGCCCGCGTCGATGGCTTTGGTGACGCGGGCCTGGTCCTCTGGTTTGAGATCCTCGTAGCCGTCGAGCTCCGACGCCTCCGAGAATTGTTTTTTGATGTTCTGGATGATTTTGGGGGTCACGCATCCCCAGTGCCTCCAGGCGCTTTAAGCGGAGTCAATGTCAATATGACGCGCACATACGGCTTAGGAGAATAACAGTCAGTGGCAGAACGTACTAGCTGTTGCGGCCTTGCATCTCCACCATCGTGCCGAATCTAAGCGCCTCCTTAGCAATAGCAGTGCCTGTGGTGAGCGGTGGGCAGACATCAGCAAATGAACGCAGGAAAGCCTTCCGCAGTTGACGCACCGTTGCATGGTTTGGGACCTGCAATCAACCAAATACGCAAGGTCAAACAAAACGTTGGAATGAACGATGTAAGCCTCTCTTGCACGACGACGAGCACGATAAAATGGACGGACCTTTGCATTTGGCGCGGGCGGATGATGCGTACTCAAGACGGTAGCCTGTTAATTTTTCGGACATGGGTGGAGGGAGAAACGAAAGCAAGGAGGGGGAGAATTGGTTGTGCTTGGGTGCCAATAATCAACGTTTCAACAAGCCCTTTAAAAGTCCGCTAGGACAGCGCATTGACCACCGTCATCATGATCCCTGCCACGGTCCAGATTCCCAATTTAAAATCATTCATGGCCCAGATAGCCTTGGGGCCCCCAATCAAGATAAGCAATTCAAATGCGAAGGCCCCCTGACTTTTTTTTATGACCTTTAGGATACGCTGAAGCGGATGCGTGTACCAGCCATATCCATGGATACTTGCGCGCCATACCGCCGCAAGCCTCACGTCTTCCAACGGTTCAGTGGTCTAGTGGTTATGATTTCTGTCTCACATTGGGACTTTGAAGCTCAGCTTCGGTACACAGAAGGTCCCCGGTTCGACCCCGGGCTGAACCACTTTTTGTTCTTGCTCTGCGAAGCTGTTATTACCTCAAGTAGGATTCCCTTAACGTGCTATCCAGTAATTCCTAGTCTGTCGAAGGATGAGTATAATTATTCGTACCAATGTGTGCTCCAAAGATTCAGGAATAATTTCACCCAATTCAAGGATAGACATAAGCTAATAACTAGGATGTGCAGACGGCCAAGCATTACTGTGTACTTCCCTGCTAGAGCTCGTGTAGGTCTGATCACAGGCGCGCCCTAGGCCCAGAGAGTTCCGGACAATTGCATCAAGCATTGGAATCTCGCCTTCGTTTGTACTCACGGATTAAACCTCTATCGCTCAACTAATTTCAAAGTATCACCCCACTAGATTCCAAGCTCATTACTGGTATACCCGACGTCACATCCGCAGCAGACCGATCGGCCTGGACAGCACCCGCACACTTGAGCTTTGAGGGTGCGCATCGCCCACTGGAAGCAGTCCCAGCTTCCTGTCGGTGTATCAATCAATGGCGATCCCCTGCGACCCACAGGTTGTGCGGCCATAAATTCATCAAGCTCGAGCAGAGTGTCGTATCGGAGATGCGGTAGGCGGATGGCGCAAATGAATGTATCGACCTCTGCGAGGGTGACGACGTCGTGTTTTGCTATGTACCCATCCTCGACATCTTCAATACTCTTCTGTTCAGCCCCGAAGGCATTGGTGACGATCTGATACAAGTGGACTGGCTCAGTGAGGCTGACACCGTCCTTTGTTGCTGCCAGCGCCCAGTGGCGAAATCTTGAGTCGCCAATGTCATATAGGGTGATATATAAGGAGAACATTGAATATTGCACGTTGAGGATGGGTTGGAGCAATGACGGTTCATGTGTGACCGTTTGGGCGAGATCCCAACAATTTGAACAGGCAAATATTACCGATTGTTTGTAAATGTGTACTTTGTGTGTGTACTGCTGCTGCTCACTCTGAACAAGCGCCCACACCGGCAAAGAAGGTGAGTACATGTAAAATCAACCCAGCTCTACTACCTGCTTCAGTCATCAGAGCTGCATACATAAGAAGCTCTCCTCTTGCCATCTTATACCGAGAGGCGCTCTCTAATAAGGTCAGAGTTTCATTCAATGTCTGTCAATCTTTACAAACAAGAGGCCATGATTGACAACCGTCCTATTTCGGGACGGCGCCTTGCCGCGGTGAATTCACCCCAGAATTGAGCGCTGGTATGATAAGCAAGCCGTGCAATCTATACAATCTAGATGCAGTTGTCGACGCAAAATATGAAATACTCGCAAGCAAAGGGGCCGCGAGCACAATATTAAATGGATTCTTTGCAATTCAAACAGTCTTTTCGTCTCATGAAGGTAGTCTGCTGATACCAACGAGATATTCGGGTGTTATTTGACATTTGATCAGAAGTCCACTTTGAGCGCAATTTTAGCTGAGACTGAGGCTGCTTGAGACTGCCTACCGCTATTAGATGGAAGTATTGCGATTTTGAGAAATGGTTGCCATATGTGGTCATATTACACCGCTAATAGTTTGTGTTTCGCCATCCCCCCCTACATCATGGCTACATGGGCGGGCTCGGCGGTACGTGTAGTACCGACTCTTGCTGCTCAATCCTCTCTAAAACTGCCACATACTTCGATCGTTTGTGCGCAATACCTAGGTGATCTCTCTCCAGCTAATCATTTTACGGGCGCCAATGGGTCTTGCGTGGTCAAAGGCCATCCTGATACAGGCTGCGACACAGCCAATTCAGTTCAAGTCATCAATTCCTGACCCTCAATCTGGCTTGCAACTAGGAGGAGGAGAGTTTGAAGAGCCAAAGTTTGCGATGAGTGAATCATTCTCGTTCGCCTAATCCGTAACTTTCTCACCGTGACCTCACGACGCCATTGATCAATGGCGTCTATAAGCTCTTCACTGTGTAAATCGCTGCTTTTCATAGAGAAAGAAGTTCAAGCGAGTATAAAGGACGTACAGAAACGCGGTTTGGTGACTTCAAACTTAAGCCACAACATCAAACTCAAAGAGCTATGTCTCCGAGTTCGACTCAGTACTCAGCATCGGTATACCAAGGTCCATGTCCGTGACAAATCGATCCGCCTGATCAAGAACGCCCCCCGCTTCTTATGTTGTATTGAGTAAGGTTTGAGAGTGTCATCAATTGTTGACGCAGCAGCTTCCGTTGTAGGTGGGCGAGGTCTGGACGTCAAACGAAAGGAAATCTTTTTGGTTGTTTGCGCATGTATACTGTGCCTGCGCCGCATTTGGAAAGCGCCAACAAATAATCATACCAGCTGGCAAACTTTTCGTGACCATTCATTTATCGTAACCTAGGAAGTGCAGGAGTAAGTCCATTCTAACTTGACTCTGGTCTCTAGCATTGCACAATGTTTATCTGAGTCGACCACTTCTAGCCCTATCAAGTATACGTACGTACACACACCCAAATTAAGAGGGGACTGGCAGAGTGTATCAACTATCCGCCACAATTATATCGCATGCGTTACAGGCTACAGCTTTTTAAGGAGAAAAAATACCGGGACTTCGTTGAAACGACTAGGAATGATTACGGTTGGGTACCCGAGCCGATTATAAAGCTCTCGTGTACCAGCGTGAACGATAGCAATAGGGGCTCAAGGAAATTGTGACTTATGTTCTCTTTGCTGGTCCCGCACAAGCCTGCATATGCATAGACCTGCGACTTAATCTTGTAGGACTCGGCCAAGAGAGGGACAACGAAGACGGACGAATGATGGAGAGGTAGACGACATGACACGAGGGATGAGCCGGCTATGGTGCCTGTACGCGTGTGGCTACGGGATATATCACCCCTATCTACATAGTCCGTGAATCTGAGCTCGTCTACAGGGACCCACCTCCAACAAATCTAACATTACAAGGATGTGATCGCGCTCTGGCCCGGGGGCTGAACAATATGGCGCTGAAAGGAGAGGACGGAGCTCGTCTCGTACATGACTGCTTTCATACATACAGGAACCATATCACTCAGCTCCTCTTCTGGGTAATGTAGTTGGATCTCGAAGAGTAGCACAGCAAAAGTTAGAGAGGTTCCACCTTTCATACTCTGTAGGTTGTGGGGGAGGTCATGATGCAAGTGTCACATATAATGTCAATTACTCAGATAGAGCGACGTGTACTTAGAGTATTTAAGTAACTATGGCCCAAATTTGTATGCCAATTGTGTACAGTAGTTGTGCCCCGTGAGGAGCCCACAAAGGCCACACAGCGGCAGACCGGGCCGCCGCATTACGCGAACGGTGAGGCCTGGCATCAATTGCGCGTCCGATTAGCCAGCAACGGCTTCAACAAATTTGCGCAGTATTCAGCTGTAAACCAGACGCCTCATGTAATTCCTATGAGTATAACTCAACGGATCTTGCATAATGTCCTCCTAAAATATGCGTGCTCACCCTGATCGAGTGCGGAAAGCCACAAAGCTCTTAGTACGGTGAGTAGAAAACGTACCAATAAAGTCCATATTACACCTCAAGCTGTAGAGATGACCCGAGGGCCTACTTAGCCTCCCAGTATTTTTCCACACCCAGGAAGCACAAGACCAGATTGAAGGGCAGGAGGGTAGATAATCGCACAAAACAAGTCTGATTGTCTCCCATCTTATCTATCTTATCAGATAAGAACGCCTCGCTTGCGGCCTCACGGCATAGAGAAGCACATCATGTGCATTCCGCCCCAGGTAATCTCAGGTCATCCTATGTCATCGGGGCATATCCACGCCGAGAATACAAGGTTGACGATCAAGAACATGCAGATTCTATTTTGAGCCACCTTTTTTCACACAAATGTGTACCAGCAATACTCTGCAGAAGCATGCAAGATGACACAAATATGGGTGACAATGTGTGCGTGTACGCGCGAAGTAGACGCGACGCTAACAATACGTTGCCGGCGACACATTTTTGAGTTCTTCCTCAAAATTTATGTAGTCTAAAGCAGAGTTCTTGGTTCGGCAGAAGCGTGTACAGAGACCGTGCGTCAACGCGTTGCTAAACATATGATGGTCCAATATAATGCGTGGAATACGGATGGTCTCCGACAGAGTAAGAGTTCTGAGGGAGGAAAGATATACATGGCGTCAGTGGGGATGGGGGGTTTCCGCACATTTGAGGTTGCCGTAGACCAAGGCGACAGTGGAATTCGAAAGGACTTGAGTTCGATATGCGTGCCAAGGCGGTGGGCAGACTCATGCAGGCACTCGAACAAGAATTCATTTGGGCATATAGGTGGTTTGGTGGTTCTTGACCGTAGAGACCAGAGGTAGAGAGAATCCAAGTGAAAAGAGGGACGGACGGGCGAGCACAATAATCAAGGGGGCAGAGGGAATATACACTTGAATACATATTGAGTGAATGATGGTCAACACAGGAATATCATTTTACACAGAGTCGAACAGCATATAGACGAAGAAAGAAAACGAGGCATTTACTCAGTCAACAACGAGAAGCCAAACCAACTACCGAGGCAACATATCAATCCCCGCACTCCCGCTTCCGACGTGCTCCATGTCATTTTGATTCTGCTTTTCCATACTCCCATTCGAAACTTTCTCCTCCTCTGGCGCACGCGCTTTCGCATCGCGGGCCTGCTGCCTCCTCGCACCGGCCGCGCTCTCTCGGCCCATGAGCTTCGTGCGGCCCTCGGTGAACTTCATGTAGATGAGCACGACGACCACCGCGAGCCAATAGAATACGTATGAAAGGATGCTCCCCTCTACAAATTCAGCGTCCATTAGTGCCAAACTTAACCAGTTGGAATATAGAAACTTGTACTTACGCGTAGCATTATTATTCCACCCGAAAATAGCATTGAAAATCGTCCAACCCTGGCCGTCGAACGTGCTGTCTGGATTACAGCAGTCCAGATGCCATACATTACCCTGGACGCGGTATGAGCCGGGACCATCGTTGCCCGCGTCGTCGGCGTCGGCGCCGAGCAGCTGAATGAACGCGTGCTCCTCGAAGGAGCCAACGGCTTTGCTGAAGAGACCGGCCCCGATGAGAAGCAGGAAGTTGGTCATGACGACAAGGAAGACGGTGAGTGCTGATCAACTTTATGAGCAATATTGATGGATATGAGAGATTGATTATCACACGTACTGGAGCGCGAGGCAAACTCGTAGATGAGGAATCCGCAGACGAAACCGCAGAGGAGTCCGACTATGGCGGCGATGGGGATCGAGGTCGCCGGCTGGCCCAGGGAGACACCACCGACGAAAATAACGGCCTCAAGACCTAGATATATTTCAGTCATTAATGTACATGATACTACACAGCCAATGTGGTGTTGACTAACCCTCACGCAGCACAGTAATCAAAGGCAGGATGAACAGAGCCCATTTTCCGGTACGCGTGCCTCCTCGCGTGCCATCGAAAGCGCGCTGGAGTTTGACGCGCCACACTGCCTTGGCTATTGGTATGGTACAAGTCGTTCATTAAAACAGGTTTTATAGGAAAGGTATGTGCTTAAAGGACTTGCCTCGGTCCATCTTGAGCATGGTTACGCCAATGACAAAGATCATAAGACTTGCAATGAGCTCGAAGATACCTTCGCGGATTGCCATCAGCGATCATTGTGTGGATCGGCGCCTGTTATACTCACCCTCCCATAGCTCTTCGGACTTGGCCCATAAATCTGAGGCCTTGGTAAACCACACGGCAATAAACCTGTTAGAAGCAAACACGTCAACACGTGTACAAATGGCGCATATATGCACATTAGGCTTACGCAGCGCCAACCGCAAGCGCAATAAACAAGCCAAGACCAGCTCCCAAGAAAATCTGGGCAAACATTCAGTCAGCGCTTACTCAAGCGGTAAATAGCACTTCTAAAGGCGGAAATAATTGTACCATACCTGGAGGCGCAGTTTGCGAATGAGACGACGGCGAAGCACCGCGTCTTCAGCAGGTGACAGAGTGTCATCTGCAGACGCGTCGGTCGAGTCGACCTTGGATTTCTCGGAGCGGTCGTCGCCCGCGCCTACCGTGGCAGTGCCCGTGAGGGTGCGCGAGGCGTCGACGGTCTCGCGCAGTTCGTCGTTGTGCACTATCTGTTCCGCGAGGCCCAGGAGGACGGAGACGATGATGGCGGCCTCGAGCGTCTCGCGGAAGACGATGAAAAAGATGGGCACAGAGAAGAGATTCTTCGCCATCGTTTGCACGGTATACAAGAGCGTAGGGTAAGGGGAGATAGGGAAGGTGCGGTAGGTTGTTCGCCACAAGGCTCCGACAATAAATAACTAGTGCAGCTCGGCAGATGGAGTTGGGCGTTCCTCGGAGGGCACACGGGTGGCCTTCTTCTGGGGCACAATCTGATAAGATCCTGACCATCTGATTAGATGCTCTTCCCACATCCGCCTTCTTTCCGATACCTGCTTGCGTTGATCCTTGGGAGTCATCTACCTTTAAAAAGCAGGAAAATGCAGAAATTTGCAGAAAACAATGGGATGGGACCATTCCTTGGGGCTTGGTGATAAATGAGGCACAGATTCGGGGGCTAGACGCAGGGAGCTAAGATGGAGGCAGTATTCGGCAGAGAGCGGACCTTATCAGATTACAGATATCAGCGCGTGTCCAGAGCCTATTTTTAGAACGCGTCCAGTTTCCTCTCTTCGGAATCCCAAATAAATACTAATACAATACGATCCTATCCCCCAGCATACTCTTCCCCCCCTCCCGCCTGCACCCCGACATGAAGTCTATCTTCACGTCCCCGGGTCTCCTCCCCCTCGCTCTCGGAGCACTAACAACCACCGCCTTTGCTGGTGTGCAAGAAATTTGGTGGAACATCACCTACGTCGAGGGTGTCAACCCCGACGGTCTCGCTGAACGCCGCGTTATCGGCGTCAATAATACATGGCCGTTAGTCGCGTACTGTCTCATATAGTAGCACACGTTTTCTGATGATCGTGCAGTCCACCACCAGTTGAAGTCAACACAGTAGACTCGCTCCTGGTGCATGTCACCAACTCACTAGACGTAGCTACGTCGCTACATCACCATGGCATGTTCTTCAACTCGACTTCATGGATGGACGGCGCCGTCGGCGTGTCAGAATGGTAAATTTTCAGATTTCTTGACCCGCTTTAAAATATTGATGCAATCCTATTCTTCAGTGGCATCCCGCCGGGGGCTCAATTTGACTATGTCGTACCCATACATTCGTCAGACCAATGGGGTACATATTGGGTACACGCACATAACCAGGTATATAACCCATTAATCTTTTGATGAAGCACACAAACTGACCCATTCATCTCTGTAAATCCAGGTAAGCCACACGTCCATTTATGGTCACAAAAGAGCGCAGATACTCACGTAATTTCTCACTCACCACTATTACAACGCAAATTAGGCAAGTGCTCCACGCCTTTAAATACTACCCACATATATTTACTCATGTTTCATTTCGAATTTCCATAGGGCCAATACGTCGACGGTCTCCGCGCACCCGTCGTTATCCACCCTCCAAAAGAGGTGCACCAGTACGACGACGAATTCACCGTCGTTCTGGGTGACTGGTACCACGACGAGCACTCTGTTCTAATCAATCAGTTTGTCTCCATCGCAAACCCTGGAGGCGCAGAACCTGTTCCTGGTGCGTATATTCGTGATCTCCTCAACTCGTGCTGCATTGAACTCATGCTGCATTCTTCCTGCTTTTTTAATTGCATTTCTGCAGACTCCGCCTTGATCTACTTCACCCACCAAGGGAAGTATATGGGCCCTATATCTGGCACGTCCCCGTCGCCTGTGACGGCCGCAGTGGGCTTCAACGAGAATGCAACGCTGCCATTCGTTCCGGGCAAGACGTACCGTCTGCGCATCCTGAACACCTCCGCGTTTGCGATGTTCTTCTTCTGGATCGATGGTCACGACATGCGTATCATTGAGGTCGACGGGGTTCGTCACTTTTCTCTCTGAGAAGCCAGGATTGTACATTCTGATTCTGATTTAATTTTGACGTATATACAGACGGACGTGGAGGAATCACCTATTGACCTTATCAGCGTCACTGTTGCGCAGCGCTACTCGATTTTGGTCACGGCGCGGAACGATACAACGGCGAACTGGGCCATCCATGCAAACATGGACACCGACATGTTCGATACCGTCCCCGCCGCTCTGCAGCCCAGTAAGCCTAACTCCCATCACCCTGCCTCACGACCGGCGCTTAACCGCATTCCATGTAGACATCACCTCCTCAATCACTTACACCCCCTCCGCGCCCCTCACCGACCTCGGCACCATCGACGCCTACGAAGACGTCGACGACCTGGCGCTCGTGCCCGTCATCCCCATCGCGCAGCCCGTCGCAAATAAGAGGATCGAGCTCGAAGTGAGCTTCGACACGATGGACGATGGGACAAACCACGCCATGTTCAACCTCGTCACGTACAACTCGCCCCTGACCCCGGCCATCTTCAGCACAATGACCCTGGGCGGGAACGCGACCGACGCGGCGGCGTATGGACCGCAGAGCTTTGTGGTTGAGCATATGGATGTGGTGGATATTGTGGTGAAGAACGGGGATGCGGGAAAACATCCGTTGTGGGTGTCTTTTGTTTGATTTCTTTATTTGGAAATACCTCTTTTCTCATGAGAACTTGCTTAATTTTGTCAGCCATTTGCATGGACACAAGCCGATGATCGTGGGCCGGTCGCTGGATTACACATCGACGGACCCCGCGCTTAACCCGCCCATTGTGGAAGGGCAGAAGAACCCCATTCGCAGGGACACGGTGCAGATCCCCACGATGCAGTCTGCGACGCTCAGGGTTGTGGCTGATAATCCCGGAGTGTGGTTCTTCCATTGTAAGCCCATCACCTCGGATTCACCTGCAAAAAAAAACTTGTACTAATGATTGTTAACAGGCCACATCGACTGGCATCTCTCTGTGGGCCTCGCCATCCAGCTCGTCGAGGCGCCGCAACTCGCACAACAGCAAGCCGCCCGCATCCCGCCCGTCATGTACGACCACTGCAAAGCGCTCGGTAAACCCATCTCGGGCAACGCGGCGGGACACGCGGATATTACAGACTTCTCTGGCTGGCGTCTTGGTCCCTTCCCCCAGATTCTGGGGTGGCGGCCGAAGGGCATTGGCGCAATGGCAGGCTGTGTGTTGACCGCGGTGCTGGGTATGTTGTGTGTAGTGTGGTATGCGCTCGGAGGCGGCATGACAGACGAGGAGGTAGAAAGGGAGGTCAGAGAGCATTTGAGGCAGAAGGACGAGAAGAGGCAAAAGATGTGGAGCTTTGTTAGCGGGAAGGGTTTGGGGAAGGGCAAGGCGACCTCGACCGGGGAGGGAGAGCCTGAGGGTGGGGCTCTGGTTGGGGGTGAGAAGACGAGGTCTTGATTCGCTGTCCTGAACTCGTCGGTTGCGAATCATGATTATGGATAGTACAATATATGTAGCCTTGGTTTTTGTTTTCATGTCACTGTATTCGTTGTAAATGCAAACGAGCTCGGCTTATTCAAGCATCCTTCGGAAGGGCAAATAGGAAAGGAGGGAAAACCAAAGATGTAGATTGTCGAATCATGCGCTGATTACTTACATGCGTACGCGAGATTTGTCGTGTCATTCTTGACATCAGTGTCCGCATACATACCACAGGAAAGAGAGTCAAAATGACAGGTTGAGGTAAGGGTGCAAGGAAATAAACAGAACGATACAGCACAAAAATGGGCCTCATCGGGAATTGAACCCGAGACCTCCTCCAATCAGCAATTTCAATACCCAAAGGAGGAATCATGCGACTAGACCATAAGGCCGATGTCGGAAATGGAGGACATTGCTGACTCGTCGTAAGTGAGTACTGTGGGACAACAGGTCCCCGAAAGAGGGGCCGAGGACGGCATGCTGGGCGCTTACATACAGTGTATGAGTGACTGGGTGTGGGAACTTTGCAGCCACCTTGTTGCCAACAGCTTGAGGACACACACGGGCAAAGCACTTGTCTCGGAAAAGGAGTTAGATCTGGGAGTGATAAATTCCCAATTTACGTTTCAACAAACGGTACAAAAGGTAGATACGGTGTTTCGTGGGTTTAATCTGAATCTGTAGAACGCTTCTGGAACGGTATATATAATTGAGCAAGGAAGGGTGGTCAAGGGAGTGTGTATAAAGCAAAATGACTATAGCAAACTGTACTCTCATGAGCCTCGGTATCCAGATGCTCCGTCTATTCACTTAAATCCCAACACAACAAATTAGAGTCCCAGCTCGGCGCAAATAGGCATGAAGGTTGGGTATAAAATGCTCGGAATGCAGATCGCCTGGTATGCTTTAATGCTGTTTTTAAGAGTTCCACCGAGCTGTCCGGTACCCATTTGAACCGTGCTCGTCCTGGTTGGGATGAGAGCGATGAGGCTGCCAGCAAAGCCCTGTAATCATGATGAACATCTTGTTAGTGATAAAATAAATGTAACTGCGGAACGGCTCACATCAACACAAGTCTCAAGGCTTCGGAGAACGGCTGCAATGGGCGCGGTGGCGCCGAATTGCCCAAAGAAACTGCGTTTCCCGATGACTGTTCCAAGCAGGGTCTGATGGATGGTGATGAACTATAGGAATGGGACAAAATCCTCATGTTAGTGATTGAAGATACCACGGAGGTTTTTGAGTATAGCATACGCCGTTCAAGGCACCGACAACACTGTCAGCCTGGATATCGGTGAACGCCGGCGTAACTGACATCGCCGCGACGGCCGCGTTGACATTGGTGATGATGAGGTTGAAGGAGGTTGCGAGGCTCTATAACAATGAAAGGAACGACAGGAAAGAGTAAAATGTCAATAAAAAAAGTCACAGCAGTTCATTCCACGGAGACAACCTACCTCGCCGGTGTTTTTAACCTGAGTGAATGAGCTCGAACCGCTCAGAGACACCAACGCAGAGTTGGCGTTGCCCGAGATGATGGCGACATTGTTGATGTTGCTCACAACCTGGGCGGGCGTAAGTGCAGCCAACGCGGTCTGACCCAAGGCGAGAACGGCGATGAAAGAGGTAGCGAAGGGGAAAATCATTGTGAGTCTTGGTAGCTGAGTTGAAAGCGAGTTGTTTCTGAGAAATCTGAGGCGTCGCACACTTGGTCTTTATACCTTTTACTGTGCCCTCTGGATAGAAAAATTCTCGCTCATCTCGGCAATAGCAGTGCGGGTGTTTCAAGTTCCGATAAGTTGTTGTCTCCGCCCATTGTGTTGCTACGCCTGACAGGCTGAATCCTTTTGCTCATATGTTTTCTGCGTTGTACGCGAGAACCGAAGAGAAGACATATCACAAGTTATCGATAATTACCAAGCATATAGATCGTCTGGGATCAACCTGTATTCTATGATATTCTATGCCATGCGCTACTGGAAGGTGCAAATGCTGATCGCTCTCCGCCTTCAATCATTGCCACAAGATTTGAAAGAGCGTATAATACTCATTCTCTCCTCTCTACGTTCACAGTGAGTTGTGTAAGGGGATAGATACGCGAACTCTACCACGCCAAGCCCTGTTTGCTGATGTCGATTTTCGCCTAATTGGACCGTATTTACGAAAGTGGGTGGTTGTGTTATTCGAAGGAAAGTAATAAACCGGGCTGAGCACGGATGACACCGTAAGTATATGATCTGGATAGATACGCGTGCACAAACGAAAAAGAGGATCCGAAGAGTCATAAAATGAACATCGTTGCTGTCGAGATTGCCAATCAGGAAAACAATGCGTGTGCTACTCTGCATTGCTCCATGGCTATGTATGACACAATGCATTTTTAATCATGAAAGCCACTGTCAGCGCTCTGAATGAGGGTGAGCCGCAGAAAGATATCCAAGCAGAGCATTCTCGGTAAATTTCATGCAGGTATCGTGAGCTGCAAGTGACGTGTGCAAAAACTTGACGAGGGCGTTGTCGGCAAGGCTGCATTCGAGTTTGGTAAGCCGAATAGTTTACACGAGCATCTCACGTTTCGGCAGAGATACTTTCAACCGAGGTAAATAAGCAAGGCACCGGCCGCCCTCAGCCCACCCAATGAAAATAGGCTGAACATGGCGTTGCTCGGCAATTGTTTGAAGGAAGTTGGTGGAGAAGCTGTGTGGCACAGTCACGTGCCCCAACCCGGGTGGGCGGAGCCCTACAGTTTTGGACAGTACTGGGCCAACCAAACACACATCGCAACTTCATCTTCTCACTATGTCTCCAATCTGTACTCTTATGTACTTGACTCTTCCGATCCGCCCTCTTACTCCTACATCAAACCAACCGTCTTAGGAACACCGCCTTGGTGCCGATTCGGTTGCAACTCTCTTGAGGACGGCCATCACATCTTCGTACGGTGCCCACACTTCTCCGATCTTCGCACTTCAGTTACCACACTTCTTCTCGACGAAATTTCTCCGCTGCTCGAGTCCAACTCCTCAGGCATATCCCTCGCCTGTCGTCAACGAATCATCCACCAAACCAAAAACATGTTTGATTATACCACTGTCTGGCCAACATCCAAATTACTCTTCTACCTCGGACTTACACCTAAGGCCACCCTTTCACATCTCGGGAACACTTGTTTATACGCGAAGATTCGTAATACATGGCACCTTTCCGAAATCCGTCTCGCATCACGTATCTGGGCAGCCTTTCGCAAACAAACCCATATGGCTTGAGTACACCCTCCCCGACAACGTCATCCCGTCGAAGGTTTCCACCACCTGCAGTCACTCGTGCCTCCACATTATCAGTTCGACCTAACTTTCCAGTGACATGCTGCTTCCTTGTCTGTTTTGCATCACAATTACTATCCACATCATTGCGCTGAAGAGCCCCAGCTTTCAAATCCGTTATTTGCCTACTATTTCACATGATTCTATCGTCATCGACTGGCGCTGTAAATATATCAAATATCGAGTACTATCTTTGCGCAATCTGCCTACATTTCTCAATCTGAACACACCACTGCTGGAAAAGATCTGGAGTGGTCCTCAATCCAATGTTCTCCCCGCTTCAGATCCAAACGCTCATTCACTTCCCGGTGAGCTCATCGTAGAGTATACATGGAGCACACTGCTGCCTCGTAGTAAGTCAATGTTGTCGATCATCAGAACTCGGAATAAGGGATCGAGGATGGCATGTTGGGCGCTTATATGAACGGCTGGTCGTGGGAACTTTGGATCCACTTTGTTGCGAACAACTTGAAGACACACATTGACAAGCACATGTCTCGGAAAGGAGTTAGATGTGGGTATGGTGGATTCCCAATTCAGATATCACAAAATGTTACAAAGGGTAGATATGATTTGGGTTTAATCTGTGGAGTGATTCTGTCCAGTATATAGCAAGGAAGAAGGGGTTGTGTATGTAGCAAAATGACTACAGCAAACTGTACTCTCACGGAATTCGGTGTCCAGATTCTCTGTCACGTTCACTGTAAATTCAACACAGTAAATTAGTGTCCCAGGTCGGTGCAAAGAGGCATGAACCTTGGGTAGAAGGGGCTGGGAATGCAGATCTTCTCGTATGTATGAATGGTGTTGGTAAGAGTGGTGCCGAGCTGTCTGACGCCAATCTGAACGGTGCTCGTCCGGGTTGGGATGAGAGCGATGAGGCTGAATGCAAAGGCCTGTGATTTCCATGAATATTCCGGTAGCGATGAACAGTAAAAGTAACTGCGAAACGGCTCACATCAACAGCACCCTCGAGGCTTTGGAGAACAGCCAGAATAGCCCCAGCTGCGCCAAATTGCGCAAATATACCATGTTTCCCGATGACTGTTCCAAACAGGGTCTGATGGACAGCAATAAACTGGAGGAATGGGACGTTGAACAGCATCATGTTAACGCTTGAGTCTGAGGCAAGGAGGTTTAAATTTTTCAGTATAGCATACGCTGTACAAGGTCACAGCAACAGGTTATCGGTGAAAGCAGACATGACTGACATCTCCGAGACGTCCGCCTTGATCTCCTGGATGATTGACTCGAAGGAGTTTGCAAGGCTCTACAACAGTGGAAGGAATGAGAGGAGAGGTCAACGAAATGGTCACAGCAGTTCATTCCATAGAGATAACCTACCTCGCCGATGTTTCTGACCTGAGTGGGTGAGCTTGAAGAGCTCAGAGGCACCAGCGCAGCGTTCGCCTCACCCGAGATGGTGGCGACAATATTGATGTTGATTACAACTTTGGGGAGCGTAAACGGTGCAGCCAACGCGGTCTAACCCAAGGCGAGAACAGCGATGAAAGAGGTGGCGAAGGGGGGAATCATTGTGACTCTCGGTAGCTGGGTTGAAAGCGAGTTTTGTCTGAGAAATATGGGGCGTTGCATCTCTGGTCATTATAATTTTTGCTGTGCCCTCTGGACAGAAAACTCTCGCTCATCTCGGCAAAAGCAGCGCGGGTTTTAAAAGGACCCCTGTCAACCACTTATGAGGCCTCCGCCCTATTTTATCGGATTTTACGGGTTTTGTCCGGACCGATTTTTTGAGTTTTGTGTCCGGATCGGCCTTGACATTTCCAAAATCCCAAAATTTTTGTCCGGACTGGTGGAACCGGCCTCAGAAGGCTCAAATTTTTCTAAAAACGCACTTTTCTTGTTTCTGAGTGCTTTAGCAAGGTACTGGGACCCGAAAGGTCTGTAGAATCTGCGATATAAGTCGTTTACCTGAACTCAGCAAAAACTGCAACGAAATCACATCAAAGTATGTACGTTAATGTTATCGAATATGCCTCCTCTGTAGGCTATGACGCCGCGCCAACCCTTAGCCTACGCCTAGTAAAGTCTGCCACCCGCATCCTTGGTCTTGTGGTCGCAAGTCTGACACGTTGATGCACCTCAGTGTCCTGATTGCTTAGCTCAATCATGTTTGCGTTGCTCATGTGCTTATGTGGCTGGTAAAGCAGTAATATCAAACTACGATGGGGTGATAGTAGGGCATACTGACTGATCTCCAGAGTCGCGGTCTTTTCTGACTTTGCGCAAAGATGACTGTATTCGAACACTTGCATGGCAATGTTCGAAACAGCACTGATGTTGCTTGATTCTAATGCCCACTCGTGTTTGGAATTTACTCCTTCAGGTTGGGAGTGGAATCTCACAACTGCTTGAAGGGGCAGAAGTGTTGGGAAGGTAAATTCAGTCATAAAATCGTGCTGGTAAATCGTAGACTCGCTACCAGATTGGTAGGTGACGGTAGGCTTCAACTTGAAACTCATGCATCTGGGGATAAGGCCGAAATGACCGATCAAACAAATAGGTGCAACTACTTCTATAAATGGAAGTCTGAGTTTGAAAGCACATCATCACACTTTGTGATCTCCTTACCGCTTAGGTAGCGAATGGTCGTGAGCCTAGGAAAACTGGTTTGCATTCTCTGGAGTAATGAGGTTTTCGAAGTTTCTCGCCCGTTTTGTGCTAGGTTTAGTCAGTTTTTCGGTCGAGCAACCGCCGGAAACTAACACGTCGAGGTACTGATGAGGCAATGTGTGTCCGGATTTGGGCGGAGACATATCAAGCACTGGCAAATTTTGTCCGGACTCGGACCCAGGCCTCAGGGCCCAAAATTGCCAAAATCTGTCCGGATCAGACCACGGCCTAGTGGCCGTGGTCGCCAATTCTTGTCCGGATTGGGCGGAGGCCTCATAGGTGGTTGACAGGGGTCCTGTTTTAAAGTTCGAATAAGTTGTTGTCTCCGCCCATTGTGTTGCTACGCCTGACAGGCTGAATCCTTTTTCTCGTATGTTTTATGAGTTATACGCAAGAACCGAAGAGAAGACACATGCAAACACAAGTTATCGATAAAGGACACAGATCGTCTGGGGTCAACCTGTTCTATGATATTCTATGCTTTGCGCCACTGGAAGGTGCAAATACTGATTGATCTGCGTCTTCAACCAAATTAGCTGCCGGATATGAGACTACGTAGAATGATCATTATCTCTCTCGTCGTTCGTAGATTGTTGTGTCAGGAGATAAAATACGCGAACTCTGCCGCTAAGGCCATTTGCCGACGTCGATTTCCGCCTGTATTCACGGAAGTAAGTGAGAGTGGAAATAATAAACCAAGCTATGCACACACGATATACTACGGCATACAGCCAAAGTTTGCATAATGACCGGAAGTACCGATTTCGGAAAACGTATCTGTTCATGACTGATATTGGACGCTGATCGCTTCCCGCCCTGCCAAGGACAGCCGCCCAGGTTCCGAGAGCCAGCTGCGCTTCCTGCCGCTGATACGCAATGTGCCGCAACCATCTCTGTCGAGCTGCCGTAAGTGTAGAAGTCCAAAATACCCTTTTCAATCATCTAGAGTATGATTGATTATTTGCACAAAAATGGCGCTGCGCCCAAACAAATATGCGCGCGCGCGAATTCAAGTCGACCACTTCATTTTCTCGTTTTATACATCGGGATATGTGGTTTAATGTATATAACTATTATCCCAAAATCTATTTTGTCCTCCCAGTCCGTTTTCTCGAAGAAATCACATCTTGGACTCGTTCCGTCATTCCGTCGAGCATGGGAACTTCAATAAGCCATCAGGTCCTCACTAGGCCTCACCAGCGATTGGACATTCTTGCCCATCGTTAAGTCATTCTGTGCTCCAAACGAGGAGTGCGGGACACGATATATCTGCGGATATTTCACGGTTGCAACTAAAAAAAAAAAATTCTCGGACTAAATAATACACGATGATGACCATGAGACTTTTCACCGCTTCACACTTCTAATGGTCCCGTGTTCAATCTTATCTTGGTTTTTTTTTGAGGCAACCTGTACTGATACAGATTTTTCAAAGACCCCTCTAAGTAAGATACATCTCCGAGTCCTCGATTATTCCAAGCTCCATAGGCCCAATACCTGTTCAATACAAAGAGCACAGTTGACTCGATGACAAATAATGCCTGGACACTCTGTGTCTAGGTCTTGTCCATGAGGGTATTTGGTCGTGTGTGTACATAGTTATGCTCTTATCAATGCATCAAAGCGTAAACAAAGAAATGGCTAGGGGCCCTGGTGGCCCGTGGGAGGGTCGCAAACGGGCTCTGATTTCACGAGAAACCTCTACTGGACACTTAGGGGCACTTCCTGCATGCAAAGCAGATTTTCCGCCATTTTTAACACTGCTGTATGTTGTCAGGTCACGTTGAACAGAACATATGAAGTAGGGCTGCACACCGGTGCCGTATTTACGGTTGACAGGGTCCGCCGTAGCCGTACCGTTGAAGACTTTCCACTCCTTCGACGGTACAGTTACGGACGGTATAACACCCATATTGTGCCGTATTCTACGGCCGTTGACGGCCGTAATACGGTTGTATATGTGGTATTAGTTGATCAAACCAGATTTGTGCTTTGATTGGTGGCGAAACTTAATCAATCACTCTCTTTCCACTTGTCGAGGTCGCCTTCAAGCTCGCCTACCTATTTTTACTTCATTCCGTCTTATTTGCATTTATATTGCTTAAGCATAACCCCTATGGGTACACATAGAACCATATTGGACTCGGCGCTTTGCCGCACTGAGCACTGCGCACTGGATATAGCAACAGGTAACCTCAAGGAGGATGCCGACATCCACTTCTATGAATCCAAGACCGACACCGCCCAGATTGCGAAGGGCACACAACATTTTCATGCGCAATTCATGCGGCAGGGCTGTAGCCCGTTGAAGGTATAGACCATCCACGATCACACGATTATTCTACTGATTTTATTTGACAGCGTTCAAAGAATGTCTTGAAGCTTCAAAAAATCCCTTTCTGCGCAGAAACTCAACAACGATGGCCTGCCCAAGCAATCACGATCTACACGCACCGCAAACAGTAAGCCCTGAGTAAAGCACCCACACATCAACAATGGCGTCAATAGCAACAAGGGGTCTGGCGATGACGCCAACTACGTTGGGCTTCGCGTTGCCAGAGAGCCTACTCTCACTGGATGATTAGATTACTTTTTGTGTTTACATTACCAACAACTTGAAATTGGCAAACCGTATACGTATAACACCGTAAGACGGCCGTCAATACCACCGTACCGTACCATTCGAGGATATTTGGTACCTATACAGCGACGGGTATTTACGCTGCTGTGTATACAAGATAGAGCATAGTTTCAGGCGGAACTCGCGACTGCAGGCCTCCGAAGGGATATCATCAATCGCAATGTGTTTGTCCAGGTGTGCCCGGCAGGGCCATTTTGCGAGTGGACCCTATATGAATCAGTAGGAACATAAATAACATGTATTCCGCACTCATACGCCGTATTTGAGTGGTGTGTATTCGGATTCGTCAAAGGGGTATTGCGTGAATAAAATATAGTCACCATTATACCACTTCCGACGAGGTTTTACTTGAAGACGTATACTGTGATAGTGGTGTTTCTTTACTATAACACCACCGCCCAAGATCTCAAAGTCAGCATACTTATGCCTAAGTGTCGCTACCTTTTGCTGCTTTGTCCAGTATGAACCAGGAACTGTTGCTTCCTTTTTGGAGGGCACTCTCAATATTATTCAGCGTTTAGCCAAGTCCCGGGAAAGAATTGATCTCAGAAAGCCATCGCTTCGATGTTCTCAGTTGAAAGAAGCATGAGATTTCAATAAAGGCTTTTTGGGAGTACAAACTCATGTCATAACAAACTTTGAAAGACTAATAACAATTCGATGCGCATTGAAAGGGATCGATGTACACACATATTCCATTATAAATGTGAATTGATGGCTGCAAATAACAAATGTCCGCAACACAATAAGCTTTCAGATTATAGAGCTGTCTAAAGATGTTTAGTGCTCCCTCACTTTTTTTGAGCCAAGGTTGGCAAATTGTAGGTGAGAAGCTTATGGTACTGAAGTTCCCGCGCTCGACGGAATGCGACTCCGGGATGTGATTTCCTCGAGAAAGCGGACTCTGAACACCAAATAAATTTTGGGGTAGTACATATCCCGATGTATAAAACGAGGAAATGAAGCGGTCGACTTTGAATTCGCGCGCCCATGTTTGTGAAAATAACCAACCATATCTAGAGGCAATATTTACACTTTTTCAATAGAGCCCCTGGGATCTGGGGGCATTTTGAAATTAAAAAACAGACAGTGCAGCAGTAGCGCAATGGAGGAATTGACCCGCCCCTCCCCGGTACGGCGACGTCAGACCTGCAGTTAATTATGCCAGCGACTGTAGGTAACGGTCTGCTTGGATAAGCGAGCACAAACGAAAGAGAGAACCCGAAGAGGTCATGAAATGAACATTATTGCTGCCGAGATTTCCAATCAGAAAAACGATACATGTGTTACACTGCGTTGCTTCATGGCGGTTTATGATACGTAACATGCTTCATTCTTAAAGTCACTGCGAGCTCTCTGAATGAGTGAGTGTGAATTGCAGAAAGATAGCCAAGAAGAACATTTTTACTCACTTTCATACATGCATAGTAATCTGCAAGGTACCTATGCAAAATTGACGAGGGGGTTGTCGGGGAGTCTGTATTCGAGTTTGGTAAACCGAATAGACTACACGAGCATCTCACGTTTGGCAGCGATGTTTGACATGCAATCGAGGTGGATAAGCAAGGCATTTGGCCACCGTCTGGCCACCCAAAGAAAATAAGCTGAACATGGCGTTGGTCGGCAATTGGTCGAAGGAGCCTGTTGAAGGAAGAGAGGAGGAGCAGTGTGTGTGGCACAGTCACGTGCCAGATACCCGGTCAGCCCGGCCCACCCAACAGTCTAAGTCTTGAACACTAAGCACGATCTTTGCACAATCTCCCTCAATTTCTCAATCTAAACAAAACCACTGCTGGAAAAGATCTGAAGTAGTCGTCAATCCCCTGGTCCCTCCGTGTCAGGCCCAATCGCTTATTTATCTCCGAGTGAGTTCGGCGGGACGTAGCTCAAAAGCGCGGGGCTTGGATCTCGCACAATTTCACAGAAACCTTCCTTGTCAGTCCTACTTCATTACTTCGCGGTAAATCAAAAATTACTTGCTGGCGAAAAAGGAAGACTGTAGCGACGAGCTCGGCATTCGTCGCCCGCGGATATACGCGCATATAAGAAGCGTACCCAACGTTACATCGCCCCCGGTTCATCCTGAACAAAACCCATGACCTTCGCACAACCAATTCGCCGACGCCCCTCAGGCTCTACGGTGTCCCCCGGCTGGCTCACTAACGGGATCGCGAGGAGTGCAGGAAGTACCGGCGGTTATGGCTACAGTTATGCACCGAGCCCGGGAGCTGCCGGCTGGGGGATGAATAGCGGTGGAAGTGCGAGTGGAAGCGGGAGCGGGATGAGCAGTGTCAATGATGACTGGAACTTTGGAAGTAGTCGGCGGGAGGCTGAGACTAGTGGTCGGCAGCACGAGCAGGAGCTCATCAATGCATACGAAGCAGAAGAGGAAAGGATCATCAACGTACTTTCAAGGAAGCTTGAGCAGGTGAGAATGCCTCTCTCATTCCCCTCAGTCTTCGTCCTCTTAAACCGCACGCATGTACCGAGCTGATTTATGTATATGTAACGGCATTTAGCTTCGCGAAGACAAAATCGAATTAGAGAATGCACTCGAAGCGGAGTCCGAGAGTCATGTCAATAAGCTGCTCCGGGAGATCGGCGCTCTACGGGTAGCAAATGGGGAGCTCGAGGCACGGGCTACGGAGGCGGAAGAGCGGGCACACATAGGCAATGTGCAGGGCCGGTCGTCGTCATCGGCGAGGAATGCCCCCATCGCTGAGCGCAAGCCAACTGAAGATGTAGCCAGACAAGGCTTCGGAGCGAATCCCAGCGACCCCAACGTCAGGTCGTTGCTTGATGCCATGCAAAGGGAGAACGAACTACTACGTTCACGGCTCGTGGACGCTGAGCGCAACTATGTGCGACTGTCGCGCTTGAATGAGATTTATCGAGAAGAGCTCATTGAACATCGAACTCGGGTGAGTTATTGTTTCGTTTCCCGACACGACATGTGCTCAACGGTTTCTAGTTCGGACTGTCCTTGGATAATCTCGCTGGTTTGACACCCTCAGATCGAGATCCACTCTCGCAGCCAATTCATCGTCGTCCTACGAGAGGCTCGCGTTCATCCTCAATATCCGGGTCACCATCCCCTGCTGCCCCTGCTTCACTGGGCGGCACAGGCGCCCAATTACAAGGATTCATCGGCGCTACGGCCTCACCCCGAAATATTGAGGTTTCTATTCCCCGTCCCCCCTCCCAGATTCACCGGCCGTCACAGCTCCTCACCTCCCCCATCCCCATCACAAATTCTCCCTCATCGCAGTCGCCATCACTCGCTCCCTATTCCCCAACCGATGGATATGCGCCTTCTTCCTCGTCACAGTCCGTGTCATCATCCCCTGTGTCGCCCTTCGTCCCCTTTCATAGTCGTACTGCACCGATTCTTCTTAACTCAGGGCGTGGTGGGCATACTTCTACACGCCGACAGGACAGGCGTTACTCCAATGGGTCTTCGACGTCCTTCGCCGGCTCGTTGACAGATGGAACGTTTGGTGCAGGTGCAGATCCTGCAAGTGTCTCCACCGGCATCACCAGCCCTCCGGATAGCGTCGTCGACGTCGGCCTTGCAGGGACGTTTGGCGGAATCACTCCCCAGCGCGCCCTTTCCTATCCCTCTGTCCCTCCTCCGTCCCTCTCATCCAGCGTCGGCAGTCCCGCTGCCATCTACCAGATTCACACGCACCTTGCTTCCCCAACCTTCATTCGTCCGCGCGACTCCCGAGACCCGTCTATGAGCCCCGTGGAGCCGCGCAGTCGACGGGGAAGCGTGGGTCAAACCGGAGAGCGACGGGTCGCGGAAACAGGCAGCTTGCGACGCGCAAGCTTCAGAGCCAACGCGGGCGAGTCCCCGGTCCTTCCGATTGGCGGCCGTGTCGCGGAAAGTGGCTCTCTCATCGATGTCGCGCGAAGTCGGACGAGCAGCTTCAGCGCGAACGCGGACTCGGCATCGAGTAGTACTGTGTCACGGCCGTCAACGGTCATAGAAGGCGACGCAGAAGATTTGGAGCTTGAAGAGTTGTAAGATATACGTGGTAACATCTCCTACAGAGCTGAGTGCACCGCCAACGTCTGTTTCATCCCTTGTATTATTATATTGCTTACCTTAAACTCTCCTTGTGATCCCCAGTGTTACACATGTTATCGTTATGGCTCCCTCGAGTATCGAAAGTTCTCTTTTTACTCCATGTATCATTATGTGCGCTGAAGACCCATCCCAATAGTACCTTTGTTTAATGTTCAATGCGCTGTCAAGCCTTGCAAGATGACTGGAAGGCTGACCAAAAACTGATGCTTTTACTCAGTAGCAGTAGGTGTTGCATGGCAAGGCGTTCAACACTCACGTTTGTGCCTTCTACTCCCTTCTTCTTTTGCTCGTCATTTTCGGGCAGTGTCCATTGTTGCAAGTGTGTTGTACTTCTAGCAGGCAAGTTAGCGCCGTTACACATGCTTGTGGATCTTCTATTCATTGATCTCTCGTTTTTGCAGGTTTTTTTGCGCCCGGGCGAAGCACGCAGAACATCGCCGAAAGCCTCGAGGTTGAAAGACTCAGCATGACGTGTCTTTGTGACAGCACTGGCTTGTGACAACGCCTGTACAAGACGCGCCCCCGCATGCCCATACAAGGCTAATGGGCTCCACATGACACCGACGCGGAGCCGGGACCCCAAGAGGTGGCGCGCCTCGCGCCCTCATCTGATTGGTGGAGAAAAGGCTCCCGCCCCCACCGAAGCCCGACAAACGCCGTGATGCGCTTTCGGAAGCGTTTCCCGGGGTCTTTTCTCCCACAGGCGACCGTGTGAAGGGCGAAATCATTCCATTGTCGTCCGGATGCGGAAGGAGGGCGCGGGTTACTCGAGTCACGCTGAGGTCCCGAGCCTTTATAAAGTGTCAGAGCTGTGATGGCGGCTTCCTTCCTTCCTTACACCATCCCCATCGCCAACGACGCCTCCACTGCACTTTCTCTACCCCACCGACGCGCAATCAGCCCACTTTCGACTTATATTCGACTCGCGACGCGCTGCACCTTGCAGTGCAATAACCACCGATCTTCTTCACAGCATGTCTGCTCACGACTCTCCTGACGGACACGAGCCCTATCCGGACCCTTCCCTTGCGCACTTGCACGACGATCAGTTCAACGCATTTCTGAGATCAATCAATACACATGGCGCACTGGCGGAGCCAATGTTTTCAACATCGCCTGGTGTTACTCCCTCGTCTCACCCCGTTCAAATTCCCCTGCCCGACCCTCCCGTCATCGTCCCAAGCCAGCCTCTGCCGGTTATCGAAAATCAGCCAATTTACCTCCAGAGTGTCTATCCGGATCCTCCCTCTCCCCAGCAGCAGGAGTACGGTCATACCGACTACGACCTGGGCCCCTGGCAGCAGCAACAATCGCCTAGGACAGTCCAGTTTCCTATGCCCAATACTGCGTACCCGGTTGAGCACAACTGGCAGACTTCCCAACCACATACGCATGCCGAGGCAGCCCTCCGGCGCCCATCTGGGGAATATCCCTCACCTCATTACCAAACAACACCTTCGCCCGCTGCCGATCTCTCCCCCCTTCCTTTGACCCCTGGAGGCGTTGCCCGTTCTACGACTTCGCGAGGCAATCGTGCGGCGCATGCAGCGCCGTATGACCCTTCGGCTCGACGCGTATCAGCCCCTTCTGCCCACAGGATCGCCGAGGACACCATGCTGCCGAAACCTCGAACACCTTCGCCTGCCCGTATGCCTCCACCTATAGCAGTACCGCAGAGACCCACGCCTACGAGTACTAAGAAGCGCTCGAGGGCAGAAACGGGAGGGGAAGCTGCCAACATCACCACCAGATCCAGGAAGGCAGTCACATCTAGTCAAACTCGGGTGCTGCTCAACGCTTCGGCTAGCGGAAGGTACATTTCCATTGCACTTCCTATTTGCGTGTCATGCTTATTCTTACGTTCTTCTCGCAGCCACACGAAGTATCCTTCTCAGTTGCAAATCTCCACACCGAGCACGACGTCACCCACATATGCTCCTTCGTCTACCATTCCCTCCTACACGTCTCACTCCCCTGTTCAATCCTCTCCTCTCGTCTCTGCTCCGGTCATTCTGCCACCCCAGTCCTTGTCACCCGCCACTGCTCCACGGCGTATTTCTCCTGTTCATTCACCTTCCGCTGCGCAGGTTGCCAATTCACCCTCTCCACAGTCAAGCCGAATGACTCCTGCCGCCGATTCCTTGTTGATGTCTACGCACCCTGGGCCGTCTGTCGCCGTGAATTCGTCATCTTTTTCTAGTTCCTCGGGGTCGACTTCTAGTAGCGCTGTACCCTCGTCGCTCGCCTCTTCACTTTATGTGTCTACGTCCGAGTCGAGCTCTATCCCTCGCTCTATTCCTATCGAGGCTCTTCGAGGTCCGCAACAAGTCCACGTGCGCCCACAGCGTCAGTCACAACGGTCACAACTACGACAACCTACTCCATCCGCGACACCATCTCATCGAGGAGCTCCATACCCGCAATCAGCTAGCGCTCGCTTTGCTTACCAGGCAGCGACAAAATCTGCTCGAGCAACATACCTGAGGCATATTACTTCGAACAACTTCCTCAACCCCGAGGCACTGCTTCCATCTGCCGACCCTCATGCGCGCCAAGTGCAACATACACCCCATCATCCTTTGGCACCTTGGCTGACCACCGACATAAACACTGCCGAGCACATCCCGGCGGATATGCGGTACGACGCGAACTCTCGCATCCTGTCCGCAGTGTTGGCGGTGCCGGGCATCGAGGAGGACAAGATAGCGGTGACCCTTGAAGACGTGCATTTCAATCGCAATCGTGTGCTTTATGTGTCCGCGTACATGTCTTCGACATTTCCATGGCATGAAGACGACCTCAGGATGGCGCAACACTCAGAAGAAGTGGAAACAATTGCCGACGCCGAAGAGCTTGCAAACAAGGATCATATGGGAAAGGGTAAGGCTCCTGATGTCGGCGCTAGCCCACCTGTGGTTTCAGGTGGCGACAGGCCGCGGGATGAGGAAGCGTCCTCCGGATCCCCCTCTGAGCAAGCTCACGATTCGTCTGAGAGCACTCAAGACAAGTCCTCAACCTCCAATATGGACGCTCAAATCCAGTCTCCAGCCACGGATCTGCCTGCCAGCCAACCAACCCGAATGGGGCATATGCCGAACATACGCGAACTCATCTATGGCCGTCAGGTGCGAGTTATCAACGTCCCTCCCTCAACTCAGGTGCGTGATCAACTCTCCGTGCTTTATTCGTGCTTTTCTCTATGTTTGCGAGTAAGTTTATTCATTGAGCACATCTGTTTTGCATATTTTTCGCTGCGTGAACCCTGGGCTATCACCAACACAAACCATTCCGGCACGTTGAACTTCAAACCTCGACCCCAACATCGATGACCAATGCCACTGCAACAACGCCACAACTGCAACGCGTGATCAATGATACACGTACAACCGCTTATTCTACTGGAACTTCTAACGGTTTGCAATATATTCTATCTGACTTGCTTATAATAAACTTTCAACGCCTCAACGCACATCACCTCTTCAACAACCTCAACCTATCCGCGCATGATCTGCGAATTCGATGTCTGATTTATCTTGTACAGCCAAAAGACGTGACTGTTACCCTCAAACGCGGCCTGCTCTACATCGAAGTCGACATGGGTGAGCCACTCACCATGGAGACAGCCACTCGGAATTTTATTCCGATTTTCTTGCCCCCGACGGGTGATCCCCCTCACCCGAGTCGTGGATAGACAGGGGCAGTCCTGATGAATGAGTACTCCCGGTGGCATGAAGTAGTGAGAAGAATGTGCCTCGCTGAAGAGTCGGCGTGGCACTGTGTGTAAATTGTCCGATAATCCGCGCAACACCTCAAGGCCTCAAGACTTCCTCAAAATATCAACCCTCAAGATTTCGACATCAACATCATGATTACCGTCCGAATGATTCAAATCCAGCTCTCGAATTTTTGGACATTGACTACCATTCTCTTTTTTGTAACGGTGCTGCGGCCGCTGATCCCCCGTGTTTTTTGACCAGTCTGGGTGGCATCTGTCGAGTCTCGACGGCATATCAAACTTCGATCTGCCCATCTTCATGAAACCAATATCTCTCGTCTTGTTTTGACTGTTCAATATCCCCTCTCTGCCTCAGAAATACCTCCTAGAGTATTGCTTGTACTATCCTCGCGGCGCCGTGGTCCCCTGTTCATTTCTCCCAGATGTCTCGGCCCCCTCTCAAAACCATCCGACTTTATCTTCGCTTCGTCATTCCCACCTCTTGCTCTTTTGCTCTCCTCTTTATACAGCACAAACGTGTCGTGGACCCTCAATCCCCTCATCCTGCATATCCGGTTACTGCTCAGCAAACATCCAGCTCTTCCGGTTCATCATCCCCGCATACTCCCGTGAATTACTTATGCTTCAACTTATAATCGATACTTATTCTAGCCTGTTTTATATTGTGACGTGCTTTCAATATTGCTTTTCGTTTTGTAGTTTCAGATTTGAATATCTTCAATGATATTACTCTATTTGATGATGTGATCTTTCGAACTTCGATTGAATCTTTGAGTGAAAGGCGGTTGCTCCAGAGCTCAATTGCGCTGTTGCCGTAGTTTCGATATCTCCTGTCTCTCGTCTTCGCCTCGTGTATTAGCATTGTTCTCCGACCAGGGAGTACCATCTGTTGCCTGAATCTGCCTAAAGCTGCTTCAGAATGGCAGGGGGCCGGTCACTGTAGCACCATGTTACACGAGGTGTCACATCCCCGCGGTTCCTGAAGCGCAGAGAATCCGCTGATGGCCTTGCTCAGGCTCGCATCCCTTATCTGCCGTTGATGAGGGTGTTAGACAATTATACTCTGCCTCATGGAAAGGCGGCCACCGTGATGGCGGATAGGCGAAAACTCATATTGCGTCCTCCCCCCACATGGTTTCTGACGCTCTATGGAACTTTGAAACCTCTTTGACAACGTATTCACCAAATAAGGTGGCCTAGGCTATTGCAGGCTTCGCAAGACCGCCTGGTGCGCACTCACGGTGATGCCAGGCGTCGCGAACATGGAATCGGTGGCACAACTCCGCGCTTGTTCCTCTATCTACCTGCTCGTCTGTTTAAGAAACTCTATGGTTGGTAAACATCTTGCCAGGTCTTGAAAGGCCCATTATTTTCTCAGATGTGACCACCTTTTTCACCAACATCCTCCCGACCCTTTCCAACGACCTTACCGCGATAGCATCAACATCATCATTCTCGGACGTCGACGCCACTCTCATGCTCGCAACAATGAATAGACATGCAATTTTCACGATTTAACTGGCACCGCATCAGCCTGACCCATACATGCATTAGTTCATCACCATCACCGTTCATCAACCTTTACTGGGTATGGTCGTGGGGAAACATTCTATCTTTGCTCAATGTATTTCTACGGTGCAGGCTATCACCGCTGCTCTACTCAGCCTCGAGACTGGGGTGGACGTTATCTATGAAAGGTGGTGAATCGATGATACAGCAACTCTGAATGATATCCCAAGACGTCGGACGAACAATTCTCCTTTCAAGAAATTTCACGATTATGAATTCAATGTTTTCTTTCTGAATAATGTATAAATGCTATCAAGTGACAAAAGAATAAGACATGTTGCTGCGCAATCAGCTCGGATACAATGATTAGGGCGTATTGGTCTCGGATAGTCTATAGCATATAAAAATGCCAATGCGACCTACGTGTACCTTTACCCTGACAAAAATCATGTACCAAGCCAATATGACGCAAGGTAGCGCTAATAGAGCTCCGTAACAGAAGAGACTTTAAATTCACAAAGAATCACACCCCGTCCTCGTCAATATCAACGCCATGGACTGGGTGAAACTCAATCCGCAGATTCCCCTTCTCCCCGAAGCGCTTCCAGACGCCGTGGCGGACACAATCATCTGCCATAGGTGCCTGCATGGCGTCAATGCTCGTCGACTTGATGTTTAGCTCAACCTCAAGCATCTCGAACTTGCCAGGGTGCAATTCCAAGGAGCTCTCGATGATAGACGGTAGCCTGCACCAAGTAAGCGGCTGGAGTACGGCATAGTCTGGCATCCCATAGAAGCTATAAGCGCCTTTGGAATCTAGCGTGAGCGATAGGGAGACGCGTCGGAGGGGGGGCACTGGGCGCTTCGTGATATTCATATCTTCGGTGATGGTATGGGCGAGATCGAACGAAGAGAAGAGCTGTTCGAAAATGGCGCGGAAGATGCCTTCGAAGACACCGGGAGCACTTGATTGGTGGCTCATCAGCATTCCCTCGATGTGGATGGACTCGAGGCCTGTAAGGGGGCTGAAATCGAGAAGCGGCATGTTGACTAGCACTGCAATGAAAAATGTTCACGCGTGTACATGCTAACAATACGAAAGAACATACCTGTAGGATTAGAGGGCAGCGTGAGCCACAGCTTGCGAATGCTTGACCCATTGCTTGTGAAATAGTCATTGAGCATGTCGATCATGTCGGTGTCGCAATCGAGGTTGCATCTAAGAGAGTGCACGGACGGCATAGGATTCTGGTCGAGCAACCATCCAAGGACAGCTAGGCCAGCCACCGTGCCCATACTGGGATGAGACGGGAGGGGTGACAATCTCCGAATGTCGAGTAGAGGGACATTGATATGGTTTCCTCGAGGACGATTTGTAAGGTGGTGATGACCCAACCTCTGCTCCCATCTCGAGTCGAGGGTCATTGCGGGGCGCGTGATGTTGAGACTTTGGAGGAGGGGGAGTGATGAAAGATACCCGAAGAAAACCTGAGGGCATCGGAAGGCAACGCGGTGCGCTTCTATCGAGTGGACGGCCTTCATCTCCTCAACGAGGTGATAAAACGATGGCGGAAGGTCGCCTGGGCACATGTGACTGAAACGAACACATTTTACGCTGGCCAAACGTTCCCGAAGGCGCGAAAAGTCTCTTGGGACATATTCCGGACGATCATCAGGAGTCTTCTGGCGCGCCACGGACTGCATAAGACGTGGGCCAGTGATGACCAGCTTCGATACCGTACTGCCAAAGCTACTCCATGGGACATCGAGGAGCTCCAAAAAATCGCACATCCTGTTGTATTCCAGGGTCACCTCCGAGAAGAGGTGATAGCGGCATGCTGGCACCAGTCTCGACGATGCGAGACTGCACGCCATGAGCGCGCGGCGGTCATCATGCAAAAAATCGATGATTTCCTCTAATGTCTCCTGGGGTAGTTCTGGAATTGGGGTAGCCATGACAAGTATTCCAGAGCCTCGCGTGGAGAATGAGCGAACAAGATAACCTCGGACTGTGTGAACCTTTGCACAAAACCGCGTGCGGAAAGGATTCAGGGATGCTGCTGGAGGTGAAAGTTGAGAGAGCAGGGTTGATGACTTCACTCGTGAAGGAAGCGTATTGATATATCCCAGTAAGCAAGCATTAGGGTTTGGCAGCCCAACGTAAAAGAGGCAACATCTCGTCATTCAGGTCCGAGCTACATTCACGGATCGAATGTAATCTGATGTAACCCCTCCATTGCAGATTGTGTATGTTGCTCAGATGCACCCAAGGCTCAGGCATTTTCCCCCGTTGGTAGATAACCCTCTGTTAAAGATAAGCTCTTTCACTGCATTTGCACATCAAGAGTGAGGTAGGGCGGACCTGGGCAAATGGACTGGTAACTTAGATAGATGGCAAGCCCGGGGCAACTAACACGAGGTGGAAAGAGATCAGAGTAGTGTAGGAGTAGTGTCGAAGTCTGAGAAGAATGAACCTTCGAATGAGGTGAGTAGGGATATGTGCTTCTTCTTGTGTCCATTCTTGGATCAGATATGGAGGTCTAGATTACCTACCCCCTCTAGGTTGACTGGGACGTACATGGCGTAGTGAATATTGATTCTGGGGTGTCCGCCCGTGTTGTTCTCTCCACCTGGGCGCTACAGCGTGGAGTATGTTCCGATAAAAACGAAATAGAGAAGGAAAAAGTGGTTCAACCCGGGGTCGAACCGGGGACCTTCTGTGTACTGAAGCAAGCTTCGAATCCCAATGTGAGACAGAAATCATAACCACTAGACCATTGAACCGACGAGTGATATGCAGCAGGTGGTTTCTCGGGCCGACTTGTCTATGACATCCGCTGCTGGCAGTCCAACAATTGAAGTCACCACCTTCAGATTATTTATTAACAACGCCCATCTATGTATTGTACGTAGATATGTACATGGTATTACGGGCCCAAACGTCGCGACGAGCAGTGACCCTCCCAGAGGCATGATTCATTTTAGGATGTCCCCAGGCTTGCACTGATCTTGTAGATAAGGGGTCAGACCATGGGCGCTTATTTCGTCAGAGCCATACTTATGACATCAAACGTCTACATATGTAGCAAAATATGAAGCAGAGAGTCTATAAGCTATTACCCGAGACGAAAGAGGTATCATCCTATGTCAATCACGCCGTATTGCACCCCTGTGGTCTTCTCCTAGTCGAGGTAGATATCTATCGAACATATCCGTTCTTCCTATGTTGACTCTCTGATCTGCTTTCGCCAAGCGTGTTTCTTTTGAGTTTGGCACACAAAAGGAAGATTCAACTTCAATTTGATACAGCATAATTCTGTCTGAGAGGAGATATATAATTGGAGTTCTTTCGAATTCGTGGACGGTGGATCACCCAACATGTCATGGTTATTGGGTCTCTCCTACGCTCATTATAGAGATAGATAAATCTAAGTTCGATTTGATCCACTGAACATAAATGGCAGACTACTGCATATGTACCGCCATTTTATAGACAACCTATGCTTAGAACAACCTCGGTCGACATGATTGTGTGCCAATAATAGATCAAATCACGCTTGTCCTGACTGTTTACTCACTCGATAAGACTCATAAGACTGATGATTCTATACATAACACTTACAGCGCACACTCGGGGGTACTGTCTATCTTGTGACCAATTCGATAGCGGCCGTCTTCGGTACACAATTTCTCCAGCAATACAACCGCCTGACCTCAATGTCTATCAAAACTAAAATCATAGCTCTTCCATTTCAAATCTAGCTATCACACTCCCCCATGCACCTGGCCGAGTATCAATCCTGATTACATCTATTCTCCACGCTGACAACCTCTACTCAAATTGGAATGCATGCTATGGAAACGATTCACAAGTGCATGTGCATAGAGTAGACCACTGTGGGTCGTTTGCCTTTAATTATAGAGGGGAGGGGACAGACATTGCCAAGTTTGGAGATAATAGCTAGCTCACTTGTATGTGGACTTATGGGACTGCCGGAATGACTGGTAGGAATCGAAGGCAGTTGTCCAGCGGGAGTCGCCACAGGTCAGTGCAATGTGGTTTTTCGTTTTAATTATAGATTTGAAGGTGATTCCGGAGCAAGTGACAAAGGCCCCAACGTCCAATCCTTATTGCCGCCGATAGTAGCGCGCACAGTATATTTAATTCGTCTATGCTGTAGAGACAGATGAAGGCAGACGACTATGATCGACACACCCCCTTAATTATGCGCTATGTGAATAGTATCACCCTTGTGCTCCATAATGCCTCCTAAAACACATGCGGCAGATTTTGAAAATTGACAGACTACAGCGGATGTATAGTCCTCAAAACGCATCAGAACCGAATGGCATCTTCTGCTGAGCTGTCCAAAGCTGCATCTATTTGCCACTTCCTGCCACTTGATAGCTTTGGCCATGGAGAAAGCGCGCGGTGGGCGACCGCATCGCCTGAAGGAGAAATATGTGAATCTATTTCAGTATGTCCTCGCCTTTTGCGCATTGAGACCAGAGAGACCCATGACTAACAAACCGGTTCGCCCACAGATCGACCCATTACTGGGCTTCCAACTCGAACCGCTCAATATGGCGGCAGTGATACTGAGCGTTTGAGCGATTCGTGGGCGCGAAAAGACCCACCGATTTCTTCTTCAAACACTTGGTATCTCATACAAACCAATTACAGAAAGATTCTGAGGTGCCACTTTGCCTGCTAGCGTAAAGTGCGTAAAGTGTTAACGATAAAGCGTGGCGGAAATCCGCACAAAAGTGGCAGATTCTGTGCATTTCGAGAATGGATGGTGACACGCTTCAAACGCTGACAAAAAAATTAAGGTTGTGACGAAGAGCTCTGGAAAGACGGGCGCAGAACAGACGTGGCTTCTTCATAGGTATGGCAGGTGAGCACAGAACATACAAATGCAGAAAGGTTTTGCCAAGGCGATGTTTTTGCGGTGTCCCTTCCTGTTATATACAAGTTATATACCCTTCTACCTGTGCACGGTAGATGCTTCATAGTCTCAACGTCGTACTAATGTCATCGGTTTGGCAAGGTAAATAGGTATAGTACTTCTCGTATGCAACATTTGTGTCCGCCAGCGAGTAATACAACAAGCACGATAACTTGATAAAATCATGATAATTGAAAGTAGGAGCAATGGTGATTGTACAGCTATCCTCGACGGACAGACATTGAACATGTTTGATGATGGTAGTAAGAGGAATGTGGATATATGCCAGTGAGATCCGGATTGATATGGTTTTGTGGTATGGTGGTATACCCGATCTAGTGTCAAAGCGTGTCGTACATATGTATAAAATGCGAAGGAGAACCGGTGAGCGGCAAACTGGGGATGTAATGTCGGATTCGAGCAATGAGAGTCACTGGAGTGTTACTCTCAAAGAACGCCGGCCGGTCCAGATATTATTTAGATGAATAAAAGTCACATCGAGATCCGAAAGCACAGATAGCGGTGAAATCGTGAGTGGCCAGCACGGTACAAATGCGATGCCTTTTATGAAGCGCTTGAGGAATTTCGCAACAGCCAGGATTGGTTTAGTCAGTGCACTGTTTGTGGATCGTTATCGATTATTAGTAGCGATGAGTGGTGAAGATCAGGTGGTAAGATGATTGAGGAGATAGTCGTAAATCATAATATTTGCTGTGTCGGAATGACCGCAGCATTGTCTTGTAAATCGTCGACAATTCTTGAGGTTCATAAGAGTTTGGATTGTTTCAAGTGTTGGCGAATGACCATATCACGGACTATCAACTCAGATTAATTGATTGAATTCAACGTCGCAAGAATCAAAAAAGCTCACCACTCGCAATGATGCCAGCCGTAGTTGCGGTGTCGGTCACGCTCGTGCAGAACGCATAAAATTTCCTTGGGTTAGGTGAGTATTCTCGATGAATGGCACTAAATTTGCTGCGTAGATCTAGTATGACAAGCAAAGGTGACAGCCGGGTCAGATAGCAGTAACATCAATAGGTTGACTAGAGACGCACATTTGCTAACACTGTCCAAGTCATTTGGCCGATCTCCATAGTTACGAACGTATTTCGCCAGTCTGTATTACAACCAGTCCAAGTTCAGCTCGATTCTGGAGAGGAGAGATCATAGGTTAAAGGCGACAGAGGTGGTTGGTACTCACCGAATACCGGAGTTCAACTTCTTTTCCAAAATATCACATTTGTTGAGAAAGAGAACCAAATCGACGTTCGCAAGAACCTTAGAGGAGCAGACAGCCTTCCACAAGAGCACTGAGTCCTCCTGCATCGCACTTTAACATTTCTGAGCGCAATGCAATGTAAAGTCAGCTCACAAGTCGGTTGACCATCTTATCTTCGGCCAGAGGTTGGTCGAACCCAGATATTGGCGCGAGGAAGATGATGGCATCGACTAGATAGACAGTTAGGTCGAAAAGTCTCAGTGTTATACAAGTGTGCGTACCATCGTCAAAGAAAGGTGCCCAAGTCGCTTCAATAGATATTAGTTTATGCATGTGTAGCATATAAAAGTGGCACCCACGTCTCTGACTTCGGCTACCACCAACATCAACGATACGCCATTCGGTCCCGCTGTCTCGCCCAGCGGCGACTTCCATCTCGAACTTGTATTCTGACACTCCAACCGTTTTCAAACGCGCTTTGAGGACATCGTCATCAGATGGCATGTACCGGAGAGCTGTAACGCGTTCGAGGTCATCCAGAAAGCTGTGAGCCGCGAAAAAGATATATCAGAGGAACTATTGTAGCAGAGCGAAGTGCACGCACAAGCCGCTCTTTTCCTCTACCCGAATTTTCCGCCGTCGCAAGGTATCGCGGACATGCTCGTCGTTCCAAAGCGTCATCATGTCTCTCCGACACGAATGTAACACTTCCTGAGGTTCATCCGGTGTCTCTAACCCGGTGTTTCCCGCACTCATTGGCCTGTGCCCGTTGGCGGCCTGTCGCATGGTGGTATCATAGGTTTCATAGCTAACCCGAGCACGCGCCAGGCCACCTTTCCAGCCAGGCCCAGGTCGAATGAAAATTTCTTGGTTCCTGTATGACTGATTCTTAGGAGGAAGGTGGACACGGGCAGGGAAGTGTGTCGCGTTGAAATGAGAGTCGGTAGGCGATGATTGCCCATTTATGTGGCTTGGTCCTGCAAGATGGGTTGCCTCTTCTTCATTTGGCGGTACAAGTTTGGCAATGAGCAGAGATTCTATATGTCGGAGAGGAAGTAATCGAGCTCTGATCGAGTCAATTGAGGATTGGGCGAGTGTAGTTGTTGATGACCCTGTGAGTGGGTCGGATCGTAAGCTCGGGTTATGTGCTGGGGGTGGTTGAGGATAGGAATTGGTGACGATCGCAAGCTCCGTGTCAGAGTCAGCATCGTAATCTTCCGGATCTGAATTTGAATGTGGACGTTGCCTAGGTTGAGGGGGATAATGTGGCGGACTTCCATAGGAGTAATTTATGTCATAACCGTTGCCAGCACCATCATGATACCCATTCTCAATTTCATCAGGGCCATACAGGTGAGGGGGGAAGGGTGGCGAGTTTGTGGGTACACCTTGCCGTCTCGTCTTGGAAATGCTGCGAGGTTGGGATCGAGGAGATGAATATGGCGAATTGGCGCCAGGAGGTGATGCCAGTCCGTCCAAAATCATGCGTATTGACTGCACAATATTCAGCTGAATCACTGCGCGCCATAAAATCCGCTCCTCTCGAAACGCTGTAGGTGTGTACAACCGCTGGAACTCTGCGCTAGCTGAGTTTTATTGCACAAAAAGTCTTACGATTGGAACTCACGTCGTAGGGTCGTCGATTTTCCTGGTCCGCTTCGAATCAGCGCTACCTCGACCAGGAGTCATAATCCACCAACCTGATTCACTTTGTCCAAGCAACAGCAACCTCACAATACGTTTCTTCCGTCGTGCATTGCGTTCAGCTTTGATAGCAGCGTCGATACTCTGGCTAATGCGTTTTGATTCCGCTTCTCGGGCCAGACGTAGTTCACGTTCTTCCGGAGTTTCGTCAGGAGGCGGTCGAAGTACTTCGTCGAGAGGGTCGTCGGTGGGTACAGGCATCTCTGCACTGAGGGAAGGTGATGGATGAGAAGAGAGGGCGGTTCTCAGGCACAAAACTGATTAGACTTGCGTTCATTGTATATCAATCTCACCTTGAACTGGTTCGCGGTTCCTGGATCGCAATTGATCGTCGTGAGGCACCATCACTTAGGGTCCGGATCCACAACTCGGTTCGTTTGCGGTTCGTCCTTGCTTGCCAGTCATACTTGTGTACACAAGAGGGTTTGAGCAAAACCATCCAGTATTCCAAAGGATGCCAATATGCATACGAAGGTAGTGAATTATCATACAGAACAGAATTGGATGGCCATGTTTCCTTGGTGCTGGTTCACTGCATACTAATCAACCTCAAATTTGCCACAAATATGTTCGGAGACCTTCCAAGCACAAGAATACTTCGGAATATGTTTCTTGCAGTCGATGAGGGATGTCGCCCAATATCCTCATAGCATACGGTATACCTCCAAGAGATTCCAACATAATGACAATGTGCAAACGAAAATCGAAATTAAAACCCTAAGTCCAGCTTCGCTGTGACTGGGCAATTTGAACATAACGCACACCCTAACTTCCTCTTTTGCAGATTGCACGGAGGTGCACCACTAAGCATAACGTTGGCAACGTCCCTCTTAACTTGAGCAACCTGAGCGAGATTGGAAAACTTTCATGCCACAACTGAAATGGCGCTATTTGCGATTGTCTCCGGTGGCGGTCTTGTTGAAGATTAAATAGAGTAAAGACTATAACTCAGCCACCATCTGTTGGCAACCCCCAAAAGCTAGTATCCGAGAATGTCGCAATTTCAAATGTTGTAATACTTACGATAGAATATCAATAACTTTAAATCCCATTAACATCGGGCGGTCCTTCTCATGTCACAATGGACGGATGCGCCGGTGGAGAAAGCGTCAAAGTTGCCTCCAATCGCGCACCGCACGGTCTTGAATAGCAAAAGTTGTCTTTTGGGATGGAGAAATCGCCGCGACGTGAGCGGCCCGACTCAGAATAGATTTTAATTGATGAGGAAGGTGCAAAAGAATAAATTTAGTATCATAGTTGCCTATCTATCCATCGCATACAGCTGATAATCTACATCCCCCAACACCGATGACAAGAGATATCTCAGACTGGCAGCTCTACCATGTCAACTGAAATCAAGCCAGTTCGTTTCCCTCATCATCGCATCGATGACAGATACTTTCCCTCATCACAGCCACGAACTTACATTGATTGGTGTGCTAACTCCCAGAATACATGGATACTAGACAGGCACAAAGACACCTTCGTGCATCGGTGATTCGCGATGCAAGTACCCACCGGGCTGGCCGAAGTGGCCGACTAGCTCAAAAACAGATTACAAGGGACGACATCTTTAGCGCTCGTAATCGAGAGGTACACGTCTTTGGTTCCTTCTTTTCTTCCATCTTGCCCGGTTTGCGGGGTGTAGCTCAGCCAGTATTGAGCAAATATTCGGAAAGGGATTGTTAGAACCGTGACGGCGTTAAGCCAGCGCACCGCAACTGCCAGGTTCTAAGGTAGCCGCCGTCACATTCTGGCGACGCAGGCTCGCTGCAGTCTAGATACTCTTCCGTCTTGCGGCTGCTACCGATACAGATATTCAATGGTGCGCTGACAGAAATGATGCATGCCGCGCAGTGAAACGACTCAAGGCTGCGGCGATACATGTCAAGCGCCTATGGGTTTTGGCGTCGTTTGTAGGGAGTATCCCAAGCCTTCAGACTGCAAAGTTGATTGCCACATAAATATTAAATACTGCTACCACTCGTGCGCACCATAGTAACGGAATCACACAGGAGACATGAAACGGTGCGATAATACCACGCCGACTTACTTACGCGGACAACCGTTACCGCTCATAGTATTGAAGACTAGCTTTGGAGCGTACCACGTTTAATTCATACAGGTTGGGCGCCTACAGACATCATCACCCACAACATGCCGAAGGACGACGAGCGGCCAATCACCTTGGCAAACATCTTCGGATAGATGACAGATTCATCCTCATGCTCATGCGCGGAACATTCCGCAACCGCCGGTCCACCGAAGAGTCTTGTCTATAGCCAAGTCAGCGAGGCTTCCCCGAGTTTCCAAGCATCCTTGCTTGTTTAGAACGGCACCTAGCGAACCAGGGGACAAAGTGTATGTTTGCAATCGGTTCAGTCCCGGGCGGACAAGCTGACCGCAAATATGTCACCGTGCGATAGGGCATTTAAATGACTTCATCGACCGTTTCTCATTGCCATTTCAAACCCTTCTTCCGGATACAAGTTACAAGGGTTGCCCTATTGCGCCGTCCGTGCACGGCTTGCTTCACACGGTATGGTGAACGTGAGTACCTGTCCTTGTGAAAGATGGATGATATCCTCAGGTGCGGGACATCGTACGCTTTCACTGGGTCTCAGAGGCTGCTTTCTCAGGTTAATGATGTCAATTGGACTAAAATACTGAGTACGCCTTGATGATCCCAAGTATGGGTTCAACCCGTCTGTATCCATCTTGGGTAACGTATGCGCTTCGGACTCTATCAAGGAGATGTAGAGTGAAAAAATATACCTCACTATAATATAAATACCGGGATACAAGGGGGATAACAACTTCTTCCTGCGATCCAAAATCAACTCTGACATTTGACGCTCTAAAAAGAAACGGCCGATTTGTTCTCAGCCAGTCCCATCTATGAATAAACAAATGCGGTATGAAATCGTGCATGAAGTATAAGGAACAGAGTGGTATTTATAGTTTACCGATAACTCGAATAGACCAGCAGTCCAGAATATCTCACTTTGGTCTTGTTCGCGGTCGGCAAGTTTGTTAAGCGCCCGGATTCCATATTTGGATAAAGGTCACACGGTTGTATGGGTATGATAAGCTGGATGTTTCGAGGTTTGTCAAGATAAGTACATTGAAGAAAATTAACAGCAGGATACTTGAACGGTTATGGTGTAACGCAACAATGGTCAAGAATATTATAGCAAAGAGGCAAGGTGTTGCCAAAAACTCCATCAGGGGACAAGTTGCAAACCTGCCGTCTGGGTGCGGCCAACTTACAGACAAGATTATCACACGAGCTGTTGATCACTACATCTACTCCATGTCTCTCCAAGGTCTGTCCACATTAGCATCAACGTCATCTTCGTCATTGACCCCTTTCAACGTCATTTCCTCCATCTGACGGGCGAAATCATTCATGTCCCCCTGCGCAGCCTCGCGGATTGCCTTGTCATAGCGCTCAGATTCGCTAACAGGCAAATCGGGGTCCCATGTTATATCTGGTCCGTTCCACCCGCCATTGAGGTAGATGTAGTTGAGGAATGATCGCCAGAGAGGATCAAGAGAAAGAACTCTGGGATCGCCAACGATGATGAGCAGAGCTTGGGCACGAGTCACAGCAACTTGGAAAAATGATACATGTATCAGAAGACAGTCAGTAAGACATAAATATATGTTCACCATTGAAGCGCCGCGGGTTGGCGACGAATCCCAGAGTGTGGCGCAAATCATACTCCACGAATTCTTTGCTGCTACGTACGGTAGAGATAATAATGACAGGCCGCTCCTACAATACATGGTCAGTACATTCCTGGTCGCGCTGACACTTGCACCAAAAGTCCTACCTGGCCTTGGAACTCCTCGACCGATCCTATCTTTACTCCGTCTGCTACATTGCGTAGCGAGGAGCGCAGCTTCACACATTGTGCGTGATACGGGGCAATGATTCCGATATCGGCATCCGCTGAACATGGCATCAATGTGTGATCGGCAACACCACATGGATCCATATGATTCCGTAGACGTACTAGTTCGGTGCTTCCTATCGTCTCGGAGGCGTTGCACATACGACTTGACTTGTAAGATCTCGTCAATATTGAAGAACGAGGGCGACGATGCCTCCCTGTCGTCCTTCCCAGAAACGGAGTGGAAAATGACCGGAAACTTGCTGTTGGGCAATAACGTGGAGCCGAGATACTTGTTCATAACCTTTGGGCTGGCACAATGCTGCAGCTCTCCACTGTAAAAGCGATCGTTTGGGAACGACAAGATGCTTTGGTGAGAGCGGAAATTGTTAATAAGTTTGACAACACTAAAACAACTTGATTCAGTTATACACAGACACTACTTTCAAAATACGCACCTCCTCCCATAAGCGGCCTGAATATCATATGTATCTGTGGACATGAGGCGCTCCAAGTAGCTCGTTTCCAGACCGAGATCTCTTGCAATGGGGGAGCGGATGATGGGTCCAAGCTGCTTTGGGTCACCTGAGAGAATAATATTTGTGTTGCTATCCGCGAGCGTCTTGATGGAGACAAAAGCCTCTGGTTCAGTTGCCTGTCCAGCCTCATCGATAAAAATGGGGGTGAAGTGACCTCGTTCGAGACCGATGTTAAACGGGAACGATCCAGAGACACAGGTCGCCACAACAATTCTGTAGCGTCGCAGGCGTGACAATACAGGGATGGAAAAGTGCCTGTCATTTTGCGCATATGTGTACGGTAGCAGCTCGTGCGGGACCTGATCCTTGAAACGCGATGCAGCGTAGAATCTGAAGAGATCTCCTGGTTGAAGGGTGTCGCGCAGACGAGAGGTGATTAGGTCGGCAGCGGAATTACTAGGTGCACATGCTAAAATCCGGGCGTGAGGGTTTTTGGAGATGATTTGTTTCATGGCTTCGACAATGGTGATTGTCTTTCCGGTACCGGGCCTTGAAGGGTATATAACATTGAGCAGGGAACATGAGGTAAAGGCATTAAAGCACTCACGGGCCGAATACAATGAATGGTAAGCTTCCAGGAGCAGCATGCAGGATAGATGTAACTGCTTGTAGTTGACGAGGGTTCGTAGCAACAAGACCGTTGACGAGCTTTGTCGACACATCAGGACTCTGCCTCTGAGGAAGGTGGCGAGAAGCAGGGAAGAGCACGCGGTCTTCCGCAAATACAGTATCCATGGCTTGGTGCTGCCTGCGAGCTGGAATTCGGTTCAATCTGAAGCGCACTTGAAATTTACGCCCCTCGCCATAACGGCTGAAAGAGCCATGGAAGCACAGTCCGACTTCGACTTGACGGAGAATGTGGACATGGCCCTCGAACCAACGCCCATCAGTTGCGCCTTCCTCCTGAACAAAGATGCGATCCCCTGCAGACAATGACTGTGAAAACCACACTTAATCTTTCATGGGACTATCGCACTAACCGACCAGAATACTTGGGCGTTTCTCAGCAAGACCGGGAACTGAGAGGCTAATGGATAAAAGTTGTGATCAGCACATATGATCCCATTAGCACTGGACCAACAAACTCAACTAATAGTATTTATCATGGCGAGTCAAAGTTGCATTGCGGATATCATACCGCTCCAGGTCCTGTCTGTTCGCGAGTAAGATTTGATCCGAATGGAGGGCTGTATAACTTACTCCATTTTGAACTCTTCAGTCCACGGAAGATATTTGAAGTGCTTCGCGTACGTGTCACTGTTAAGCTCCCGTGGCATGAACATGCGTCGGACGTTTTGATTGATCTTTCTAGATGAATCAGAGCTAGATAAAATTGAGCGGAGATGATCAGGGATGGCAGCATGCGGGAGAGTAACGGCGTATTTGACCGCCGTGATAGCTGGGGGTTTAACGCCCTCAACGACCTCTTTGGGTTCTGGTCGAGAAGTCCGTGTGCGTGGCACATATGGAGCTTTTGGTCTGAGCTCTTCGTGCGCACTTCCGTTTCCAATAGTCGCCCTAAGTGAGCGAGAAATAAGAAAGCTTCTTCGAAGCTGAGTGTCTTGAAAAACAAATTCCACTCTGTCTTCGTAGCGTCCGATGTGGGTCTGCTTGAGATGGACCGTAATACGGATAGGCGCCCGCGATGTGATAATTCGAGTTGTGCCTTCTACATTGGCCACAAAGCTGTCATGATCATGGTAAATAACGTGTCCGATGGAGAGCTGGACACGTACGCAGGTACCACCGTCCTCAATCCTTGCGACGAAGCAAGCCGGACATCCATCAATATACATTTACAAGTCGGGACAGTTGTCGACAGTAGAACAGTTCTCTTCACACCGACAAGCGCGTCGTTGGGCTCTACAAACCCAAAGTCGGGCTCGCCTTCAACAAGAACCCCATTTTTGTCCATCTCGGCCTCCTCCACGGCGCTTCTAAATCTGTTGAAGGTTTCCCTTGCCAGGTGTTTATTGCTGGCTAGATGCGCATTCCAATGCCGATTTGGAATCATAGCGTCGCACAATTCGCAAAATAGGGATGATGGTGTTGCGGTCGGAGTAGTAGCGGTAAGGTTATTAGGTGATACGCCTTGCTCTTTGGCGCGTTTTTTGTGACGTTGCCCTGCTAAATGCTGCCGCCAAAGGGAGTCTCCTCCGGTAATATTTGTGACACATATGGGGCAATGTAATACTGTCGATGTACCGGTCAGCCTGTTACGATGTTTAGTTGACCCCAAATGGACTCAGTAATTGTCTGCCGTCGCAAAAATACGGTTGCAGGGGTCGCAGGAGAGGATGTTGTGGGTATATCGACAATCGATGTCGGAGCAAGTCCCTTGGAGGAGAACGGATGGGCAATTGACCATGGTGGCCGGGTTTCTGGTAGTGGTTCAAGCAAAAGTAGAGGGAAATTTTATACAAAGCTGAACGTTGAACGTTGATCTGCCATTACTAGATGACGCAAGCCGGCTTCGAGGCCAACGCGAGGCGAGAATCCCGAAGGTTCATTTGATCCGATCACGGAGGCTTTCCTTATGGGCGCTTAACCTCGAAGGGACTTTTGAGAAACGCATAAGACAATCGCTGGCCAACTTTTGGCCCCAAAAAATGATGCGAAAATACATACTATGCCACACCACTCTAGTTCTTACGATTGCCTGCTGTCAGCATTGGTGTAGTTATGTATTTACAGCGGGCAGTAGGGCGTTGAATGGTGATCGAAGTCTTCACCCGCCGAGAATTCGAGGAAGACCACCTCGCATTTCAGATTGTGTCTATACGTGCGGATATGACCGGAACAGAACTAGGTGGTAGCAAGTAAAATGAAGGTCGACGAGGGAGAGGCTAAGCAAGGTGAGCAAGAGTGCTTGCCTAGAGCTTGCAACGTGAAGGCTATTTAGAGGGTACTTCATTACAGTACACTGGCTCATAATGCATAACGTCGGGACCCATCCAATGTTGATGCATTATCAAAATTATGCATTATGAGCCAGTGTACTGTATGTGATTTCGAGTGAACATTGGAAAAGAAAGTTACAACACAAGCGTGACATTATGAACAGAGGTTAAAATACGTTAAGTATCGACAAAACCTTCTTGATATCTATTTCGAGTCAGGATTGACGCTCCCGTACCACTGGAATATGCTTCCAATCAAGAAAGCCCATCCACCCCAAAACGTCGTCAAGGCCGACTGATACTCGGCCCAATGTGACGAAGGAAAGCCAAATGCGCCGGATAACATAAATCCCATGCCCCCGATAAAGTTCCAAACTGATTTGGAGGGATGAGCAACTGCTTGTACATGACTGTCCAACTTAAGAACGACGCACCTCCAACTTGCCACCCGATCGAAAGTGGTTTAGGTTTCCACCAGACATCTTGGGCCGCCAACATTAAGAAGGTAGCTGATATGATGAAGCCTGAGCCACCAATGACTTGCGGTGCCCAGTAGGTCCCGCGAATGAGCGGAGTATTCTCCTCGATGGCGGATTGTATTGGCGGAATAGCAGTGAATCTGCGGATTGCAGGCAACATTTAGAATACCAGACCTTCACGCTATAGATCAAACGCACCCGCTGATCCAAAATATTGACGCTGCCAGCAGCTGAAAAAATGTGCCATACCAGGCCAACTGTCTGAAGTATCTTGTGTCCGTGCTGAACCACACAATGTCCTTCCGCTTCGTCGTTCTATCACGCCCTGCCTTCGGTTTCTCATCTTCAAGATGTGTTTCGGATGACAGTGGTGGCACGTTTGGCGCGGTTAAGTGTCTCTCGCTTGCCTGCGATTCTATATCTCCTTCTCCCTCACTCTTTGACCCGGTTCCTTTCCGCCGCGAATTTCGAACCTCGTCTCGGTTCCAATACTCCAGAATGCCCAACACCGACCCAATCTCGAATATAGTTGCTCCTAGAAACGCCGTCCACCCCGTGCTGTGTGCTGCTTTCTCGAAGTGAGAGTTGCAGAAAGGCAGGAAAGCTGCGAAGCCGTTCACTACCCAAACCACGCTGCCCCATGTAAACGCCTATTCAGTGTCGCCAAACATCTTAACCAACAGCATTACAAGACGATGGAATGTTGGATGACTTGCCTGTGCCACCCACCAGCTAAAATTCCGGTACTCGAGACGAAGCATTGGTGTGAACGCCATTGTTCAAAAGAGAATGACGCCTTGTTACTACATCGCCTGTTCTTCATCCTCATATACTTATATGTAGCGACCTCAGCACACTCTGAACGAGCTGAAATACGTCATTCCCCTGGGACGTGGAGTATGAATGAGAACATGCGCACCGCTGTCAAGGCTGGTGATCATCTAGGCTAAAAATACTGTACTTATTGAAATAGGTCAGAATCTTCGAGTCTGTACCCACGAGATTGGTATATATAGACCAGTCCTGGTGATAGATATCTTGGGGGATATAGATCGCCCACCCTAACATCTAGTAGCAAATAATCTGGAAAGCGTCGAATTAGTCGAAGAGGGAGACGGGGTCGTAGAAAACATGAGCATCGAGGGCGGCAGGGAAAGAAAAGAATGGCACTAGCGGCTATATAGAAATACCCATTCATGAACATCGTTTAATGAAGACCCAAAATGGTGCAAAAGTTAATTGCATAGGAAAGACACATTTTCGAGAAGAGCTTGATGGCAAAGATGTTCGTATTCCAGATTTTTTCAAGACCTGAATACGGCTGTGAGCGTTGAAGCATTTGAAGAGATCAAGGCCTACCTGTGAGTCAGCAGACCTATCGAATCCTTGACGGTAACACTGTCATTGGCGTTCATGGTGGCCAACATCGGAAGGAGAGGAGGCAGGGATAGTGCCATAAGACATATGCACCAAGTATGTAGGACGACCAGATGAGGAAGGCGGGGGTTGTATCGCGGGGTCAGTGGTAGAGGCTCGAGCTGGTCTCTCAATACAGCCAATCAACTTGCAAGATCTTTCCGGGCTCAGAAATTGTTGGGTCCATGTTCCATCTGCCAGCCAGAGAACAACAGCAAGACTCCGTAGGATAACCAGAGACCCTGTTGAAACCCAAGGTCAACGCAAGGTGACAACCGGTTCGCTTGTTGTCAACCGGATATTCGGGCCGCGATGGTTGACCAAGCCTGATCAAATACAGGACGCGTAAGTAGTAGGATACGCGACATGACAGTCTCTATCATCCTCTTTCTTAACTATGTCGACTAGAACAACGAACCCCATTGCTCCAGGCGGAATTAAATCATACTATCAGGCGAAGATAGAGGCCGCTGAAATTCTTATCAACCAGAAGACACAGAATCTGAGACGTCTGGAGGCCCAGCGAAATGCCCTGAATGCGCGAGGTCGGCGTCAACCATATATCCTTATGCCAAGATACTGACATAAAAACTAGTGCGTTTACTTCGGGAGGAGCTGCAGCTTTTGCACGAACCTGGGAGCTATGTTGGAGAGGTCGTCAAGGTCATGGGCAAGACCAAAGTGTTAGTCAAAGTGCAGCCTGAGGGCAAATACAGTATGTTCTGCACTACTTGGAATGCATGCAATCTCTAATTTTACTATAGTTGTCGACGTTGACGGCGAGATCGATGTGAACACCCTGAAACCCACTCTCCGCGTTGCTTTGCGTTCCGACTCTTACACACTCCACAAAGTGCTACCCAACAAGGTCGATCCCCTAGTGTCGCTCATGATGGTGGAGAAAGTGCCCGACAGCACCTACGAGATGGTTGGAGGTCTCGACAAGCAGATCAAAGAAATCAAGGAGGTTATCGAACTGCCGGTCAAGCACCCCGAACTCTTCGAGGCTCTTGGAATCGCCCAGCCCAAGGGCGTCCTGCTATATGGTCCACCAGGAACAGGAAAGACTCTTCTTGCGCGTGCAGTGGCTCACCATACCGACTGCAAGTTCATCCGTGTCAGTGGCAGCGAACTGGTGCAGAAGTACATTGGCGAGGGTAGCAGGATGGTCCGCGAGCTGTTCGTGATGGCCCGCGAGCACGCACCCAGTATTATCTTCATGGACGAGATCGACTCCATTGGTAGCTCAAGAGGAGAGAGCGGCAGTGGCGGCGGTGACTCGGAGGTGCAGCGCACAATGTTGGAGCTGCTCAATCAGCTTGATGGATTCGAACCCACAAAAAACATCAAAGTCATCATGGCTACCAATCGTATCGATATTCTGGACTCTGCTCTTCTTCGTCCTGGGCGTATTGATCGCAAGATTGAATTCCCACCCCCGGGACCAGAAGCCCGCGTGTCCATTCTGCGTATTCACTCTCGCAAGGTAATGTCTCAAATTAGCCGTCGACTAGCACATACTTATACTCCTATTCAGATGTCGTTACAACGAGGAATCAACTTGCGCGCTCTCGCAGAGAAGATGGGACAATGCTCGGGTGCCGAGGTACGGGGTATTTGTACTGAAGCTGGTATGTATGCCCTTCGGGAGAGAAGGCAGCATGTTACCCAGGAGGATTTCGAGTTTGCAGTTGCCAAGGTACGCCTCGCCCTCATCTCCTCACTGTTGTTGGATGCCTGAATGCTCATATCTTGATGTAGGTTTTGAAGAAGAACCAAGATACGAACACCTCTGTCAACAAGCTCTTCTCATAGGTATTTTGTATTTGTATCCTTTCCGACGTATCCCTTGAAATTGTGTGGTTCTTCGAGTTACGTTGTATAATATATGCGGCGTATCATCCTTGCTTGCTTCGTGGTGCAAAGATCCGATGCTCTCCAAAGTTTCCGACTTGATAATCTGATCTCGCGATCCCTAGGTCCGCAACTTATTTGATAAGGTGCGACTACCTGGTTGCAGCCTCTGGAACGAAATTCTTGTGGTCACTATTCGCCCGATGTCATTTTCACACTCTTTAACAGGTCATTTTATTCATTGAATGGTGATTGCGCCTAGAGTGACGGGCATTCGATGGCTGGCACAAAGTCAAGCGAAGGTCAAAGAATTTGAAGCCTGTTTAGGCTTTGATTGTCATGACATAGTCCAACACTCGTATCGCCTGCCAACACCCTGTTCCACTCTTCGCAAACAACAAACAGCCCTTGCATATTTCTTCCAGTGTCACATATCGTAGATAACGCATGCAAGCGGACGCAGAGTAATTGCTGGAGCCTTCAAGGCAAACACAAGGCTTCCTATGCTTAGCGTGTGAACTTATCCACATATGGCAACTATTGGGCCATGTCATCTGGAGATACAACCCCGACAGATATCCGCAAGTGGAATAGGCATACAGCCGCTCACTGACACCAATACTTCATATAGTAGGCTTGCTGTACAACAGAAAGTCTGCTCACCCACTATATTCACTGGAAAAGGAAGTCTTGGCAGTTTTCTATTGATCCCATCAATTTCTTTGCTCTACCCCGCCAATGGTCATTCACCACCGTGACAAATTGCAGATATTCTTTCATTGGTACTCGTCTCAACCATATACAGAAAAATAAAACAAGAGTAGTACAATTCAGGCCGCATCATCACTTATACATGTAGTATCACGCCGCCTCTCCCGTGGCAGTGGCAGTCACCACCAATAGCCTTAATTGACGCGAATATTCCACTGCATCGCGAAGCCTCGGCGAAGCTGTAGCAGAAATATTGGATAAGATTTAAAGTGACATCAGTGACATCTCTTCAATGCAACTCACCAGCTGGGCCCTGCATTGCTTTCGGCGCCTGTTGCACTCAAGGCCGCCATTACGGATCCCGATGGGACGGAAAGGGTCTGCGTCCAACAGGAGGGTATCGCCACTCTCGTAGTCGTCATTTTCATTGTCACCCTCCAGCCCCTCTTCAAAGAGCTCCTCCGAGTCCAGGAAATCTTCCCCTTCAGTGTTATCTTGGAATTCAACCTCATCGTCAACATCTCCCTCGGCGACGCCATCACTAGTAGGGGGGGATAGCCAACGACGAGTCTGTTTGACGGCGGACCAGGTAGCCACAGCACCGCCCCTTTGCTGCTCATGTCAAGCATCAGTAAATGTTACTCGAAGGTAAGGGGAAGCGCTCTGCGCCAGTCACTCACCATACGGCCGCTGCACAGACGCCTCTGTGGATCACAACTGATGCTTCTCAAATTGAGAAGAGGTGGCAGAGTGTAAAAGTCCTACAAATAGGCCCTATGAGTACCTAACAGCGTCCGGTGGGACCTGCCACTAGTCAACATACCAAATCGTCGTCAAAGCCTTCGACTTCCTCGAAACGCCCACGGCGGCGGTAAGACCTCAGGCGCCAGGTGGCGCGCCAGCGCCTTCCTCGATACCCCTTCTATATTCACAATACACGTATTGACATTAAGTGGTACAGAGGTCAAATTCACAGCCTATACGTACCACTTGTGCAAAACACTTTCTGGCGCGGCCGTCGCAGCGCACCCAGAAAACATTGCTAGGGGTAGTAATATGGGAATCATCCAACGCCTTCTAGAAGTGTAGACGCGAGTCAGTTAACCCAACCCATATAGTCCAGGAGTGCAATTTCACACTAATGCTTACCATGGTACTAGCATCCACAGGCGATACCTGAGATTGGAAGGCCTGGAGTTCATTGGCACAGGTTTGAATGGGGCTACCCAACGCGAGGGGCACGAGAAAGAGGAGAGACAGGAAACCGGTCTTGATCTGCATCTTTGCGGTGGTATCTGAGAGTCTCTCTGAGATGGAGAGCTCATCAGTAGTTGATACCCCCTTTTATACGCCCACTTTCTGGGAAGGCGGAAGTCACCTCAACGGTTAGAAGGGAAAATGAAACGAACAACGTTCATGCAAGCATTATGCCAGATGCTTTGCCCTATGGAAGTTGTTATGTCTAAGTTCTTTAGAATCTCAGATTGTTCAAAACGTCTAGAAACGCGTCCGAACGCACTGAAACTCCAACGTACAACTTTTCAAAATCCTCATTGGCAATGGGTTACCAATTAGGCGCCCGTCGCCCTGTCCTGAATTTGTGGCCCATTTTTCTCACAAATCTGAGGAAACATCTTTTTAGTCTCTTTCCTCTCCATTGATATCTGTCTCGCTTATACCGGACTATTAGTACCGCTCAAAGTTGAATGCTAAGCGGTGCTTATGCATAAGCGGCTTAGGCCGCTTGTAACGCCGGCTGTAACGACTTGTGGGAGAATGCTGATATCAGCTAAATCAGTGATGATTCACATATTCAACACATTCCCCTGCCATTTTCTGTATGTTCCAAGTCTAGCAAGCCTCTCAATCAGTGGTATAGTGAACAAAAATCCCTGTCCACTGCCAATCAGTATCTTTCATCCGCGAAAATTCCATTTTTGATAAGGCAGTCTCCCACATCTGACAGGTCTGATCAGGGCACTGTATGGCATTGAAAGGATGTTTCCCATTCCTGCGAGGTGTGTGTGTCAACATATCATTAAATTATTAGCATTTTCAGGCCTGTTGGTGGATTACTGTACCATTTCGAATGATTTGTCAGTCACAGGTCACACCCAATTTTCTCTGACACCAAATTCAATTCTTTCTTGATTTATTAGATTTCTTGGATTTTCTCAAGAAGTTCAAAAGTCACCTTCGTGATGAATTATTCCAAATGGTACAGTATAGTTACAAGTATCATCCATAATTTAGTCATTGGTGTTGAAGGATCTAAATTTGCAGCAGAGCTTGCAACCACTACACCCAGGAGAAGAGGAAGCAAATGATTCTGAACATGTGCACTTAGAACTGAGATCAACACAACCATGATCCAAATGGTATGACAGGAGAAGAGAAAGGGCACAAATTAATTATTATATAACTGTTGAGCACCTGACACTTCAGAACCGGCTTTAATAAATAAGAGTTTGCATTAAATGATTTATGGACACAGATGTAAGACAGATTAAAGGACGGAAATTCAACAAAAGGAATAGTAAAGGAGGGATGAAGTATCAAATATATAAATTTACAGGGCAATATCCCATAAAGGACTAGAATGGTGGTGAACAGGAAGGGATGGCTTCTCCGATTCACTGGAGAAAAGGGATTAATACAAGTTGAATACAACAGCAAACCGGAGTGGAGGACGTACATGAGAGTGCTCAACGCAAATGCGACGCAGCAGGCATGATGGCGGTGTGTGAACGTTGTGACCACTGTGACGCTTAGACAAGCGGCCGCCATAAGCACGCTTAGCATTCAACTTTGAGCGGTACTATTGCCAGACTACATTCGATCATCACTCCAGACTTGCTCCAGACTCTAGCTGTATTATATCATAGCTCTGGCTAGACCTGGCTATGGTAAACAATCATGATGCTGGTTCTCAAGTCATAATTCAGTCGCTCGTATGATTAAGTATACCGTTATATCCACTATCTCTCATTCAAGATAGTCTGGTCTATGACAGCATGTTCTTTCAATATTGTCAGCAGCATGCAGACATTATATCCAGAATTAAGCATCGTTCATTCCGCCGTTTCCATCGAGGACATCCATCTCTCAACGTCCAAGAGTGCATTCAGGTTTCTAAATATATAAGGACCAGCAAAGATCATCTGAATGTCCATCTCAGCAGCTCTCAGATACCAGACAACGCAAAGATGCAGCTCAAATTCGGCCTTTTGTCTCTCCTCTTCGTCATGCCATTGGCGATGGCCAACCCTGTCTCGGTGAAGACTTGTAGCAAGGACCTCCAGCTACAAACTCCGCAATTTCAGACGCCGATTCACGTTACTGACATGGATGTGGTATGTACTCTGTTGCAGCTGCCGCTAGCATCAAGTATGACTTGTAGCCGAGACTTACACAAATATGATTTATGACTAGGATGCCCGTCCTCCCGGTGGCAGAGTCGAGTGGGTTCGCTGCAGTGGCCGCAGCAGGAAGTGCGTCGCCAAAGTGGTACGTACCCCCTCAGCCCGATGATGTGCCCAAGTGACATATTTCTGGATAGGTTGGCAGTCGTTTCCGCGCAGTCTGGCGCTTGAAGTCCTTCAGGCGTCGCCTCCTCGAGAACGGCGAGGACAATTCCGAGCTCTTCAACGGCAGGTCAGGTCGGCTTATCCTAAAAAGCATCAAGTGCGACGCCGCAGCTCGCCCGCAAGTTTGTAGTGGCAGTGTGGTACGTTGCCCGACCTCTCTTCACCTGCATTTGCCAAATCGACATTACATTCACAGCAACGGACCGGTCAGGTCGCCACCTGGGTAGCGAAAATCCCACCTCCTTATCTGAACGCAACGAATGCTGCTTTGACCGAAGAAAGCCTGATCGATGAACTCGAAGAGATGACTGTAGAAGGTGAATTTGTTGAGGATGAGCTCTTGGGCATGGACGGGCTTCTCGAGGAGGACGGAGATGACGCCGACCATGGCTACGAGCTCGAGCAGAGCGGCAGAGGTGACAGAGCTGCCGAAGACGAGATTTTCGAGCAGGATGAAGATGACAATGATGAATATGGCGACGAGCTTCTCGAGGATGAAGGTTCCTCTTTGGCTCCAGTCCGGGTGCGTAGCCTTACCTGCAACCAACGCGGTAAGATCTGCAAGGCTTCCTTGGTAAGTTGACAGCACTAGCTTATTGGCTCGTTTTCAACGCGCTTTGTCATAGCTATCGCAGGGCCTTGTTGCCAAGTGGAACGTTGTCATCCGCCGTCCTCACTGGTAGTTACATCGGGCATAGTACTGGGGTATTCAGAGAAGAAGGGGCACATTGGGTCGAAAGGAAAGGTTGAAGGAGTAGGAGCTCATGTCTGCTGTTGATCGGTTGATGGACTGCCAATCTGTTGTGTTGTTGCGTGATTTTCCTGAGTGGCTCTTGATTCCTGTTGGGTTACTATCAAATACTACATGGTGGTGTACGATTATAAAATTGTTGCTCGTACTCTGGAGGTAGTAATAACGCGGGGGACACACCAGAGAACAGGAACTGACGCCCCTGACACAGGCGGGAGTGACGAGAGCACGAAATTGACGCGGTGACGCGACGTGGGGAGGTGATGCCGATGACCTCTCGCGTTGGAGGTTGTGTATCAAAATCCAACAAATATTCCATCTTGTGCAATACCATTTCACGGCAGGTATGGCAATGCTGTGTCCATCAACTTGCTCAAAACTGGCCTTACTCTATGAATAAAAGATAAGCCGGGTTAAGAGTAGTATAAAAGTCCATAAATCTACTTTATAAGCAATCTGACCACGGGAAGGAAGGAAAACTGAAATAAGCGAAGGTTTGACCTCAGTGAACATCTGATTTACAATAGCACCCTGAGTCGTTATATGTTCAGTGAACTGAATGTTCTGACCTTGACATGTATCTGGCTTGTGGCATGATTGTCAGCATCCAAAACTTGATAAATTTCCCTTTGTCCACTCTCACGGATTTCCAACAGACGACGGCGTCCACAGATGAAAATCAGTGAGGGAAGTCACGGATTCGGGGGCCAATGCACTCAGGGATGCATACGTAACGCTTCCCTTTCAAGCATATCATTTGCCAAAATAGGAAAACACATGGTTGCTTACCTGAGAACACTCGTCCGAACCCCAGCCATTTCTGCTCCTCCTTGCGGAAGACCCCATGGTCAAGCTCAACTGGTCTCTAGGACTTCCGTCTATTTACTTCTCTGGCATCGTCTCTCCACCTTCTCCAACAGCCATCCCCCTTCGTAGCCAACTGACCGCTGAATGAAATGTTCATGCAATGTGATGCCCCACTTCCCCTCTAGCGAGCATAGAAGGAATGACCCTGCCTGGAGCATAGCTCACAGCGAGCACATATCTCCCCACTCAAACTGAGCTTTGCATAGGACAGCCATCTCAACCCTTTCCGGCATAGAAAAATAGAGCCTGGGCTGGCCACCCCAACAACGTCGAGAACGAGAGCCCTTCGAAGTTGAGCATGAGGGTGATCTCCATGAATTAATGCAACGACGTCCCCCTATCGTGAGGCTTGGCTACAAATTGATCCGGGAATGGCTTGCATCAACTAGATGGGTGGATAATGCGCAAGGATCGGGTGCTTGTGACAAAGTAGGACCTACACCTAGGAGATGATTCAGAGGGGTGACGCCGTAGATGACAAAGGGCGCGCGGGCTATCAGGTTGCTTCTGAATGCATTTACCGTCGCCTCCTCTGACTCTGGTGACGGAGCTCATACCCTGGGGAATGACACTTGGCAAGGAGAGATGGGATGCCAGTTGAGGAAACCAAAGACAACGACAACGTTAACGGAGAGCAAGACGACGTCCAGCGCAACAAAACAGCACTCACCGTGCGTCCTGGTAGCGCAGGATGCAAACTATCCTGACCGTCCATAGTCATCTCCGCCTTTCTTTGCGTCCTGATTCCACGACTCTGCCGGCATATACGGACAAGGGTATGTCTTTCCGGTGTAAATTACCAATCGTGCCATGAGGAGTGCAGATGAAAGATGGAAACCTACGTAATACCGACGCTTAGAAGAAGAGTCAACATATGGCCAGGCAACATGCATTGAGACTGTAGCTGATTTATCTTGATGCAATATATTCTCAGAATAGTAATTTTTCTATTCAGAGGAAGACACAGTTCGAGTGTTTTCTGTATTTGGGAACCGGCGATTTGACACAAAACAGGTATTCACATAATGTGTGCCCCGCTGCGGCTTATATGACCAATGCAGAGGAGCACGCGGGGCTGAATGGACAGATGTGGGAGTGGTGAGTCTCTGCTGCAGGTACAGAATGGCAATGAACCACGAGGGGTGTCGATGGCGAAGAAGACAAAGGACCAGAAGGAGCATGAGATGAAATAACAGGGAATTCGTATTTTTTCTGGGACAGCAATTCATGTTGAGTATTCAAATATTCAAGTACGAGGCCATGAAAGCACCGACCATTAGGAATGTTGTTGAGAGGATAAATCCGGTCCATTACATTGAGTTTCCGCAAATATGTTAAATTCTGTGGGTATGCCATGTAAAGCAGTATTATTGACGGAGAAGGTGTTCTGGACTGGACTTTTCCACCATATTCTCTGCCTTGTATACTGGAGCTAAACACTATAAAGGCTGGGGGTCCACCTCCTCCAACATCAGACTCATCGGTTCTTCCCTCGTCTCTGACAATGCCTCCCTCATTTAACTTCGTCATGAGATTGATGGTGCCGCTCTATCTCGCCTCATCATCCATCGCGTTTCCACTGCTCAACCGAGCTGTAGTACCAGCCATTAACGGAGCTCGAGACATGGTGAGCTTTACAGTAGATGCCCCTCAAACTGTCACATGCTGACAGTGACACGACATTGTTCACAAATTTCAGGCGCTGCGCTCTTCTAACACTTGCGCTGATCCCTCCCTTGCGCGCACAGTCTTTGAAGGTTTCTCCAGTGTAGACACTGCAGACACATTAAAATTCCACTGGGCTTTCGTCCATCATGACACCCAAGATAGATCTCCGACCTTCTGGAACTTCCAAGGCGCCATATTCCAAGCCTGACTGACGCAGCAACCTTTCACCGTGCCCCTCTTCACACTCAGTGCTGCGTCAAACTCCGACTTCGTCTTCATGGTTGGAGCAGATGCACAGACGCCTCCGATCCTCAGTGGTTTCACCGCAGGTCAAATAATTGCCTGGGTGTACAGCACAGCTGTGTGCAACAGTGTGCCACTCATGAGCGTGAACTTTGCCGCAAAGACGGACCACTACTATACGACGGACCCTGACGAACATGCATCGCTTGTGGCCACTGGCTGGACTGACAGCGGCGTTGTCGCATTCGTGCTCCCATTGCCGACACCTTGATGCTTTTCCACTACCATAAATGGTATGTAAACATCTATATTTGGGTATCATGATCTGGTGCTCAACAAATTCCATATATCGGTTTACAGATGGTTGGAGTATTGGTGTTAAATTTTACCAAACGTGCAAATGTTAGCCGTATTAGACCAAATTGAGACGATTTGAGCGCTTTTTGAGCCGCTTTTGAGTGGGACATCCGCTTCTCTCAGCTCTGCTATGGGACTCACCGCGATCAATGAGATTATAAGTAGCTCAGCGAACATTTCTGTTCAGTCTTGCCATTACGGTCGCTCGTGGCGCGTTGGTTGAGCGCCTTTTTTGGTACTTTTGTTTATTGCCTTGCACTCGTTTGACAGGCTCAAAACGCGAGCGTACGCCTTTAGAACCCGTGTACTTAACATTTCAAGGGGCCATATGAAAGTTGGGAGCGGAGGAAGGAAGAACTGTATTTTCCACCTAAGAACTGTAGAATAGCAGCAGAAAACTGACCGGACCTAAGAAACCCATACCTAAACTATAGATTAGGCCAGGGTTACAGTCATGGACCGGTCCTTGGGACAGCATCGTTCCTTGAGACAGTTTGCAATATCTCCCTATTCTCTTGATCATTTTTCTCAATTCTTTTTGTATATTCCTTGCATTACCTTACTCTACAATTCTCTCTCTTAACTCTAGCTATATGTTGTGTACATAGTGTGCGATTAGCGGATGAAGATGCAAAAAATGACACTTTGGGTCAAAACAAAATACTTTGGCAGAAAGGCGGGACAAGTTCTGCCAGATATATGTTCTCTAGTGCATATAGAGTTACCATCCATTTTTTCACGTTCATCGAGTGCTTGTTGACTGAGGGGTGTGTTCATCTTTGTCGAGAGAAAAGTTGTGTTGTGACACAATCCATATTTGGAAGTTCAGTGATCTCGGCAACACAGGGAGACCAATTTCGCGTGCCCCAGCTTTTTGCCGGGCGTGTGCCGATATTGATCAAATTGATGTGACGGTGTCCCAAGGAGTTGAAAGCGTGATGATAACAAAAATTTGCACAGATGTGCCCCGATATCGCTCAGGCTTCCTTGAAAACGGTTAATTCTTTCTCAAAGACATAGACGTATATTGTCCTCAATGGTGAGTATAAAATTTATGTTACAGTGACTACTATATGAAGTGTAATTCTTGATGCAATTTTTTAGTGTCCCAAGGACCGGTCCATGACTGTACCAGCTGATTTCGCGAAATGTTCAGTAAACACCTCTTGGTGGTTGGTAGGCTTCAAATTGCTTCATCATGCTTTTGCCATCTGCGCCAGACCGAAGCTTGTGATAACAGTCAGTGTCGGCGGTGTTGCGGAGTCCTACCACAATAGAGATTGATTGCATTTGAGGCATGCGGTCACTCACAACATGTCGCGTCAAATTCGCGTCCAACTCCTTCTGCGAGGTCAAATTTCAAAACTTGGTCCAAGCGTCGTTTATGGCGTGGGAACGTTGCTATAATTATGGCCTGGGAAAACGCGGCCAATGCCGGCTATTTTGAGAATATTGAACAATGGCCCTGGCATTAATTTGGTCATCGCTACTCCGAGAACAATGAGGGCCCTCCACTATTGTCTCACTGACCATCGCTACACTTAAAAGCCATGAGCTCCCCATTCAATCCCCACAACCCGCCCTTGCGTTCTCCTTTCTCCTTTCCTCTCTCTTTTTATTTCTCTCGGCCAGGTGCCACTACGACCTGATAACGACCACTCATTACAGACTATCTTTTTCAACGAAACGACAAAATCTGAACAATGGCATTCTCTCGCGCTATCCTTCTTCTCGCGGCTCTTGCCACTCTTGCTCCAGTTAGATCTGCTCCTACACTACAGGCACGCCACGAAGGACACCAAGATGACACCACCGCCACTCCAGCTGCAACCACCTCGGACAGTGGTTTCTTGAAGCAGAATGGGCTTGATGCCCAGGCGCTCAACGCCAAATTTGCAAAGTTTACTGCCAGTGATGCCTGCACAGGTGTGTGCTTGTCTTCTATCTAATACGATTTTGCTAAATACAAACGAACGTGAACAGCTGGCGACATGGCCTGTGTCACCGGCGCATTCGCACAATGCGTGTCTGGCAAATGGGTCCTGACGCAGTGCTCGGCGTCCCTCAAGTGCTTCGCGTTGCCACTCCTGCTCAAAGCCGGAACGACTCTCAGCTGCGATAGCCCGGACGACGCAGCCTCGCGCTTCTCTTCCCTCGGCCTCGATGGTGGTGTTGATGGAACGGGTGCCGCTGCCCCCGCCGCCAGTGCCACTCCAACCTCAGCCGCAGCTACTGCAGCCGCAACCACTGCATCTGCCCCATCTTCCACCGCGACAGCTGCAGATGATGACTGCGACGGTGACGACGACGACGACGACGACAGCACTACCGCATCGGACGATGGAGACGACACCTGCGACGATGATAATGATTCCACCACTGCCACCGCATCTCCTACCGCATCCCCTACTGCATCTCCCGCCGCTGTTGTCGTCAAATCCGCGACCCCTGCTCCTTCCGTCGTCACTGTCACCGTAACAGTTGACTCTGCCGCCCAGACCGCTGAGGCAACGGGCACCACCGTCCTCCTCACAGCTGCGGCCGCTAACACGGCCACCGCGTCTGCGCAGGCTGCCCCCACAACCGCGGCCGCAGGTGCGGATGGATACTACGCTGAGCGCGTCGTCCTCGCTAACGCCGCCTCCGTTGATGGAACTCTGTTCACACCTCCCGGCGCGCCCGCCGCCACTGCGACCAACACTGCTACGGGAACTCTCTTCACACCCCCTGGCGCTCCCGCTGCTACAGTGACCGCCTCGCCCACCGCCACCGGGGCTGTGGTAACGCCCACCGTACGCATCGGCACAGACGGCCTCGTCACCGTGACCCTCGTCTCCACCACCACCGTGACCGCCACCGCGACTGACTGCGCTGCCACTGGTGCGCCCGCTACCGCTACTGCCGCCACTGGCACAGCGGTCACTGTAACTCCTGCCGTCCCCACTGGCGCTGCTACCGACGCCTCTGCCACGGCCACAGGCGCTGGTTCCACCGTGACGCCTTTCACCACCCTCACGCCCGCGGGTGCCTCGAATACCGGCGCTGCGGATGAGGCGCTCACAGCGCTCGTCCCTGCGTCACCCACTTCTGCGACACCCTCTGCCTCAGCGACTGGCTTCGTGTTCCGCACTGGAGCTGCTTTCTAAACGGGGAATATCCCCAAAATTCATTGACGACTCTTCGCATCCACATTGACACTGTATCATTATTGTATCTGACCCTTCCCCTTCACTTAGTCGTTCCACATGCTCACCATCATCTCTACACATCATATACTGTAATCACTTCTTAGTTGCAATGGAATATCCGTTTCGTTATATTGAGTCGTCTGAACAACTCGGCAACCGCCGGCAATTACCCTCTGTGTTTTCCCTCCTGCCAACTCTATCCTCTGTCCAACCTCCTTCAAGTGACAACGCGTCCACCGAGAAGAGACCTATCTCCGCAGAATTCTTTTGTCTCTGGCTATTCTCGTAACATTCAAAATAGAGATGGCGTCTTCCCTCCCACCGTCGTGCGTATCACCTTCTCTCGATGGCTCTATACCTGACAAAAACAGCATAAACAGTGTTGTCTTTTACCCTGAAATATTCCCCTCTTCAGAGAAGATCTCTGAGCTGCGGCGCGACATCGGCGATATCTTCCACCCAAACAAATCTGTGAAAGTCTTGCAGTTCAATGTATTCGTGATCTCAGGAAATCGATGTGTAAAATTTGGACAACAAGTGTACGAAAGGGAGGCTGTGGCGATGGAATATGTGCGGCGAAACACTACCATTCCTGTCCCGAAGGTACACGCATTCTTCAAAAGTGAAGACAGAAAGCGGGGCTTCATCGTCATAGACTACATCGAAGCCGACGCTACTCTCGACAGGATCCAACTCAGAATATCTGCGGGTGAGCGAAAGCACTATGCGACCCAGATCAACGACTACATCCAGCAATTGAGGCGACTGGGAGACATTGGCGTGACAGGGATGGGTTCATGGCAACCTCAGGCTCCAACTGAAGCCATCCCTTACCTGAATGTCTTCTATAACTCACTCGATGATCTCCAGCCAGTTGCTCCATTCACAACATTGGAAGAACTCAAACATCATTGGGCCCTCAGGTGGGCTAAGAGAGGTGATCTGGGAAGCCCACCAGATATCTCAATCGACGGAGTTTCCGACAAAATTGTTTTGACACATGGGGACCTAGCTGCTCGCAACATCCTCGTGAAGGATCACTCCATTGTCGCGATCTTGGATTGGGATAGTTTTGGATGGTACCCTTCGTTTTGGGAGTATGCGTTTTGTAGGAGGGGATCCCTCTATGCTGAGTGGAAGCAGACATTTGACAAGGTGTTTGGGCCAATGACAACTCCAGAGAAGGACTTCGCGATATTCATTCGAAAGGCTTTCACTATGGATGACTAGTGACTACAAGCATCATAATTCAATCATTGCGTGGCTATTCTACATATGGGTAGTATGGGTAGCCTGATTTTACAGGCAATGGTCCCGGATTTTACACCAAATGGGTCCCATATTTCTTTACACAATGGAGCCCAGATTTCATGTGCTATGGTCTATAAACAGGAATGTAATGGGTCCTAAAATGCTATGACTTAGGTGGCTGTATGGGTCCATAACTGATTGCGTTTGTAATGATTGTCTACTGGGGGAAAAAACTTGGAACGTACATGACCATATCCGGGAATAGAAGGAGGTTATCTGATCCATAAAACTCAGGGCCAGTGGCTGCTCAATACAGGGTACTTGGATACACCAGCTTCCTGTCCCACTGGACGTGCTACTTCGCGACTCATCAGTGGCACACGTGCACGCATCTGGTACACTGTCTTGGTAGTATTTACGGACATGGGGGTACAGTAGGTAGAAGGAGCTGAGGAAATTATTGTGCTTACTTAGACTCAACTCAGACTTCAATTGTGCTTACTTGAACTCCGAGTCTATAGGGCTGCTACCATTGGCTGGGCGGCTCGGGTGACCAAACCGAGGTTGTTCAAACGTCCAGTGGCGAGGGACCAGATTTTAAGGTTGGTTGGGTTCATTCAAAAAGATGTAACCTCTCGAAGTCACAATGGCAGTGTTTGCAGAGGCAGGGTAAAGAGAGGATGAATAAACGGGGACATAACGGGGACACGAGTCAATCATGGAATGCATGAACTGTCAATGATACGTTCTCGAATCTTGATGCCCGATCTTGGGCTTCGAAGCCGTATGGGAGTCGCTGGCACATTGAGCACGTTGTACGGTGACGAAGGAAAAGCAACCGAGGGACTCTGTGGGTCGAGATGGATGCTCGGAGACTGGCCTAATGCTTATGCGGGTTTCTTTGGGCGAAATCGACGTGACGGCTTGGTCATTAATCAGCGCTAGGCCTTCTCCGCTTTTCGTGCTCAAGTTTTGCTTTCTGGAAAGTAGTGGTGTCCTGCTTCCTCTCCTCCAACTTATCGAATTTCTCCGCTGCCGCCGCTGCATGGTAATCGGCGTCGCAAGCCTTTAACAAATCTAGGAGTCTGCGTGCGTTAGGCTCCATCCCGCGTTATGACCGACTTCGGCGATAGTGAGTGTGCAGCAGCAAGACTTGACGCAAGAGACAAGAGGGTCACATCTAGAACTAAGCACTATTAAGCCCCACTGCTGGTGCCAGTACAGTGCGCGCCACGTTGATACTCGCCACTCCTTCAACAACCCTGAAGATGCGCGTCGCGGTGATTGCCAATGGTAGTTGCTTCCACTGGCCATGTACCGTTCACATACATACTTTGAGCATGTACTCCTACGTGAGTGATACACTGCAACCTGGCTTCACTGATGCTCCGGAAGCATATCACTGCGCCCCATGAAACATTTTGCCAATGGGCAAAATGTTGACAAAAGAGCGGCAAGGTGTTAGTTATGTTGCCATCGGCAAAATGTTGTCACAATAGCGAGAGATGGACTCATTTTGCATCAGCAAGATGCCTATTTGATTGCCGGCTTTTCGCGGCTTTTTGACTTTATGCAAGCCAAACAGCGGAGAAAGTACCGAAAAGCTAAATGCCCTCGCCTTCAACGTCTGTCCCAATCAGCTTAATTTGATGAGAGGATCAGCAGAACAGGCTGACAGTAGCATCTTACATCCATATTTCCATAGAAATTTACCTGCACGGCGCCGTTTCCTATTGCCATATTGTGACTTTTAAAATTTAGGACCTGGGTTGCCAACTCTGTCAGCTTTTTACATTTTTGTCGGCTTTTTCGACTTGCACAAGTAGAAAAAAGCTATTAGCTAAACTACTGATGTGCCATGGACTTTCTCCTTATAAGGGAATATCTTTGACAGAATTTTAAATTCTCCCATGATTTTGCGAGCATTTTGCCTTGGGCAAAATGTAAGCACCTTGCCATTCATTTTGTCCAAATTTTATCCATGGGTAGAATTGTTGACAGCACGCAGTGTATCTTGAGCCCACATTAATGCATCTTGTTGGAATACATATTGATTTGCTTACGAACGATTTCATTTCCTTATTGTTATATTACATTCTTATTTTACCCACGATCCCCATTTATTCTTCTTAGGGACTCTACTGAGTCTCGTAGATACATAACGAGCCCCTACATATGTATGTACGCTACGCGTTTACCCTCCCCCACAATCGTATCGCGCCTGCGTTTTTTCCTGCTCGTCGCGGCTGTCCAGGACCCAATTCAACACATCAAAGGCAAGATTAATGTCATCAAAACATACCATTTGACGGTACCAACTCATCGCCAGGACTCAAGATCTGACTTCGCACCGTTCGTCAGCCCCACGGACCACGCAAATATGGGCGAATTTTACTCAAGGTGATATGAAATGTTGTCGACGTTGAGAAGGTAACAGCGACCGGACATAACCATAACTGAAAACACGGGGCGGGACTGTCGCCGATGTGATAAGAAAAGGAACCTTCTGCGAGGCAGTTGCAAGGCGGGTGCAAGGCGGGTGCACAAAGTGTACCAGGCTGCGAATAGAGGGGTCAGAAGCAAGCACCCCATTGCGCTATACAATGCGCTTCATCAACGACGTTTGAGCATGAAATTGACGCAAACGAAGGTGAATTGAGAAATGATACGATGCTTCTTCTATGAAATCCCCTGGATTAGATGTCAACCGAACAATGAGATTAGATAAGGTGTGTGTAGGCGCCACCTCCCGAAGCTCATCAGACTATGTCTTGCCATTCACGGACACCGCCGAAAATCCTAGCCGTCTGAAGTGCTTTGCCTATAAATGAAATATGGTTATGAACCTGTTATGAACACTTAATAAGAATAAATGAGCTCATTACCTCATCTTGTAACTTGTTCCAAGCCTTTGAGGAGTAATATGATTTTATGACTACATATCTTCTCACCCTCGACAGACAATGGGAAAATGAACTAGAGGGTTTTTCCCGCTCATGTCCCCGCAATGACATGTGAAACGAGCGTGACAGGGGCCGTCTTCTGACCAGCCTTTCCTGTGGGTTTCTTCCTCTTAGAAAATCATAAAAAAGCACATATATGCTGTATGGCATTTTTTGAACCCTTCGCAAGGGATAAATCTGGGGAAAACAGGAGGAATGGCAAAAGCACGAGGAAGTGGTGAGGTACGCTGGAGGGACGAGGTACTGGTCAATGATGACCGATCAAACAAATAGGTGCAACTACTACCAGAAAAGGAGATCTGAGTTCGAAGGCACCATCGGTGATCTAGTTCAAATCTCGTTACCTAAGGTAACAGGTGGTTGCGAGCCCCACGCCAGCTGGAATTCGAGAGTAGATGCGACCCTTAGTACCTACACCGGATCCGAGACTCGGCTATCTGTGGACGATACAAAGCTGTGCAGCACATCTTCCTCAATGTCTTCCCACTCAAAAACAGGATCCCTGTATCCATCCAATGGACAATCACATTTCCCCGCGCCTGAACAGCACACTGTTCTTCTGGTCAAACAGCGTCTGAATCCTGGGGTCACGAACACCATAATCCGTGCGGGGCACGTTGCTTATATAGGCAACGATGGCACATCGGGATTGGTCGCTGAACGAAGCGCATTCGAGAGGGCTGCTAACACAAAGATCAAGGGGGGATTCTTTGGTGTCAACGCTATGGAGGCGGCAGAGGAGTATATGGTGCATCAGGCGGAATTACGAAAGGCACAACTGGCGAGCGAGCACATCTCTAAAATGAGGGAGCTGGAGTCGAAGTGGTTGGAAATGGGTGTGCACCGTCTACGTTTACCCACACTTTGCAATAGAGGCTGATGTCGAATTCTCCAGCAAAGTTGCAAGCAGAACAAATGAAGCAGTCGGGTTCGAATGCTATTGGCAAAAGTAACCTTCTGCATACTCGCGGCCGCTTTTTAGAACTGACTCTTTTGTATCCAATAGACGCATACCAGCCTGTTCATGCACATAGCCAGCCTAAGGGCAGAAGTGCTGTAAATCAGTAAAAGTGCAGATCCCCTATATGGTCTATGGCGGTATATAATTGGGCGGGGCCATCTTATTCATGCTTGGACACTAAGGCATCCGAGGAATTTAAATCGGAGTTATTTGATCGTGCGTGTCCATACTAGTAATTACCCCATCAGCTCGTTCATCCATCGGTGCAAATAAGTGTGTATAGCCACCTCGTTTCCTCCTGTAGAGTAGAGAGCCCTGTTACAGCTATCTGTAAAACATAGACCGCTTTCAAATTTATGGTTGTGTCCATCATTTCGTATGACATTGCCTTACATGGCGAAATACTCCACTCTGGACACCACGGAATGCCCTCATTCCCTTTTTCTGAAGTCCCATTGGTGCTCGCCCTACTAGAGGTGCATATTTGTCGATATCTCGAGCCCGAAATCCCTTTGAATGTCTGTTTGCTCCACCAGAGGCGCACATTGCAATTTTTTGAAAGCGGTCTACGTTTTTGCAGGTGGCTGTAACATGACAGAAGTTTTTTTAAAAATCAACTTAATAAAAGTGGTGAGGATAAGTGATAATCGATAAAGCTTTAATGACACATATTTTTCGATAGTCCTTGTTACTTATTTATGCAGAGCCACGGTGCAAAAAAGTACGGGCCGTGATTAGTCATGTCGTTATGGCAAGCCCCAAAGAAATAAAAACGGCTTGTATCATATTATGGATGCGCCCGACAATGGACCGGAACAGGGGCACGGGAGGGGCGAGGCGGAAGTGGAAATTACATACCACCTCCTCTGACATGCTTCGTCGTACGACGAGGTGCCAGGAAATTTTCGCGACCCACATCGGCACACTCCACCGCCCATTTTACCTCGCCTCCCCAATCGCCGTTGACCGCTGGCGAAAATCGATCATCGTATCCTACTCCCCGCGCGAGTCCCAGCCATCGTTTCAGAATCCATCGACCATACCGGCCGTCGCCATCGCCTCCGTCATCACACACTCTCCCGCTCTCCCCGGATCTCGCCCGTGAAACATCGCCCACCGACTCATCCCTACCAGCTCCTGCGTCGGTATTCTGAGTGTCCATTTGTGTGATCGGGTTGGTGGTAATACAAACAGCCGCAGCTCGTTCGGACTCGTATTTTGATTCAAACCCAACGGAGGAACAGTAGCGCCTTCTCGGCGCGCGACGCCGCCGCACCAGCGTGTGTGGGTAAGGAGGTGCACCAAGTCGCGACTGCATTGTGAACGAGCAGCATGGCTGCCGAGCTTCAAGACGCGGCGGCGCAAACCCCCGAAATTGCACGCGAGGGCATAGACCATAGGATTGAGGACCAATGACGATGACGAGGCGGGGACTGCGTGACGTCACCTTGAGAAGATTGACGGCACAACCATGGCCGAAATGCACAGGGCTCACCGCGAACACTGGTACCAACTCGATGGCGGATGGGTGGCGCCAACGGTAAGTTGTAGGTCAAACAGGGAGAGCGAGATGCCGTGTTGTCATTTGACAGCGCCGCTGTGTACCGCCTCCAAGATTCATGCAATGTTCTCTTCGCCATCAGCTACTCCTGTGCAAGGCTCCACCCTACAACGCATCTTAACGCGCGGACCTGCAAACCCTACCCCTCCTCCGGTTGCTACACCTCTCCCAGACAGCAAAGGTGTCGCCCCACGACTTCTATCCAGCCGTCGAATCTCTTACGCCGGGCAGCGCCGTGAAGTCTTCAAGACAGCGATATCGCCAGCTGATGCGTTCTAACGCCGTGGGACCCTCTCAAGCTCTTAAAGCGTGGCGGGAGGGGGCACCACTCATCGGGTGCAGACGCGACGGCCGAGGGAGAACTTACTCTACTATGCCTGTCCTGCCCCTATCTAGGCATAATCCTTGTCGACTGAATCCAGGGCTATGGAAGGCCGCAATCCACGCGCATATCGGCGCTGGTACAGATTCTACATTCGCTGTGTGGGGTGATGCCCGAAATTGAGGTCATGGTCTAACTAGTACAGTGTAAAAATGGTCTGTAAGTGTGGGCAGCGGTTCCAGGTGCTCTAGGTAGCATCAAGCTTTGAAATTAATCTGTATATTAGAGTATTGATACCATAGCGCCTACGTGCTGAACCTTCCTTTTCATACGGAGACACACATTACCATATTTAGCATTTGTGGTCCTTCTAAGTACGTGACATCGCTTAGCGTGAATGATCATTGCAAGGTGTTACCAAAAAGCACCTATCACTGTCATGCACACCAATATGTATATTGCGTGGACAGCATCAGCACAAACCTCTCTCTAAAGATTGGCCAGGTTGATCAGAATTTGAACATACATCTCTGGTATGAGGTGGCAATATGTTAGGCGGCACAAGACTTATGACTAAAGCTACAGTGGTGACTCCAATGAGGACCCCAAACGTACAGAAAGCAGCTGCGCCGTTGCAATTTGACTCGCATCCTCGGGGCTGATGTACGTCCGCACAAGGGGAATGCTGGCAGCTGGACAGCCTTGGCGCGAATGATATTGGGGGTTGTTTGGAATTGGTACCAGTGATGTGTTCCTCGGACTCGAGTTTGTCGCTGACACCCACCAGTCCCATACTGCGCTAAAGAGGAACCGACACTGGGTCGGCTAGCGCAGGGAGGTGAAGTACATCAGGAGTACACAGTCCGGCCGTTGACTCCAGATGCAAACTCGTCATCGCGCCGAAGCCCAGATGTATCGATTTCTCTGTATCCCCTGCCTCCCCGTCCACTGATCCCACGCACGCCAGCGCTGGACAGCTTGCTCGGCCGTATAACACTCCCCAACACCTGCTCCTTGCTACCATAGATGTTGATGAACTCCATCAGCCGTCCGCGGTTAGGCAGGTGCCTGAAGAGTTGGGCCTAGTGTATGCTCATGCGGTAGAGCTCTTCAACAGTCTTCACGACGATGATAAAGATCTCGTACTCGCCCCTGGTGACCACGACGGGGACGGAGGCGTAGATCGAGGCGGCGCGGATGGGTTCGCCGAATACCGCCGAGGGTGAGAATATCCAAGTAGATGTAAATTTGTGATTAAATGCGATGGAAGAAAGGAGAAACGCACGTACAAAACCCTTTTCCCCTCGGCGCACATTCAGCTCCCCGATCATGATGAACATCGCTCGTGCCCGTTCGCGCTTCTCGAAGTCTAGCTGGTCCAGCTGATACATGCCCAAAGGCTCGTGTGCACACAGGTAATCGCTGATCTTCTACTCATCACCAAGCATGTCGTCCAGCGCGCTAAGCACACGGCGAGAGTCATGCTTGCGCGCGGACGCTGGAGCCGGGGCCAGCCGCTCACCAAAGCGGAGTTGCAGCAAGTGTCGACGCGTCATAGTGTGACGAAATCCTGGTACGAGTTTTGTTGCGACGATAGGGTACCGATCCTTCGTTTATCACTGCCGCTGTCGCAACATCCGGTCTGCAGGATCCTCCACTGATACTGCTCCGCCCCATTTTCGTCACAGGGGCTAAGCCCTCAAATGCCCCCTGACCGCGACCCGCGATATGTATCCTTGGACCTCGTGAAATAAACGGTAGGAAGACTGTCGGATTGAGACCCCGCGCCTGGCGGCCGTTCGCGATGTCGATCTGGGCCTGATTCAGAGACGGTATCGCCGCTGGGGATGGGAAGGGGTATCTGCAATGAGCGAGTCCAGGCGTGTTCCGCTGGAAGCGCCGTGGTCGGGGTCGTGCGAGGCTGTGGCGCGGGAGCGGGCTTGCGGGAGGTGGTGCCCTATTTATCAACAACGCTTATATGCTGGAGTCTGCCGTTGGGAGACTAATGGTGCCCATGCTATCAGGCGGCGCCGTGGTGAGAATAGAGTCGACTCTATTAGGGTAACGGCCAACATGTGACATGTGCATGATGTTCCATCAAATAACAAAATAATCCAACGAACTCACTTCAGTGAACCCACCTACCCCCCCTCTAAGGGGTACCAAAAAACAGGTATTTAGTACCCCTAAGGGGGGTCAATTTAAAAATGTTTTTTGGCCGAAATGTTTTGCGTCGGCCAAAAAGTTTCGGAATGCTCGTCCAAAATTTTTACAAAAAGAGCAAATGATTTTCTCGGCTTTCTAGAAACATTTTGTCTGTCACGCTGTGCCAGGGGTCCCATATACTGGATGGAGGATAAAACGGGCTGCTACGTAGCTTTATGGATGGTTGGCACTTATACCAATAGACGGGAAAAGGCACTATCCGACGATAGAGATATTGAATGAATATTAGATGATTTTGAAAAATGGGTGCGGCCAGCAGCCAGATTTTTAGAATCTGCGTATGGGACGGTAAGGCACAGTATTCCGTTCAATGTATATAAGACCCGGCTGCTGTTTCGATTGATTGCGCATGCATCCAGACCGTGAGAATGTATGAGCGCTTCTGTGTTTCTGTATATACAGCTTCGGTCAGGGTGGACTATGCCATTGGTAATATAAGTTGCTATTCAGTCTCCTATATTCATGATAGGAGTAGGCTGGGACGCTTCTTACGGCTACGTACTCATAAATGGTAAAATATGGCCACCATTTGATTCTTCCTGTGTGTGTTAAAGCGCACCGGGTCTAAATTAGGCCATTTATCATTGTTTTAATAACCAAAATTCGTGTCAAACCGTACAAGGTGTCCTGGCAGTAGCAGAAACATTTTTTAGACCGTCAAAAATGTTTCTGGTTGTCTTACAGCTGTCATAAAATCATTTTCAAGGCCCAAATATTTTTGGACCCTAAAAAACATTCTCAAAGCGACTTAAATGTTTTACGGCTCTGTAAAACTTTTCCGGGAGTACTAAAACATCTTTATGACTACGAGAAATGTTTTTCTCGCTTGGTAGAATGTTTTCAGATTAGTGGAAAACATTTTCACAGCATCGTAAAATGTTTATTCTTCCCTAATACACGGACTAAGTCCCGGCATTGGGTGCCGCAGTCGCTGGGTAGAGCCATCAGTCACGTTACTTTATGCCGCAGGTGCCGTGAGGAGGGGGGCGGGAGAGCATACAAAAAAGGGAATACAGCGGGACAGGAGGGCGGGAAGTTGATGCTCCTGCCAAACAAATACAATCTCCATCAATTTTTGATGCGCATGCCGCACAATCCCGTGAAGGGTTGTGATGACCGGTATCCATCAGGCCCATTGCTTGGCAGGGAACGGGTGGGGTGGTGCTGTCGGGTAATGTATCAGTGTATATTTAGGCATTTTAAGCGCCCTAGAGCATGTGGGGGAGTGGCTCAATAAACATGGAAAATATCGGAGTACTCATAATATGGTCCGTTGGACCCAGATAAAAATTAGATGTATAATACATTACATTGTCTAGCTCTATTTGGAGGCCGTATAGAATCAAAAACCGCTTGTAAGTAGAATAAATAGATAGGTGGAACTCGCAATTTCGCTATTGAACCGTACCTTGCGCGTTCTACTTCAGATAAAAATTGGATTTACAATCTATTACAGATTTTGCATGTATTCCAGTACTTTATTTTGTGAGAATCGGCCTGTAAACAGTCGAGGTATAGCGAAAGCGATCTGCAGAAGGGATGGATTCAACTATTCTACCATATTTCCACCGTTTTTCACCAGCTTAAAGTTGTTATATTACTCCGATATATAGTAGTAATAAATACTGACATTTTTTTGAAGCAAATCGACTGAGAAATGGGCGAGAAAACCGGCAATAGTGAATAAGCGCCCGTTGTCCGGCAATTGCCGAATGCGATCAATCTCAGTATTCACCTTCGGGATTCCTCGAAATTCCTGCATTTGCAAGCATTTTCAAGTGCGATTGGCATTATGGAACACTGATTATATATATACGCGTATTAGATCATTGATAAATATATCATTCACTCTCAATAATTGTGTTTTACATGTACATGACCCTGTTACACATATTGGCTGCCATTCTATGTACAAAACTAAACAAGGGGCAATGCTGTAGAAGAGTCTAATGACTGCCTTGCATTCCGTTGCATCTGCCTTGCATCGCTTGGGCAGCCCACATTTTGTCCCCCTCACCGACGACATCCATTGCAAATTGCCACAATAACTCGGTGCAACCACAGCTGTGATCACCACCTGAGATAACCACAACGATCTCGTAGAATGAGAACTCGTGAGCATCAGATTCATAATCTCTCACCAATATTATAAGTCGCAACGCAGAGCCTCGTGATCACAACACCCGTCAGTGTCTCCCAGTGTAACCATGAGCACAGACATTATATGTCGCAAGCACGGTTGCCTGCTAGTGCAACAATGTACAATTTACTGAAGTGTAGTATAATATACATATATATATATATAATAAGCGTTCGATAATGCCAATTGCACTTGAAAATGCTTGCAAATGCAGGAATTTCGAGGAATCTCGAAGGTGAATACTCAGATTGATCGCATTCGGCAATTGCCGGAAGACGGAACAACGGGCGCTTATCCACTATTGCCCGCTTTCTCGACCATTTCTCGGTCAATTCATTTCAAATAAGATACCAGTATTATTAATATGGTATACTAGAGTAATCTGACAACGTTGAGATGGTGAAAAACGGTGGAAATATGGTAGAATAGTTGAATCTATACTTCTGCAGACCGCTTTCGCTATATCTCGACTGTTTACAGGCCGATTATCATAAAATAAAGTGCTTGTACACACGCAACAATTGGAAGAAAGTGTAAATCCAATTTTTATTTGAAGTAGAACGCGCAAGGTACGGTTCAATAGCGAAATTGCGAGTTCCACCTATCTATTTATTCTACTTACAAGCGGTTTTTGATTCTATACGGCCTCCAAATAGAGCTAGACAATGTAATGTATTATACATCTAATTTTTATCTGGGTCCAACGGACCATATTATGAGTACTCCGATATTTTCCATGTTTATTGAGCCACTCCCCCACATGCTCTAGGGCGCTTAAAATGCCTAAATATACACTGATACATTACCCGACAGCACCACCCCACCCGTTCCCTGCCAAGCAATGGGCCTGATGGATACCGGTCATCACAACCCTTCACGGGATTGTGCGGCATGCGCATCAAAAATTGATGGAGATTGTATTTGTTTGGCAGGAGCATCAACTTCCCGCCCTCCTGTCCCGCTGTATTCCCTTTTTTGTATGCTCTCCCGCCCCCCTCCTCACGGCACCTGCGGCATAAAGTAACGTGACTGATGGCTCTACCCAGCGACTGCGGCACCCAATGATGGCGGCTTGATCCGTGTATTAGGCAACAAAAACATTTTACAATGCCCTGAAAATGTTTTCCAGTAACGTGAAAACATTCTACCAAGCGAGAAAAACATTTTCTGATGGTCAAAAATGTTTTCATCCTCCCAGAAACATTTCAGGCACCGCAAAACATTTAATTTACTCTGAAAATATTTTCTAACCCTAGAAAGTATTTTGTGCCTTCAGCAAGATTCTGTGGCTCCCACAAAACATTTCTGATACCCACAAAAATATTTTAAACAGTTTGAAAGCACTTTCAGATTTTAATGCTAGCTTTGAAAGTTTCTTGGTGTACCGAAACACCTCCTAACTGGCCCCAAAATTACAGCTATAGTAACACAAGCCACTCATATATTCTCACGCTCTGTATGCGTATGTACTCAATTGAAATAGCTGTCAACTCCTGTATGCATTGAATGGAGCGCTGGTCTCTAGCATCTCATACAGGGATTCCCAAAAATATCGCCGCTGGCCGCACCTAAATTCTCAAAATGCGCAATTTTGTTCAATATCTCTACAGCTGGATGGAGCATTTTCCCATCTATCAGTATAAACGCCAACCATTTGTGTAGCTACGTAGCAGCCTATTCTACCTTCCAACCAGTATATGGGACCCCTGGCACAGCGTGACAGACAAAATGTTTCTAGAAAGCCGAGAAAATCTTTTTGTAAAATTTTTGGACGAGCATTCCGAAACTTTTTGGCCGACGAAAAACATTTCGGTCAAAAAACATTTTTAAATTGACCCCCCTTAGGGGTACTAAATACCTGTTTTTTGGTACCCCTTAGAGGGGGGGTATGTGGGTTCACTGAAGTGACGAACTTGGACAAACCATTCTGAAGACTTGATCGATATCCGACCGTCTATCTTCCTCCGAGTTACCCCACCTGAAGTCTTGTTGTCTTCTCGTCTAGAGCGCCCCGAACCTAGAATACATCCATGCGGCTTCGCTCGGTATCCTATCACTACGGCAATACTCCAATCATTGCGCAACCAATGCCGCACCGCAGCCCGCGCTGCAGGCATTAGTCCAACTACACCACATCCCCGGTTTGCTGCTTGCCGGCATATCATAGACTTGCTTGCTTCATTTCTCGAAATCACGCTCCATCGCTAGTGGGCACTGGGCACGTTTGTAGCCAAATTTGCCAGCCTGGCCCTATTTCGGCCGCCTCTGCTCCGAAACCTGTCCAGCATGTTTTGTCTGGGTCTCATTTCCCACTATTTAGTGCATGATTTGTCCCGCCAGAACAATGAAGAGCCTAAATTTAGTCGACTTATGTGATATGAGGTTTTCAAAGTAACAAGGCTATTTGCCAATTATATACATCTGAGAAGTGCACTGGCACCGTATGCCGCTGAGAGCACCAAAATGCCATCGGATTCAGAGCTTCATGCTAAGATTGTTCTGTAATTCCCTGCTCCAGATGGTGGACGGCAGATCCACGCCCCGGACTTTTGTAAGCTCAGTTTTTTTTGATTCATGGCTCCGCCCATTGACATTTGATCTCCACAATTGTTGATCAAAGAAATGGATAATCTGGTTTATTGGGACTGAGATTCACACCTTCCGAAGACTTGACTCGAGTGTATATATTGAAAGAATGCTTACGCTAGTGTCGGATTTTTTTATTCATTCAGTAAAGCACGTCACCCTAAGAACGGTCGGCCTCAGTTATGCCATGTAATAGCCCACCTTGAAAGTGTGATGTTCAAATACCCTGTCACGGGATTAAATCATTGAGAAATAAGTGAAGTAGACAAATTGGCGCCACACGAAATTCAGAATTATGACGATTGTATAAAAAGATAGTTAGGCAGTAATCCCCAGGACTACGCTAGGTCACTAGAATAAAGTAAAAGAAAAGAAACTTCTTGTCAAGAAAAGCTATGTATCAAGTGACAATAGGGTTTCATGTACTGCGTTATAAGCCTAGCCCAGACTTACAGCCGTAGCTGACATGAACGTCTGTATGCGTCTATTGAAGATTGCGGAGTCAGCTCCAAAGCAGCCACGAGTATAAACAAGGATTACTCACGACACAGTACCAGCTCATTGCAGAGCGGAGGCTGGATCCTCAACAGAATTCGCCCCGAGTATCACTGTAGAGTTCGTGTCAGCCTCTATCGAAAGCCCGAGATAAATAAAGACCGCGACATACTCATTTCAAGCTGCGTCTTGAGCTCCAACTCCCTCATTCTAAGGGCGTGATCATTTGCCATCTGCTGTCTTTGCATTTCTGCCTGGATTTCGAGATGCTTCATTGCCACCTCTGTGGCATTGACAGCATTGAGGCCCCCCTTGAAATCCAATTTATGGGCACCGTCAAATGTGCTTTGTTCAACGACCCCTTCCGCTATTCTGTCGTTGCCTATAAAAGCCATGAACCCGGGTCCAATTGCGGCATCCTTGACCCCGGGACTCAGCCGCTGTTTGACCGGAAGAACAGTGCGCTGTTCAAGTGCGAAGGACTGTGACTCTTCGCTGACTGTGGGGACAAAGGACGAACCACACCGCACCAGCGAAGAAGTGGGGAGGTTTGAATCAACACCAGAAAGAGTAGCTGTTTGAGAGGCCGCTGTCGAGATGGCAGCAGGCAAGCTGTGATCTACCAAGGCTTGAATAACAAAAGCAGAGCATCTCGATAGATCGACGTACTGGGCAAATGTCCAACGCCAGAATATTGGGACTTCTTGCCTGTGAAACTAGAGTAAGTACGAGAATCTTTTCCTTGTTGAGAAAAACACACTTTGTTCCCCCGTCACATCAGGTATTGAAGAAGTTTTGGCAGAATTGTCCGCGACGCGACTACTTCGATGGAAGACTTTGTCAATTCTGCTGGACATCTTCGCAAAAAAGCGACCAATCGAGCCTTTCAGGTTCGTGGGATCAGCAGTACGAGTGGCGGACGCCATTTGTTCGTTGATTCTCGCGAGTCTGATGAGTGTACCAGCCAGAGAGCTGGGAGAGCCTTGTGTCCCTTGATGGTACCACATGTCGGTTGGCTTGCTGCGAAACGGTGAGACTCCTCACTTCATAAGGTGCCCCGATCGTTCACCGGTGAACGCCGCGTTTTTGATGCTGTCACTTTCATTATCTTATTTTGTCGTTCTTGTACGTCAATGCGAACTCAACACGGGCTCAGGATCGCGTTCCTCCTCGTGCTTAGTCTGGGTATAAATCGCCACTGTGCTAAGTTCACCGATTACTTACTGGACCTTTGATTATGCTTGACTTGTACTCCATTTGTCTGGTGTTATTCTCTCCAAGTCCATTATGCTGTTCATACCACTTCTCTCAGTGTTTCAGACTCCATGAATCAATTAATCACAGAAAGGAGCTCAAGGCTCTTCGGGACGTTTTAGTTTCCCATCCCAACGGGATATTATGATCAGAACCTCATACTGGGCACCATACGGGCTCAAGCGACGAGATGCAAAATCATTGTGCTGCCAGGTTCGAGCAAGAAAGGCGGTAAAATTCAGAAGATGATAAGATAACAGACACGCTTGCAAACAACAGCCAAAAACAGTCGTAGCGGAATCAAAGCTGAATAGTAAGTCACACTGATCAACGAAAGCCGCCAACGATGACACATGAGCTCGTATGAGTGAAACAAAATGACAGATGGACAGACCACTGCCCGCGATACTGCGAGGCAACAACGAGCAGACACCCAGAAAGAATGGGTATACTACTAAATGTTGACCGATGACCGTGTATCAAAGCCATAGAGATTTAAACAGAGCAATAAAAATCGCTGCGTGAACATAGGTCGCTCTTGAGACGCAGGGGAACACGGGGAACGTGAGGACCACTGACACGGAGAACGGAATGTTGGAAGCACGGAACAGAGAACATGGGAAACACCTTGGAACACGGCGGAGTACACGGGGAACCAGAAACATAGGTAACATAGGGATCATTGGGAACACGGGGAATATAGGTAGCTCACTAATAAGTCCCCTTTCAACCTTACTATACTACCCCACGACGACAGTAACACAGCGTCCGATCCGTGAGTTGTCGCAGGGGGTTGAGGAATTGCGATTGTTAGTCGAGGCCGCAATGGTGATCATGGTGCTCGGCAGTGGACGGAAATGCTTGACGAAGAAATGCGTAAATAACATGCTCTAGGTCTCTTAAAAGCAATTCTATTCTTGTGTCTTGAATGAAATCAACACTTTGTCGTGGTGTATGGATTGTCTATGTGAATATTCAAGACGAAGTAAAGACGATGCGTTCATCAAACAATCACCACAGCAAGCCTCGAGATGACAACATCATCCCCTAGCCCCAAGATTTTGTCAAAGGGGTGTCTCCATCAATCGAAGGCTTTAAAATGGGAGCAGGACTCAGTAGATTGTTTGTTATCTATGCCATACATGCTTGCTTTTGAAACACTATGCACTCTGAGTACATAATGTACCATCAATGCACTACGTTGCTAGAATACACCCAATAGTACTCATACTGAATATCGGTAGCGGCATACTAGGAAGTGTGGAGCAGTGAGTTTGTCCGATTTCCCGGATCATGACCACTGCTTTCCTAGGCTGTGTGTTGAAGTCATTTCCAGGCTGTGGAAAGTATGGGAGTTGAAAAATATAATGAATGCCCTATTCAAAGAACATATATTCGGGGACATCGGAGGAGGTCAGGAGTATACTGTGCCAGGAGTGCGCTCCGCCGGAACTGCGCCCAATATCATAAGGAATACATCATTCATGAGTACGTGCAGGGCATATACAATTTCACAATTAGTAGATCAAGAGTGCGCCAAACCTTATAGGGAGTACGTCCAGAGCACGCCTGACTTTACAGCGAGTACACTGAGAGTACGCCACACCATAATATACTCAACAGAGTTCTGTTTTCTGGACATCAAAGCCCTGCCCTTTGAGGGTCTTATATTCTCCAAGATAGGCAACTATGCCAGTAAATTGAGACAAGCGGTCCAAAGTGGGAGGGGTTGATATTCCAATAGGAGTCCCTGTGGAAATATTTCTATGACGCTTAGGCAGTCCCCTAAGGCTTATAAGCGCCAGGGACATGCTGAAAATGCGATTGCAGATGGCTGATAGAGAGCATGAGCTTTGAATCACTCTGAGAGCGAAGTAAAAATGCGATACGAAGAAAGAGACAAAGTAAACGACGGAGAACGAGAATGGGGCGACCGGAGTACAAATACGTCCCTATTATGTGCTAACGAGGGTACACGGAAGCTTGAGTGTTGTTGAGTTAGACTAAGTGGCCCCCATCCCTATGGCAAGGGGCGAGACGAGAGAAAAAGACACAAAGACAGAGGAATTTTCAGAAAACAAAAAAAAAAAAACAGAAAACGGAGAACTTAGCGAAGTCCTGGAGAAGTTTAGACAAACGCGGCAAGTCAAGAAGGATCGACGGGCGCCTGGCGTCGGAACTGCAGAGTACGCGACCAAAGCATATTCCAACGGCGTTGGGTTGACAAATGCTGCTCTCTAGCCGACATGACAGATATATGGGCGTAGTGTGGCGTCTTGAGCGCTACAGTCTGTCGTGCCGGTGCGATTTCCGTGAGTGTAGCGGCGCTACACTCGCATGACCCCGGAAAACGCGATTTTTGTGATTTTCAACAATTTTGGCACGCGCACTTAATGGTATGTTGTTACCAAAATGATTCATGCACTGGCCTCATTTTCTGTGCTTTTTATGCCCTTGGTCATACGCTAGCATACAAACGCCGCAAGAAGTCAATTTATTGAACTTTAAGCTGTACTATTCCGACACTTCTCTCTCTCTCAATGTTCCGATTTGACGGACCTAATTGATATTAGGGACGGTCTATTGCACAAGGGAGGTTCAATATTGTGAAAACCGTGAGATATCCAAGTCTAACAACATTCCCTCATTATTTTGTGTACAGTCTATGCATACTACCCTGTAGAAGTTTTACTAGTATTAACACTACCCATCTTCTTTTTTATTCTCCGCGTCCTATATCGTCTGCCCAGATGGGCAAATATTTTACAGAACCAAGCATACGGTAAGATTTTGGAAGGTGCGTTAACCTCATGAGATGATTAGTATGACTCGTGCATGAAGCACTTGTGCGTGCTGGCAACTGCCACGGACAGACTTTAACCTTGAATACAGCTCAGCTGGTTGCACTCAGCTGATCAAGAACACACAAGGCGCTCCGCCCAATTTATGACATTCATTACATTTACGGACATCGGATATTGAAGTATGTTTGGTCTCGAAATGTATGCGAGATTGACGCCCTATCTGGTTGATCACCCTGCTTAGCAGAGTCACCAAGTTGGCCATGAGTAGAGCCACCTGGCATGCCTCGAGGACTTTGTTCTATCTATATTTTAATCTCAGGCTTACGTGAATGTGAGCCAAGAGGAGTGCCGATTGTCAGCGACCAGAAGGGAACTTGGGACTAAATTTACAGTACCCCGTCTGAAGGTTTCACTGTGCAGAATCTAGGTGGATGCATCGATCTCCATGCAGAGTGTTTCGAGGAGCACAATATGTCGCAGTAAATATATTGCTGATAAGCGCTAAGCGACCTTGTTCGCTTATTAGTCGATATGACGGATATTTGCCACATCATATGACCGCATAATACACCGTACATACAACCAAAACGAACGCTGTACATACCATACACAAGTACACCGTACATCTCGCATACACGTGCCCCCGCTTCTAACCCACGCTATCGATGACTCGTTTTGCTATTTCGTAGCTTACCTTGTAACAACTAGATAATACAGCAATTTATCATGCTTTTCAAGGTTAAACATGATTGCCACTTAGATAGTTACATGCATCTAAAATGATTTGCATAACTATTGGCCACCATGTAGGATAAGCATGGAATATCCACCACCTAACAGTACATCAATGGTAAATTTCATGTATGAGTTAGGTGGGATAGTTTTGCTGGCGACATATTCGCCAGCATGATTACCTGTGGGCAGCGCGGTAAATATTTTGGTACCGATATTGTCACCAGCACGATTACCTATTGGCAATGTGGTGAATATCTTGCTGGCAAAATAATCGCCAGCATGCTAATCTGCGTGCCATTCTGCGGATATTCCGCCAGCAACATATTCATTACCGCGCTTACCTACAGACAAAATGGTAGTAGGAGATATCTCGCTACCGATAATATCACCAGGGCGCGTACGTGTGAGCGCCGCGGTGAATATTTTGCTGCCAATATTATCTTCAGCACGCTTAACCGTGGGTAACATGGTAAATGTTGCCAGCAAAATATTCACCCCGACACTAATCTGCGTGCTTAGCGAACATATTGCTGGCAACATTTTTGCCACCGCGCTAATCTCTGTGCGACGTGGTGGATATGTTGCTGGCAACATATTCTCCAGCGCACCATTCCATCTGAACCCCGGTCTCTTGCTGTGCCAAAATGGTCTGACATCAAATAGATCTGATTTATTGAGCTTTCTTCAACTGGACAAAACCCCTTCTTCATTATCAGTACAGGTCATGCCCTAAATTCCATGTACATTTCCCCCCAAAAAATATCTCAATTATCCCTTGAATCTTACACAATATATATGTGTGGAACGCGGCCAACATACCTGTGGAACAGGAATAACCGGCCATCACCCGTGGCAGTGCAGTCGTTCGGGATCGCGTTCGGTATAGTCAGTTTGCGTTCGGGATAATGCTTCGGGATCAACAGAGGTGTATATTGTCGTTCTTGCCGCGTCACAACATAGAAATGAATTATTATAATGCAAATACAGTAAACTAGTACCTGCATGAGTATATTTCTCGATTTTTAACTGTCTACCTGTGGTATGGGCTATCCATACAAAGAGGCTAAGTTTCGGTAGGCAAACATCTCATTTGGTTGAGATGCTGATAGACTATCAAGTATAAATCAGTATTGCCTTTCACCTATAAAAATGCATGAGAGGGGAAGCTCTAATTTTATACTCAGGGTGGTAAGCAATAAATATAATTCAATTTAATTCCAGTATCTGGATGCTCAAGTCAGAGTAACTCAAATGGTGTATTGTAATCTTACATGTTCATCATATATGGTTTGATCACCAACTATATAGTCATTATTACACTTCAAATCTTTGGATGTAATGACTATAAATCCTAAATGCTGATTATGCAAGACTTTGGGCAGACTAACATGTCCGAGTCAGAATACTGAAGTCCCACAGAAATCGGAACTTTGAATACTTAATAATCTACATACGTATATACATGTGACAGGCATATTAGAATGTATACATACTAGAGGATAGAAATACGGAATCAGTTCTGGGTATATTATTTGCATAATGACCAATGATATAGACTAAAGGTGAGCAATTGAATGAAAATGCGAGGCGGGGCAGGGCAAGTACAGAAAATGTGATTAGAAGGGGGCGGACACATAAGGAGAAGGCTGTAAACGCATCAATCAGATGAAATAAGTATAACACTAATTTATTTGTGCCATTGTGTATGAAGATATTGCTATTGCAGCAGGTATTGGTTGCATCTTTGAATAGGCGCCCATGTCTGATCCGTGGGAACACGATAAACAGAGCAGATTCAATATCCACCACGTCGCACAGAGATTAGCGCGGTGGCAAAAATGTTGCCAGCAATATGTTCGCTAAGCTGCACGCAGATTAGTGTCGGGGTGAATATTTTGCTGGCAACATTTACCATGTTACCCACGGTTAAGCGCGCTGAAGATAATATTGGCAGCAAAATATTCACCGCGGCGCTCACACGTACGCGCCCTGGTGATATTATCGGTAGCGAGATATCTCCTACTACCATTTTGTCTGTAGGTAAGCGCGGTAATGAATATGTTGCTGGCGGAATATCCGCAGAATGGCACGCAGATTAGCATGCTGGCGATTATTTTGCCAGCAAGATATTCACCACGTTGCCCATAGGTAATCGTGCTGGTGATAATATCGGTACCAAAATATTTACCGCGCTGCCCACAGGTAATCATGGTGGCGAATATGTTGCCAGCAAATTAATCTTTGGATTTCACGCATGTTACTGCACTGGCAGATATGTCGCCAGCAAAATATTCACCAGATCAACACCAGATTGTACAGCAGGTGCGCAAACTCGGATTTACCTGGCTGAATCATTACAGGTTTGTCCACTAGTCATCATTAATGGCAGTCTAGTCATTACGCCTGGTATGAGCCTTTTTATGATGACTACCACCAGCAACACATCCACTGTTTTAGTGAGTACACTTGTGCAGGTATGGCAAACTGGGCTATGGGTTTGGGGTAGCATAATTATTTGTCACACGTGATTATGTACGGCGTATGTCTTATAGGTATGTATGGTTTAGGGTAATGTACGGCGTTATTTGCCGCATTTGATACCCTTGCCTTGCCCCCGATATGATCACGATTAAGTATGCGTCCCGGTCCCGGTTTGCCATAAGTGCATAGTCCCCTTTGAGGCGTCAGCCATAGCTCCGACAATGTCGACAGGTCGATGATCTTATCGCAGGGCTTGTTCTTAATCCGGGCGGTAGATCGGCTGGGTGATTTGTAGGTGATTGGGAATAAACCAATTGTCTCGATTCGTAATTTGGGCCAGCACATTACACCCCTAAGACTACATATATACAACACTACCGTCGTCTCTGAAATCATTAACACTGGCTCGGGCCTACTGCATCATCTCGTTGGGCTGAGGGTATATCCAATTAGATGTCGGGCTGTGCGTCGGAGGTCTCATCATCCTCGTCCACATCTCCGTCCGTGGTTACATCACTTCCTGGGCCCATAAATCCAGCAGCGGTGCGATTGACCTGGCTGTCGGTCTGCGCGCGGGGGAAGGGTGGGGGGGCTGGATGCGGCTCTGGGAAGGTGATAAGAGTCGGAATTTGGCCGGTGGATTGAGATCCCAAGAGGCCGCGGCGCGCGGAGCTGCTGAGAGCTTGATGTTGGGCCCAGGGCTGGGTGTTAACGTCTCCTGGGGAGCCTGGACATATTGAGAAATATAACGGTGTCAGCTTTAGAGTGAGATTGTAATGTTGGGGAAGATGAGGAATATCAAGAGTTAGGCGTACCATAGTACGCGTGAGGATTGTCGGGTCCAGGAGGGGCACCGTATCCGTAGCCAGTATAAGCGTTACTGTAATGGGATCAGTAACCTATAGGCACAAGCTGTGGGCCGCTGGCACTGACATGTCCTGGGCTCTTTCCGACCTCTCGCGATCCCTCTTCAACTTCGCCAACTGCTCACGCTTGATCTCCATGTCTAGCTCGTGCGCTTCCTGTGTACGTTTCTGTGCTTCCTGCTCACGCTTCAGGCGGATCTCTCTCTCTTTCTCCTCTGCCACCGCCTGCGTCTTCGCATGCAGCTCGGCGTATTGCCTCGCACTCTGGCTAGCGCCAATGCCGTAGAATCCGCCAGTGATCGTCAAGTTTTCCGCATTTTTGAATGCGGTATCCTTTCTAGGGGATATTCTTGGGTCTTCGTCGGCGAGCAGGATGATGGTTCCATCACCGAGTCTCGCGCTTTTTGTGTCGGGATATAGGTGTCGCTCGAGGACGGCGCCGTCCGCGGCGAAAACCGTTTTAGGAGGCTCGTCGGCCAAAGGCATGGCGAACTCAAGACAACGGATGCTAGTTATGCTTCCAGCTTGTATGGGGCTGGATGAGAACCACGTCTGTCTTCTATTGTCCCATTTTTGCCCTTGGTCTACCAAATAGACCTGACAATGTTTCGTTCAACTGGTAACTAAGCCCGGGAATCATAACATCTCTAATCTTCGGTCTCACGTATTGGGAAGACAATGTATTCTGGCATTAGTCAGTTGTGAGAATGCCAGTGTTTGGGGACGATATGAGTGCGCAGAATAGAATCATGTTTTGCAAGAATGAAATATAATCGGAATTGGTGTTTCTTGAGTTATACTGCATATGGAATTCGGGGAACTGAGCCACTCGCAGTCGATCTGTCTATCATTGACCAGTACATCGTACTTTGTCACACATTCAGAAAGAGACTAGTGAGACAGTTATCCCCGGGACACGCTAGGTCACTAGGATACAGTAAAAGAAAAGAAAAACTTCTTGTCGAGAAAAGCTATGTATCAAGTGACAATAGGGTTTCATGGGCGACGTTATAAGTCTAGCAGCCCAGACTCACAACCGTAGCCAACATGAACGTCCATGCACGCCTATTAAATATGGCAAGCTCAGCCTCGAAGCAGCCACGGGTATAAACGAGGATTACATACTACACAGTGCTAACTCATTGCAGAACCGAGACTGGATTTTCAGCAGGCTTCACCCCGGCCGTCGCTGGAGAATTCACGTTAGCCTCTATCGCAAAGCACGAGATAAATATAAACCGGGGCATACCCAGTGCAAGCTGCATCTTGAGCTCCAACTCCCTCATTCTAAAGGCTTGATCATTTGCCATCTGCTGCCTTTGCATTTCTGCCTGGATTTCGAGATGCTTCATTGCCACCTCCTTGGCATTGACAGCATTGAGTCCCCCCTGGAGATCCAGTTTAAGAGCACCGTCAAATGTGCTTTGTTCAACGACCCCTTCCGCTATTCTGTCGTTGCCTATAAAAGCCATGAAACCGGGTCCAAGTACCGCGTCTTTGACCTCGGGGATCAGACGCTGTTTGACTGGAAGAACATTGCGCTGTTCAGGCGCGGGGGACTGTGACTGGCCGTGAGCGGGGTTTGACTCTGAAAGCATGAAGAAAGGTGTGGGTTGTAGAGAACTCTGGATGCGTCCGACAGCTATGCCTTTTATTGTCAGCAGCCTTGGGAATATCGGCCTTAATCCGTCGCTGTTTAGTATAGGTAAATGAACCCGAATAGGTCAACAGACGTCTGCCAGCTCATGTTATTGGCACAGCTTGGGCACTGCATTGTGCTTATAGACACTGCATTGCCTCCCGTTTAACTCATGTCACTAGCCTCATGGATGCTTGGAAAATATTTTAAGTGCCGCATTGAGGCCAGTCAACAGGCTACTGGTATGCATGCTGTGAGGATGTCGGTGTGTACCCGAACGGACACTGCCATATTGACGCGCTTTACCTAGCTGTCAATCTATAGATGAAGACAATACATGTAGATGAAGACAATACATGTGCATGACCCCCCAGTGCATACCGCGTGTCAAACGTGTGCGCCGATGAAACGATGTAACCAATATTTCATGCACAAAAATACGCGGGCGCAAACAATGCTACACCCGTTTTCTCGATTTATGTATCGGCATATACCTTCTGATGTATATTATTATCTCGCTCGATCCTCTTTGATAGTGAGAGGTCAATCTATCGAAGAAATCATATCCGGACTCGTTCTGCCATTCCAACGCGGGAATTGTGTCAAAGCGGTCTAGCGTGGGAACTCCATCAAAGCATTGTTTATAAGGGTCTGTCCGGCAATCATAATATGGTTGATACCGGTCACCAACGTCACGGATGATTGATGATAGGTGTACTTGTTCGGCCCACTCTTAGACTTTGACTGTCTGGCATGGCTGAGATGGCTAACCCTCAAAGGCAAGGCTAGACTACACTCTCCAGACAGTCAACTATCAGGTTCCATACCTTGCTGAAGTCGTGTCATAGGTCCTTCTACTAACTTCGTGGCCTCCCAGTGCTACATATCTTAACCTAGCAGCCCGTACAAGAACACAAAGATCATGCACACCTTGGAAGATTGGAATCAAAATTACCAATAACTATATCATTTCGGACATATTAATTGGTTCAAATGTACCGGTTCACCCCTAAGAAAGTGTCCCTACTGGATAGAACATACTAACAATCTCAGAATGCCAATAAAGTTCCAAGTATGATATCTTTGGATGAGTATCCACTCCAAGGATATCTTCACATTCCTGTCAATTTGCATGCTGAACGGGCACGAGAGCGACCCATAACCTCCCTTTCGATGCGTAGGTTGACCTAGCTCGGCGCGTCAAGAACGCCAAGTTCGACAGTTCCCATAACTGGCAAAACACGCACACCACATCCCAAACGGGAAAGTCGACACACAAACACCATCGACATCGCGTTTCCAAGGAATTGGGGCCTCTGGGTGCGTTTATACACCCCTATATTTAACCTACATACGCTCTCTGTACATCCTTCTTCACTTTCGATGTTTTCATACCTTTAGATGGGTGCTTTATTTCTTCATTCCACACTTTCGTCCACATCCGCTTTTATTTCCGGTATTGGTTCTTCCAAGGTCATCAGCCCTCACGCTGCGTTGTCAGGAGTGACATCGTTGGGACTATGACCACCTGACCCCCAGCTCATGGGATTGGGCACATCCCTCATGGGGGAGTGATATTAGGGACTCAAGAATGGTCGAAGCTCGTCAATTTGCGGGAGCAACGTACTCCTACGTGGGTGACGCAAGAGCACGCGTGCGCTCTGGAACCATTCGGTTTTGTGCTTCACATGCAGTCCGGCTTGTTGGAGACGGAATCTTATCCCAATTTCCCCCATTTCTATTGTGACTGATCGAGCCAACACACTGAGAAAGGACAAGGTGATTTCATTAATGCACAACTCTCCTGATTCGCTCTCTCTCTCTCTCTCAGTGGATTGATGTCCATCCGGTTCTATTCATATTGAGCCTATGAGCTATTTGCTCACATCAACAACAAATCCGCACTCAATCACATGCATTTCCACCTTTCGCCCAAATCCACTTCCACAACATACATAAGTAGTAGATTGTACTGCCATGCGCAGCAATTGCCGAGTCGCCCAAGTATCCTCACAGCATGCATACCAGTAGCCTGTTGACTGGCCTCAATGCGGCACTTAAAATATTTTCCAAGCATCCATGAGGCTAGTGACATGAGTTAAACGGGAGGCAATGCAGTGTCTATAAGCACAATGCAGTGCCCAAGCTGTGCCAATAACATGAGCTGGCAGACGTCTGTTGACCTATTCGGGTTCATTTACCTATACTAAACAGCGACGGATTAAGGCCGATATTCCCAAGGCTGCTGACAATAAAAGGCATAGCAGGCTGTCGGCACATCCAGAGTTCTCTACAACCCACACCTTTCTTCATGCTTTCAGAGTCAAACACAGACCCCGCCCACGGACGGTCACAGCCTCCCACGCATGAACAGCACACTGTTCGTCCGATCGAACAGAGTATGTTCTACGGGATCCAAAATGCTACAATCGAACCGGGCACAGTGATTCATTGCGCCAACAGCGAATTACAGAAAGGGGTTGAAATAAGTGTCATGGAGAATGGTGAAAAACTGGATTTCAAGGGAGGAATCATGTGTATTAATGCCCAGGACGAGGTAATCCATTATATAAGGCTCCAGACTGAAGTAGACCTGATACGGCAAGAGAATATGCGCATCTTTGAAATGAGGCAGCGTCAGATACAGCGTGAAATCGGTATGTCCCATCGACGTTTATTTTCTGCTTAGAGGGCCAGGCTGACGTCGATTTCTCTAGCAATGCTCCTACATGCATCCGCGAGCCCGATGCACCAAGCTGAGGCAGCGATGCGGCAAGCCGAGGAAGTGTGGAGCCAAGTTGAAGCTGTGTGGCGCCAAGCTGGAGCTGTGCAGCAGGACGAGAAGGAGGAGAAGGAGGAGACAGGTCGCAGAGGCGCCCTAACTTGAGCCGGAAAGAGAAAGTGCAGCGTCAATAACAATTCACGGATTCATCTTCAATCCATTTCAATTGTCTTCGGGAGGATAAATCGCGCGCCCTATTTCCACATGCAGAGGCTTTGCAGAATGCCAGTGATCAAGAGTTGTTTCAAACACAATACATCAATCAGTTACAACTCTCCGGACAGAGAGTTGTGCCACTCACAAAATCAGATTAGTGTCAAAGTGTTCGATGTGATATAGCGCAGTGGAATATGTAACCATGGTTTAGTGGTTATATCTTTCAACAGCCTATTGTGCCGGGAAGACTACTGAGATTGTCAGTGCAATCGCAGCCGGTAACAGGGTTTTGGGACCAAAGGAGAAGACCATTGAATAGAATATGCAGTCACCGAGAGTGGCAGGTTGCCTGGCAGCTATCTCTCTGCAAAATGAAACGGGCACTCCCACGATTCGGAAGAAAAATCCCGCGCAGAGTGGAAGAGAGTTGCTAACAGCTTTGCAATGTGCATATGCTGTGCAAATGGCAGATGTATACTCCATACCTGATGTTCGAAACCAACAATTCACGGTGATATCAGCTGGTCGGATGAATCCTATACACATATCTGTGTACAATTAGAATCCATCCACTAAAGTTTCCCGATGATTATGAGATACCATTATGGGATGGAGGTCACTTATATCCAGCAAACATATGCATCGAATGTACAAAAACTTGGGTATGCATCTACATACACATCGGATGTCCGAAAACTTGTATATATATAGGTATATGGAATGCATACGGAAACTTGCATGCATCGAATGGATCGAAACTTGTGATGTGTTCCGAGAGCGAAAAATCAAAACATTTGTCATACCTTATTACTACATATACTATTCAATTCAGGTGGCATTTGGGCGGACATTAAACAAGCTGTTACTGTATTCGGGGTTATGGATTCTACGGGAAGTCATTTACAATAGTAATATGACAAAAACATGAGTAACGAACCTTCGGCTTGCCGCGCGCTCAGGATACATCGTTGTAAGGCGCTTCTTCGTTGGGGCAGGCACTGCGTTGGCATCTCAATTTGCAGAATGCACGATCAGCTCTGCCTCAGAACTGCTCGCAACGGGTGCCTCTCCAGAACCGCTGGCGGCAGGCGCGCTATCAGCGAGTGGCTATGGGTTTGTAGTGTTCACGCGTCTTCGGTAGCGCTCTTCTTTGTTGTGGGCTTGGTCTTCTTCGGTGCAGGCTGCTCGTTGTCAAGTTTCGTGGCAGCTGAGTCGATCTCTTTCGCTGCACGTTTGGTTTTCTACGCGGACTGCTTGTCGACGGATTCGGTAGCAGCTGGTGTGCTTTCCTTCGCTGCGATGATGCGCTGGCCGCGCGCCTGACCCCGTAAATCGCGATTTTAGCGATTTCCAGCAACGTCGGTACATGCAGCGAACGACACACCGGACCAACGAACACGCACTCGCACACACTGATCGCACCCACATACACACCCGACATCACGGTTCTCGCGTTCACGATCGCGCACCGATCATCGCATCTTCGGCATTGACATCACGCATTCGACCTCAATTTCGCACGGCCTCGATTTAGACGCCCACAACTGGCACGTCGATATATCACTCAGTTTGCCATCGTTTCCAGCGATTCAACTTGCTCGGACGGATAGGTGTCGTGCAGGAGTACTCGGGCACGATTGCTATGACGCGCCTCGATCGCTCATCGTCGAGCTATAGCGTTATTGTGGTGTTGCTACCTTATGGGGCAACATCTCCATTCCAGGTCTGTTGCTTGCGCCGCGCACATTTATCCTATTTGGCTTTCCACCTCTTATTTAGTATCTACATTTGTGTTTCATGTTTCATATTAGCATATTAGTATTTCCTTTGCCCTGTACATATACTAGAGCTACATACCCACATTCTCCAGAAAATTACACTTCACTATCCCCTAGTTATGGCACCACTCATACACCGCACACTTGTTCGCTCTACCATATCCCCTCGTTCTACATCGAAACACCGACCAATATACATTGTTTTTGCACGTACCTTGACCAATCGACTTTGCCCTCGATCAAATGCACCAAAATCACTCATACATCCCTCGCGGCCTCCTCACTGAAACCTAAATCCTCGCAACCTTTGCCTCTCATAGCTTTGCATTAGTAGTGTGGTATCATATTACCTTTTTGTTGTATATTACATGGTGACAGCGGAGTTGGCGCATCAGCGCGTTTGGTCTTTGTCTTTGTTGTTGGGGCACTCTTTTTCGGGCAGCAAGTGGAATGGCCGTTTTGACGGTAACGTGTGCGTCATCTACAAGGAAGAGACGGCAAACAAAACACATAGACAATTAGAGAACCAAACTCGCCTGAGTCTCCTTAACGCCATTTATTGTGGTTCCAGAGCGCTCCGCGTTTGTACGAGGTGTGTGTATTTCTTCAAGGATAGTAAGGACCGAGCTGAAGTCCCTCTCATGATCCAAAAAGGCTGACCAGGACGCATTGCGCTTGTACTTTCCAGCTGTCACTGGTCCACTGCAACCTCGTCAATCTTGAAGTCGGACGACACCTCATCTGACTTGGCGAGAATCTAGGCTACCCTTGAGTCAGTGAGAAGGAACTCCACAGTGCGCATCCCGGCCTTCTAGCCCTCGTGTATAAAGCCGAGCATCTTCACGGCCATCTGGTCTGAGCACAGACGAGGGTTCGGAGGTGTTCTTTGCTACCAGTCTGCGAAGCAACGCAAAATTGATCAGAAGAAAGTCTGCTTCCTTTATGTTGTGGTTATCCCAGGGACTGGTGCAATTTAACTCTGCCCTACAGGTTGGGAGACACGACGTAGTTCGCACTCTGTGATATGGTGAACTAGCCGTGATATCGAGTAATGTGGGATTGACTTACTCCAAGTAGGTTCAAGGTACACCGTCACGAGCACTCGCGTCTTTTGAGGCGATAGATTGTCAATGACTGATAGGTCTGGAAGTAAAGGAAGGCCTTCGACATCATAAGTATTAGGCGAGTCGGAGGCGGGATTGCCAGCAGTAACCGCGACGCGCGTGATCACGAAAGAAAGTGGTACACTTTCTCTTACCTAGTCCGAATCAGACCAAGCTAATTCTTCTTACCTTCGAGCACTTCAAAAACCCACTAGTCTCCCAGTGGCAAACTCCAATGTTTGGCGTCTGACAGTGATGCTGTCAACCTGCTGTTTCTCAAGAAAGTCTCGAATCCCTTTCTGAACAGTGAACAGCATCTCCAGCAAGTGGCAGGGTTTAGTCACGGGAACGGCCGACGGGATCATTAGTCCCGTGAACACTCCTCTTCTCTAAATTCTGTCCTTCCTTTCGTGCCTCACAGACTATTGGCCTGTACTATGTCCCACTCTGGCTTCAAGTGATAGCATCATGCTTCAGTGCCGCGTTCTCATATTATCTTGGGCGTGAGACTTTCCGACAATCAACCGACAATCTTAGTGTGTATTTCGTCGGTTCTATGACTTGACTGATAAATCGCATGTATAGTATGGCCGTCTATCCTGATATACTACCCTCCTTGGAAGAGGCTGCTGAGCTACGGTGTGTCATTGGCGATGTGTCTGAACTGAACAATCCTGCACCACGATTGCAATTCAATGTCTTTTTTTACTTCCCGGCAACCGATGCGTGAAGTTTGGGCACCAGGTACACGGAAGGGAGGCGATGGCGATGGAATACGTACGACGGAATACCAGAATTCCTGTCCGGAAAATACACGCATTCTTCAGGAGTAGCGATGGAGAACGGGGCCTTATCGTCATGGACTACATTGAAGTCGACGCTGCTCTCGATAGGATCCAACTCAGAGTGTCTCTGCGGATGAGCGAAAGCACTATGCGGCCCAGATAAACGACTACGTCTAGCAATTGAGGCGACTAGGGGACATTGGCGTGACAAGGATGGGTTAATGGCAACCTCAGGCTCTAACTGAAGCCATGGATGGCCCTTACCATAATGTCTTCTACAACTCACTCGAGTGATCTGGGAAGCCCACCAGATATCTCAATCGACGGAGTTTCCGATAAAATTGTTTCGACATATGGGGACCTAGCTGCTCGCAACATTCTCGTGAAGGACCGCTCCATTGTCGCGATCTTGAATTGGGATAGTTTTGGATGGTACCCTTCTTTTGGGAGTATGCGTTTTGTAGGAGGGGTCCCTCTATGCTGAGCGGAAGCAGACATTTGACGAGGTGTCTGAACCGATGACAACTCTAGAGAAGGGCTTTGCGATATTTATTCGAAAGGCTTTCACCATAGATGACTGATGACTATTGCCATCACTATCTCAATACAAACATTGCGTAACTATTCTACGTATGGGTATGGGTCCATAATTGGTTGCGTTCATAATGATTGTCTACTGGAGTAGGGCCGTGATTCAGGGACCATCTCAAAGGCCTTCGTATTCTCATTACCGGGGCCTATAATACGGCCTGGCCAAAAGGGGATATAGATGGCAATGGCCAGGAAGAGTGGGAGGGTATCTAATCCGTAGAAGTACGGCTCATGTGTTGCGAGGAATCCATGATAACCTTGGGCAAGTTCAATTACCCTGAAAATAGACCGAATCTAAGAAAGCAAGTCCGTCAGTGAAGTTTATTGAACGGACCACAGGCTGCGTATCAGACTTACGATGATGCCAATACAGCTAACACCCAACGCGCCCGCAAGCGTGAGCCAGTTGTTGTACCACGGGAGCCCCTTGTCTTTAGACCACACATCTGGGCAATGCATGCGGACTCGATGGAGGAAAACGACGAAGACGATGCAGAAAGTGAAAAACGAGATTAGTTGGAGAATAAGGCCAGCCAGAAAAATCTAAAGGGGACGTCAGTCAAAGGCTGATAAAATAAGCAGACAATTCTTACGTTTGAGCCAGTTTGGGCCAGTTTGGGCCTTGTGGATCCTGTGGCAGATAAACCACCTCCGCCGGCCTAAAAGTTTGAGAGTAGAGAGGGTCAATTAGAAGCAAAGCACTGCGGGGAATAAATTTGAAGAATAACGTACTTGAATTAGGAATGTCGTAATATCCGCCCAAATGTACACTTTAGCGATCTTCCCACTGGAAACTATCAAATGCTTGTCCGTGTCCAGATACGTCCCCAATTTCCCTAAAAGAATGTAGTCTGCTGCAATAAATGCACAAGGCTAAGTATTCCGATGAGCATATATTGCAGTCATTTCCTGTAATGGTTCAGGCAGTATTTACCGAAAGAACGACAAGTAAGTTCTGCACAATGTAAATGGAAGTGGATCGAGGGTTGCTATGCAGCGCAAAACGGGTGGCCAAACCAGCTGCAAAGGCTGATTTAAACAGGAAAAAGAACTTGTGTCAATAACTGATTCAAGAAGTTACCTTCGATCACGAAGACGTACTGTAGATTCCGATTGTCATCGGAAGCATAAATCGCGCGCCCCATTTCCACATGCAGAGGCTTTGCAGAACGCCAGTGATCAAGAGAATTGCTTCAACCCCAATGCATCAGTCAGTTACGCCCCTCTGTCCGGAGAGTTGTCACACTCACAGAATGAGATTGCTGTCAGAGTGTTTGACGCGATATAGCGCAGTGGGTTATGCACGTCGTTCGCCGGGTCTGCGTAGGGGTCGCCACTAGGGGGTTGGGCTGCGAGGACTACTGAGACCGACAGCGCGGTCACAGCAAGTAACGGGGTTTTGGAACGAAAGAACGAAGCCATTGAATAGGAGAGAAGGAGAGAGCGGTCAACAGGAGTGGTAGGTTGCCTGGCAGCTAGCAGGCCGCACGATGGCTGCTATCTTTCTGCGACGACTGCTTTTAAGAAACAGACACCCCCAGGGTTCAAAAGAAAATTCCGAGCAGGGTGGAAGAGAGTTGTTAAGAGCTGCGCATGTGCTGTGCAGAAGGTAGATGTATACTCCATACCTGATATTCAAAACCAAGGACATTTATTGATCCGTGCCAAGTAAATACGGATTTTTGTGCGCTTAACCGCAGTGGACGGTCCGGATGAGCAAATGCGATGACGAAGTACGAGCGCCTAAAACCCCCTACTCCGTAAGCTGTGCTTGCACCTCAAGGTCATCAACAGTTGGTGCTTCTGCTCCAGTAAGCCACCATAACATGCAGTGGTAGATCATCGGCCTTGTTTGTCCGTCAATGTAGGTTCGCTTGCGCAAATTGTCTTACGCTTTTACAATCGTTGAATTAGTGCCGAACAGGGGCAACAAGAACATACAAGGAGATAAAGGATGAGAGCCTTGAGCAAAAGAAAAAGTACTATTCAGATAATTCCGAGTAAATCGTGTCAGAAACTGACGTTACAAGCTTTTGTGGACAGCGACAGTCGGGAAACAGCACCACGTTCTGGCGTCGAAATTTCAACTCTAGTCATCTGTAGCAAAGTCAATTAGAGCAGGGCAGACAACGACTCGCAAAGGTATCCAAAAAGAATGTATCAAATAAAATAAGAGGTGAATGAGTTATCGAAATCCTAGCTAAGAAAGAAGAACGGGGATAGGTATATGCAATCGTACGAAGTCAAGTATCAGAGAAGAAAGGTTTACTGTAAGGGCAGTCGTAGTTGCCCGCCCACAATAGTTTGACAACGGTGTCAAAGACGATATCGATATCAAAACGGTGCTGACAATGAGACCGGGCCCCGGTTGGGAGGAGGATCAGAAATCACAGCCCTCGACACCGAAGGTCTTGCCGTACTGCAAGTAGCTATTCATGATTTTCAGGATGGGCTCAGGAAGACCCATGCTCAGCAATGTGAAGTTGATTTTGGCATGCCCATGGATCTGTCCCAGCTTGAAGAAGGCGCGAGCGATCAGTGTCGGGTACTAAAAAAGGAAAAATGAATATCAGACAACTTTCACGAGGCGACAGGTAATAATGAAGTGAACACAGAGATACTTACCGACATTTCCGTATAGTCCGCATACTGATACGCCGCTACGCGAATGGCGGTCTGCACACACCGCTGGATGTCGCCTTCGTCCGCATACATCTCCATTAGTTTCGCCCACGGCTTCACGCTGTATCGCGGGCTGTCGAGGCAGCGCTGGTATGCCTCTTTCGCCTCCTCTTTGTGGTGAAGACGCAGACCCAGGTCTCCCAGGATTTCCCACTCGAGCCCCGTCTTCCGGTATGCGACGTGCTGGGTTTTGAAGTGCGCGACTTCCGCGCGGAAGATCGTCCAGACGCGGAGATCCTGGAAAGAGCTCCAGGTAAGCAATAAAAACACCTCAAATAAAATAATGACGAACCTCGTACAAGACCATGAACAAGTTGTCCAACCAGCGCTCGCATAGCCTCTTATTGCTAAAGGAGAAGGGTTCCTGTGTCGGCGCTGGGGAAGCCTCATTCACGTTCTGTTCTCCTTCCCCTGCGGCTTGCAGTGGCTTCTCCGGCGCATGGACATCGATGCCGTTAGTCTTTTCCGACTCGAAGACATCGCTTGCGTTATCAGCCGTATATTGTCTCTGATGTTCTTTTTCCTTTCCTTTGCCCTTGTCATTGGGAATCGGATTTTCTTCCTCATTCTCCTTCTCATCGCTCTCGGCGGTCTCCTCCACCTCATCAACTTTGATGGTGATTTCTGGATGCTTAGGACTGTCGCGGGTGCTCTCTGTGGAGATCCTGATAGTCGGAATGCCAGGGGGATCTGCAGGCTCCACCTTTGGTGACGGGGCCTCAATCATCGCTCTCGTCGACGCAGCATCGTCCTGGGATTGCCTGACCACGGTCCCATCTTCATGGATCACCGCCCCATTCGAGGCAGCATTACCGACACTGTTGTCACTGGTCGACTTTATGACTTGCTGTATGTCTCCCTGTGCTTTCTGCATACGGTATTCCTCTTCCATGACGAACACGTGGCTTCGCGTTTTCAAGAGTTCGTCCCAGCCGATTTGCGACACAAGACGTGTCAGGAGAGCGTAGGCTCTTGACCAGGTACCGCGAAGACCTGGCGCTGGGAGGCGTTGGAGAGCAGCTTCCGCCTACAAAATCATAAGTATATCACTATGCAAAAGGACCTTTATACATGCACATACTTCATCGTCGTCAGTCTTCTGTCTTTCTGGGAGGATATCTCCGATCGGCCTGTGGAATGGAAGATGCACTTTGGCAGCAGCAAGAACCCTGTGCTGGTCGCGCCCATTAAACGTGAACATGGGGCAGGAATTCAGAGTCAAGAGTGCCTGATTAGGACAACAAAGTCAGCATCACAGTCGAGCGAGAGCTGCTACATATGACCTACCGAATCGAACTGGCCCAAGTCAATGTATATATCCGTCAGCTTCTCCCAGGTGACGAACTCGCTTGGTGCACAGTTGACCGCCTGCCTGGCAAGCTTCAGTGCCCATTCGTGCTTGCCCTTGGAACGCAGGAAATCACATTGAACATGCAAGAGAGTGTACGACTGTGGCGTCTGCCGCATCGCTGCGGACATAATTTGCACAGCTTTAACTTCTTCATCTAAAATCCTCTGTCAGTAACAATCGAAGTCCATTGCACAGCTACGCACTCATTCCAATGTAACTTCTGGCCAACAGTGAGGCAACTTCGGGTTCCCTGACAGCAAGTTTCTCGAACAGGTTCGCAACTTGCTGGTATCGCCCACTGTCACCAAAATATTTCATGATCCCGGCAGTAAGGTGGTTGGACACTACGGTGGCAACCTGAATTTCCGGGTCCGAGCCCACCTGCCAACCTTTGGAAAAGAGCGCCTCCGCCGCCTGGAGAAAGCGCAGCTCGCCCTCGCGTGACGTAATGGGATCAAGTTTGCGATACGCGTCGAGGAAGTAAGTGGGATCGTCAGAATAGAGGATGGAGCGCAAGAGGGCGGAAACGTATGTCTCTTGCCACATTTCCGCAGTAGCTTCATGCCTGTCTGGCGATTAACGGTAGCCCAGACAAGTGTCTGTCCGCACGTACCTCTCGCCGCGAAGATCTATCACATAGGCGTTCACGCCGCCAGGAATTTTCACGTCGACGCGGATATCGACGCGCGAAAAGGCATTGAAGCAGCTGAATTGAATGAGATAGGAGCCAGAAGAGTAACCAATCCACACACCAGTAACAACCGTTCTTGACCTTCCACTGCGGCGTTTGCGAGAACCACGTTGAATTGCCTTCAATCGCGTAGGTTAACGAGTTGATGTATGCTGCAAGAGAGGCAGAAGATGAGGCGTCGACTCCGGAGATGTAATGATATGACCCTAGCTGCGCGATTGTCAGTTCGCTATCCGCGGAAGCCAGTGCACGAACATACATCCCGCTGGCTCGCCTTTCCGGTGCTCTTCACAACATGGCAAAGATCAGGAGGACCGAGCTCTCTGAAGGATGCTGAATGGACGCGTTAGCCGTCTCTATCTTCACTCCGAATGAATACTTACACAGGGACTCTGTTCGAGCTGTGAGTGATTCCGTTAACTCGACCTGTTTCTTCGAAGTAAGCCACGGGTGTTCAAAAGAGATGTAAGAACCTGACCTCAAATATCTCCGGAATGTCCTTAAAGGACGATTCTGGTATTCCACTGACCATCGTAGTCGCTGGTAAGAGAGGATTGTTGCACCGCAACGCTGCCAGGCTGTTCAATGAGTTACGTAAGCCGTATGTCCCTGAATTGCAATTATTGCTGGTGAACACTTGGCCTTCCCCTGCAACCGCTTCGTTCTGCTATTCTTGACTTGGACTCTTCCCTCTATGTCAATCAGTAATTAATTTTTCTGTACATTGTCATATTCTAGCTGATGAATGCACAGACTTCAGTTTATTCGGTGGCGCAGATTCCCTGGCAGAAGGTCGCCCCAAACGGTCGCCACGACGGACGTTTGCTGCTGATGAACCGGAGGCCAGGAATGCGTACATGTTCACGAAACCACCACGGGACCCGAAAGATTTCTTGTGGTTGATGACGGAGGAGCCGCACAGGTCGCGCCGAATGGCGATCATGAAGGCGCACCCAGAGGTACGTCTCTCAAACATTCGTCTGAGTACCTCCTGATGATCTCTACCAGGTTACGAAGCTCATGGGCTACGAGCCGCTGACCAAGTACGTCGTGTTTGGTGTGGTAGCCCTGCAAATTGCATGTGCGGTCCTCCTGAGGAACCATTCGCCCTTTTCGCCCCTCTTCATATTCGTCGCGTACGCCATCGGCGGGACGGCGAACCACAACCTTTTCCTCGCCATCCACGAGATTACCCATAACCTCGCTTTCCCTGGCATTGCGCGCAACAAGCTGCTGGCCATCTTTGCGAACCTGCCGATCGGTATTCCCTACTCTGCCGCATTCAAGGGCTATCACATGGAGCACCACAAATTTATGGGCCAGGACGGCATTGACACGGATTTGCCGACGCGTATCGAGTTACTGTTTCTCAACAATGTGCTAGGGAAGGTTTTCTTCGCGTAAGTGACTGTGTTCTCGGGCTGCATTAGCAATGCAGCAATGGACTAACATCAGGGGATGCAGAACATTCCAGATTTTGTTCTATGCCCTCCGACCCACGTTCGTTCGTGTGCAACGTTTCACCAAATGGCACGTCTTGAATATCATCGTGCAAGCCATCTTCGACTACTTGCTTGTTAGCAACTTGGGTAGTCGCCCTGTTGTCTACCTGATTATGAGCAGCTTCTTTGCCGGAAGTCTCCATCCGTGCGCGGGACACTTTATTGCTGAGCACTATCTGTGGGATGGTACTGAGCAAGAGACATACAGTTATTACGGGCCTTTGAACGTGTTGGCTTACAATGTATGCTCCTGACGACCTCACACCGCCTCTTCTTGCTGACATTTATTTTGAACAGGTTGGATACCACAATGAACACCACGACTTTCCCTCAGTTCCATGGACGCGTCTACCAGCACTTCGAAAACTTGCACCGGAATTCTACGACAACATTCCCTCCCATCCGTCTTGGCCAATGATAATTGTGAACTTCATTCGCGATAAGGAGGTGGGCATATATGCGCGAGCAAAGCGTCTAGCCAAGGGCCAGACCGTGCAACCGGCCAAGGTTGTTCCAGGCTCTGTATGCGTGAGCGATATGTCAGATTCCGAAGAGGAATCTTCAGTAGCATCAGACAAAAGTGAATAGAGTGAGGTGCGTCTACTAAATCAGTGTGTTTACCCTTTGAACGGATGGTAATTACCTTGCTGCTGCTCCATAGCGTTTAGATGATATACCCCCTAGAATTAGAAGAAAATAGCCTCAAACCTTAATTGCTTTTCGCTGAGTGTGATGCGCGCGAACTTTTCCAAGCGTGGTGGTGATGTTTAGTCACGACCATCGTTATCCTGAAGGTGAGTGGCCGCGAGCTGAGACACTGACTGCGACTTATCGTCATCATTGAATCGAATGATAAACTTTGCCACCGTGGCAATCTGCGTTTGGGACATCACTGCCGTTATCTTAGCGGTTCACTAGCTCCGCCTTGCTATTCTTTGTTCTGATCTTCCATCTCGCCTGCATACGCCCCTCAATCTTCCCCATTCTACGACCTCTGAAGTCCAAGTACGCGACATGCCTACCCCACATGAGACAACACCTTCGAAGAAGAGCATCGTTGTGTTAGGGGCTGGTATGAGATCATTCCATGTGACTGCAATCAATGGCTCTAACCATCCTCATCCTGAACCTCACACATCGTTAACATTGGCTCTGCGGCTATCCCAACAGGTGTTATCGGTATAACTACTGCGCTCAAACTACAGCAGAGCGGAAATTACCAAGTGTCAATTGTGTCGGATATCATTCCCAGCGATCCCAAGTCGATCAGATACACCAGTCGGTGGGCGGTAAGTCCACAACGAGTTTCACTTGCCAACAAGTACTGAACCGTTTCTTAGGGTGCGCATCATGTATACAACCCCATAAATGATACAGACCAACATCGTCAGTGACTTCACCCGATTTCTCACATCTGGCCTCTTCGCTGACTATGGACACAGTATTCGAAGAGGAGACTTTCGATGTGATGTGGAAACTCTCGGAGCCTGGCAGCGAGGCGGAAGAATGTTTTTTGCGGGTGCCTCAAAGTGAGCACTTCTTTGTACCACGACCGCAGCCGGAACCGCTGGAGAAGATGCCCAACGTGAGTGCGCGCGGTGGACGCATTACCATATAAGCCCCCGTTGATGTACTGATAAGGCCTTGCGCCCAATCACATAGTTTAGGCATCTCAAACCCGAAGAGCTCATCCCAGGCGCCATTGCGGGTGTGACCTTTACGACTGTCACTATAGATGTCCCTATCTACTTGAACTACCTCCTCATGAAGTTCTGCGGCTTGGGCGGTCGCGTTCTTCGGGGGTCACTGATGCACATCAATCCTCTTCTGGAAGGCGGGACCAAGCTCTTTTCTGGGGGTGGTGTCCATGACCCACTCCCTGAGGCTCTCATCGTTTGCACAGGTATCAGCAGCCGATTCCTTGGAGGCGTTGAAGATAAGGATGTCTATCCTATAAGGGGACAAACAGTCCTCATTAGGGCACCTTGGGTCAGGTTTGGGCGGACAGAGTATCTCGATGATAGTGGCGCGTGTACATATATCATCCCCAGGAGGAGCAGTGATGTAAGTCTTATTTTCATCCTCCGTCCTCCTCGTAGTTTTCGGCTGGCGACCTTCAGCGCTCATGTTGCTGATTGCTTCTATTCCTATCTACATGCACTATTGCATATATAGGTAATTGTAGGCGGCACACGTGTACCGAACGACTGGTATCCCGTACCAAGGCCCGAAATCACTCAGGATATCCTCGAGCGTGCGCTGAAATTGTGTCCTGAACTCGCGCCGCCCGAAATTCGGGCCATCCGCGCGCCCACTGTGGATGATCTCATGCCGCATGTAATCTCAGAGGGGTGCGGTCTGCGTCCCGCGAGGAAGGGCGGCCTCAGATTGGAACTGGAATGGGTCGAGGGCGAGAAGGTTAAGCGCGCAGGGCGGATACCGGTGGTTCACAACTATGGACATGGAGGGTATGGTTACCAGGCCTCTTGGGGCTGCGCGAATAGGGTGTTGGCACTCATTGATGACGTATTTTCCCCGGTCGGCAAATGAGGAACGTTGGAACCCCTATCTGTTATCCAATTATTGTCCTGTATCGAACACTTTCTATTAGATCTGGAAATATTGAACTTATTCATAATTGACTTTTGAGCAAAACCTGCTCGTGGATGAGGTGAGTCCCTAACATTCTTCGTCGTGCGGCATCCTCAATACAGTTATTAGGGGCATTTACTCATCAATGGTTACACTGACGTGGACGGAACATGGTCCAGCTCTCGTACTCTTGACGATCGTGCGTGATGCTCATGTTGGTAGCTCGCAGGGAAGCTTGTTGTGACTTGCGCATGAGAGTTTGAGAACTCTCATGCGCAAGAGGCCATCAAATGTGCAACGGCAACAAACCTGGACCAATCGTCTGCGAAGTGACGAGGCTACGCGAGCTTGGGCATCAAACTGTGGTGCCCGGCGTTCGCAATTCTGCGAAACGCGGGAGATGATGTGTCGGCACCTGTCTGTCAAATCCATGTGTATTCGCCAGTTTTCCCTCGGCTCGTGAAAAATAAAAGGAGGGCCCATGTCGAATGTGGAGACTCGGAGAGCTGGACTCCTCCCACCAACTCATATTCTGTGCTGCGCGCAATTTTAGACCCTCCTGTGCAACCTCTCTGGGCTCCTGACACTCACTATGAAGCTCTTTTTTCTCAGCATTTCGATCTCTGTCCTCGGGCTCTTCCTGGTCTCGTTGGCTTCCGCAAGTCCAATCCCTACGCCCCGGGCCGTTTCGTATGAAGTAAATAAAGGTCGTACACATTTCAAGCTATTCTCGTTCTAACGAGGCTTACAAACAGGAGCGCTCGGCGTCAAACACCCCATCTTCTGCTCAGATCCTCCGTCGCGAGGACGACCTTCTCTATAGCCGTACCGGGTCGACTTGGGAAGCTGTTAAATCAAAGTAATGAGTCCCCTTCCTGTGTCAGTTGCGGATCAACTGACTTCGTCTGCTGCATTATTCAGGATACTTCCTAAGAAGAAGGAATTAACGGAAGAGCAGAAAAGGATCAAGATTTGGAAACTCCAGAATAAGCTCAACAAGACGATTATAAAACACAACGCTGCAGTTGCGACGGTCGAACATAACATTGGCAAAAAGCTCATAGTATCCAGCTATCGTGGTGACCCTGCTGATAGAAACATGGCGGTCAAAAAAGCTGAAAGTGAATGGAATCATGGGCATAAATATGTGGACATAACGTGAGTGCTAGCCGTCTCACCCCTCTGAAACCCGAAATTTCTAATCACTGTCGGTCGAAAGCGTCACAGAGCAGACTCACAAAAAAACCGTCATGGCCGTCTACCACAATGGGCCAGGGACGCCTAAAACCGTACCTCTTTACTTCTTCGTCCATGATCGCTGAGTCCATGCGAGTCAGCTGCCGTAGAAGCTTGATCTACTACAGGAATGGGTGCCAAGAGTTCAATATAGCTGATGCAATGGTGTACAAACTATAGGCTTGAGAGAAAGGGCGTGATGAGACTGGTCATGAGAAGGTCAGGTCGCTGAAGTCAAACCCACGTCCAGTCCCATGTCTCCTCCGACTGGTCCATCCTTCGAACTGCGCACAGTCCCGATCCCTGACGCGCTAGAAAATATCTTTTCGACCTGTTTGGAAAGCATAACATTACAGTGGGGGCCGCCCACTCTGATGCATATCAAACCAGCGACATGGTTCAAAGGTCCGGAACTGCTTCACTGAGAGAATCAACAGTGCGCATTGACCAGTTGTTTCTCACACCTCTTAAAGGGTCTGAGAGATAATCGATTTGTCTGGATGTCAAGTGTATATAAGTTTGTCTTCTTCGCGTTGACTCCTCGACACGCACCAGTGCTTCAACAGCTCTAGTGTTGCACTGTTTAAAACGCGCTGAATGGACTTCACAAATGGCAGTCGACACAAGAAAAAGGTGGTCGTTCTCGGCGCAGGTAACGCACAAATCAGGTTATCATTTATTAGATCTGTCCTGTGTTCAACGTTACTTCATAATAGGCGTTATTGGACTCACAACCGCCCTGAAAATCCAAGAAAAAGGAGGCTACCAAGTCGAGATCATTGCCGAGGTACTGCCACTTGACCCTAAAACAATCAAGTACACTAGTCAATGGGCGGTGAGTGCTTTCTCTGTTTCACAAGCATATCTTATAGCGCACTTATGTTCTGCTTTGGTGACTATGTCGAATTGATCAGGGGGCCCATTATGTTAGCTCTGCGTTAAAAGGCACTCAACAAGCCGGTAAGCCACTTAAATAAATAAATCTGACCCGCAGACCTAACTGCTCCAGCTGTTGCAGATATCGACTATAAAACTTTCGTTGAAATGTGGAGGCTCTCTGCACCTGGGGGTGATGCAGAGCACTGCTTCATGCGAATCTCGCATGAGGAATTCTCTTCCCAGTACCTCGGGGATCATTCATTCGACAATATGCCCCGCGTAAGCGTCATTCATGGTTCTAACGTCGAATCTCTAATTATCTTTTCTTAAGTTCCGGGAGATTCCCAGCAATGAGCTCATTGACGGAGCAAATTGCGGCTTCAATTTCGACACGGTTACGGTGGACGTCCCAATGTACTTAAACTACCTCCTCTTCCGCTTCTTCTCCAAAGGCGGGACGATTACGCGGTGGAATGTGCAGCATATCGATCAAGTACTTGAAGCCGGCGCTGGTCCTCTGAAGCCCAGTGGGGACCGCCGCAGAAGTGAGCCGTCAGGCTCGCCGGATGCCGTCATTGTTTGTGTGGGTCTTGGTGCGCGCTTCCTAGGCGGCGTGGAAGATACAACTGTCTATCCTGTACGAGGACAAACAGTCATCATTCGCGCCCCTTGGGTAAAATTAGGCCGAGCCTTCGAATCAGACCGTGAGTGGACGTATATAATTCCAAGAAAAGGTGGCAACGTTGTGCTTGGTGGAGTGCAAGGCGTCGATGACTGGTAAGGATTTCGTCATCTCACAACTCTCGAGCAAATCTGTTCGACCGAAGACTGAAGGCTGAACCCGTCTGTCAAACAGGTACCCAAGTCCTCGCCCGGAGACGACGAAAGATATTCTGAAGCGCGCACTTATTCTATGTCCCGAGCTTGTCCCACCAGCTGTGCGCTCAAAGAAGTCCCCCGAGGTCTCGGATCTGGTCCCTCTCATCGTCGAGGAAGCTTGTGGTCTACGACCCATGCGAAAGGGAGGGCCACGGATAGAACTTGAGATGATGAAATCGCCGAGGGGGAAGATGGTCCCCGTGGTTCACAATTATGGGTCAGTGATTGACTCTTTCTCTCACTGGAATAGCGTCTGTACTCACGTTGAATCCCACGTGGACAAGGCATGGCGGGAGGGGCTTTATTGCTTCGATTGGGTCAGCTATTCTCGCATTGCAGCTGATGGAACAAGGCCTCAGCTCCCACTCTTAGGGTGTAAATTTCTCCATTAGCGCGTAATATGTAGGGCGTAATACATCTCGCTGGGTAGATGTATATGTGTCGAGTTCTTCAAAATAGGCGCCCATGACAGGACTCGACATCTGGACTCACGGAGATCTGCTGACAGTCCCTCGTTCGACCCGTGATATTAGCATTTGTCTTGATTGAGCGGGATTTACTCATGAGAACTTGATGTCGCCACGCTATGTGTCAACGTTCAAAATCATGGAGCTCAACCTTGCCAGCCAGAAGTCCAATCATAACAACACACACGCGTAGTTCTTGTAGGTCGTTTCAGTGAGAATAGATCGTTTTTTAAAAAAAAGATCGGAGGCAATGCATCTAAAATATACTGTAGCTCTATTCAATAGTTTGTCATCTGTCAATAGTTAATCTATGGTGTAATTCATGGCATCCGCTAGCGAGAGAAGAACAGATTCAGAAGGGAGTTGGGCACGGCCTTCCGCGATGCCCATTATGAGCACCTGGATGACTGTGAAGTCTCTGGAGGAAAATGTCCACTATCAAAGCATTGTTTGTCGACCCTTTTGGCACTGGTGCCCTGAGTGGCTCACCGCCTCGGGATTTGCCGTCAAGTCCGGATAAGTCCGAACACGCTAGAAAAGCCACGTTCAGCAACGCGACATTGCTCCTTCTTTTGGCTTCCACAAATGCTACTGGCAATGCTTCTAGTTAACCTCTCTACTTACGTGGTATTTAACTACATCTTTAGCATCGACAATCCTGATCCTCATGAGGAATAGACACAGCACTTTCATACCATTTGTCGAGATTTAAACCATGACGCTTACTCGAGGGGGCGGTTGTGGTGTTGATAGTCGCACGGAGGCTCTCTTCCTCTCTCTCTCCCTTGTCGTTATTTCCCTTGTCGTAAAGATTCCCAACTAGTTGCGGCTTCATCGTGGATTTGGCCTCTGTTTACACACTAAGCTAACCTGGGACTCAGTACAGGGCAATACTCATTGGCCATCAGGTTCTTCCAGAGCCGAAGTGGTGATTCAAGATACGCAGGTAGGTCTATGAGAGCCCCAATTTATAATCCAAACCGAGCATTCGCGTCTCCTATGAGCATGACAAGCCAATCTACTGACCAATACCCTTGAAATTGGGATGGTTCTGCAATTATGCCCTACCATCGAGCCAAGATTCGCGCACTATTCAGACACAGCACCGACACAGCACTCCTTCTTCGCAGAAATACGGAATATACTCACTAACCTGGCTGTTTAAATTTGCTATTAGACTTCATTAATACATGACTGATCTTGATCAATATACCCCTGTCAGACTCTCGGGAGCAATTGATCATGAGATTCACGTGAGGTGAGGTGCAATACGAACGTCGATCTGACCGAGGTTCCTTTCAATTGCTTTCCACTTACAACTTTCCTTGTTTCTTCCTTCAATCTCCTTCCGCTTTTCTTATGAGCGCAAACGACCACCATGACGTCCATGACGACGAAGCACCCGGCCCCCCCATATCTGTGCCAGATTCGGGCGACGCAGGGGAAGGAGGCAAGATCAAGATGATAGTGCAGCTGGTCAAGAAGTGCCTCGGTGTGAAGGATATCGCAGCAATGTGTGTTTTCCGTCTGATTATAGCTGTCGATCTATATTAACGGTCATAGGCGTCTCTCACTGCCTGCATCGTTGCTGGAGCCCATACCGAACCTTGAGTATTGGAATTACCTTGATAGGCCCGATATCTTTGCTGCGTGCGTCCATGTGTCCAAGTTTAATCTGCAAAGCTGATACCCAATAGCATCAATGACTCTGAGGACCCTTTCATGCGGATGCTATCTGTGATTCGTTTCACGTTCACAAAAGACCTCAAGTTTGCAGTTGCGTGTCTTCGGTTCTTGTTACATCCGTGAGGTGCTCAAATTCGGTTCCAGCACGGCAAGGTCTGCAAGCCATACAACTCAGTTCTAGGGGAGCATTTCCGCGCACATTGGGATGTCACTCCTGCGCCATACAGAGTGGAAGAGGACGAGGAGGAGTCGCCCCAAGGCTCGGCATCGGCTAGCATCAGGAGCGGACGAAGCTCCAAGAGTAGCACCTTTTCCAAGCGCAAGTCACCATCAACGGCGCCCACGTCATTGGCTGCGGAGAGCCTTGCAGCTCAGGTGTCCAGTCTCAGCCTCTCAGGAAATGGCGCCGCCCCAGATAGCGCCGAATCCGTGCGGGTTGTCTTCCTGACGGAACAAGTATCCCATCACCCACCGATCTCCGCCTACTTTGCATCATGCCCGTCCCGCCACGTTGAGATGTCCGGCATAGATCAGATTGCGGCGAAGGTATCCGGGACGACGCTCCGCGTGTCGCCTGGGCAGCACAACAAGGGTATCTTTGTCAACCTGACAGGAGGTCCAGGCGAGGGCGAACACTATCACATCACCCATCCCGTCGCAGCCGTCAATGGGATCCTTAGGGGTAGTTTCTACGTCACAGTCAGCGAGTCCACAATCATCACATGCGAGGGTGGCAGGCCAGGGCACAAATTCAGGACCATCATCGAGTACAAAGAAGAGGTGCGATTGAATTTATTCACAAAGTCCTAAATCTGATGTCTTTCTACAGTCCTGGCTCGGTCGGGCACACTTCTTGGTCGAAGGAATCATTCACACCGTGTATGAGTCAGACGCCAACCACTGCGAGGAGTGGACGAAGGTGAAGCATGTTCCCAAGGACCGTATTGTCGCCGTCTTTGACGGTTCCTGGCGGGGCAACGTGAGGTGGAAACGCGTCGGTACCGGGTCGTATCCTTCGGTCGACCACGGTGGTGTTACGCGCTCGACGTCCTCCTCCCCCAGTCCCTCTCACGTTAAACTGCTCACCCCAAGCATCCCTGCAGCGTCTTACTCCAAAGCGGACATCGGCGGCACGTCAGCCGAGGACTGGACACCGCTTATCGACCTTGGTTCTCTGGACGTGCTGCCCAAATCCGTGCGCCCACTGGAGAAGCAGCACCCCCGGGAGAGCCGAAAGCTCTGGGAGAACGTCACCAACAATCTCGTCAACAAAGAGTTTTCAGAAGCCACCAAGGAGAAAGTTGCCATCGAACAAAGACAGCGTGATGAGGCGGCAGAGCGGAAGCGACAAGGCATTGAGTGTGTCCATTTCATTTACTGTAATACCATTTTAACTAAACCTATTTTGTAGATTTGTGCCGCGGTACTTTGAGAAGGATTTCGAGATGGGGTATTCCACATTGACCGCAGACGGCTCCGCTGCTGTTGAAGAAGAACTGAAGGAGGACTCGGCTTACTGCATAGAAGGTATCTCACCCAAAGCAGAACTGGCAGGCTAAGAACTGGTACGGACATCGTAATACACATTCCTATATGTGCTTCAAGCTTATCCGGCACCTTGATCATGAGGCTGCATGAGACTACTTTCTCATCACGCCTCTTGATGCCCCCATATGCATCCCTCTCCTTATCCGTTGACGACTTATGCATTTATGCTACGACTTACCCTCCTATCTTAGCGACGGCCCGGTCCATTCTTTCAACCCTCTATTCTTGCACTCTTCATCATTTGCTACCTTTTATCTTCTTTGTAATACGATTTCTGCCCATATATCCCCAAACCACCGGACGAATGCAATTGTATGACTTGATATTTTCGCCGCTGGTCGTTTCGTCTGTTTCAAGAGCAGGTAAGATACATACAATGTATGTTGTACAAGAAAAGGGTACGACAACAATTTACTGCCAGTGTTGACTGGGCTTAGCACCCTGTTCTTTCAAGAACGACACGGCCATCCTCGCGCTGACAAGAAGCGGGCCTTCCGGTTGAACAACCTCGTCGTCGTTTTTGATCTCCTGATCCAGTCCAAGGCCACTGGCTTTCAACACCTTGTGGACCTCCTCATCGTTCCGCACAATCTGGCCTTCACGGGCCTCTTCCGCCCACCACTGATTTGCCTTGGACGCCATGCTCTTCTCGTCGCCCTGCGAGCGCATCACCGCGGCGTGCGTGTACTTGAGCAGGTGCAGCGTCGGCACGAGGTGGCCGAGCGTGTCCATTGCGAGCGTGCTCGTCTGCCCAAGCGTCGCGTCCTCCGGAAGCATGGGACCCTGACCGGGAAGCTTGAACTGCGCGGGCGGGAGGTTCGCGGAGCGCGTGTCCAGACGCGGGGGCGCAGGGAAGAACGCGCCAATAATGGGAATGCGGTGCAGTCCCCACGAGGGCATCACGACGATGAGGAGGGGCAGCACCAGGAAAAGCGTGTGGCGCAGCTGGACGAAAGTGTCGTGCCACTGTCCGGAGCGTTAGTGGGGCTGGTTGGCGTTTGGCAGACGGACGTGGAGGCTTACCATTGGTACTACGAAGTTGTCTGCGATCACGCCACTGGGGATGGACACTTGGACTGTGAGTGCCCAGTAGGCCTCCGTCATGACCGAGATGAGAAGCGCCCCCAGGCCAAATGAGCGATACGCCGCGAGTGGTGATGTGGGCACAGTAAGAATCTAAGAGATATCAGGTCAAATACTGCACTATGCATGCGCTTCCATGGACACGTACTCCAATGAGTGCAATCTCGCGAATGTACTCTAGCAGCGGGCCAGGGAACGCGTAGAGCGCAAAGTCGCCGAACGAATGGCAATAAGAGCACGTCGTCAGTGCATGGTGACCGAAGCTAATTCATGAAATTCAACACTCAGCACTCGAAGAGAAATCCATTCCTTTGAGCACATACCGAACGTATAGTGACCGCATCTCCACCAGAGCCAAGCGCCGGAGCAGCAATTGCAGGTGCTCAGGGAAATTCTGCTCTCCGCCATAGATTTCCGCGAGCTTCGACCGCAACTGGTCTGTCGGCACATTCAGTGTCACTCCCAAAGCCTTGAATATGTTCTCCTGGGATGAAACGAACAGGCCATGAAGCATGTACAACGTATGGAGTAGTAGTAAAGTTGAAGCCGCCTGGCTTGATCGCGCTTTGTTCGAAGGCGTCGTTGAGAACGGTTTGTAGTTGACATATAGCCATGGTGTCGCGATTACCAGAGAGATCGCAGCATATGTGTCCCATGAAACCAGGGGCAAGGTGGGGACCTGCATGTTGGGGATGGTAAATGCAAGAGAGAAAGAAACGAACCTCCACGCTGACCACGTAGATATGTCCGAAAACCTGTCAACTATGACATAACGCGCTAATCTAAGTATATATTCACTTGCCATTCACTAGAATACTACGTAGCTGTAGTTGCCAGTAAGTCGATTACCGGAGAATGAACCAGCCCAAATTCGAGCCTGGGGGCGAGAAGAAACAGTAAGGCCTGCAGGATGACTTTCAACAATGCATGGCTCCGCTTGCACCATCTATGAAGATGTTGATGCTCGTACTTGAACACGCCTCATTTTGCAAAGCAGCTGCTTGAAGGATGTATGGAGGGCGACTGACCATAACAATAAGAAGGTTACATTGGATAGGATGCCTTGCAAGAAGTATATAGTACATTCAAGAAAGCTACGCAGAAATAGGTACACAATTCCAAGTCCAGGTAAAACAGGCAAAGCAAAGAGGACAAATTATATCGAACATGAAATGGGCATATACACAACTACATGAAAAGCTAGATATCGAAGAAGGGGAATGGTTTGGACCAGGTATCATAGGTGTACAAGGGTAGGAAGAGGGGGCGAAAGGTTATAGTGATTCCGTTTTTTTGTTGTTGAGAAGTTCGGAAGCATAAAGGTGCAAAGCAAGAAACTGAGGAAATGACCATTAGTCTCCAGCGAAGTTAATCCTTCGAAGGTGGAGGCATGTCGGGAATGAGATAATGGAGTTGTTTGCCTTCAAGGCCCCCAGGCCCAAAGCTACTTTTATGAGTAAGCTCCGGTTGGCTGCGATTGCGAGTAGTATAGTGCGGGTTGTGTGCCGGGGTAGTAGTCGAAGGCGGGATAGGACTAGGCGACGGAGAAGACGAAGCAGGGTGTGGTGGGGCGGTCAAGTCCTCGGCGCTGGGATCATAAACTGGGACAGGTTTTCGCTTTTTATTGCTCACCGAGTGTCGCCGAGCTCGTTTAGTAACATTTGTGGGATCAGTGGGACTGGATGGTGAGTCGGGGCTTGACGGTTCCGCCATTGAGTATGGAGAAGGGGAGGGAGCAGCTGAAGACGGGGGAGACGCCCGGTATAGCAAACCAGAATGCGACGTCGTCGAATGGGGGCCGCCACCCTGGTTGATTGCAGATGGTTGATGTGTCGCTGATGTGCTGATCGAGTGTGAGCGTGACAGCATATTCGGTGGTACGAAGAATGCGGCGTTTTGTCCCGATAGCTGGGGTGAAGTAGGTGGATATGTTGTGGACTCCATGGATTGACGTCCATACGCAGACTCGGCATGAGAAGGCCGCCTCGAGGTCTGTGCATAGTCAAGGGAGGGGAAATCCAGTGTCATAGCAGATGAACCTGAGTATCTCCGTCCACGTTGAGATAGCGGCACTTGAGTATGATGAGCCATTCGAAGGCCATCAGGGAAACCGGAACGATCTGTACTGTTCATTGAACCTTTCTCCAGTCCGGCTCCATCGAACGAGGGGGACAGAGGAATGGTTCCTATCGATGGGTGTCTACTCGCGAATGGGCTCCGGGTCGGTTTGCCCATTAAACCACTCGTAGAATCCATCGATGCCAAAGCGCCTCGGTAGCTGGGGTGCTTCACGCCACCACTTCCTTGAGATTTACGGCTTTTCTTACCCTTCCGGAAGAAGAACCACCAGGCGGCCAGCCAGCCAAGAGCGAGAGTGGCCGCACCGAGAGTGATACCAACGATGGCACCTTTACTCAGACCGGATGAGGTAGCCCCTGTGATTGGTACGACAGTACCAGATGGATTCGTAAGAGTGACTTCAGTCGCTGTGGCCACTTCGCTGGTAGTCATGGGATTAGTGCTGGACGCGGGAGGTGGGGTTGTAGAAGGCGTTGTGAGGGAGAGGCAAGAGGTATCCGTACTGTCCTGGACAAAAAATGGGGATGAATCCACATTCAATTCTTGTTCCGGGAGAGACGCCTTGATAATATACCACCCCGACTGGACGGCGACTGGTGCCCATAGAAACTCGGATTCGTCTGCGTCAATGCTCGTGCCAAGTACGACTTGTGTCGGCGCTGCTGGGGGACTGATCCCCGTCGGGTCGGCACGGGCTTTAACGACAGGTGTACTAGCGCCTATAGGCGTGAGGTGTCGAGTCGACGTAGGCAATGGGTTGTCTTGCGAAACCCCAATGTTCGTCACTATCAAAGAAAGGGGCCCTTCAACCCCTTTGACGCCTGCATAGAACCACGTAATGACAGTGGTTCCACATGTTGTAGCATCTCCTGGAATGCCGATCGTCAATGAGGAAGACATGAGCGTGCAGCTCTTGCTGCGTGTATGATCTCTAGTCAGAGACTGAGGCCCCGTTGAGGAAGAAATTTGCATACCTGAGATAGGTTCAAGAAGGCAAATACAAGATACAAATCTGGTATTCGGACGCAGCAGGCCCCCTATCCAGCACACTGGCGTCCAAAGTTGTGGCTGGGCTTTACTTTGACGCTACGTGACGCCTCTGGAGACTGGAGTCGGTCAGTCAGCTCCTGCTCTCACTCGACACTTGGAAGTAGGTGGTCAAGGCCGGCTCCTCCTGATTTCTCAGCAAGCATCAGCGAAAACATCCAAAATGGAGGCTAGTTCGGGCAACATACCACGAGGTGCAGGGTGAAGCCCGTTGACAGCGTGCAGAGCTGTCAGGCCACATCATATTCCCATGCACATTTAGTTTATCATCCTCATGATCATTGCATCAGTTCCACTTACACCTCTGACCTTGCTTCTAGGCTCTAACAATCCACTGGAGTTAACTCACCAGAGCCCAACAATTGATGTAGATATGTACATCTGTCTCTTTGTTTGACCCATAGTCTTAGCCTCATCATAATCATGACTGACCCTGGAGGAGATTATACATATATAAACGTCACGAGAATTCACAGTAATACGTCCTCTTCTTCGACTTGGACTTGAACTTGAATCTGTGGCTATGGAATGGACGATTTGCATACACGATGGACACCCGATGATTGATATCGCTGTGAAAACATTAACTGTATTGTATCAAATGATCCCAGAGTCAACGGTCCAATGGTCTAGTGGTTATGATTTCTGTCTTACATGTTGTAAAGCACACAGAAGGTCTCCAGTTCGATCCTGGATTGGACCACTTTTTTAAAATATATATATATATATATATATAAATTATTCCTGCGAGCGGCACTTGATTGGAGACCATAATCGATTCATCCTTCATGTACTTGAGGGTGACTGAGTAAACACAGACTGGCAAAACCGGGGGATAAAGCTGGCTTGAACATTTGTCCGTTCCCTTTGTTGTCCCTGTGTTGTGCTTCCCGGTGTCGTTGATATGGTATAGTGGTGACCGAATCGCCGAAAGGCCTTTTGACTAGACTTCTATTGGCTCAGTGATATACTTCTCCTGCCCCCTCCCTGATCTGACCTACATACAACATCTCGATTCCAGGTTTTTTTTTAGTTTGTTTTGGCAAATAGCACTCAAGACAAATAGTACTCGTCCGATCCGAGGTACTCTCTGGTTGCTCATATATGTGCCGTATGGACGGAGACATTTTGTGAGCCAATTGAGCTATATCATAGCTTGATAAATTATCGGTGAATTAAGAAAAAGCGAATTGATAACATCTCCAACCGATTCCGCCGCAGTTACAAACTTTGACCGCTTCCAGAGCCAAATTGCAAGCGCCACCAATTAAGCGCCCGTCGTAAAACTTGATGGAAGAGGTGGGTAGCATTCCAATTCTCGGACTGACTGATTCCTTCAGTCTTACCAAAATCTCGACTCAATCGAAGCTTCTTATCTACGACAAGTACAATTGATTGCACCTTGAATCGAGAAATCAAGTGTGCGAATACAACTGGCCCTTCTTGTAGCATTCATAGCATCTTGTCGCTTCTATTTATCAAGACCGAAGAAAGCCGAGCGATATGTCGTTACTTGCACTCCTTATCTACGATGACGTGAATAGACTACCAAATGCTCTGTATATTGTAGTCTTTAGATTTCACGACAATAGTGTTCGAGCCGTTAACTTACAGGGATTCATTGGCTGTTGAAAAATAGGCTATGTCATGGCCTGTAGCCGTCAAATTTCGTGTTCATGAAATGTATCTAGGATTTGCGTGTGTAAGATACTCAGCTTCTCAATAGAGTAGAGGTGTATACGAAACGACGTTATCTCTTATCGGGGGCCACTGTAACAGACTCCAGGGTGGGAATATATGGCAAACGCCGAAGGTTACGACATTTTTCAACCACCACAAATCCTAAAAGGTAACATGTTCTTTCGACCACTCCCTTCGCTGTACTGAGCCGCGTGCTCCGCACCCTCATTTTCCCAACTGGCCAATGCTATTGAAATTTGATACTTGTATACCACCGCCTGAAGCAAGAAGAATTCGAATGATGTTGATCGCTCAGTCAACTCGATGTGCGCATTCGCGATCTAATGCCATGTCTCTAGAAAATCTGGCAGATGTTAGTATTCAACGAGCTCGCGAGATATAGCTGTGGTAGTCTCACGATTTTTTCCTTCTTTGCGCATTTTAGCTTCCAATGGGAACTCACCCCCTCACAGATATGAAAAATATATAGGCGTTATGCTGGTTCTCGGCACTTCTAGTCATATCTATCCATTGAGATGCGCTATCTTTTTTACCAGGTCCCAGCCATCGACAAGGAGTAGAACGATATGCAATTTGGACATATATACGACAATTCAATACTCAGAGATTGTGAGTTATTTCCTTAGATCGATGTTGACTTAAGCCTCCGTGCCACATGGCTTACCAGTATAAAGCAATATCTTCAGGCCAATGCGAAGAGCCGTCGGGCTTCGATAGAACTATTTGGAAGACTCGCCTTATCATGCAACTCGCCAGCACGTTTGCTATCAGTCAACTGGGCTGGTGACCTCTCCGGTAGTGGCTCTGACACATTTTACGATCTCCGTTTGCGCTGTTTTCGTCTGCGGCCCTCCCCCAGATCGCTCTAGTTCTCGTCTCGTGGTGTGTCCATGTGATAGCCTGCATATGACTCCGAGGGTACTCAACCCTCTCAACAAACATGACACCCTGGCATATCATATCATTTACTTCCTCCTTACCCACATTCGTGTGTTTACTGCACAAACGGTCCATGCTGCGTCCGCATCCGCAAGGACCGATTACAGGGACCATTTGCCGCTAGAATGATTGGGAGGTATCCTCTATTGAGGAGTTTCCCGTTCAAACTCTGGTGACACGATACAGGACATGTTAGAAGTACCTTTGGTTTTTTTGTCGTCTTGCCGGAACCGATATCCCTGCCTATCGTCGATTCCCAAGGTCATGACCAGACTTGAATAACTACAAGGCGACTTATTATTGGCCGACCCTCTTTGCATTAGATTACTGGCTGTCTCCTTCATTGCGTGACCCAGGGCCCGTCCACAGCATATTTCATTTTGGAATAGATGCTGGGAACTTTGGGACGTATGTCTTCGATTAGATCGCAACGGAGAACTCGGTACTCTCTTCGAAGATGAATTTCCGATTGGAAGCTACCTCAGTGCCGATGTTTATTGCGACGGATGACGTACCAACTCGATTGAGCCTCTCAATTCCTCACCACCTGACGTCCCCTTGCTAAAAGCCTCCGTTTGGCGCTGTCGAGACGGGGTGCTTTATTACTCCCTACTTCCAGAGTACATTGAACTATGGGGAACCGTACTCTTGGAAGACTCACTGACACTCACATGTCGAAGATCTGCCCTGCTCTAATTATGTTAGCATGACTGCGCATGCTATTGAGACTTTTACAGCCTTGTGATATGTTTGCTACTATGAATCCGCGGTGCTCTTCTTTTACGAGTCATACAAGTTATCAATTCATAACTCTGTCGTTTCTCATCCCCAGATCGGCTGATCGTGAAAGACCAGCTGGGAATGGTGGTTTAGCGTTCTCATACAAGCCCTACGAGGCAGAGTGTAACAGACTGGGGTTTATTCTGCTACAAAGCGGACTTGATTCGTGTTTGATGTGGTAAACCCTACTACTCGTTTTCTGCGTGGCTTGGTGTTGAACAATCAATTTATTCTTGAGTTGAAAAGCCGACCGCCGCCACTACCCCACGTGTCAACTGGATAGTTATATGGAGTGCGGCTTCTCTTAGTTATGAAGTGATGTCCATAGACGATCGGACCACACCAAAATTACTCTGGGCTCCATCCACTCATAGTCATTGAAAACATCATCGTAAGGGTTTGAAGCAAACTGATACCGCCGACCCAAACGCAACAAGGCGTAGCGCTGCTACATGGACCTCCTTAAGCATGCTGTTGCAGTACAGATAAGTAATGACGTTTTCTGTCAATGGATGCAACTATGGTAATGTAGTTAGTCCGACAGCCCCCTTCCGGGTGCAGTCCTTTCGAGAACGAGGGAGACCGCCTGGTTCCGAGTTCCTCGGCTGCCGTTCTCTCTGCTCTTTGATGGCTGTCCAGGCTTGCCGGTGAAATATTGGTCGAGGACACTTCTAACTTGCCCTGCTGACCAGGTCGTACATCTTCATCCACATGGTACTGCGTTGGTGCACATCTTGATATAGATGACGAATTCGGGATTGTTTTGTAGCGATGTTGTGCTCATCAATCCAGTGACATCGGTCATTGCGCAGCCTGGAAAAGGGAATGCGACATTAGAGGAAACATCCCCGCATCAGCTGATTGACAACGGGCATCCCAGCGATCGTGTACAAATTCTCAGTAGCGCATAGAAGAGAAGGTGGGCATTATATGTCCATGTGGGGTGAGGTTCAGAAGGTGATGCCATCCTAGTTGCCAACCGTGCGAGGCGGTTCCTCGTCCGTTTGTGCTCATTTTGAAAATTTGGCACTTAAGGTTCAATTGGTAGTATTCATTCCCACATACGCGAAAGCTACGATCCTAAATTAATGAAATGAAATAACATAGCGATATTACATGTGCATGCCATGTTAGTAGAGTGGGGGATGGCCATAGGAAACGGGTTAGTAGGTACAATGCACGGTAGGGGTGCACCGAGTGGTCATGACCAGCCACCCAGATTTCTATTCCGTAATGGCAAGGGCAACCACGGCTTCGACGTCGGGCGTTTCGGATTATTGGATGACAAGCCAACTTTTCGCAATTTCGAGAGTCTAGAATATATTGGAGACGCAAAAGCGTAATCAGAACCGAATCACAGGGCGAGATTAATGTGTGATGGAATATGCTTACTTGCGGAGCCCGGTCCATGCAACAATGAATGCAAGGCTCGCAGACAGTCCAGTCATCGCATAAAATCCATATGGATGCGTCTCAAGGTGGCTCAGTAACTGGGTCACGAGCGGAGTCGGACGATGGTTAGAAAGCGTGCTCGAGTGCATCAAACGTTTCACTTACGTTCATACCAAACAAACCGGCGACGAGAGCTCCAGACCCAACACCAAGAGTGGCGATAGACACCTAGAGACATCAGTCACTGAAATGGAACGATGGATGCAAAAAGCCTACCTGCAAGTCGAGTGCTAGAAGAGCATTTCGATTTGAATCAAGGATAAGCTCGACTATCTCCTGCGTTGACTGTACATTGCTCTGCACAATCATATAAATAATGGTCATGATTTTCCCGCATTCGTAGAGGTTACCTCAATATTTTCGGCCTCATTCACGATTTCCTCCACCTGTTTGGAAAATGATTCGAGCAAGACCTCAAGTTCCTCGTGGTCTTGTCTTTCAACGCCATTTTTTTTGTCGGTAAGGTACATCGCGACCATGTCCTCGTCTGATTAGAATGGTGTCTCAGCACAGGCTCGATAAAATAGAAGCAACGGATCTCACCTTGAGCCAGAACTTCGTCCAACGCTTCTTCCACCTATTTATCCCAGGTTGATGGTGTGAGCTAGCAGAATTAGGTAGTAAAAGAGGTAATATGCCATACCAAAGTCGCTCTATTTTTGAAGCTAGCAAGTCGACGGGAATAATGCAGTAGGCGTTTGAACCGGTCGTGATCAATGTTGTCTTCCATCTCAGCCAACAGACCACCAACAAGATTCCGTATGAAGACCATCTCGGCCTCTAATGCGCTTAACACAGACAGAAGAATGGATTCTAATGCACTGTCGCTCAGGTCAACAAGATACTCAACTTTAAAGTGAATATACTCACCGGAACTCATATGGCGTGCCGGCGCCTTTTGCTTTGAGATTGTGCTAGAGAACCACCTTCAGCAACACAGATCAAGAGCAAAGAAGATTGCCTGACTTCGAGATGGTATAAGAAGACTGAATGAAGCCGCGAATCCGCAGATCCATAAGTGTCAAAAAGGATGACGGCATCTGCTTTGACAAGAGCGCGGATGTGAAGGATGTTCACCTGAAACATTGCGTCAAAGAGGGGAAGCAAGGAAGAGAAGAAACTTAGGCACCAATATTGCTTCTTTGCGGACAAGTATGGTAGGAACCAAATTTGGGATCCTGGAATCGATTTTCCTGAGGTCTCGGGCCTGGTCGTTGACGTTAAGCGTTTACTGGTGTACGCTCTCACTGATATCATGGCTACGCACGTTGAGCCGGTGCTCTGTACTGAGATCCGACTTCTTAAATTGACCGGAAATAGTCTTCACGTTGCCTATACGCGCATAACGAGTATTCAGTGATGTTCCTTCCGTTTATCGGAATGTTGACTACCTTCAAAATCCAGAACGGTGCCTGTATCGGGATGCTTGAGCTGAGGACACTAACACCGGGCTACTTGACTTACAGCGTAACATGAGGTCCGTTGGCTGGCGACCCTTCATGACCTTGTCCAAGATTGCGGCTCGCGCTACGTCCTGGTCATGGTCATGGTCGGGTAGGTTGTCCTCGTTGGTGTCCGTATGCTTGGGCTCAGTAGATTTGAAAGACCACGATATTTGACGCGTGTTCTTGGGCACAGTTTGAGGCGGGGCCTGATGGAACAAGGAAGACGAAGCAAACTCGAGCAGACTTCGGTTGGTTAGGCGACGGTGCTGATTGAAATGTCGCAGTTTGGGAGTCGTTGAGATAGCGTTGCCCCTTACATGACTTGCATAGTGAGTCCAGCACGCTCTATGCATGCGCACCCTCGTCGGTTGTCCCAGTTGCAAGAGCGTTGACAATGTCCGTGGCAATGGTGAGGACGACGGCGAGGGTGGTGAGCGTAACAAATATTACCTAATCTGTGACACCCTCCAATTTACTGGGAGTGTGACTGACTTCAGTTGTCACTTAACGAGATCATCACATAATAAACTTACTCGGAATTATCACCGATCTGGGAAACATATGGTTCCTCTCAAAGTAACCCGATTCAGTGGCCGCCATTCTGAGCCCTGGTGAGCTCATTTCCCTTTGATTTACACAGATAATGTCCACAGACCTGCCAACCGATATGCATAATGAATAGCCTATCGAGATCTTGCCTGTCTTTCCCCAGAAGTTCTGTAGATAGGCTTTCAGGCTTCCGATGTACCTCACGCAGTTCGAGTCTCTGGTTTGCGAAGAAAGGATTCCACAACGTGTTCTCGTTTTCACCTGATCGGACATATCCGTCTTCGGCAAAGACGAAGAGAAGATCAGGCATCTGCTGATATCATTCTGAACGGGCTGGAGCTATTGACAGACCCATTACATATCTTGAGATTTCCCCTTAGACAGATACTTCGACCTCGGCGGCTGCGTGTTCTCTTATTATGACCTGCACTTGACGCTTCCCCCTCTACTCTGTTTTCTCGCCTCCGCCACCATGCACGAGACTCGCCGACTCTTGGAAGCAGCTACCGCTCTCTCCCTGCTTCTGCGTGCTGCGTCAATCCCGCACGCATTCTACGGGAGTGTACTGACTGCTGTACTCGCGAACAGTCCTCTGAGTGACGCAAGTATATACCCTTGTCCTTAAAAGCCTCATCTCCAACTGCTCGCCGTCCCCTTCAGGAAATCTTTTGTATTGTCGAAGGCGGGCAAAACCAGGCCCATCCTTTCCGAAGGGTGCGCGACGCGGTGACGGGGAATGAGGACTTTACTGTCACCCATTCCCCATGGACGAACCGGTAAGTACGCTCTCCTCTCCGCGTGTAACGACGCCATGATTGCTCATAACATATAGTTTACACGTCACCTATCGGCGTCTTATCCCTGCGATAGAAGTGAGCAACATTCATCAACGGTCAATACATGTAAGCTCATCTGACCTACTCTTCGTAGATTGAGATATTGCCGGCTGGAGAATATGGCCCACGCCATCTGGACACGTCAACAGTCATGAAAGTGCAAGGCGTTCTCTTCCTATCGATGTCCGAGTTCATTCGCGCCAAACTGAAAAGTTGGGTCATGTACGTTCATCACACCATTGACTAGATACCGATAACAATTTTAATCAACCTTGTTATCAGCGCTGGACAAGAACGCGATGCCCAGGATATATCCTACACGCTCACTCGCTACTGGAACCGAGTCGACATTAATCGCATCACTGAACAGGATATGAACGTTTTCGTTTCAAGAAACCCGACGGCTGCGCCTGCATGGGTGTCCTTGAGACGAAAATATGGAATGTGATCCCAAAAGTACAGCCTGTCTTTTACTTAATGACGTCGGTGGGACGGCCGATGATTGTATACTTTCTGAGCCCTCGTTATGGAACACTGCATGGACATGTATTAATATTAGGGGATATGGGATGGCACGGGGTGTGGAAGTCAAGAAGGAAGAATGACTTTCAGACACAAATGTGTATTAATTACTTGTGTATCAATCTGTCACCGAAATTGCTACGGGGATGGAAGGCTTGGCGAAAGTCTCACCAGGTCGAGCGTTCTTCATAGCCTGCGATAAGTCCAAGAATGGAAATGTTGCACGCAGTGTGAGCCGTACAGCCGTGGACCCTGTGATGGCTTTCGTGGCTCGAGATGGAAAAAAGTAGCTCAACCACGTTTCATGTAAGGGACCTGACTTACTGAACTTATTTTCCTTTGAGCCAATATTCCGACATTTAGGGTCATGAGCCTTCTCGATAGTGAGATGTATCTTGTATGTATTGGATGATTAAATTACTGACAATCTCGCCGTGAATGTCGCTTTCCAGGTGTGTGTCCAAGTCCGGGCACTCACGTATGGTCGACGTCGTGAATTTGTGCAGCGTTGGAGGGTAAGGTAGAGCCCTGTATATATGATGAAGAAACCGCACTGCCGATGTCAGTCGTATGATATGTATATTGATGAGACCCACCAAGTCCCCTACAACCCTGCTCCCTTGTCAAAAGATAGACCATTGAGTGTCGGCCAAGTTGTACTGCGCCGTTACGGGAGAAAGCAGGGAGAGTGAATGTTGTTCCAGATCAACGGCAGGAAGGTTTACCTTCAATCGCTCTGGGGACAGAACAGTGGCTCCGTTACTCACCGTGTTGGCAGAGATGGCCCGCCATGTATCGATGGCTAGAGCTCCGAGAGTCCTTCTACTCCCCAGGCACTCGGTCCTTTAGTGAGACAGACAGAGAAGCACTCATCTCCTGAAAGAGCGGGGATGTCGGGTCTGGCAACTAGTGAAATCAACGCTTGTTGAAAGGGTTGGACAGAAAAGCGGCGCAATACAAGGGGTCACCTGAAATTCAATTATCTCAAGGACTTTGAGCTGAACAGTGAGCAAAGACGCGTGACAAGCTGGTGAGAAGTCTCTCGTGGACTCTCCCTTTCCCATATTCCAAGCTCCGGTCATGGCATATAGACGACGTCCGCAAGGAAATGCCCGAAAGTGATGAGCACATAGATGATCGGAATTGGCTGTGAGCTCGGCAGACGCTGTCGCTGAAACAATGTACGCGTAGCAAACATAGGCAAGGCATGCTAACGGCCTAGGTCCCAGCCCCGAGGTTCCAGCGGAATGTTATCGATGGGCTAGCTTTTGCTTCTAGTCCACACCAGACACGGATTATGGCCAAAAATAAAAGGTTTCCTTGAGAAAGCCCGTGCGCGAGACGGTTCAACCCCCAAATGCGACCAATGGGGGCTAATGCTCATCATGTGGGATTGGCGTCGGGGGCAAAAGACTCATTTTTGGAGAGGTTGCAAATGTCCCACCAATTGGTTAACTTTGTTCCATTCTCGTCCGAATGGGATCTTGTGACCACGTTCGCTTGCAGGCTGCAAAACTTGCGCTGCACATCTTATCAAAGAGTTTCAATATATGATAATGGCCACACCGAGGATATATGTAAGTGCTGCCTTTGTTGTAGCCCGTATCGCGAAAGAGAATGCAACGCGATGGTGCCAGTTCAGGGCATGACGGAGGGAAGCCCTTAATATGGACTCTTTTGACCAGCGTTCATATATCGTGAGCAAATAACGAGCCTTTGTACTTGCGGAATATCGTCTACTGAAAAGACTCCAGCTGAGGAATACCATTGTATGGGGCGCAGTACCGCTCCTTGAGATTGTGATGGTATCTTGACCGTGAGACCGGAAAAGTCCTGACGCTATTTTAAATACTCTGATCAAGGCTGGACGCCGCCGGCTCCGATGACCTTGAATTGGAATTGCCCACTTCTACTCTTCCTTGTTACGCCTGCAAAGCAGTCTTCTCCTCAATGAGGGCGGCTAATTTGCATGAAGTTTGCCACAGTGCTGTTCTGAAGCAAAGATGAATTACTAATATCCGCCAACAACTTCGAAGCTGGAATCACTGGCAAATGACCGGCCGTGATTGACATGAATTGTGGCTTCAACGAATGTGTTCAAGTATTATTTTGATGATAATCCGTGGTCAGTGGGTCATAGCCTTTAATTAAACCCGGGACTCCTCATCGTTCAAGTTTAAGACCATTTTATTGCTTTTCAGCTTTGCTCAAATTTCAAATCTATTCGCAAGGTATACAACCCAATCGTCATAATTTGGGAGAGGTGTATAAATAGCTACATCCAGAAGCGCTTCTCAACGCTCTCACTGTACAGTTGTCACAGTGACTGGTTGTGGGTTTTGTCATCTGGCAAAAGCCGAACTATGGTTCGACAAGCATCAATACAGACAAATACCAAATATGTACTCCTCGGTCGGGTCCGGCCGGAGCAATTCAAATATTCAAGGTTTGCACCACGTCTGGGCAACTCTACACTCTACCAGTCAATAGCGGTGGGACATACAATGGATTGAGTTGACGGTATTCGACTTGAATGACCACTCTTCCAAGTCATATTGCATTAAGTAACAGTCGTGACCCTCCTGTTTGTGAACTCGACACAACCATGAAGGCTACGTTATGGAACTATTCCACGCGAGACTTCCAGAATAGAAAATGATTTACCACGATTCTAATTTAAGCGCCCGTCTGCACTGAGAGAGAAATAATTGCTCATAACACTTATTTTTCGTGTATGCATGTACATGTCATCCTTAATCTCAGACCATGTATTTGCATTTCTCCCTCAGAAATGAAGATGCTTTCGACAACCACTCGATTACTCTTGGTGTAGCACCTTCTATTCATCGCTTCTCAAAGTGCACCACAAATGATACACACTGTCTACAACGGTCAGCCTCTATAGACTCCAATGACGAGTCACGCCGTGAAGTTAGCAGCTGCGACATAGCTCTCGCCAAGAAGAGGGATCATGTGTGGTCCCTGTCGCGCCTCACTGACCTTCGAAAAGAAATAGCTGTAAGTACCGGGAAACCGCTGCTGCGAGTGTCCAAGTCCCAAGTCAGTCACACAGCCGTTTCAGGACCCTCGGACATAGACATATCGAAATGTCAATATGTCTCTATGGGCGACTATCTGTCACAAAGACTGGTCTGTCATATATTCTAGCGTCATGAGTGGCTTCAGTCTCTCCCCTCAGATCTGGTGGCGGATGTAGATAGTCACATAGATCCACTGCAGAACCCGTGGCCGATTCGGAAGTTGTCGCTCTGGACTCTTCGTACCCTGCGGTGATATTTAGACGATCAAGTCGGGCGTAGAGAATATGATTATTACTAATTGCCATCTTAACTCGGGTCATGCGGAGGTGGGTGCGCGAAGCGCCTTGTATTGATTAGTTCAAGCCCATGTGTTTAGTCGGTACATATATTGAATTCAAGAAATCCCAATACATGTTGTAGACTGCGACGACAGAATTCAGTGAGGGGGACTCTCATGGCGCCTTGCATCGTAATTGTTTTCATCTGACGAGATTCCGTCGACATAATTGGGGTCATGACAATCGCAACGCTTGTTCTGCCGGAAGTATAATACATCAGACTTCAGCGACAGTGCGCAGCTCGTTATTTGCACTTGTGACCTCCAGGTTGGCTTTTTGAGGGTCTGCCTACTTTAAAACAGCATCTGTCAGAATATGGCCTCGTCAAGACGGACTTCTGGTAAATTCCGATGAGCATTAAACTTAAGTACTTGCGACTGACTCGTGGGCCGCCAGGAGCCATTCAAGGCGCACGATGGGACGTACATAATTCATTTGTGGCCAATAGATACATAAAATACACTTGGGGAGGCGCTGCTTCCCCGGGCAAGTCCGTCTCTTTCCTCTTACTACGAGGCATTCATATCATGTTCATGTAGCCTAGGAATATCTGGGTGACCATAGCACACATAAACGGTACTTCCTGCGAAAGTCTTTAACAAACCCAAACTCATACCATTCACGAAAAAAGAAAGCCATTACAAGACGTACAATGAACCGAGGAAGGGCGAGTGGGAACGAAGGAGAGAAGGAAGAGTTGCGATCGTACGAAAGGAAACTTACAGACATACAGACGATTCGGCGAACGCACCGCCCACCGCGCCATGCCTAACCAGGGCTCGGCGCTCGCCCTCAGCGACCATTGGGGCGCCCATTTCTCGCCGCGGTTCCGCTGCCGCTGCTCCCTCCCGACCCAACAGATCCAGCAGACCCAGCCGAGCCAACAGACGACCCCGCGAGCTGCGACGCGAGCGCTTCCACCGTATCGTCCTCCTCTATCCTCGATTGGCCATCGAGCACACCCTGAATGAGCGACATCGTGCTCTCCAGGCTCCTCCGCCGCGTACTGGGGCTGGTCATCGTCGTGCCCAAGCTCGCCTGCCGGCCATGCCCCCTCTTGAAGGTCGTAACAGGCGGGCTCCCCGGCGAACCCAAGGGCGACGGGATGCTCGTGGACGAGGTGTTGATGCGGGAGAGGGAGCTGGGCGAGCTTCGTCCTGTGACAAAGTTATCAAGGCTCTCGGAGACGCCGTTGGGCAACACGGGCGACTGATGGCCGTGCTCGGATGGTGTCGTGGCACCGGATGATAGCATGGCGCGACCTTCTTCTGAGTCGGCATCGAAAAGCTCCGGAGGCAGCCGCTCGTTTTCGATATCTGACTTGCGACTGAGAAAATTACGGATCAACAATTCCATCCCAGCGACATGTATATGGCACGTACGCATCCTCGAATCCATTAATGGCCTCCCTAATACCTTCTGTTCCAGAGGCGAGAGTGCCATAAGGAAGCTTGGTCGATCCAGACACGCTCTTCAACTCAGAAACCTTTTCTGACTCCTCTCTGCGTTCCAAAATATTGAGAGTCTGACACTAGAATCCTGGAGCCGGACTACGCACCGAAGGAGAGCAAATACTCGTGCCATCCTGCCGACAGCCATAATCTTGTTCTTGATAACTTTCCTACGCTCCACAGACTCTGCTTGTGCGGTTATGGGCGACATTAGAGCGAGATCCTCGTCAGGTTCGAGTTCATCAAGTTCCTCTTTGGTGCAGGTATTGAGAACGGCGACCAGCATGTCAGTGACTGTGAGATGAGGGAATTGGGAGTTAGCTAGGCACAAGCATATGAACCAGTATGAATCTCACTTTTCTCTCCAACGAAAGGCAAACTCCAAGTGAACACATCCATGAAGTTGGGAAGCCAGTAAGGATGGGGAGTGCAGTTGAACTGACGGATGTTCATGACGTTACTTTCGTACTTGAGCACCGCAGCTTTGTTGTTGTAAACGTCGAGGTAATTAGGAGCAGAGAAGATGGTCATCACAGAAGGGAATCCTGTCGACTTCGTTTTACGGTACATCCGATAACTGAGATATATGTGAATGGCACTTCAGAGAACTGGAAGAGATATATACACATACCCTGCATCTTGGGCTTCGTGCGCGCGAATGATGGACAGAAGGTTGTTTCTCTCCAAAAATTGACATGCTGCCTGATACCTGCACAATAATTTGAGCCAGAGGAATCGACGGAAGAAGCTATGCGACATACGTGAAGAAGTAAGAGCATCCGCGGACGTGATTATGGACAAAGCTGTCATTCGTCCTCTCCGTGCCAAAATCTTCGACAGGGTCTGCCCATAGGATATCGCACATGAGCCCGTGAGTTGGTGGCTCGCGGAAGCGGTCAATCTACGACGTGTTAAGACGTAAGCATCATCTCGGTGTTGAAGCAAAGAGCACTCACAGCTCGAAGATCATCAAGAGTGTTCAGCTCTGGGGAAAGGCCTCCATGAATACAGAGAAATTGCTTGTTCATCACAGCAGCAAGAGGAAGGGTGCAAAAGGACTCCATGCAAGCATCGTACACTCGCTCAGAGTACTTGTGTTTACATTCGAGCTTGAATGTAAAGTAGTCTGTCAAGTGACGACATTCGTGGTTTCCTCGTAGAAGGAAGAGCGAGTCCGGATACCAGATCTTGAGGGACCATAGATACAGCACGCACTGGTGGGGAATGAGCTACAACACATGGACCATGATCACACAACAAACCTCTATACTGAAGTACCCTCTGTCGACATAGTCGCCTAGAAAGAGATACCGCGTGTCAGCGGGGCTCCCGCCCACCTCGAACAGCTTCATCAAATCATACTGCGGGGAAAATTAGTGATGGGGTGACAGTACAACGCATGAAACGCACATATTGGCCATGTATGTCGCCACAAACTGTTTGAAATCAGCTGAGATCTATGAAGAGCAGACGCCACGCACCAGTTATGGGCGCATCAACCTGCAGCACGTTGCTCTCCTTCCTGAGGATATCGCTCCCTTTCTCAAGAATCCACAGCGCCTGCTCCTCCGTCAAGCGGCCCTCACGGTAGAAGTGGTTCTTCAAAAAGGCAATGTCGGGCTTTGTCCGATCTTGCCCCCTTTTGTTGAAGAACTGCTCTGGGGTTGGTTTGAACATGGCGGGGGCTTGCACCTGAACAGACATGAGCAAGAGGAACGCCCAAATCGACACACACTACTCACATCCTTGACAACTCGCTCTTGGGTGCTGATCACATTCCCGTCCTCGAGCGTGTGCTGGGTAAAGTCGATGGTTGGGATGGGCTCCTTGTCCACGATCTTTTCAATCGCCCGTTCAATTTGGGTGGACATGGCTACTCGTTAGGTCCAGTGTTGTCGATGTTGGGAAGGTGAATGTTCGAGGGCGTCAGCGATATGAAGAAACTGGTGTTCCCCTCGCAACTCGCAACGATAAGTACAGAAACAAGCAGGATTGATGGTGACTTCGATTCACGTTCGTGCTCCGCGCGTGCACCACAATCAATAATCGCCTTGGCAAATATCTACCAAAGCACTGGAAAGAGATAATGGTGGTCTGAAGAAAGCTAAATTACAGGAACCATACTTGGGTCGACGCAATCTAACCGCGTGACTTGTATTTATCGGATTTGGATTCGACACGAACTCTCGCAATTGTTTAAGTTTGTTCTGTTTCTGCATATCTCTAGTCTACAAGCTCGGGAGCGCTCATGAAATAAATATCAAGCCTCCTCAACATCACTGGAAATAGTAACCGAGAACGGTTTGCGCAATATTGAAGCCCAGCAGGGACACAATGTAGGCAGTGAATATAGGAAGTAATGGCGAAAGAAGTAGCTCTGAGCGAACTAAGAATGGTAGAGCTGCAAAAGGCCTGACATCAATATAAGATCCAAAAAATGAAACGCAGCTCACCGTTCAGGCCAAGATATATCCCATAAGTGTACTGCGCAAAACTGCAAATGCGTCTTTAATAATGTCTGAACGCTGGAGGACAGACAAGACTTACGCAGCCAGATATAGTGTGTTGCCCACCCAGAGGCAAATCCAATTGTCTTGGAGGACAACTTTGAGCAGAAACAGCTGTGCAATGTACAGCGCCAGGAAGAGCGGGAAGAACGCGTTCGTGTGGACGTCAAAGGCGTATGCCCATTCTACTCTCGAGTCAGCGGGTGTTGAGTGGGAAGGAGGTGATAAGAGGAGCCTGTTCGCTGTGAACCTGTGAAAACTTTGATCAGTCGAAAGTCGGGAACAAGAGAGTATGTGACTCACCACAGAATCGTAGCCATAATTACGCCTGACAGCAGAAAATCCCGGACTATCATTTTGAATGCAAGGGGTATAAAGTCCAGCACGCTGTAGGAATATGCAATACCCCATAAAACAGCGGCCACTGTAACCTCAAGTCAACAACTGGTTATAAAGCCCCGAACGTGTTGATACATACCGCAGATGCATGCCGAAATGAGCACCAAGATAGCAGGGTCATCGCGAGCCCACGTATTTTTTGTCTCTAAACTGCATATAAGACGACGTGGAGCCGATTGAGAGGACTTCACGTACGTTTGTGGAAGTATACATTGCGATACCTGAGCAGGACGCGTCAAGTCTTTGCTTGCAAAACCTTCAGGAATGTCGGCGCTTACACTCGTCTAGGGGCCAGACACAGGTATGTTAGTTGCCATAGGGCAACCTCAAAGTCCTGCAGCAGCCGGTCAGATCTTTCTCCGTTATACGCACAGCACTACGCACCATTTGCTGCACCCTATGTAGGCGCCTGAAAATGACAGGTAATCGTAATGAATCCGAAGCTCGACTGGACGATCCACGTCCGTCCTCTGAAGAATACGGCGCATTGGTAGGAAGCATCATATGAGCATTCGCGTGTTGGAGTGTTGTAATGAGGCCAGTATAGACTATTTGGCGCGACGTTGTGGCTCGCCAGGAGTCCCAATTACGCTGAGTGGATGGTAACGTGTGTGCAGAGCCGACACGCAGGCGGGGTTTCAATAAACTGGTGGCGGAGTCTACGTCGGAGATTTAAATTCTTGATGAAAACAAGATGTGCACAATGACTTGCTTTGTACTTTTACTCCCAACTACTACCTTTGTATGGACGACGGCAGCGAAACCCTCGACTGGGAACACGAAACAGAAAGCCAGAGCGGTACCAACAGAATGTCAGTCTCGAATGACGCCTATGCATCGCAAAGTGGGCGCCGGGATATCGACGATGTTGAGGAGGACGCCATCTCTCTCGGGGAAGACGAAGATGACCAGTACTTCTACCAGCGCGAGGAAGTCAGCATAACCGTCACCGAAGTCGCCTCATCGAATCCAGCCGTCGAAAGGCCACCTTCGACTCGGGGAAGGGAAGACTCCGTGGGCGCTAATGACTCTCATTCTCGCCAGCCGTATCGAGAAAGAGATCGGTATGAAGACTCCAGAAATCGGCCTGCCCGTAGTCCTCGCGGTTCGCCTCAGAGACATCACAACCATCACTCCAGGAACTACGCCTCTCCACCTCAAACAAGAGTCACGCATGCTCTCCCCCCGAAACCAGTCACAGCAGCGCCATATATCCCCCCTTCTGCCATCGTCGAGGCTATTAGTATGACGACAACACCTCCAAGGACCGCCCCTGGGGACGGCAAAAGAGCTAATGGAAACCCTCCTGGGCGTTCGCCATCGCCCAGACCCCATGCTGAAGGCCCTCCTCACCGTGAATCTCGTCGTGGCCGCAGTGACAGTCGCGAGCGTTATTATAGCACACAGGGTCAAGAACCCGCCTGGAACAATCCCGTGAGCAGCATCCCCTCTTCTAGCCGCCGGCTTTCGAGTAGTCGGCGCAGTGATACCAGGACTGCCGGACGCACGCCCATGTCATCTGACTCTGACACATATCACTCGCAGACCTCTCGGAATCTACACCGCGACCGTGAGCCACCTCGTGGCGTCAAGCATCAGCAAAATGAACATCCCCTACCGCCTTCGGATTTACCTGAGCAGGAACGTCATTATCGGCCCTCTGGTGCACCTCATCCCGCTCCTCGGCAGTCAGAACCTGGCGATATGCCTCGAGGAAGACTTACTGCCAGGTCGAGCTATCGACCCTCCTCTTTGTCCCCACCCCGTTTGAACAGGAGAGGCAGATCTGGGTCTCCTCGTCCATCAAATGATACCAGACCTCCTGCTCATTACAGGGAAGATATCCGACCACCTCACAGAGGCAATCAACGTGTACATGATAGAGAAACCTTTGCTAACTTAGATGGAGCTCCGCGGGGCGATATACGCTCCAACCCCGGGCGAAATGCCTGGTCTAACAACGACTCGCCACGTATCCTTGATTCCGAGTTTGGTGGGAGAAACGGTCGTGAAACGAGGATCATGACTGGTCGACCTCGCAGCCCCATCTTTGAAAAAGTGAACGTTGATTCTGACCTCCGGCAGAGGTCGCCAAAGAGAAGTGACACCGTCCACGGCCCCCCCAGAGATCGAGGACCAATCCGCCGTCCCGATTCTCGCGAGCGCGCACGTACCGCGGCTCATCAAGGCTATGCATCTGCACCAAGTACGTTCCCAGCATCCTACACATCCCATCTCCGTCCCATACCGCTGCGCCCCGTTCCACTTGTTACCGCATTTGGTCGAAAGACATGGTCGGGGAAGTCTTGTAGACCCTGTAACCGCATTCCTCGGGCCGTTTCCGGTTCTGCCTTCAGCCTCACTTCCCCCGACCGTGCTCGCATTCGTCTCTGGGATGGCGGGCTCTTTTTCCCGCCGTCCGTTTTTCTTTCCTTCTTGCCCTAAACAAAAATTCGTGTCCTACCATTCTTACGTTTGCGTCCTGTTTCTTTTCTGGAACTACAGGGACGTTCCCTCGTGAAGACGACAGAGGCCGCGATTATGCATCTTATCGAGACGACATGCAAACACTACCGCCTCCGGCCCCACCTCCACAACGAGAGCGCCTAGATAGGTCTCGATTTGAGCGGTCGGCAAGTTCCAGCGGGCCGCCGCCTTACCACTCGACTCCCGTGGACCATCAGCCGTTCGACGACCGGATGCCAGGGTACGAGGCTCGCCAGTCTGCATATGACAGCCGTCGACCAGATAGCCAGTATGATCGTGGACATCGCAGTGACTTGCCTCAAAACCTACCTAGGGAACAGCCTCGAGAGCATCCGGGCTATGGAGCGGATATAAGTCGTGTCCTTGACACAAGGCACGACCACAGAATCCAGTACGACCGACCTATGCTACCAGAAGAATTGCCTCCACCAACACGTGCGTCCCGTTCATCAAACTCACCATGATTCAGAGTCTCTGACACTGATTCCCCCTCTATTGTTATTCCTTGTTGACAGAGCGAAGGCGGAACCCGCTGCCACCACAAGCAAACATCTTTACGACAGTTGGGAATGCCATGCACCGTGATCCTCCACCTCATGTTCCAGTGCCGTCATTTCAGCCCACTTCCGATGCTCCTAATGGGAGGCTTAGATATTCAGACATCCCACCGTATAATGATCGTTATGACGAACCATCCCCGAAACATGGTCTTGGAAGGTCGAAGCTTGATTCAAACAACGTAAGGCGGAACGAGGGTATGATGGATGAGCAACGCAGGATGGGGACAGAGGAAAGGTCACCCCATTTTGAGCGAGACCCTGGGGAATACTCGAGGATGGGGGGATTGGTAACTCTGCCGCTGCCTTCTGAGCGCGACGACCGGCGGCCCCACCATCAAGATTCAGGCTTTCGCAACAATTATGTGCAACCGCCTCCACCCAGAGCTGATGCGCGCATGCAGCAAGGTGGCCTGCCCTTTGATGACGTTCGAAGCAGGCGCCCGCCATCGCCCAGAACCGTTCAGCACACTGCTCCGCCAGATCCTATTCGGACTAGACGTGCTTCATCCCCCAGGACATACAGGCCAATTTTCAACGGGCATGGTCCTGAAGTGCCAAAAGGGCCAAGATTTGGAAGGTTTGAACCGCCACCGCCGAGGCCGGTAGCCACCAACCCTCCTCCCAAGCCAGTTGCTTCCAAACCATCCCCGACCATTCCTACTGCGCCTAATGTGGCTCGGAGCACAGGACGACAATCATCAGACAATGTCACGCTTGAGACTACGCCAGCGTCTCGTACTTCAGAACGTCATGAAGATAATGGATATACCCAGCGAGGTGTAAGTGACCTCGATTATTGTCTCCGCCGTCTCTTTGATGTTGATTACCCCCTCTGTTCTAGTCCAGGCGTGAAAATAGAAGGCCTGTGGAGGACACTGGACGAGCGGCGGGACCACCTCCGCCTCGTCCAGCGGCATCTGGGCCGAATAGTGTGCCTATCAATACTGCGCGCCGCATGCCCCCCGCCGGTTCATCGATGCCAAGTAGTGCCACTCCGAGCGCAACCTCTCTCCCTCCGCCCCCTGCTTCCATGCCCGTGTCTGCTGTTCATCCTCTTCCTGCAATTCCTCCGCCGCCGTTCAATCCTACAGCCATGCCTCCGGCATCGACGCTAATCAATCCTGCAAAGGCTCGTGAGATAGAAGAGAAGAAAGAAGTAATTGTGAGATCGTTTTTCCGTTCCCAAAGTTGTATTCCTTGTTCAATCTGTGCGCAGGCACCTAACAATGCCCGTGATAAGTCGAGCGAAACTTCTCCGGTCGCCATCTCGACTCAGGGTCTCGCGGGTCTAAGGGTGAGTTCTAAACACAATCATGGCGGCGACAATTTCTGAGCCTTTGCCTCCTCAGATTATGGCTCGTCCTGAGACTGTGCCCACGGAAACGAGGCGCAAGGGTACTCGATTCTCTGCTCCAAAAGAGACAGTAAGTTGTTATCGTGATCCTGTCGCCTTCAAATCTCATGTACGGTATTGATAGCCCGACAAAGAGTCCGGCAGCCTTCCGGAAAGGCCACCTCAGCCCGCTCCAGCTGTTGCGCGCCGAGACAGCATGGCATCTCGTACCTCGCAAGAAACCCCTTTGGCTGCACATCTTGGTCTTCCTAGTAAACCCCTAGAACCTGTGGAACATAAGTCTGAAGCTGGATCGACTAGCCGGCAGTCTCGGTTCGGAGACAAGCAGCTCAACTCCGAGCAGCCTTCAACGTCGGCTCCTGGCAAATCCAAAGAAGAGCCTGCACCTCAAGCATCCTCATGGTCCGCAAGGATGATGGAGTCTGAGGACAAGTCAACACTTCCTCGCAGGCACGAGTCTGCGCGGGGAACTGACGATCTTTCTAGCCGTCTTAGCGAGGAAAAAGCGAAGCCTCCTAGACATCGCAAGCTGGAGAGAAGACACGGAGGAGACGGTTCCATCAGCTTCTCAAGCGGTCCTCCGGAAGAGCCTCTCTCTTTCCAGAATCGGGCTGAAAAGCCCCCAACACTGTTGCAGCGCTTGTCGTTTGATGACAATAGTAAGCGCATCCCCCCCTCCTTGGAAGCGCCGCCACCATCCCTTCGCGACCGGATTGTCCCTGCAAAGAGGGACCACGACGATGTGGACGGCGGTGACCGTGACGTTTCTTATGACGCCGACGAAGGCAACGAGAACAAGCGAGTCAGACGCAAGAGCGTCAAGAACAAAAGAGGCAGAAGATGATCAAACCAAATCAATGTCCGAAATAATCTCGATTCCTTTTACAGAACTTGTCTTGTTGCTATGTACTCATCTCTTCTTCCTCACTGTTACGAATCTATCGACCCTTGTTTATTCCGAACCCGCAATGTCCGTGATGGGTTCAAATGAAGTCTCGCCGCGCTCCATATACGTCTCGGGATAACCGGGTAGATTCTGCACTTGGCCATAGATTCCGACGTACGCGAGGATTGGACGCTTCTGCTTCCTGATTTCAGAACAATAAGTACCAGACATATTGGCGACTCACGAATAGGTTGGAGTGGCACGGTCCTGCGGGCTGTGCTAGGAATCATAGCATCGCGTGTTACCCGACACCCATCATCAAGAAATTTCTGTGGCAGTGACCCGGGCGGATTATCCAACGACCTTTCCTCACTCGAACTATACGTGTACAAGGCGCCAACAAGAGACGCAGAGCTATTTTCTGAGCTCATCTTCCTGC